>OZ004621.1:1450000-2050000 GCA_963924575.1 Pycnomerus fuliginosus | reverse complement strand
TTAGTAGTTAGTAATAATTGCATTTACCAATAACAGCCGGCTATTACTTAAAAATGCCTGCTTCCTGTTGTAATAATTTTAAACAGATTTTTTTTCCTTTCTATTCGGATATTGGGATTTCCGTGTATTTTTTTCTGCTAAGGGATAATGATCGAATTAATAAATTTCTTGTTACATAGTAATAACGTGTTGTTTGAAGTGATTTTAAAAAATTCGGTAATAGAATTTTCCACTTCCCGTTGAAAAATGCACGTTAGGGCGATAATGTTGAGAAAACATTATTTTGCGTATTGGCAATAAAGTCGTCTTTTTTTAATGAAAAATCGTGATGAAAGTATCGTTTTATCACTTTTTTTGACAAAAAAAATCTCATCTCTTTACGATTCATCGTCAAATGAAGTCACAAGGGTAGTGTTGCCAACAATTGCAAATAGAAATTCCCCCAGATACTAAAACAAAAATATCATTTTAATTTTCTCGCGTAACTGAGAGATGAATATACAGGGTTGTCACAAATTGTTGTACCGTCGGAGGTGGCTTTAAAAACAAAACAATTGACGCATTTACTGCTGTGGAAATAAAATGTCAAAACACGGCATCAAAGCCACTAACGATGATGGTACAATAATTTGTAACAACCCTGTACAAAAAAAAAACAATGCGGTTACAACACGTAATTAAAGTATCTTTTTTTTATGATATACAAAGTAGATACTTTCATCACTAATTGTACAAATATAACTTTGTAAAGTCAAACAATTTGTCACCATAATCTGTTATTTGCTAAAATTGTAAATTCGGCTTTTAAATAGAATTGTCCCATTTGCATTCATTAAAAATAATAGCGGAATGGTCATAAAATATAGTTCATGAAATTATCCCTCTATTATAAGATTTAAATTTAAATTAAGAAAAAATGGAAAAATTTTGCCGAGGTAATTTTGCTCGATCAAATTTGGACAAAAATTACTAAAAATTATCGTTTCTATAGCTGAGCCAATTAGAAAACCCGTTTCCTAGTGAATAACTACGGTATTAAATTTAATGCAGGAATTATTTTTTTATGCAATTCGCCCTTATTCATCATAAGATTCTCGAGTTAAACCGCGGTTTGCATAAAAACAAGTTTATCGGTAAAAAGTTTACCTCCTATGAATATACAGGGTGGTTCCCTTTTCACTACTCACTGAAGATAATTTCCCCATATCTTAATTCGTTTTTGAGTTATTCCGATTTAAAAAAATGCAGCAGAGAAGCGGCTGGAACCTCCCCATCGCGTGGATCTTTGTATTCTGTGTAGATAGTAGTCAATTCAACAGATTTTTTTTTATCCTTATCGTCTGACGTCAGTGACTAATTTCGCAATTTTCTGACAAATACCGACATCACCTCGTACATCACCCATCACATTTGACAATATGTTCCTTTTAAGGTTAATCTTTTGCCACCTTTTTGACAATAACTGCCACTTTATGTCATCCACTGTCAGCCTGCTCCCTTTTAATGAGAAAGAATTTTTTCTCTATTTTCCACTGAAATGGCAGAAACTGTGAGTACATTTTTAGAACCAGAATTTGATCGTCTTTCTAATGGCGACATAAAAAAGAGGCCTTGTATTTAAAATTTTAAGTTGATATGCTTAAATGGCAGTTCGCGTGGGCCAATTGCTCCCAAAAGCCTTTCAGGTCTTCAACGGGTCACCTAATCTCCATGTACCAAATTTCAGCCAAATCGATTCAGTAATTTGGGCTATAATGTATTTTTACTGTTATTATAAAATTTCGATTTTTTGAACCAAACAGCGCTAAATGCGAATTAATTTTGTCCTATTTAAAACCAGAATTTGAAGACCTTTCTGATGGTGACAATAAATCTTTCAAAAACCTGTTTTTAATGGTCAAATGAGAGAATAATTTTAAATTTGGAAATTGGTATGCCAAAACAGCACTTTCCGTGAGTCGATTGAATTCAAAATTTGTTCAGCTCTTCGACGTGTAATACAATCTCCATATGCAAAATTTCGGCCAAATCGGTTCAGGGGCTTGGGCTGTACCGCGATTTTAAAGTCCGATAAAAATCAATTTTTTTTTAATTTTTGGTCAAAAGGGCACTAAGAATGAATACATTTTTAGAAGCAGAATTTGAAGGTCTTTCTTATGGTGACGTGAAAAATGGGGGTTTGCATTTAAAATTTAAAAGTTGATGTGCCAAAATGGCATTTCCGGTTGCACGATTGGCTCCAAAAGCTTTTCAGATCTAAGTTGGGTTATGAGATGCCTACGCACCAAATTACAGCCAAATCGGCCCAGTAGTTTTGGCTGTGGCGTGTTTACAAACGTACGAACGTACGTACGTACGAACGTACGAACGTACGAACGTACGAACGTACGTACGAACATACACACAGACACATTTTAAAAACCACTTTTCTGGGTTCCTGAGACCTCAAAACGTGGAGATCTGGTGCTATCTCAAATTCGAAAATTTTAGTGATTGCAGTAACCTCCCATTTTTTTAAAATTGTGATGGGGTTGGGGAGGTTAAATAGCAATTTTAAAGAAAATATAATACATTATTTGTTACAATAGATGCAATTTGAATGGAATTCGGAACAATTATATTTCTGAAAGCTGTCAATTGAACAGCCTTGCCAGCAATTTTCTGGGCCTTCTAGATTTTAATGATTGTATGAACTTTTGATTCTCTTATAGTCGCCATATTGGATTTTTGACCATCGAATTCACAAAAAACTGTAGCCAAGTTTTTTGACAGATCGTCAGAATTTGAAAATTGGTATGAATAATTGTAAAATCAGCCTAAACGTAGATGAAAAACAATTGCAAAAGTACGGCAACTTCTTCAATTTCTTATGAAACGTGAAAACAATTGAATTCAACAGCGACAGGATTTACGTTTTGCCGTTGTGTGAGTCAGGCTTTCACATATTTTTTCACATTTTAGAAATCTAGAAGGCCTAGAAAATTTATGTCGTGCCAATTGACTGACGGCTGCCAAAAATATAAAGGTTCAAAGTTTCATTTAAATAGCATCAATCGTTAGAGAGATATTCATTTTTCTTTAAAATCGCAATTTTCAGGATTTTTCGGGACAACTCAGAAACGAGTCAAGATATCGGAAAATCCTCTTCAGATTCTTAATCACCAAGAAATAGGGCAGCTTTTTTCTAATTTAACCAAGTCCGTACCCGTTGACGTTTAGGAGATCCCAAAACGGAGCATTGAAAAAGGAACCACCCTGTATTTGACCCTGAATAATAAATTCTAGCAAAAAAATTAAAAACAAGTTCTGATTTCCGGCTTCTTGCGTCTTTCATTTCCCGATAAACATCATCCCGCTCTCATCCACCATCTGTTTCGTTTTTGTTCTCGTAAATGTAATCAGTAAAGTCTTTTTCGAACTAGTACAGCAAATTAAATGAAATTTTCTTTTCGTTTTGTATTCCGAAGTCAGAACACAAGCGATGTTTCCTGGTTTTCTAAGGTTTTAACAAGGCTACCAATCGTAAAAATAGTCTACCGGGGCCATCACAAAACAACATTTTTGAATGAAAATTTACATTATTAATTTTCTTCTCATTGATTTTTCGTCATTATTTTTCTTTTTACGTCATTACTGCCTTCTGACAATATCACCGTTCTTTCTTTCAAAACGCAGTTCCCATCTTCTCATTCAAAAAAAAAATAACTTTATGGCAGACTTTGTATTCGTTCTGATAAAGACGCTTTCGCGTAAAACTGATGAGACCCCCACTTCACATCTTCTAAGAAATAAATCCCTCCTTAATCCAACTCGGATTAACTTCTCAACTTGAAGGCGACTAATACAGATCGAGATAAAGCAAAATTTACATGAAAAATATCAACAATTATAATTCGATATGTAACAATAATAGAATCGTTGGACACGAAGACAGCTGAAGGATAAATTACATTATGATTGAATAAAGAATAATTGTGATTTATGCGGGGAATCGAAAGAACTGGGTTGGTGGGGTGTTCTCGCCACCCACATAATTTATCGTTTGCCAAGCGAACAATAAACACACACCTTAGAAGCGAATCACAGGTGTTTTTAAATAAGTATGACAGAGGAGTGTGTGTGTCTGGTGTATACAAATATTCGCGTATTTTTTGATGTCGCGAACACAATGGGATTTTTTGCGGCCGTACTTGAACCACAGGGCACCTACGTGTGTGTGGAACACCTCTACATTTGCATTGAATGATGAACACTTGCGATTTTTCGGCGATGGTGCTCTTGCTTGCCCAAGTAACACAAACATATTTATAAAAGCTGCAAAAACATCTACACACGTTATAGTCAACTGAAAATTATTCAATTTTTTCCATGGTTAATTTCGTTTATTAACAACTAAACTGACAAATTGTTTTATCAAATTTATTTTTTTTCGGAATTTTTATAATCTAACGGGTGTCCTATAAAAACCGAACGAAATATTTTTGGGGACAACTCATCCATTTTTTAACCGATTTGGATGAACGTGGACTTAAATTCAAGCTAAAGAATCAGGCTATCGATTCATTCAAGAGACCACGACAGATGGCGCTGCCGTAGTAGCCTTAGCCAAGCTTGTTTTAAAGGCTTACTTTAGGTGCATGAGGATTGGTCAGTTAACAACCAATGGTTATGAGATCAAAATTACCTTGAAGCGCGTTTACTTTTCTTCAAAAAGCTTCTGTTAGAGTTCGTTATGATTCACGAATAAATTTTCTGTGATTTTTTAAAAATCATGTTTTCCCTTATTTTCACGCCTAATGACCATGACTGAAGTAACATTTTCAGCTTAATTTTCAGTACTAGATGATCTAACTGAATGAAAAACACAAGCGAAAGCGACTTGGAGGAAATTTAAAGGTTATTACTGAGAATTAAGCTCTTGTTGCTTCATTGTTACTTTAGTCATGGTCATTCTGCATGAAAAAATTTGAAAACATATTTTTCAAATAATCACAGAAAGTCAAAGCGTGAACCAAATTAAGTTCTGAAAAAAGATTCTTAAAGAAAAATGAACGTCCTTCAAAGTTATGTGAGTCTCATAACGACTGGTTGATAATTGACCAATCCCCACGCCCTTGAAATGAACCTTTGAGACAAGTATCACTATGAGAACTATTGCAGCACCATCTGTCGTAATTTTTTAGACAGTTCGAAAGCCTGATTCCTTGGCTTCAAATTAAGGTCAGGCTCATCCAAATCGGATAAGAAATGCACGAGTTATTGCCAAAAATATTTCGTTCGGTTTTTTTAGGACACCCGTTATAAGGTACAAACTTAATTTTGACACATGTCATTAAATTGACGATTTATTTTCATGCAAAGAATATGGAGGAAGATAGAAAACTTTGTGTGAGTGAGATAATCACATTCGTAAATCGTAATTATTGTAAAATTAAGTCAAGCTAGCCAGAAAAATATCCCAGGGATAAATTTCCGCCCCACATTTAACATAAAATTCTTCAGACTTCCTTATTTTTGGAAATTTAGGGCTTTGTTGTCATTTTTAATAGAATTTTAGGGATGCAAGGAGTGTAAACATTGGGCGCACTATCTATTAATAACAATTATTTACATTTTTGCTATAATTATTGCGATGCATGATAATAAATTTAAACAAATTGAGTTTTTACTTGTTTTCTGCTCATGTTACAATTGACACATTGGGTGTTACCACTTTGTTTTTGACGACATTTAATTTTTTTCTGCAAAAAAGCCTGAACATGCATTAATGTGCCTTTGCTTCTTTAATTACCAAATATTGACGAGCTCAAGGTGCATTTTTAATTAAGAATTAGATGTTTTCTTGCGAAGTTAACTAAAATCTGTTACAATTGATTCGGGTCTCCCCTACAGCTTTAAGTGTTACGATTGCAGCATCTGTTACTTGGGTGGAATCGACTTTTATAATTTTTTCTGGAGGACTCGTTTTGACGTTTTTTCGAAAGGAGCGACTCACGGGTGGCGCGAGTCGCAACGACGGCGGTAGAATCGACAGGTAATGATACCTTTATTAAGCAACTTGATGGCGAGTGTCTTATTTAACGTAAAGCAGAACAATTTTGCCTTCTTTTTACTCATGTCGTATACAGTGAGCTTTTCCACTTCACGGTGGGCTGAGACAGAATAAGATACAATTCTCTCTCCTGTATGAGAACTGGTTTGATTTTTTGCCGCGAATGTAAGTAAGTATAACTAGCGCATATTTTACTCAACTATCAAGCGAACGCGACTATCATCTACGTTTTTGGATGATGAAAAGTGAGAGTGGAAGACGTGCTAGACGCCGTTGAAATGCCAGGAGTTCAATCCAGATGGGCCTCAGGATATATTAGTCATGTTATATTGAGCTTGGCGCGAATTCAATGCCGCAGACGAGCGACACACCTCCAGACGAAGCGCCCAAAGACGCAAAGACGCTTCCTGGTCGACACACGAAAACACACGTCGCAATAAATAACGCTATTATCACGCTATTAACTTTATAATTAAGTCTGTTTAATCTTAATTTAATTCGATTTGGCGGTCGGCGCCAACCACTCTCTCAATATGTCAGTATTACAGTCGCAAAGTCAACGATCTGGTAATGTGGTTGCAAATATACACCCGCCGCCGAGCCACGATCTTATTTTAAACGCCCGGCGACGGCACAATCGATATAAACAAGAAACAACCTAAAACCAGCTGAATTATACCGGAAATCGGAATTTTAAAGAAGCAGCAAATTCTAGCCAAGAATATTATTTTTACTTAAATCCACAGTTTTTTGAACATTACAGGCAGTTAAACTTATATTTGAGGCTTGCGAAACACCTCTGTTACAGTAAAAGTTAATTATTTATTATTCGGACAATTAATTAGAGCCTTAAATAGCAACAGAACATGAACTGTCTGTATACCGGTACCTACTTTGAACATACCCAAATCTGGTATCCCGACAACAATGAGCTTCATATTTCGAAAGCTAAGTACCTAACTTAAGTTAGAAAGCATAGAGCAGAAGGAAACGAAACTTTTTTTACCACGTCAAATATCGTGAATTATTGTTCCAAAACAGAAATTTCTTAAATTATCCAGCTGTGAGGCAAAATAATAGTTAAGTACAATTAGGTACCTCAGAAAGCTCGCCTAAAGACAAAATGACAATTTTTTGTTTTTGCAGATTGCGGTTTTCAACTTTTCACATAGAATTTTTTTTATGCAAATGTGGAAATAATTAGAAGTTTTTTGCGCTAAGATGTTCTACTGTTTAACATACTGAAAGTCCTGACAAATCCTGCGTGTGCGTTAGCCGCAATCCTCAAAAAATGGTGGAGGACATGGGTTCCACCGACGTTTTCCCTTTATATTTCGAAAACCGTTGATCCTACGTGAATTTTGTTGAATTTGTAACAGAATGACTATATACCTACATTCAGCTTCTTCTGTCTTCGAGATATAAAGGAAAAACTTCGGCGAGACCTCTGTCCTCTACCATTTTCTTCAATTTACATTTTTTTTCTACATTACAGAAGAAGCCATGAATACAAGTATATACTCCATTCTGTAGCAAATTTTATTCTCTTTCAGTTTAGTCACTTGAAAAATTCACGTAGAATCAACGGTTTTCGAGATATAAAGGAAAAACTTCGGAGAGACACTCGTCTTCCACCATTTTCTGAAGATTGCGGCTAATTCACACACAGGATTTGTCAGGACTTTTAGTATATTAAACAGTACATAAAGTAGAACATCCTAACGCAAAAAACTATTGTCTTCTACATATTTCCACATTTATATAAAAAAATTGTAATACGCATCAAATTTTTCAATTTACATTTTTTTTCTGCATTACAGAAAAATCCATGAACACAAGTATATACTGATTCTGTTGCAAATTTTATTCTCTTTCAGTTTAGTCACTTGAAAAATTCACGTAGAATCAACGGTTTTCGAGATATAAAGGAAAAACTTCGGAGAGACACTCGTCTTCCACCATTTTCTGAAGATTGCGGCTAATGCACACACAGGATTTGTCAGGACTTTTAGTATATTAAACAGTACATAAAGTAGAACATCCTAACGCAAAAAACTATTGTCTTCTACATATTTCTACATTTATATAAAAAAATTGTAATACGCATCAAATTTTTCAATTTACATTTTTTTCTGCATAACAGAAGAAGCCATGAATACAAGTATATACTCATTCTGTTGAAAATTTTATTCTCTTTCAGTTTAGTCACGTTAAAAATTCTCGTAGGACCAACGGTTTTCGAGATATAAAGGAAAAACTTCGGAAAGACACTCGTCGATCCTCCACCATTTTTTGAAGATTGCGGCTAATGTCAACACAGGATTTGTCAGGACTTTTAGTATGTTAAACAGTACATAAAGTAGAACATCCTAACGCAAAAAACCATTGTCTTCTTATTTCCACATTTGCATAAAAAAATTGTAATACCATCAAAACAATATAAATTATCATTATACAGGGTGAGTCATACGGAAGCGGCCACCCCGTATAACTTCTTTCGTTTCCAACATAATCAGAGCCATTTTTGTGGAAGTCAAAAGCTTAGCTGTGGACTACATTTCGACAATATCAGTGGTCCCAAAATCTTTCTATTCCATTGACTAACACCATCTCACTTTTTTATTTAAAATGACACCCTGTATACTTCTTTATTGTATCTATTTTTTTGATTCTCTTTACAATGCGGTGAAAAAATCATACCCTTACATAATGGAAATTTCGAGAAAATGTCAATGGAACGGTTTGGATCTGGCCCTTTATTTTACAACCTATTCACTTTATCAAAAAATTGTCCCAATAAAAGTTGAAAGGGTAATTTAGGCGCATCTGTTGATGCGATTAACTCCACATAATCTTTCAATAAAAAAAAGTGTATGAGATCATTACTCAGCGAGACGATATCAAGAGAAAGTGAATCACATCAAAAGATACTTTTATTGGAACAATTTTTTGATAAAGTGATTAGTTTCTGAAATAAACGGCTAGATGCATACATTAAATTAATATTTTATCGAAATTTTTAATATGAAAGAGTATGATTTTATTATACCGTTGTAAAGAGAATCGAAAACACAATAAAAAACATACAGGTGCGATTTAAAATAACAAAGTGACATGTCGTTATTCAATGAAATAAAAACATTTTGGAACCATTGATGTGGTCGAAATGTAGTTCAGAGGCAGTCATATGGCATTACCAAAAAGCGGAAAAAACTCTTCGTTTTTTAAATTGCCAATAACTTTTTCGAGGTACAAACTTGGTACAATGTTTTTTCCAGATATTAGAGCATTTGTGGTCCATCTAATTATTTTCAATAAACGATTATCGGTCCAAGTCCTTCTTTCTGTCTATTATGGCCTAAATATTTGTATTTGTAGGTAGCGAATTTCTTTAACCTATTTAAACTAAACTGATGGATGGTGGAATTAAACCTAAAAACGTGTTTTAAATAACCTATTTTAGGTGTCTTTTTCAATTTTTATACAACGTAGAATCAGGGCCCTACTTATGAAGCTAATCAGAAATAAAATCTTGGATTAAGAGTTTGGAATACTCGATTAGAATTAAGTACGAGCATTCTGAGAATTTTTAATTCCCCATGTGTGAAAATTCATCAGATTCATAGGTGGTTAACCCCTCGATTTCATCATATTCATACATTAAGCAAAGATAAATTGCTGATAAGACCTGCCATCGGATTTAAATGTGATAATAGGTAATTGTGATGTTAGATAAAAAGGCAAAATTACATCAGCTATCCTTAAACTTTAAGGACCGTATTTAAGTGAAGTCTCAAGAGATCTTAAAAAACCCAAAACGGGCCCAACAACTTACAAATTGAAATAACTTGAGAAGAGATCCTTGAGAAGCTATAAATGTCAATGTTCATCTCGCATCCACAAGTAACTACATATCACAATTTCGTTCTCCCTTTACTGATTGTACATTATACCCGGATAAATAAATGGTGTTTAAAAATTCCCAGCGTGACACGAAATGACATCAGCAGAACTTATGTTTTTTTTTTATAGTAAAGTTGTATAACAACACGGAGTAAGCCGTCGCGTAATCATTATCAGGCTCTCGAAATCGTGATAGTGCCATAATAAAAAGAGGACAAACAGTGCGATTATCGGATTGAGAAAGCGCACTATTGTTTCTGCGGATATAAAATTTTAACAATCACCGGCGCCGGTTATTTTTGGTTGCAACAACAAATAGCTTTTGGTTTGAAATTTGGAACTAGCACTTATCAAAATGTTAAAATTAATTTACGGCTTAATCAGAGAGTCCTGTAATTTATTAACTCATCTACCTTGAAAATTAATGTTCTATTTGGCATCATCATATTTACATAATGATTGTTGTGAAATTGCCGGCGCTGGCATAAAAATACTACAATATTTATCTTTTTGAGGTTAACGACATTCAATTTACTCCCTAATGTGACCGATACCGCCGCCGCATTTCGAAACATAAATATCAAGGCGGATTCTAAAGAATGAAACCATTACTCCACCCCAAGGACATAACTACACCTTTCCAACAAGTGTGTTTAGAAAAATTTTGGCATTTTTAGAGACGTCGATCTAACTGAATAAAATACAACCTAAACATAGCTGCCAAAAATGATTTACGAGCAGGTGTTGATAAAAAAACTTGTGCTGAGTCAACGGCTTACTCCGTTTCAAAAAAAAGATGGGATGGTGGGCCACGTGGTCGTGAAAAGATTCCACGTGAGTCACTCGCAGAGATTTCCAAAAATACAAACCTGGACCGTTCGATAAACCCGCGTATATTTCTATCACCGCAATGTTTTAAATCTGCCTCCAAATAAAATAAACCGAAAAGTAATCATCGGGCGCGATATGGGGGGCATGGTTTCAAAAATAATAAATAAAACAAATATCACTTGAAAGTAACGCTCGCGCCTGCTACCGAAATAGAAGCGGATAATTGGATAGGTCAGGCGAGATTGGGCGGCGCCCCTGCGGATTTGATTTGCGCCACCTTGAGACCATCATTAACCAATTAACTTAATTGCGGCTAAAATTAAACCTGGTGTAACCTGGTTTGGGCAAAGACCACCGACTTGTGCAAGAAATAAGGCTACCAGCTAAATATTTCGAAAATGTGCTCTTCAGTTTTTTGCAAAAGAGAATGTCCATCATTATTGACAAGTAAAGGAAGCGAAAAGCGAGTTACGGAAAGAAAATCATGTACGAATTAAGCGAGTGAGTCCTTGCTTGTTTGGTGAGGGGTGAGTTTCAGGGGAAAATTTTGTACATTAGATTTACTTTTGGAAAGATTTCCCCAGATTTCCCCGAGATTTTCTCAGATTTCCCCCCAGATCTCCCCTCGTTGTTTCTCAGCTATTCTACCAACGGAAGAAAACAAAAATTCCTTCAATTTTGCCAATAGGGAAAAGCAGATATGTATATGTAGGCAATTAAAATAGACAAAATGCAGTAATTTACTAATAAACATCATTAATATGACCACCGCCGCACAAAACTGCTTAATTTATTTAGTATTTTGACTAAAATGAAATGTTAGTGGTTCAGAAGGAACGGTTTTTTATGGAATGCCGTTTTACTTTTTAATGGAACATACACGCTGTGATAGCCAAAGTAATAAGATAATTCAAATTCAAATACTGTTAAGAGAAAATAAGTCTATTCTTATTATCTGAAATACAATTTCTATTATCACTCCCAGAATTTCTCTTAACACTAATTCAATTTCTGTTAACAGTAATTCAGAGAGATAATGGAAATACGTCTTCCTTCTCTCTCGCACCAGTTGAAATTATATCTTCTGTCTCATTCGCGCAAGCGCAGTCGTGATAATGGAAATTGAATTTCACTTAACAGAAATTCATTTACTGTTAACATTAATTCATTTTCACTTAAGAGAAATTCTATTTCAATTATCACTGCTTAGAGAAAATAGAAAAACAATTTCACTTAACAAAAATTCATTTAGAGATAAATTGAAATAAAACCGTAATTTTAGGAGCCGTTTTACTTTTTAATGCAACCCATACCCTATGCATTTCAAAAAAATTCAAACATTTTAAATATATACAATAAAAATTAAAACGGCTCGTAAGATCAGTGTAAATCACCAAATTTATTTCGATTATCACTGCACGAATTTTTGTTAAGTGAAATTGTATTTCAATTTTCTCTAAAGCGAGATAATAAAAATTCTATTTCTGTTAAGTTAAATTGAATTTCTCTTAAGAGAAAATGAATTAATGTTAACAGTAAATGAATTTCTCTTAAGTGAAAATGAATTATTGTTAACAGTAAATGAATTTCTGTTAAGTGAAATTGAATTTCTATTAACACGATGCCTGGGATTGCATTTCTTTGGCTACCACAGCGTGCTGTTGCATTAAAAAGTAAAACGGCGTTCCGTACATTTCTTTGGCTACCACAGCGTGCTGTTGCATTAAAAAGTAAAACGGCGTTCCGTACGAGATAGATATCGTGTTTTTAAGTGGTACGAGAGAGAAAGATGACAACCCAATGGGCCAATGGCGTATTTTCATTATCTCTCCGAATTACTGTTAAGTGAAATTCAATTTCTATTATCACGACCGCGCATGTATGAACTGCGAGTGCGACAGATAATGTATTTTCAAGTGGTACGAAAGAGAAAGATGACAACCCAATGGGCCAATGGCGTATTTTCATTATCTCTCCGAATTACTGTTAAGTGAAATTCTATTTCTATTATCACGACCGCGCATGTATGAACTGCGAGTGCGACAGATAATGTATTTTCAAGTGGTACGAAAGAGAAAGATGACAACCCAATGGGCCAATGGCGTATTTTCATTATCTCTCCGAATTACTGTTAAGTGAAATTCTATTTCTATTATCACGCCCACGCATGCTCGAGTGCAACAGAAGATGTAATTTCAATTGGTTCGAGAGAGAAGTAAGACAGTCCAATAACATATTTTCATTATCTCTCCGAATTACTGTTAAGTAAAAATAAATTATTCTTAAGAGAAATTGTATTACTGTTAACAGAAATTGAATTAGTGTTAAGAGAAATTCTGGGAGTGATAATAGAAATTGCATTTCAGATAATAAAAATAGGTTTATTTTCTCTTAACAGTATTTGAATTTTAATTATCAGTACTTGAATTTTAATTATCTCATTTCTTTGGCTACCACAGCGTGCTGTTACATTAAAAAGTAAAACGGCGTTCCATAGTTTTTGCTTATTATATTGATATAGGTCCTTTAAGCGTGACGTCATGCCGCCATGTTTGGCCGTATGCGCAGTCATTTTTTGACCGCCGACAGAATTTACTTGAATGTCTACTGTCAGTTATGTGTCAGTTTTCATCATTGTAGGTTAAAATAGCACGTGGTAAACGTGAAAGGTCCCAGATTCTGTTGACAGTAGTGACAAATGACGTAGAAATGACACAAGATCAACGCATGCGTATCATACGGGGCCAAGCGCAATAAACCCCCACCAGTGCCTTAAAGGACCTATTATGAAAAATAAAATCGCAAAGTCCAGAGTTTTAGGGAGATTTCAGTTGCTGATCTAGGGATTTTTGCTTCTTTGACTCTTTCGGTTGTGCAGAACCGCTAAAAACAGGACGCTGTCCGTAACCTAACCTCACAACAAAGACACCTCCAACCTCACAACAAAGAAATATCTAAACTTAACCACAAAAAAAGTTACCAAGAAAGTCACTGTCCGACCGTTTTAAAAAGCGCGCTTCAAAAAACCAAAGCATGCGCCAATAACAATTGCTAAATGAAAAGGAGTATTATTAAAAAAGATCCTATTCTACCAACTCAAGGAAACAAAAATTCTTAATTCTTCCTGCCAATGTTGCCAATAGAGAAATGCAAATATGTAGGTAATTACTCGTTTTAGGGAATTTCGCTGGCAATATTCTATCACTTGAGAAAAGTCGGCGTTTAGTAAAGAGAAACACCAGAAAAATTATGAAAAACAAAGCTATTCTACCAACTGAAGAAAACCAAAATTTTTAACTGGTCCATTCCTGCCAATGTTGCCAATACGGAAACACAAATATGTACTACCACAGTATAATATAAACAGTAGAACAACCGTTTCCCGCCAATTTTTTTTGCGGATAAAAAACTTGAGAAAATGTGGCTCCATCTGTATGCAAGCAGCCGAATATTGGGTTTTCTTCAATCTGTTTTATTTAAAGCAAGACGTGACTATTTCCCTATGTGTCTAAAATAAATTATTGTTCCAGGAACTGATATAATAGGAGCTCGTTACTCTTTCTGTAAACATTCGCAATAAATTATGCTGGCAGATCCTAGCTGAACGAGTGCTTGCCGTACTATCATTGGTTTTACCTACTTATGCACGCCGCACACCGCATTTATGTTTTTGTTTAAAAATATAAACAAACCCACCAAATGCAGAAAAAAGAATATCTGGGTAATTAACAAAACAATGGAAGATTGTAACTATAATGTTTCAGTTTCGTTTACGAATCTTCCAGCAATTATATAATCCATCATAGTAGAGTGCAATGAGGCCTCTATCGTTCAGCCCGTAGGCACTTTTTGGCTAAAAGGAATGAACTTGCCAGCTTTATAGAAGAGATAATCAAGATTCGGAATCCACTTGTCGTAAAAAAAACGTAGGGTTTCAAAGGGCGCAAATCAAGATTTTCTAACTGAGTACACTACGTCATAGAGATAAGTGATGTGCACTTCTCAAGCCAAAAATAATTACAATTTTTGTACAAAAAGTATTTTTAATTAATTATTGAATCTTGGCGTTAACATGGGGTCTTATGGAGCGGAAATTCAGTTAAAGGCCGTTTTCTCGGTTTAGATCGACCGAAAAACTAATTATTTTCAGGCGCATTTGCCGAATAAATTGCGATATCTTTAAAACTATTGCAGACACGAAAAAAGTTATTCTCAGCAAAATGTGTAGTAAGGTTGTAGATGTGTATTAAACGCGAAATTATATTTTTTGGAGCAATAATAAAGGAGATATTTAATTATTTGTCAAACGATAGCAAATTTTTGACACCCAGCGGGCGCGTCGGACTGCAGCGAACCTCGATCCCCCACCACGACTCCCGCGCGTTTACCAACCCGCACTTCCCCCCGATCGCACCTAAATGCTGGCGTTCCACTGCATTCCTTTATTATAAATTATTAAAGATCTATTGAAAATATTATTTATAGACCAATTTGTTGTTAAAATTATGATTATTAGCGGACCTTTTGACAAAACGTGTCTTTTTCTCTTGACATTAATTATTAATTGACAACAATAATACATATCTAACAATAAACAAATTATATTGCAAAATTAATTATTGAATACGGAAAAATATAAATATACAATTATTGTCTTGGTACCTAGCTACCTCCCGCTAGTCGCTGTCGTCTTCATCAAGCGAAGGACCTACTGTCTCTGGTGTGCCTTTTTTACGATGAGGGTTCTTGCATGTTTTTTGTCCCATACACGAACATGAATAGATACACGGCAAATTTCCTTTTTTGAGTGAACATACCTTGCTGGCGCAGTCTAAAAGAACAACTGATTTGCCTAGACCCTAACTCTGAAGTTTGAATACTGACCTTTTTTTGCATTTGCATTTTGGTATAGTTAAAGTTAATATACCAAAGTCTTCTGGAACATTAGGCTACTATTTTCGCTATCCATGCGCCACCGTGCTTGAAAAGATCAGGCAGCTCAAGTCTGGGATGAAGACTGTTTAACCAGATTTTTGTTTGATAATGAACTCGAAGGCAATGTTGAAGAAGGCTGTCTTCAGTTGAAGGAAGCTTAGCAATTGTTCTTGAAATGGATAACAGGGCTCTTAATTCATTGACTGATGCGACATTTTCTTTCTTAGTGTATAGCTTTATCACAAAGTTACGCACATTTGCAAAATGAATGTCGTCAAATTCACCTATGCATATCTTGTCAATTAACTGACAATACGACATCGACAGGTAGGCTTTCCAGCAGACTTTTTTGCCCAATCCATTAAATTGGCTGGTAGTGTCGCAACCTGTCAGGGCGTGGAAAGCTGGTAAGTTCTTCAAAAGCTGTGGCTTCATATTCAGCTCGAGGATTGGTATGAATCTCATTTATTCTTTGTATCCTACTTTTAGCCAAGTATTTCATTTAATTATATTTTTAAACATACGACCCTGGTTAATGTAGTAACCAGTCAATTTTTGAGTACATACAAGAGTAACTTTGACACCAGAATACTTTTTCACATTCTATCAGCGAAGAAAGCTTACCTAATTAAGAGCCCTGTTATCCATTTCAAGAACAATTGATAAGCTTCCTTCAACTGAAGACAGCCTTCCTCAACATTGCCTTCGTGTTCATTATCAAACAAAAATTTGGTTAAACAGTCTTAATCCCAGACTTGAGCTGGCCATGCAGATCTTTTCAAGCACGGTTGGCGCATGGATAGCGAAAATAGTAGCCTAATACCAATATTGCAAACACTGCCGTCTGTTCCAGCAGTCGTTGGTAAATATAGTAACTTTAACTAGGTACATGCAAATGCAAAAAAGGTCAGTATTGAAACTTCAGACAACATGCACGAACCCACATAGTAAAAAGGGCACGTCACCAGAGACAGTAGTTCCTTCGCTTGATGAAGACGACAGCGACTAGCGGGAGGTAGGTACCAAGACAATAATTGTATATTTATATTTTTCCGTATTCAATAATTAATTTTGCAATATAATTTGTTTATTGTTAGATATGTATTATTGTTGTCAATTAATAATTAATGTCAAGAGAAAAAGACACGTTTAGTCAAAAGGTCCGTTAATAATCATAATTTTAACAACAAATTGGTCTATAAATAATATTTTCAATAGATCTTCAATAATTTATAATAAAGGAATGCAGTGGAACGCCAGCATTTAGGTGCGATCGGGGGGAAGTGCGGGTTGGTAAACGCGCGGGAGTCGTGGTGGGGGATCGAGGTTCGCTGCAGTCCGACGCGCCCGCTGGGTGTCAAAAATTTGCTATCGTTTGACAAATAATTAAATATCTCCCTTATTATTGCTCCAAAAAATATAATTTCGCGTTTAATACACATCTACAACCTTACTACACATTTTGCTGAGAATAACTTTTTTCGTGTCTGCAATAGTTTTAAAGATATCGCAATTTATTCGGCAAATGCGCCTGAAAATAATTAGTTTTTCGGTCGATCTAAACCGAGAAAACGGCCTTTAACTGAATTTCCGCTCCATAAGACCCCATGTTAACGCCAAGATTCAATAATTAATTAAAAATACTTTTTGTACAAAAATTGTAATTATTTTTGGCTTGAGAAGTGCACATCACTTATCTCTATGGCGTGGTGTACTCAGTTAGAAAATCTTGATTTGCGCCCTTAGAAACCCTACGTTTTTTTTACGACAAGTGGATTCCGAATCTTGATTATCTCTTCTATAAAGCTGGCAAGTTCATTCCTTTTAGCCACAAAGTGCCTACGGGCACAAAAATTAAGCGACATTTCCAGGCGCGGGCACTCTACTATCAGGGTAGAGCAAAATGTTGCGCTTTTTGAGAGTGGTTAAGAAAAGACATCACTAAATTAATTAAGTAGATAATTTCAAAAAATGCTAATTGTTTCCTACACATTTTGACTTTTGCTAGATACGTGCGGTTTACCGAAACAATGCAACGAATAAAGAAATACCTACCTACCAAGTTCGATGCAATGTTTTTTAGGAAGATGTATATCAATGCGATGTGTATCCCTGTAGATGTTTATCACGTTAATGTGTATGTATAGGGGCGGGTACAGATTTTAGCAATCTGCACTACTAGAGTAGTGCCTCCGCAGACGCACAGATCACAGATGTGTCAAAAAGGCGAAATGATAAAAATTGTTGTTACAGAATTAAAAAGTAGAAAATGAACAGAAAAAACACAAAAATTTAGAGGGTTGAAAAGTAAAAAGGATGACAATATAAACCAAATGAGTACCTAAATGAAATGAATTGCCGGAATTAAAACAAGATTTGGCCAAATGAGTTCAATTTTATTACCTACCGACGAAAAACGAACATATGCGAATTTTGCACTTAGGGGGTAAAGGTGGATGAAAAGTCAAGAGGTCTGAGGATTAACCGTGGTTAAGTAAAATTACGCATATAACGTAAATAACACCAAAATAACCCAATTATGTAAATTTAGCGTTTGAAGAGTTGAAATATTACAAAGGGAGATGAAAAAAGTGAAATATGTAAACATCATTCAATTGAGTTTAATTTATTACCGAAATTACACAAAGGACCCTATCGGATGTGCCCCATATTTGGGCCGCTTATGTAGCTGGCCGTAGCTGGCATGACTGTTTCCTAATTTTTTGCTCACAAACTCAGGAAGAACGAAGCTTTCGGTTGAGGGACCTTTTTTGAATCAGTCATGCCAGCTGCTATTGTTCTTTAAGCCTTTAACGTATCCATTTATTACAAAACAATTTTTCTTAAATTATGCCAAAACTTAAAACATCATAATTTTGCGATTCTCACCTAACACTATATGGTTGAATGTTTGAGCGTCTTTCGATCGATTTACAGTGCGACCCAAAAGCTGTTATTTTTCTTTGACCCAAACGTTTTTTCATTTTCGAGGCAATTGTTTTGTATTTTGTGTTAATTTCTTTTATAGCTGAAGATGGAGTAACACTCCGAAACGCGTCCTAAACAGTAAGTAAATTTTGTGGAACGAGACTGTGAAACTACCTTGTGTAATCAAACATCAGTTCCTCTTTGAAAAATGGACCAAGCTTTCAACCAACTTAACACTATGGTTACATTAATTCATGAGGTTCCCACCCAGTGTTTCAAACACTCGTTTATGAAAAAAGTTAAGATTGCCAGCTAAAAGGGGCCCAAAAACTGGGCATATCAGATAGGGTCCTTCTGCCAAATTAGCACTTCGGGGGTTGAGAAATCGTAAAGGGGGATGAAAACTCATGAAAATAAGCCAATTATGTAAATTTGGCTTCTGAGGGTTGAAATATTGCGAAGCGGGTCGAAAAAGTGAAAAAGGCAAGAACACTGCCGTAAATTTGTACACCACTGCCGACTGTGAAGTCCCCCGACTGTCGAATTTGCTCAATTTTTGCAACCACTGCCTAACATTTCCCACTAACACTGCCGAAAATTTGTACACCACTGCCGACTGTGAAATCCCCCCAGCAAGAACAATGTATATGAGTAAAATTTATTACCGAAAAAAGGCAAAACTGAGCGAATTTTTCAAAATTAACGCGCGGGTGTTGAAAAATTGTCACGGGGGATGAAAAATCAAGAGGGCTGAAAATGAACTGTAGTTAAGTAGAACTAGCGAAAATCACACGAAAAAGGAGCGGCCTGGGTAAATTTTGCTTTTTGAGGGTCATCATGAAAGGGGTTGAAGAATTGTGGATGGGTTAAAAAGTAATGAAAATGAATTAGAACTATCGAAAAACATGAAAAAATTTCCAGTTTCAACCCTTAAATTTCATCCCCCTTGTTAGATCATAATGAAGATTTGCCCATCCACCTACAGTGGCGCTGTAAATTACCACACCAACTCCAGTCCTGATACGTTGAGCAGTTTTTGAGTTTTCGCATTTTTGAGTTTCGGCATGTTAGGGGGTTGTACCGCCTTTAACGGTCATTTTTCGCCAATGATGAATAAAACTTTTTTTGTACCATCAATAGAAAGCTATCGATCTTTATTAATTTCTACCCTACATTATTCAGTGAAAAATTTGAGTTTCCACCCCTAACTTTCATCCCATTCGAAAAATTTCTCCTAAAATACATACTCTTCCTTTCTCGTAGATGCAGTGTGTAAGATCTTACAGTTTTGCAGAAGATATTGCTTCTCCGTGTCAAATTACAGGGCTTCATGGACGTTCCAACCCCTAAACTCCAACCCCCTATTTCACCACCCCCAAATGCCCTAAAGGAAGTTGTGTTTTCAACTTCACCAGCCTAATTCAATTCGTTGAAAAATTACGGTGGTTTGTAGATTTATGTTTTCAACCCTTCATGATTTCACCCCTTTATGATTTACAGGGGTGAGTTAATTTTTCCGGTGTTACATAACTCCCTCCGTATTTACTGGCTTCAGTTCTTCGTAAATAATTCAATATGGTTTCAGAAAAAATCAATAAAATATATTTATCCGCTTGCAAAGAGTTAGGGGTGGTTTTAGGTTGAAAACTCGTAAGACCTTTTTTCAATAGTTGACCGAAATCTATCGAACCCCGTAATTTTATGCTACCATTTACTTGAAAGAATTTCAAGTTTCAACCCTTAAATTTCATCCCCCCTGTTAGATCTTAGTGAAAATTTGTCCATCCACCTACAATGTCACTGAAAATTGACACACCAAATTCTGCCTTGATACGTTGAGTAGTTTTTGAGTTCTGGTATTTTTGTGTTTTTGCATGTAAGGGGTTTACGCCTGTAGGGGTGGTTTTTCTCAAAATATGAATGACGCCTTTTTTGCATCATTAATGGAAAGCTATCGAATGACGCCAATTTCGACCATTATTATCAAGTGGAATTTCGAGTTGCAACCCCTAATTTCCACCCCATCTGTTCGATTTTACGAAAATTTCACCGATATATGTGTGCACGTTGAGTTTCTAAGAGCTGCGTGCAACCCTTGCGGAGCTATCATATTTTTTGTGGTTTTCATCCCCTAAATTTCATCCCCCGAAATTGCCACCCCCTCACTTTCAACAGACTTGAGGGTCGAACGTGCATACCAAATTTCAGCAAGATACCTCCACTAGTTCTCGAGTTATTGCAATTAATAGTTTTTCGGTTTTTTTCCCCTAATTCCCACCCCCTTGGTCCGATATGGCCCAAAAGCAATCCCCGCCTTACTTTTCGGGAGACAAAGTTTCAGCCCGATATCTCAATCCGTTCTCAAGTTATGCGACGGACAGACATGAGGAGCGATCGATACGACGAGCGAGCGAGGGAATATTTTAAAACAAGGGTGCCTGGCATATTGCTACGGCACTAAAAATCGGTATAAATAGCTAGCAAAAGCCGAGCAAAAAATACCTAAACTATTTTCTAACTGTCCTAGCATTGTTATTGTTGATTATTGTGTACCAAATCAAATTGAGGGACATGAACCGTCATCATCTCGTACAGGTAACGGTGGAGGTTCCTACATAAGTACATCCCTTCGATGTTTCCCTAATAATTAAAGTTTAGTGTTTAATGAATCAAATTAAAAGTCCCACGCGATCAACTTTTCGGCGAACCACAGGAGTTATTCTTACTTATTAAAGATTCGGTACCTAATCGGTAGGTAGAAAACACATTCCGATAGGCGATAAGGAATGTTGCAGTTCGAGTTGGAAGTCATTTGGTTCATGTTTACATAATAAATATCCCAATAATGGATTTATGTTTTCGTTTCCAGCCACAGATTCCAAGAAACTGTTCACAACCTGGCAAGTGTGAGGAGAACAATGGGCAGAAAGCCAATGCAGTATTGCACTTAGTTCCGTCAACAATTAGCTATCAGTGCACTGACGAATTGGACTACGCTAGCGCTATCTATATTCGAGTAACTTATTCCCTACCTCGGCGACAAACTATTGGCGAACCATCGACACTAAATGAGACATCTACTCATGCGAACCTGGAACTAACTCCAATTCAAAATCGTTGACCTACTGTTTATATTATACTGTGGTACTACGTTTTAGAGAATTTCGCTGGCAACATTTTATCATTAACGAAAAATCAGCATTTAGTAAAGATGAAACAGTAGAATAATTATTAAAAAAGAGAGCTATTCTTCCAACCCAAGAAAACAAAAATTCTTAACTGGTCCCATTCCTACCAATGTTACCAATCGGGAAACGCAAATATGTAGGAAATTACTCGTTTTAGAGAATTTCGCTGGCAATATTTTATCACTTGAGAAAAGTTGGCCTTTTTTAATAAAGAGAAACACCAGAAAAAATATTAAAAAGAAAGCTATTCTACCAACTGAAGAAAACAAAATTTTCAACTGGTCCCTTTTCCTGCCAATGTTGCCAACATGGAAAAGCAAATAATGTAGATAATGACTCGTTTTAGAGAATTTCGCTGGCAATTTCATCATTAAAGAAAAGTCTGCATTTAGTAACAGTAAATACAAGAAACACTAGAAAAATTATTAAAAAGAACGCTATTCTACCAACTGAAGAAAACAAAATTTTTCAACTGGTCCCATTTCCTGTCAATGTTGCCAATAGGGAAACGCAAATATGTAGGTATTAACTTAGAGACTTTCACTGGCAACATTTTATCATTAACGAAAAGTCGGCTTTTAGTAATGAAAAACAGTAGATTCATTATTAAAAAATGGCAGCAGAGAAGCGGCTGGAACCTCCCCAACGCGTGGGTCTTTGATTTCAGGGACTTCTTTTTAAGATTCTAAAGTTGATATGCCTAAATGGCACTTCCCGTTGACCAATTGCTCCCAAAAGCCTTTCAGCTCTTCAACGGGCCACCTCACCTCCATTTACCAAATTTAGGGCAAATCGATCCACTAGTTTGGGCTATAAAGTGGTTTCAGTGTTATTACAAAATTTCGATTTTTCTACCCAAAGGGTTCTAAATGCGAATCAATTTTGTCTCATTTAAAACCAGAAATTGAAGACCTTTCTGATGGTGACCTCGATAGTGACAATAAATCTTTCAAAAACTTGTTTTGGATGGGTAAATTAGAGAATAATTTTAAATTTCGAAATTGGTGTGCCAAAACGGCACTTTCCGTGGGCCGATTGAATCCAAAATTTGTTCACCTCTTCGACGTGTAATACAATCCCCTTGTGCAAAATTTCAGCCAAATCGGTTCAGGGGCTTGGGCTGTACCGCGATTTTAAAGTCCGATAAAAATCGATTTTTTTTTTTATTTTTGGTCAAAAGGGCACTAAGAATGAATGAATTTTTAGAAGCAGAATTTGAAGGCCTTTCCTATCGTGACGTGAAAAATGGGGGTTTGCATTTAAAATTTAAAAGTTGATGTGCCAAAATGGCATTTCTGGTTGCACGATTGGCTCCAAAAGCTTTTCAGATCTAAGTTGGGTTATCACATGCACACGTACCAAATTTCAGCTAAATCTGTCGAGTAGTTTGGGCTGTGGCGTGTTTACGAACGTACGTACGAACGTACGTACATACATACAGACACATTTTAAAAACCACTTTTTTGGGCTCCTGAGACCTCAAAACGTATAGATCCGGTCTTATCTCGAATTCGAAAATTTTAGTGATTGCAGTAACCCGAGGGGTGATCCGCAGGCCGGAATCAGTGTACATTTTTCGGGAATACAGCGGGAATAGATCGGAATACGTCGGAATACGTCGGAATACGTCGGAATACATGAGAATACATCGGAATAGATGGGAATACCCGGAATACTCCGGAATAGTTGGGAATAATTAAAAATTTCCCAGTGATATATTAAAATTTATTGATTGGATGCGTGTACTTTAAAATAAATCAAAACAATCGGGGAATAATTTGTAGGAATAGGTAGAATTATCCTGAATACATCAGAATAACGCGGGGTAGCTTCGGAAGCGCCTGATGCGTCTGCGCCTGTTAAGTTTAGGAAATCTCGGAATACTTGGGACTCGACTTGGGAATACACCGGAATACATGGGAATACACCGGAATACACGGGAATACATGGGAATACTAGGAATACACCGGAATACTCCGGAATATTGATGGAGAATATTGCCGATTATCTACATCGGAATACCGGAATAGCTTTAAGTCAAGTTTCGGAATACCTTCGGAATACACCGGAATAGCTTCGGAATACACCGGAATACTTCGGAATACATCGGAATACTGGGAATACTTGGGTATTCCCGGAATCAGTGTACGTTTTTTAGTCTGCGGATCACCCCTCGCAGTAACCTCCCTTTTTTTCTAAATGGTGGAGTGGAGTGGGAAGGTTAAAAAGTGCTATTCTAGTAAATCAAGGAAACAAAAATTCTTAACTGGTAAATAGAAACACAAGAAAAATTATTAAAGAGAAAGCTACTCTACCAACTCAAGAAAACAAAAATTCTTAGCTGGTCCCATTCCTGTCAATGCTGCCAATAGGGAAACGCAAATATGTAGGTAATAACTCGTTTTAGAGAATTTGGCTAGCAACATTTTATCATTAAAGAAAGGTCAGCATTTAATAAAGAAACCATTTTAAAATAAAGAAAACTAAAGACAATCATTGAACGAAGAAGCTGCTTTAAAATAAAAGAAACAGGCACTAATAACTAACTGCTCAAAACTCGAAGTGGATCACGCCGATTTTCTGATGAAATTCAAAGCTCAATAACTTCGAAAAAAAGGACTCGATTTTAACGCGGTTTTTTGTAATCGTAAGCTCAATTCATCGGGCTTAAACCCTGTAGGCGAAGATCAAACACGAGTGGTCAGTGGCGTGTCCAGAGGGGGTTGAATCACCACTCCTCAAAATTGATAAAGTTTAGACCATCCCCAAATCCAGAGAAATTTTTTTTAAATTTTTTTAACGGTTGGGCATAGGGTCAGTATCTCGGGACCTTTTTGACATTTTTCTTCCATGACTCCTCTTTGACCGGGTACCCCAAAAAAACTGTTTTTTTCTATGACCCGCGATAATTTTCTTACGCCTCAACGGATTATCAAGTTAGGGGGCTCTTTCTATCGCTCACAGACGCGTGTAAACGAATTCATCAACATCATCTGATTTGCCGTTTCAAAAAGTGGTATTTAGGGCCCCCGTAACGCAAGCGAATTTTCTCACACCCATCATTTCATGATTTCAGAATCTTTTTTCCTTAAATCGCTTTAGTTTAAAAGTCCATATTCTGAAAAACCTCTGCACACCATTGGAATCGTTTTGGAAATGAAATGGAGTACTCTTTTTTTGTCGGAATTTTACTTGGGACTCCTGGTGAGTTTTTACATTTGTCTCTGCTGTTTCTGCTATGATTTTTTCCTCAACTGGTATGGGATAAATTGTAAATCCATTTTAGCAACCTACAAATGGCACACCTATCACTTTTTTTTCTATCGTCGAAGTGGTGAACATGCTGCTGGGTTCTGAAATTTGAGTAATCCGGACATCATCATCGCTTCCGGTTGTCAACTCGACAGTGACGGCCGTCCACAGAACACCTTCAGCCGTCATTATGTGAATGGCAATTATTGAAATTTCAACTTGTCAAATTCCCCAATTTTATATTCTTACAAACGATATTAACGTTTACCTGAAGTCCATTTGACAAGTTGTGTTTTGAAGATGAGATTGCGCCCCATGAGCTGGAAAGAATAATCCACCTATCTCAGTTGAATTTCAATAATTGTCATTCACATTGACGGCCGAAGTAAGTGTTCTATGGACGGCCGTCACTGTCGAGTTGACAACCGGAAGCGATGATATGGTCCGGATTACTCAAATTTCAGAACCCAGCAGCATTTTCACCATTTCGACGATAGAAAAAAGAGTGATAGGTGTGCCATTTCTAGGTTGCTAAAATAGATTTACAACTTATCCCATACCAGTTGAGGGAAAAATCATAGCAGAAACAGCAGAGACAAATCTAAAAACTCACCAGGAGTCCCAAGTAAACTTCAGAAAAAACAGTACTCCATTTCATTTCCAAAACGATTCCAATGGTGTGCTGAGGTGCTTTAGAATCTGGACTTTTAAACTAAAGCGATTTAAGGAAAAAAAAATCTGAAATCACGAAATGATGGGTGTTAGAAAATTCGCTTGCGTTATGGGGGCCCTAAATACCACTTTTTGAAGCGGCAAACCAGATGATGTTGATGAATTCGTTTACACGCGTCTGTGAGCGATAGAAAGAGCCCCCTAACTTGATAATCCGTTGAGGCGTAAGAAAATTATCGCGGGTCATAGAAAAAAATAGTTTTTTTGGGGTACCCGGTCAAAGAGGAGTCATGGAAGAAAAATGTCAAAAAGGTCCCGAGATACTGACCCTATGCCTCTGATCCAACCGTTAAAAAAATTTAAAAAAAATTTCTCTGGATTTGGGGATGGTCTAAACTTTATCAATTTTGCGGAGTGGTGATTCAACCCCCTCTGGACACGCCACTGACCACTCGTGTTTGATCTTCGCCCACAGGGATTAAGCCTGATGAATTGAGCTTACGATTACAAAAAACCGCGTCAAAATCGAGTCATTTTTTTCGAAGTTATTGAGCTTTGAATTTCATCAGAAAATCGGCGTGATCCACTTCGAGTTTTGAGCAGTTTATTTGGAAAACTATTTTAACATTTTAAAAATCGTGAGGGCAAAAGGTAGTGAAAAGGAAAAGAACAGCATTTTTAGAATAAACGACCCAAGCAACATGGAGGGTTTAAATTAACGAGGGGCTTGGTAATTTTACCAAAGTCAGGTTTGTTAACGTATTTTATTGCTACTTTTTAAAACTAACTAGACATGTCGAAGTAAATGTTTTGGTTGTTTATTACCATTTCGTTCGATATTCCTTATTAGTTTAACAAGCAAAGTAATTCTTCGCAAAATTTTACTAAAAATATTACTTGTTACCAGTAACCTGAAATAAAAGGTAATTATGTGGTTAATAATTACCAGTCCTGTTTCCAAAAAGTTTTGTTAATTCTAAGTAGGAAATTTTGGTTTAATTTTAGTAATAAATTACAAGAACAATTAACCTGCAAGTAAAGTGATCATGAATATTTTTCATATTTATTTTATTACAGTTAATTTGTATCAGTCTTAATTCACATTTGTGTTTTTGATTGTTAATAAGTATACCTGAAGGACGACAATTTACTACATGGTTAATATCAGTGTTATTTTTTACAGCCTTTTAACTCCAGACTCTTGATTTAAATTTACCTAAGATTAGGTGCCCAAATACAGTTAATTTATGTTTAATGTTTCTTGAATTTTACTAGGAAGTTAGAGTTACTAACAGGTTAGGTAATACTTACTTGTACTTTTAACTAACAGGTTAAATTTAACTACAGCCGCTTTTGCCTATAGGCAAATTAACGTATATTTAGCCAGTTGGTATTTTTCTCGAATGCGCCATTTTTACAGCGTTGATTAAAGTCGCCATTATTTATTTTTAAGTTATGAAAACTGAATTTGAATTCACTAGTTGAATCTCGTGAACAAATTCATATATACATATGATTGATTCAGTGAAACAAGGACCCCAGAACACTTTTTTGTTAAAATAAACAAAAAAATGCATTTTTCAGTAGTAATTAACTCAATATTTTCAAATAAGACGTTATTGTCGGTGGGCGAAGTAATTTTTCATCCTACAATTGCAACTTTCATCAGTAAAGTAAGATTCGTAGCGAAATTTTCGTTTCAGCATCATTAAACACCGCGTTTATTATATTATAATATACGTTTTTCAATAGTTGAAATTATCGTACATTTTGTAAAGTTAAAAAGTTAATCAGAGGTTTAATGTCACCATGATTTACCAAATTTTTACTTTATGATGCCCGCAAGCTCTTGCAGCTGTACTGAGCGAGGTAATATTTATGGTAAATTTTAACTACATTTTAGGTAAAATCAACTTTATCTTTAGCTAGTTATTACCATAATGAAGTATAATTAACTCATTGGTTATATAACCTCTACGTAAATTTAACTTGTGGTAACGTTAACTTTACCAAATTTCAACTTAATATTATTTTTCAAATGGTAAGATTTACTTCAATTTAACGTAATGCTTACTTAAAATTTCGTCGAACAAAAATCTAACCAAATTTTCATAACCAAAGATAACGTAAATGTTGGAAAAATATAACCAGCTGTGCTGCTTGGGAAAGGCATCAGATGCAGTCTCCATATAAAAATGGTGGATGCGCCGGGTTATTTTTCTCACAGATGAAAGATTTTTTTCACATTTCAATAGTTAATTATTCTTGTCGAAGCAAAACGAATGAGGAACGAACATTTTATAATGGGGGAAATATGTACAGCGTGTCCTCTTTAACTGGAATATATTAACCGAATCAACTTTTTTCCTACACGCACAGCCGCCAAATCCACACCATATGCACACGCTGAAATTGTGAAATTGACTAAATCGTTTCAGGCATTATAAAAATGGTGGATGCGCCGGGGCAGACAAATCT
The DNA here is from genome assembly GCA_963924575.1 of Pycnomerus fuliginosus. NCBI lineage: Eukaryota > Metazoa > Arthropoda > Insecta > Coleoptera > Zopheridae > Pycnomerus > Pycnomerus fuliginosus. Next base: position 2,021,761 of record OZ004621.1, on the reverse strand, counting down.
AGTTTCGATTCGATATTATAGGTAAAATAATATAAAACGCGTCTGGAAAATGAGGCATGTTTGACGCAACTGCATCTCATTTTACGATGTAACAATATTTCGAGCGCATTCCTTTCGTGGGATCATGTCCAGTGCACTACAGTGGGTATCAAACAATAATTATAGTATACGACGCTCTCGTCGCGACGCCGTTCTATTTGCAGCTGCACTCAATTCAGGTCGTCCACTCCGACGCCGATACGACCTTCACTTATCATCGATAAATTGCACTTCATTATCTCATCCTTGCGATGTGGGAAAAAGCACGAACGATCGGAACTTTGTTCCTTGGCAATGACAAGTCGCGGACGCATTTCCCTAATTAGAAATTTAAAAGGCGGCAAATTGCTGATAATGAATACTATTACGGTAATATAAATTAAATAATCAGTTAGTTTTTTATAACCTTGCGCTGAATCAGGGGCGGCGCGGCGGGACAATAGAGGGCGTTGCATGTCCTTTTTTCGAAAAGTAAATTGCGTAATTTTCGTGGTAGACAATATCCGGTTGCACTTGTGCCAAAACCCCGCATTTTTTCATTGACAGAAATTTTCAACCAACCTGCAGCTTTTTTCGGCGACCTTCCTCCTGGCTCGTCATCGAGAAGGGGCGATTTCGTCCTGGCAACCACGGAGGTCGCGAGTGTTAACAGAATACAGCTCCACATTAAACTTGCCATAATTTCGTTTTTTTTCAACACTTACAACACAAAACACTTCACTATAAAAGTCTGTAAACAAGGCGATCGAGGCTGTTTTATCTAAAATACATCTTCAAGATACGACTATTTATGTAATAATAAGGTGACACTCCGTGACGTGTACTGAACGCACGCGTTGCCAGCCTAGTGTAAACTGATTGCTAAGAAAGCACAACGTACGACTATGTACTATTCCCCTACTCGCGACTCCTTCTGTATAATCCTGTAGGATGCTGGTAGTTCGCCGAGATTTAGGATAATGCGTCGGCCAATCACACTCCTCCTGAAACCAGCCTCCCTCCACTTGACCACCAATTATCACCCCAACTACTGAAAAAATCAAACCCATTCGCACGCAACTGTATTTACAGCCGTTATCGGGATATATTCAATATTTGGTACACAGCGATAAGGCTATCACCTTTTTTTACTCGATCCCATCATACTTGTTAGAAAGCTTGCATTCACCTTTGAATTAATTTGTTTATTAATAGCTCACTTGCGGCGCCTTACAGGATTTCAATTTGTCAACAAAATAAAATTAAAACATGTTAAAATTCAAATTCTGGCTGGAAAAACAGAGATTTGCAATACTGGTTCCACCTGCAAGCCCGCTTCACCCCTTTTGAGCTGAAGCTTATTAAATCTTGCAGGAGAAAGTGCCTCGATTTAAATTATTTCAAGAGGTTCCAAACATTTCCAAGGATTTATGTCTAAATCACGTAATAAAGTTTATTTTTCGGCAGCTAGGAGAACAGAAAGTCGAAACTTTATGGTGCCAGTACCTTTACACTAAACATTACAGTACTAGTGCCGTAAAGTTAGCTAGGTTATTTTTCAAAAGTTATATTTTTTCTAAATCACATCATAATGTTTATTTTTTGGTAACTAGGAGATGAACAGAAAGTCGAACTGTATGGTAGGTACCAGTACCGTCAAATAATCACTTTATAGTACACTAGTACCGGAAAGTTACTACTTTATAGTACCTACTATAGCACCGTAAAGAGAAAAATACATAACTGCTTTATGGTACTAGTACTGTAAACTAAACAGTTTACGGTTCTGGTACCGTAAAGCTGATTAGCTTATTTTTCAATTTTAGCCCAATTGCAACTAAGTTTTATGTGATTTATAAAAAACCGTTGTATGCAATGCGTACCGAAATTAGTTTTCAGCACTCTCGTGGTTACACAAAACTCGTATTTTCGGTACTTGAAACATAAATAACTATTTCATTACTAAATGTACAAATAACAATTATAACCTGCCGTATTATTACAAAATCTAAAAACAAAAATATTCGGTATTGGTAAAGGCATTTTTTAAGAAGTTAGTCGCAGTCACAAAACAATGGATAGCTACGGAAGGGGTTGAAACCTCCCCACGCGATGAATAATCCAATCCAACTTCCTCCTAATTAATCAGTGTTGCCAGACGTGGCTCAAAATACCTGAAATCGTAGCTTTAGATGAGTTTTTTAATTTATCAATTCCTTCAAAAAATATTAGTTTTTTTGTTAAAAATGCAGTTTCAGGTACTCGTATTAACTATTTACATTTTAAAAAATGCAGCAGAGAAGCGGCTGGAACCTCCCCATCGCGTGGATCTTTGTATTCTGTGTAGATAGTAGTCAATTCAACAGAATTTTTTTATGCTTATCGACTGTGACTAATTTCGCAATTTTCTGAGAAATACCGACATCACCCATCACATTTGACAATATGTTCCTTTTAAGGTTAATAGTTTGCCACCCTTTTGACAATAACTGATACTTTATGTCATCCACTGTCAGCCCGCTCCCTTTTAATGAAAAATATTTTTTTCTCTATTTTCCACTGAAATGGCAGAAACTGTGAATACATTTTTAGAACCAGAATTTGATAGTCTCTCTAATGGCGACATAAAAAAGGAGGCCTTGTATTTAAAATTTAAAGTTGATATGCTTAAATGGCACTTCCCGTGCACCAATTGCTTCCAAAAGCCTTTCAGGTCTTCAACGGGTCACCCAATCTCCATGTACCAAATTTCAGCCAAATCGATTCACTAATTTGGGCTATAATGTATTTCTAGTGTTATTAAAAATTTTGGATTTTTTGACCCAAAGAGCACTAAATGCGAACGAATTTTGTCTTATTTAAAACCAGAATTTGAAGACCTTTCTGATGGTGACAATAAATCTTTCAAAAACTTGTTTTGGATGGTTAAATGAGTGAATAATTTTAAAGTTGGAAATTGGTGTGCCAAAACGGCACTTTCCGTAGGCCGATTGAATCCAAAATTTGCTCAGCTCTTCGACGTGTAATACAATCCCCATGTGCAAAATTTCAGCCAAATCGGTTCAGGGGCTAGGGCTGTACCGCGATTATAAAGTCCGATCAAAATCAATTTTTTTTTAATTTTTGGTCAAAAGGGCAGTAAGAATGAATACATTTTTAGAAGCAGAATTTGAAGGTCATCCTTATGGTGATGTGAAAAATGGGGGTTTGCATTTAAAATTTAAAAGTTGATGTGCCAAAATGGCATTTCCGGTTGCACGATTGGCTCCAAAAGCTTTTCAGATCTAAGTTAGGTTACGAGATGCCTATGTTCCAAATTTCAGCCAAATCGGTCTAGTAGTTTTGGCTGTGGCGTGATTACAAACGAACGTACGTACGTACATACACACAGACACATTTTAAAAACCCCTTTTTTGGGTTCCTGAGACCTCAAAACGTGAAGATCTGGTGCTATCTCAAATTCGAAAATTTTAGTGATTGCTGTAACCTCCCATTTTTTTTAAATTGTGATGGGGTTGGGGAGGTTAAAAGTAAATGCTAGATCTACTGCGTAGCGTCCTGACTCCTGCAGGAGAATTTCCCGACATTCCGTGGTTATACAGGGTGGTGAATTTTTTGTTGCCTACCATTGGCACTCGGAAACCATAAGAGATCTAGAAGGTTAAATTAGAGGAAATTAGCTCTTTTTCAAGGCGATTAAGAATCTGTAAAAAATTCCTCGATATCTTGATCCGTTCCTGAGTTATCCCGAAAAAACTGAAAATTGCGGTTTTAAAGAAAAATTTATATCTTTCTAACGAAGTGGTATTCAAATGAAACTTGGAACTTTTATATTTTTAGTAGCTGTCAATTCAATGACATTGACAGAATTTTCTAGGTCTTCCAGATTTTGAGCAACGATGGCCAATTTCTCTTTTTCTTATGGCCGCCATATTGGATTTTAACACCATTGATTACACAAAAAAATTTGCTTTCAAAAATGTAATTACTATGGACTTTTTTGAAAAAATATGTCAAAGCTTGAGTCACACGGTGCCAAAACTCATTTAATTTCCGTTGAATTCAGTTGTTTTCACATGTCAAAAAAGAAAGAAAAAGTCGGTGTACCGTTTTGCAATTGTTTTTCATCTAAGTTTAGGCTGATTTTACAAAATTATTCGTACAAAATTTTAAATTTTGACGATCTGTCAAAAAAGCTCATGTTGGTTAAATTTTTGAAAAGTAATTTTTTTCTGCAGCCAATGGTGTTAAAATCTAGTATAAAAAAAAAAGTTGACTGTCATTGCTCAAAATCTGGAAGGCCCAGAAAATTTCTGTCAAGGCTAGTGGGTTGACAGCTGTCAAAAATAGGAAAGTTTCAAGTTTCATTTAATTACCACCTGTCGTTAGAAAGATATGAATTTTTCTTTAAAATTGCAACTTTAAATTTTTTTGGGATAACTCAGGAACGAATCAAGATAAAGGAGAATTCTTTACAGAATCTAAATCTAAAAAGAGCAACTTTTTTCTAATTTAAGCTACTTTCTGGGGGGGATTTCACAGTCGGCAGTGGTGTACAAATTTTCGGCAGTGTTAGTGGGAAATGTTAGGCAGTGGTTGCAAAAATTGAGCAAATTCGACAGTTGGGGGACTTCACAGTCGGCAGTGGTGTACAAATTTACGGCAGTGTCCTGAAAATTCGGCAGTGGTGTACAAATTTTTGGGGTGTGAAATGCCCCCCACTACTTTCCATCTCTTACGGTTTCCGAGTTCCCAATGGTGGACAACGAAAAATTCACCACCCTGTATAGCCTGGCAACATTGCTTCCTATAACTTTCAAATCACCTTTAAACTGGTTTCTGGGCAATTTTTTACCGAAAAGACGTTTGAATACATTTTTAGAGAGATCTTTCCTGTTTCGAAAAAAACTTGGTGTTCAATCGTTGGTCAATTGCCATCAAAATCAAGTCAACTCTTCAGCAGGTTTTGACATCTATAATACCAAATTTTAGCCAAATCGACCCAGTAGTTTGGTTTGTAGCGTTATTTAGCCTTCCTTCGAAATATCGAATTTTTGGATTCTCAGTCCGAATATACTTTTTGAAGGCCTTTCCTTTGCTGATCGAAAAAATTGGTTTGACATCAAAATCTAATCAGATCCTTTTGGCAAATTTCGTGAAAATCTTGCATAGAAAGAGACAATATTTAAAAAACACTTTTTCGAGAGCCTGGGACCTCGAAATGTGATGCTAAATTTTGAATTAACCTCCCCAACTCCAACAAAATTTTAAAAAAATGGGAGGTTACTGCAATCACTAAAATTTTCGAATTCGAGATAGCACCAGATCTTCACGTTTTGAGGTCTCAGGAACCCAAAAAAGCGGTTTTCAAAATGTGTCTGTGTGTGTGTACGTACGTACGTACGTACGTACGTTTGTAAACACGCCACAGCCAAAACTACTAAACCGATTTGTCTGAAATTTGGTGCGTAGGCATCTCATAACCCAACTTAGATCTGAAAAGCTTTTGGAGCCAATCGTGCAACTAGAAATGCCATTTTGGCACATCAACTTTTAAATTTTAAATGCAAACCCCCATTTTTCACGTCACGATAGGACAGGCCTTCAAATTCTGCTTCTAAAAATGCATTCATTCTTAGTGCCCTTTTGACCAAAAATTTAAAAAAAAAAGATTTTTATCGGACTTTTAAATCGCGGTACAGCCCAAGCCCCTGAACCGATTTTTCTGAAATTTTGCACATGGGCATTGTATTGCACGTCGAAGAGCCGAACAAATTTTGGATTCAATCGGCCCACGGAAAGTGCCGTTTTGGCACACCAATTTCCAACTTTAAAATTATTCACTCATTTAACCATCCAAAACAAGTTTTTGAAAGATTTATTGTCACAATCAGAAAGGTCTTCAAATTCTGGTTTTAAATAAGACAAAATTCGTTCGCATTTAGTGCTCTTTGGGTCAAAAAATCGAAATTTTGTAGTACCACTAAAAATACACTATAGCCCAGATTAGTGAATCGATTTGGCTGAAATTTGCTACATGGAGATTGGGTGACCCGTTGAAGACCTGAAAGGCTTTTGGAAGCAATTGGTCCACGGGAAGTGCCATTTAAGCATATCAACTTTAAATTTTAAAGCAAGGCCTCCTTTTTTATGTCGCCATTAGAAAGACGATCAAATTCTGGTTCTAAAAATATATTCACAGTTTCTACCATTTCAGTGGAAAATAGAGAAAAAATTCTTTCTCATTGAAAGGGAGCGGGCTGACAGTGGATGGCAAATTCTGTTGAATTGACTACTATCTACACAGAATACAAAGATCCACGCGATGGGGAGGTTCCAGCCGCTTCTCTGCTGCATTTTTTTTGACTGATTTCAGTAATCTCCCATATTTTGTTAATTTTTGGGGAGGTTAAAAGAATAATGGATGGAAGCGGTACATTGGCAGGCACTAAATAGTGAACTGGCAAAATCCACAAATGAGAAATAGCGTGTTTCTCCCGCGCCCGCATTACACTGCACAAGTAAGTGGATGGCCGCAGACGCTGTGTTCACTTTTTTCCTCGTGACTGCACTTAAGAAACATCGTAAAAATAGTATATTATTGGCCAAGGTAAAAAAAAAAATAAGAACCATTTTTAGCCCAAGCGGCAAGATTACAAGACGCGAGGGCTAAAATAGTCTTCTCTACCGTGGTGAATATAGTACTTTTTTCACTTCACTTTTTCACTAGCAAAAAAAACCGAATTCTCAGTTCAAAGATAAGTCAATAATGGTACGTTTTATGGAAAAAATAATAAACGGTTCTTCTTGGAAATTCCCACTGTCAAAATAGATTATATTACTCGATTTTGTCGATTCACTGATACTGATATTTTGAAAAAAAAACCTCTTCACTTGTACTGAAATGGAAACATCGCAATTTAGATCGATAAAGACGATAAAAGTTGACAACAAAAAATTATGATAGTTTTACAAGCGGATTTTTGAAAATTAAATTTGAAATGAAAATAAAATAGTATCCAAGGATAGCAATTCAGGAGATAAAGTATATAATCTCCGTCAGAAACATAAAGTCTTTTGCTTCCGCGGTCGTCAATTAATCGATCTATTAATAATTTATTTAATAACCGATGGTATAACGTAACTACGTAATTGCAAGTGTAAATAGTTTAGCTTCTGTTTGTAGATGAGACGATCAGCGATTAGGAAGAAACCTGGTTAACGACTTCTGCGAAAATTTCTGGGGAATTCCCATCCGGTTATTTCAGGTGCCTGGCCATATGTCTAAGGGTTATCAAAAACTACCTGAAATCAGCCATAAACAAGATTCCAGCAAAAATTTGTCGACTTTTAATTACTTTCCTATTTCCCGTCATCACCAAAATTATAGTTACTTGAACTAAATATAAAAATTTGACAAACAATTCCCCAATAGAAAGACAAGCGGTTAGGTAAAGCCAACAAGATTAACGAGGACACCTCTAACTACTGTTAAGAGAAACAACGGAAAACTTGGGTAAATTGGAATTCTACATTAATAAGGATCAGGGTTCAACAAAATAAGTGATTTTCGCTGTTGCAAGTTTTTGCAATGAAAATATGTCCCTCAAACAAGGACGTAATGACGTGATGAATGCGTAATTGCGTCCGCAGTAGAAATTCTTATTATTTAAGTCTCATGATTATTTCGGATAATTAAACCGTTGATAAGAATGTTGTGATTTCGTGTGGTACTGGAAATGGACCAAGGCTGCGTGCGGAGACGCGTTTATAAGGCTTTCTTTGCTGAAGTTACCTTTTATAGTAAACACCGAGATGTTTCCATACTTGTCATGTCGACAAGAACTATCAAATCTCGTTCAGGTGATACCGTATTCAAGCTTTCTCGGATTTTTCTCTGGTTATTAACAAAAGGGATTACTGAGAAAAGATAATTATATAGGTACATTAGGGTGGGGAATTCCCCAACCCCTATTGATTCCGAGCTTCAGGTTTCAATGTAATTTGTAAGCACGATGGGGCTCCAGATAAGCGGTTGGGGTTTCCCCACAATTTTTCTAATTCCTAGTAGCTACCCCGTTTGGACCCCAAGATTACTTTTCTAGACAATTTATTTCTGTCCCAATTTCAAATTTATATATTTCCGTAAAAATAAACTTTGTGCATCCAAAAATAACTGCTGTCCTTCTGTTACTTTTAGCCGGACTGTCCTAACACTATCTTTATCAAAATTCGATCTAATTTTGAGAAAAGATCATTCTCAAAAATAACTTGCACCTAAAGTGCAAGTTGTCGAGCCAATCACAACAAACAGCTTTGCCCCAAATTTTGCAAAACGGCGTATTTAATTCTGTTTTGATAAGATTCCTGCGAGACCATAAAGTGTTTATTTATAAAAATTTCGGCTGGACCCAGTTTTTTATTTTGTGTATTTTTTAGAGACGCTAATGCACATCAGGACTTTTTACTGATCTAACATCTTGAAATACGACGCAATTAAATATTGACAGATGTCGTCGTGCAAAGGAGGCGCCACGGCGCTATTTACGGCGGAATTCGCGCCAACAATTCGATAACTACCACTGTAAATTATTGATATAACTTTGGCAAGTGCAAATATTTACCGCGGATTCTGAAAATAATTTTATTATTTATTGCGACTTTTTAAAAGCGTCTGGGGAGCTTATTTCTGCCACCGAATGTGAATCACTATTTTGTGTGATCATGTGATGTAACTGTTTTCTCTTGCACCTCTTTTAATAACAATAGATGATGTCATGCAAATGTAGTACTTAATAAATCTATTATTTCCCTCTTTATTATCATAACTCGATTTATTTATAAGAGTTAAAAATATTACTTCTGTCAAGCTGCAAGAATGTAGCTTTGATTAATTGCGAGGCAATTTGCGACCAAAGATAACTGCCCTTAGTCCAATCTTTCTTCTTTTTCATTCTTTCTAAAATCACCTCTACAAAATATGTAAAGGTGCATTGTATTATTGTATAACGTGGTTTTAGTGTTATTACAAAATTTCGAGTTTTCTACCCAAAGGGTATTAAATGCGAATGAATTTTGTCTTATTTAAAACCAGAATTTGAAGAGAAAAAATCTTTCAAAAACTTGTTTTGCATGGTTAAATGAGAGAATAATATAAATTTGGAAATTGGTCGATTTAATCCAAAAAGTTTTCAGCTCTTCGACGTGTAATACAATCCCCTTGTGCAAAATTTAAACCAAATCGGTTCAGGGGTTGTACCGCGATTTTTTAGTATTTGGTCTTTGGTCAAAAGGACACCGAGAGTAAATACATCCTTGGAAGCAGAATTTGAAGGCCTTTCTTATGGTGACGTGAAAAATGGGGGGAATTACTTTTAAAATAATACTTTATTCACGAGCAATATGCAATATGTTCACCATTAGTATCTCGGAAACCATAATAGATAGAGAGTAGTTTAAATTGGAGAAAAGTTGCGCGATTTCTTGGTGATTAAGATTCTGAAGAGAATTTTCCTATATTTTTATTCGTTCCTGAGTTATTACAAAAAATCTGAAAATTGCCAATTTAAAGAAAAATTAATATCTTCCCAATAACGTTTGATGTTATTTAAATGAAACTTTTAACTTTTATATTTTTGACAGCTGTCAATTGAATGGAATTAACATAAATTTTCTAGGCCTTCTAGATTTTGAATAACGACAGTCAACTTTTGATTCTTTTATGGCGACCATATTGAATTTTGACACCATCAAATATTCAAAATCTAGAAGGCCTAGAAAATTTCTATCAATGTCATTCAGCTGTCAAAAATATAAAACTTCCAAGTTTCATTTAAATAACATCAAGCGTTAGGGAGATATTAATTTTTGTTTAAATTGTCAATTTTCATACTTTTTGTGATAACTCAAGAACCAATCAAGATATTGGAAAATTTTCTTCAGATTCTTAATCGTCAAGAAATAGTGCAACTTTATTCTAATTTAACCGACCCCGTATCTTTTACCGTTTAGGAGATCCCAATGGTGAACATCAAAAAATTACCCACCCTGTATACAGAAACATATTGTGAAATGTGTCAACATACTTTACTCCCTAGGGAAAGTTTGAATACATTACTCCTATGTCGGCAATAATAATCAATATTACCTCTGCGAGTAAGACCGATCGGCCCATTAGGTTTCTGTAGGAACTCAGCGAAATCACGCTCGTCGTACTTTCGAAACAAAATCTTCGGTTTTCAGTTTTAACCTCCCCACAACCAATATAAAAAATGGGCAGCTACGGAAGCGGCTGGAACCTCCCCACTTGGTGAATGATCCAATCCTATCACTAATATCACTTAAATTTTACTATTTACTATGCCTAAGTTTTACTCCACCAAACCAAATGTGTTTTCTGTGAGTTTTCTGAATTTTACGATCTTTTGCCAAAAGGGCATTAAGGTTGAGTACAATTTTGAAAACTAAATTTGAAGACTTTTCATGTGCTGATAGAGAAAATAGGAGTTCATTATTCAAATTTCAAAGTTGATATGCCAAAATGGCACTTGCCGCCCTCGGATTGCCACCAGAATTAAATCAGCTCTTCGGCGGGTGACGGTATCTCTACCTACCAAATTTCAGCCAAATCGAACCAGCAGTTTGGGCTGTAGCGTGTTATTTAATGTTTCCTCAATACTTCGAATTTTTCGATTTTATGCCAAAAAGGCGCTAAGTGTGAGTACACTTTCAGATACAGAATTTCAAGACCTTCCATGCGCTGTTAAGAAAAATTAGTGTTCATCAGTCAAATTTCATAGTTTACATGCCTAAAAGGCACTTGGCTTCTTCGGATTCGCAACAAAATTAACTGGGCTCACCAGAAGGCCAACACTAACCTGCATACCAAATTTCACTAAAATCCGTTCGGTAGTTTCCGAGAAATCGTGCTCACATACGTACGTACATACGTACGTACATACGTACGTACGTACATACACACAGACATTTTTTAAAAACCACTTTTTCGTGATCCTGAGACCTTGAAACGTAAAGATCTGGTGTTATCTCAATTTCGAATTTTGGACTGATTGCAGTAACCTCCCATTTTTATATTGGTTGTGGGGAGGTTAAAATGGCAGGTTACTGCAATCAGTCCAAAATTCGAAATTGAGATAACACCAGATCTTTACGTTTCAAGGTCTCAGGATCACGAAAAAGTGGTTTTTAAAAAATGTCTGTGTGTATGTACGTACGTATGTACGTATGTGAGCACGATTTCTCGGAAACTACCGAACGGATTTTAGTGAAATTTGGTATGCAGGTTAGTGTTGGCCTTCTGGTGAGCCCAGTTAATTTTGTTGCGAATCCGAAGATGCCAAGTGCCTTTTAGGCATGTAAACTATGAAATTTGACTGATGAACACTAATTTTTCTTAACAGCGCATGAAAGGTCTTGAAATTCTGTATCTGAAAGTGTACCCACACTTAGCGCCTTTTAGGCATAAAATCGAAAAATTCGAAGTATTGAAGAAACATTAAATAACACGCTACAGCCCAAACTGCTGGATCGATTTGGCTGAAATTTGGTAGGTAGAGATACTGTCACCCGCCGAAGAGCTGATTTAATTCTGGTGGCAATCCGAGGGCGGCAAGTGCCATTTTGGCATATCAACTTTGAAATTTGAATAATGAACTCCTATTTTCTCTATCAGCACATGAAAAGTCTTCAAATTTTGTTTTCAAAATTGTACTCAACCTTAATGCCCTTTTGGCAAAAGATCGTAAAATTCAGAAAACTCACAGAAAACACATTTGGTTTGGTGGAGTAAAACTTAGGCATAGTAAATAGTAAAATTTAAGTGATATTAGTGATAGGATTGGATCAGTCACCAAGTGGGGAGGTTCCAGCCGCTTCCGTAGCTGCCCATTTTGTTATAAAATTTTTCCCTCCCTTGGCCAAAATATCCATGATTCTGCGCAAATGCGATTTTTTGGAATAACTGTTACTGTTCCCGAGATATTGGCACGTAAACATTGCCTATTTTTGGTCATGTTTGTGATTTTTTTCTGACCTCTTTCGAGTGGTTTTAGAAAAAAATCACTTTTTACGCATTATCTGTCACCTTTTGTCTACAAGAGGGTAAAAATTTTGTGTAAAAAAAACTAATAGATAGACCCCTAGTTTCAAAATACGAAGGCGCTTTTTCGACGTTTTTGAAACTTATTAACCTCATTTTTATATCTATGTTTATGTAATGTTGATTATTCTTATTGGCATCGGTAGAGAATAATGGATTTCCCTTGGGAGTAAAGTAAATTGACCTTGGCAATATCGCAGGTGTTTAAAATAAACGATATTTTTGTATTGGTAAGATGAAAAGGTTCGAAATCCATTCTTTTAGACTGGCAAACGAATATGTGGAATGTGTTGAGGTTGGACCTTATAGTCTACTACCAATCAAAATCGATGAGTTTAAAATTGTATATTATAAGATGCTACACATAATTATGTGTTTCGGTCAATACGAATTCACAAGACCATCTTCAGGCTAAAAAAGAAAAGACTCCTGAATAATTCAACAAAATTCATCGATTTTGATTGGTAGTAGACTATAAGGTCCAACCTCAACACATTCCACATATTTGTATTGGTAGTTACGAAGGCGTAGAGAGGACATGACGCTTTATTTTTCATTATTTCAACCTTAAATTCGAAATTTTGACTTCGAACTCGTAGATATAGTCTCTTTCAGATAAATTTTGAAGTGTCGACGCTTAGCTGTCCTTTGTTGTTCGCCGCAGAACAGTGGGCAAAACTTTGTTTGGGGACTCCAGACTTAATCTCAAAGCGGAAAATTTAGCTGAAAGAGACTAGTATGCAATTCAGAAGTAAAGTTCGTTAATTCCTGAGCTAAATACACTTTAGCTTCGGGATTAAAATTCTGCTTTATTCCCTTGATACATAAATGACTGTGCATATACACTTAGTCTTTGGGATTAAAATTCTGCTAACTATTAACTCATTTAGTTGAGATAAAAATTAAGTTCTTACTGTTATCGGCAGAGAGTAATGGATTTCCATAGAGAATCAAGTGAGTTGACCTTGACAATATCACAGGTGTGTTTATGGTCGTGTATGCAACTCGGAAGTAAAGTTTGTTAATTCCTCATCTAAATGCGGGATTAAAATTCTACTTTACTTCCTCGATACATAAATGACTGCGCAATATTTTAACCACGTTTTATCCGCAAAAATACAAGACGAAAATTCCCCAGAAAGTTTTTCCTAAGGTCACTAATAATAAAGTGGAGGGATGGTTAACGGTTTTTTTAGACTAACTCCGGAAATGATTTTAATTAATAAATTATTCTTTGGCTATACGTTTATCTTATTATTAGACACAAGTAAAAATTTCACCAAAAACGACAAAGAGGTAAATGGTTTTTCATCTGCAACTACTGTTAAATTCCATTAGAAAAGATACAGCGTTTGAATTACCACTTTCAGGTAGCACATTTAATTTGGAAACTTTTTTGTCCCTTAAATTTTTTTCATTTGGGCACTCTTTCCTTTCAAATCCGTTATCCATATCCCTTCACCCCTACCTCCGTTATTAATGACCTTAGGAAAAACTTTCTCGGGAATTTTCGTCTTGTATTTTTGCGGATAATACGTGGTTAAAATATTGCCGTGTATTTTTGTTACACTCTGTATACAAAAGCCAGAGATTAAAACTAGCAGCATCTTACGAAGGCGTAGAACGGACAGGAGTAAAAAATTTTCATATTTTCGACTTCGAACTCGAAAATTTCGACTTTGAACTCGAAATTTCGACTTCGAACACGAAATTTCGACTTCGAACTCCAAAATTTCGACTTTCAACTCGAAATTTCGACTTCGAACACGAAATTTCGACTTTGAACACGAAATTTCGACTTACAACTCGAAATTTCGACTTCGAACTCGAAATTTCGACTTTGAACACGAAATTTCGACTTCGAACTCGAAATTTCAACTTCAAACTCGAAATTGAATCTACTGCGCAAGTCCTACTTCCTAACTCGAAAATTTTATTAATGCGCATGTGCGAACTTCGAACGGCGCAAGCGTCGCACATCAGATGGTCTGTAGTCTGTTTGTGTGCCGTGTACCATCTGATGTGCGACGCTTGCCCCGTTCGAACTTCGCACATGCGCATTAATAAAATTTTCGAGTTAGGAAATAGGACTTGCGCAGTAGATTCAATTTCGAGTTCAAAGTCGAAATTTCGTGTTTGAAGTCGAAATTTCGAGTTCGAAGTCGAAATTTCGTGTTTGAAGTCGAAATTTCGAGTTTGAAGTCGAAATTTTCGAGTTCGAAGTCGAAATTTCGTGTTCGAAGTCGAAATTTCGTGTTCGAAGTCGAAATTTCGTGTTCGAAGTCGAAATTTCGAGTTCAAAGTCGAAATTTTCGAGTTCGAAGTCGAAAATATGAAAATTTTTTACTCGTGTCCGTTCTACGCCTTCGTAGCATCTTCGCAAATTTAATGGTAGAACATTTGGCCTACTGCACTGTTGCGGTTTTGCGGTTCGGAGTCCAAGCCACATAATAAGAAAACGTTATAGCTAGCGTTTAAGCGATATATCTCCGTTTACGTTTATATTATGCAAAGAGCAGTGAATAAATAATGATAAGAATGCAAATGGTTGAACAGGGAGATAAAATGAAATGATTTTAAAAATCTGCGGATAGTGACAGATCTACTATCACGTGTTTTGTTATTGCATGTTGAACTTTATGAGTTTTTTATAGCGTATATCTAAAGAAGCAAATAAACAGTTTCGTGCCTGTGCTGCCTTCATCTTCATTCCCCAAAATCAACTACATCCCCAATTATTTCCTAAATTTTTTGTCTTAAGGTCGGACATTCGATATGTCTGCTCTCCTTCCAAATGTGACATCAAAAATCGATGAATTTTATTGACGCTTCAATAAAAGAAAATCCGGAAATTCCAGCTACTGTTTGAGACGAATAAATTTTCGCTTAATTATGAAAGAATTCAGCATTAATTAACAATATTTAAAAATTCGTATTCGAGGAAAATGTCATGGAAAATCAAAACAGGTTTTCCCTGTGAATTTTGCGGTCTTAATTACCTAAGTTACCTAACCTTAAGCCTCACTTAATGCGCTGCTTAAAATTAAGTAACAAACTTGATAATCTAAAAGCATCCAGAACTAATCAAATTTTGATTTCTAAAAATAGCGAGTTGACATAATGATCCTTGCAAATAAAAATGTCGCCTTTGATTCCGCACCCAATAGTCCTGCTCCTTGACCCTCCCCAACGTCGGCGCCATAATAATAATAAAATAATAATTGCCATAATTATCAATGAAGATAGTAGTGATATTTTTACATAATTCCATATGTGGGCCAAATTACTTTGCAATCCTTATCTCGAGCGTTTCTGATAAGGCGAATGTTTCAATGTTTTTACGGAATAACAGGGGCGCCGCCGAGATGTTAATCAGCAGTCCCAAAAATGTTAATTGGCTGGCGTCGGTCGAATTTAGCCAATTCCAGAGGGCCTATTTGAATGATTGCCTTAATTAATGAAAAATCGCGGACGTCGTAAACAGCAATAAAATTCCGCAAATAATGGCGCAACGTCCATGCATTATTTATTAAATATTAATATTATTCAATTGTCGCGAAACAAGACCATTTTTTTAATAGCGCCTTGTCTGCGCTCCCTCTTATTTACGACTAGTTTATCCCACTTTTGACTCGTTAAACATTATTTACAATTGACATAAAATTCATTAAAAGCGACACGTTCCACCACTGGTCTTAAAACCGGGACGATATTGACACTGTTATTGTTATTTACGAAAAGGGGCGACATTATCTCCTGCAAAAGTCTTCATAATTCACTACTGTATGCAAATGTTAAGTTATTTTAATAGCGCGAAATGCAATACTACTGACACCACCCTTTCATTTTACCTACTGATTGTTTGTTAGTACTTTCTAGTAATTTTTAATAAATTTTATCCTAACCTCCGCTTAATGTATTGTTTACCTGTGTGCATGGACTAGGTGTGTTCGTGAAACAAATCAGCCACCAGTTCCCATTGTTCATAAACACCATAGCGAATTGAATAATAGTTATTTATGTGTCAAGGGCGTAAAAAAGCGATTAGAGCCCTGAAATCAGAAACGGCTAAGCCCGGACCTGTCAGCTGCATCCTAACATCTCCGGCGCTTTTTGTGAAGCTCCAAGCGCTTTACAACCTACAATAAACCGGCAATTACAGTTTACAAAGGCAATCCCGCCTTTTTCAAGCCACGGATTCGTGTTATAATTTGATTTTTATGACCTAACCCGTATGAAATGTCAAACGCCGAATAGATTGAGTACCAACAATATTTCAGGCATGAGTACACTAGACAAATTGTCGCCGATCCTCCCAGGTGTGTGGTCCACTTGTTTCAGGTGAGAACATCTGTTTTCGGTACACGTTTATTGCACCTCCTGCATACCTGTCCGAACTAATCTGCTGTTGGCTTTTCTACTTTGCTAATAATGATGACGGACGCCACTGAGGGATTTGGTTTGGTGCAAGGCCGACGATTTATGGCCCTAATTGCATTTATTGGTGATTGTGGGGAAAAGCACGTTTCACCCTCGCATTCCTGAGAGATTTTCGACATTTTTTCTTTTCCTGAAGTGCACGAGAAGTGTGGGAGGGAATAGATTGGCTTTACGACGATGATTTTAAATCCTTTTAGCAGCTGGTGGAAGTATGCACCCGCAGGTTGTTGTAAATTACAAATTATGTATTTTCAAGGAGTCAAGTATTGCTGATTTACAGTTCATTATCTGTCAGGAGCCGGGAGTTTCCTTACAGACACTAATCTGCTTAGTCTAATCAGTTGTGTTTCCTGTATCGATTCGGTTAAAGATAAAAAGCCATTCTAACCATTTCCCCAGCAATTTTTGCATTATCGTCAGTAATTATTTCTCTACTTGCACTTTGGAGACGGTAAAATAACTCAAAAAAACGGCAAAATCAGAATTTGACATCTTTTTGAAATTTCCAAATCGCATGCAAGTTTTTGGTTTTAGTAAGTTGTGATTGTTGTAATCTACTAATCTGATTAGTTTCCTTTGTCCAAATTGTAAAAAAAACTCAAGAAACCTAAAATCAGGATTTGACACGCGGTTTTGAAATTTCCAAATCGTAACCATCAGGTTTTTGCTTCTTGTAATCATAGCCTACACGTCCTAGAGCGAGCCTTAGAACCATGCAGGACTCTTAACTTTCAAATACCCTCAACAATTTTTTGAAATTTTAGACGTTTTTCGAAAATTTCAATTTTACTTTTTTGGAAAACCACGCGCTTTTTAACTTCCCCAACCCCATCACAATTTAAAAAAAATGGGAGGTTACTGCAATCACTAAAATTTTCGAATTTGAGATAGCACCAGATCTTCACGTTTTGAGGTCTCAGGAACCCAAAAAGGGGTTTTTAAAATGTGTCGTATGTACGTACGTACGTTTGTAATCACGCCACAGCCAAAACTACTAGACCGATTTGGCTGAAATTTGGAACATAGGCATCTCGTAACCTAACTTAGATCTGAAAAGCTTTTGGAGCCAATCGTGCAACCGGAAATGCCATTTTGGCATATCAACTTTTAAATTTTAAATGCAAACCCCCATTTTTCACGTCACCATAAGGAAGACCTTCAAATTCTGCTTCTAAAAGTGTATTTATTCTTAGTGCCCTTTTGACCAAAAATTAAAAAAAAAATGATTTTTATCGGACTTTAAAATCGCGGTACAGCCCAAGCCCCTGAACCGGTTTGGCTGAAATTTTGCACATGGGGATTCAATGATTCGATTGTGACAATGAAAAATTAAAAAATAAAAAAAAAAATTAAAAATTCTTCACTGCCACAATCAAAACGAAAGCGGCTGGTTTGAGCTCATGGTCCCAAGGGAACGACAGACAGCTGTTTCGATCTCTTGGATCTCATCAGTGTCGTGCACCCCGAATGAAACCACAAACTCAAACCAGCCAACCTTTAAACAGAAAATGCAACGAACTAAGAGTGTTGTGTCGAAAACCACGAAAACCTCTCACAGAGGTCGTGGTTTTCGACACAACACTCTTAGTTCGTCACATGGGGATTGTATTACACGTCGAAGAGCTGAACAAATTTTGAATTCAATCGACTCACGGAAAGTGCCGTTTTGGCATACCAATTTCCAATTAAAATTATTCTCTCATTTGACCATTAAAACCAAGTTTTTGAAAGATTTATTGTCACCATCAGAAAGGTCTTCAAATTCTGGTTTTAAATAAGACAAAATTAATTCGCATTTAGCGCTTTTTGGTTCAAAAAATCGAAATTTTATAATAACACTAAAAATACATTATAGCCCAAATTACCAAATCGATTTGGCTAAAATTTGGTACATGGAGATTGGGTGACCCGTTGAAGACCTGAAAGGCTTTTGAAAGCAATTGGCCCACGGGAAGTCCCATTTAAGCATATCAACTTAAAATTTTAAATACAAGACCTCCTTTTTTATGTCGCCATTAGAAAGGCGATCAAATTCTGGTTCTAAAAATGTGTTCAAAGTTTCTGCCATTTCAGTGGAAAATAGAGAAAAAATTCTATCTCATTAAAAGGGAGCGGGCTGACAGTGGATAACATATAGTGGCAGTTATTGTCAAAAAGGTGGCAAAAGATTAACCTTAAAAGGAACATATTGTCAAATGTGATGGATGATGTCCGAGGTGACGTCGGTATTTGTCAGAAAATTTCGAAATTAGTCAAGGATTAAAAAAATTCTGTTGAATTGACTACTATCTACACAGAATACAAAGATCCACGCGATGGGGAGGTTCCAACCGCTTCTCTGCTGCATTTTTTTCTAATACTAACATCTTATACTGTTTCAATGGTGCATTTGAATTAGCTTCTTATGTTTGCTATAAAACACGCCTTTCTATAAAGCACGTCGCCCATGACAACGTATTTTAAGGCTAATAACACAAAAAATGTTGACATTTATTACTTGAATTGAAAAGAAAATTCAAAAGAAACTTTAAAAGGTCGTGTTTATATCGTTAGTATTCGAAAAATCATGAAGACAACACGTGTTTTATAGCTTAAAAATCGAGGCCTATTATATTTTCGCTCCTAACGTCGCTCGATTTTTAAACTGCCTATAAAACACTTTTTGTCTTACCAGCTACTCTCAAACTTCTTTGTTTTTCGAGTTACTGTTGTTTAAAAAAATTAAAGCATCTGAAAACCTGACGATTAATATAACAAACGAGGCTAAATTTTCCCTTTTGAAAGTCAAGATGCAGCTTTCTAAGATAAATTTACTTCTTAGTCTAATGAGTTTTGTTTTCTGTATATCGATTTGGTTAAGATAGAAAACCATTCTAGCCATTCTCCCACAAAATTTTTACATTACCGCCAATTATTTCAGTTCTCTGCACTTTGGAAATTATAAAAAAAACAAAAAATTCAAAATCAAAATTTGATACGGTTTTCAAATTTCCAAATCGCAAAATCAGGTTTTTGCTTTAAATAACACCCCTTGGATTTAATTCGCTTTTAGTCCGATTTAGTCCCATTTTAGTCCGCCTAGTCCGTGGTACATTTTCTTCGTGAGTGGTTTCCCCTCGTTGGGTTCCCAACCTACCCTCCACATTTTTTTTTAATTCAGACGTTTTTCGAAAAACAAAAACAAAGCATTTAAAAAAATGCAGCAGAGAAGCGGCTGGAACCTCCCCATCGCGTGGATCTTTGTATTCTGTGTAGATAGTAGTGAATTCAACAAAAATTTTTTTATGCTTATCGTCTGTGACTAATTTCGCAATTTTCTGACAAATACCGACATCACCCATCACATTTGACAATATGTTCCTTTTAAGGTTAACAGTTTGCCACCCTTTTGACAATAACTGATACCTACTTTATGTCATCCACTGTCAGCCCGCTCTCTTTTATTGAAAAAGAATTTTTTCTCTATTTTCCACTGAAATGGCAGAGACTGTGAATACATCTTTAGAACCAGAATTTGATCGTCTTTCTAATGGCGACATAAAAAAAGAGGCCTTGTATTTAAAATTTTAAGTTGATGTGCTTGAATGGCACTTCCCGTGGACCAATTGCTTCCAAAAGCCTTTCAGGTCTTCAACGGGTCACCCTATCTCCATGTACCAAATTTCAGCCAAATCGATTCACTAATTTGGGCTATAATGTATTTTTAGTGTTATTACAAAATTTCGATTTTTTGACCCAAAGAGCACTAAATGCGAACGAATTTTGTTTTGGATGGTTAAATGAGTGAGTAATTTTAACTTTGGAAATTGGTGTACCAAAACGGCACTTTCCGTGGGCCGATTGAATCCAAAATTTGTTCAGCTCTTCGACGTGCAATTCAATCCCCATGTGCAAAATTTGAGCCAAATCGGTTCAGGAGTTTGGGCTGTACAGCGATTTTAAAGTCCGATAAAAATCAATTTTTTTTTAATTTTTGGTTAAAAGGGCACTGAGTGAATACATTTTTAGAAGCAGAATTTGAAGGCCTTTCCTATCGTGACGTGGAAATGGGGGTTTGCATTTAAAATTTAAAAGTTGATGTGCCAAAATGGCATTTCTAGTTGCACGATTTTCTCCAAAAGCTTTTCAGATCTAAGTTGGGTTATCCCATGCACACGTACCAAATTTCAGCCAAATCGGTCGAGTAGTTTTGGCTGTGGCGTGTTTACAAACGTACGCACGTACGCACATACACACAGACACATTTTTAAAACCACTTTTTTGGGTTCCTGAGACCTGGAAACGTGAAGATCTGATGCTATCTCAAATTCGAAAATTTTAGTGATTGCAGTAACCTCCCCTTTTTTATAAGTGGTGAAGTGGATTGGGGAGGTTAAATCGACAGAATCCGCTTTCAAGGATCAACGGGCTATGACCATTTAAAAATTAAGACTTTTAAACCAATTGACGGCCCATTTCATAATCAAAATTAAAAAGTCCTTTAAATCCTTGCCTAGCAACATTTCAAAACTGCTGCTCCTGATTGGTCAAAATTCCCTTTAAAGTGGACTTTAACTTTAAAAGACCTTTAAAATTTTATTATGAAATCGGCCCTGAATAATATATAAAATTAAAGCTTTTCTCAAAGTCTTTAAGGCCCTGCTGAAACAATTTCTTCACTATGATTCGTTTTCAAGTTACAGTTCTTTGAAATTTTTATTTTTACTTTTTTGGAAAACCACGAAGAAAAATAAATCTGACTATCTGTCGATTCATATGCCAAGCGAGGCTATTGAGTAATACATTAAATTAAAGCTTCTCTCGAACTCTTTCAAGTTCCTGTTGTTTAAAAAAAATAAAAGCATATGAAAACCTAACGATTAATATAACAAAGCTTTAAAGTCTATACAAAGCCCAGCTTTTTAGAATCAGCGGAATTTGAAAATTAAATTTTGGAAACAAATAAATTTAGCCTAAAATTGAATATCTCAAACCGTTTCTGCACGAATTTTTACGTTATCGCCAATATTATTTCTCTTCTTTGCGCTTTAGAAATAGTAAAAAAACTGAAAAAACAGTTAAAAAACGGAATTTGACAGTATTTTCAAATCACAGGCAGGTTTTAACCTCCCCAACCCCATCACAATTTTAAAAAAATGGGAGGTTACTGCAATCACTAAAATTTTCGAATTTGAGATAGCACCAGATCTTCACGTTTTGAGGTCTCAGGAACCCAAAAAAGGGGTTTTAAAAATGTGTCTGTGTGTATGTACGTACGTACGTACGTTTGTACGTACGTTCGTTTGTAATCACGCCACAGCCAAGACTACTAGACCGATTTGGGTGAAATTTGGAACATAGGCATCTCGTAACCTAACTTAGATCTGAAAAGCTTTTGGAGCCAATCGTGCAACCGGAAATGCCATTTTGGCACATCAACTTTTAAATTTTAAATGCAAACCCCCATTTTTCTCTTCACCATAAGGAAGACCTTCAAATTCTGCTTCTAAAAGTGTATTCATTCTTAGTGTCCTTCTGACCAAAAATAAAAAAAAAAATGCAGCAGTGAAGCGGCTGGAACCTCCCCATCGCGTGGATCTTTGCCTTGGGTTTCTAGTCGAATTAGCAAAGAAAATGTATGACTGGTTTCTATAATGGTTTTAGAACTTTTTTAGAACATACAAATTGAAACATTCATTAGAGAAAAGTAGGTATAAGTAAGTCCTTTTTAGGCAGTTCTAAAACCGTCGTTGAAACCAGTCTTATACAATTTCTGTGCTAATTCGGCTAGAAACACAAGTCAAAGATCCACGCGATGGGGAGGTTCCAGCCGCTTCACTGCTGCATTTTTTTTGAAACCAGAATTTGAAGACCTTTCTGATGGTGACAATAAATCTTTCAAAAACTTGTTTTGGGTGGTTAAATAAGTGAATAATTTAAAGTTGGACATTGGTGTGCCAAAACGGCACTTTCCGTAGGCCGATTGAATCCAAAATTTGTTCAGCTCTTTGACCTGAAATACAATCCCCATGTGCAAAATTTCAGCTAAATCGGTTCAGGGGCTTGGGCTGTACCGCGATTTTAAAGTCCGATAAAAATTAATTT
The DNA here is from genome assembly GCA_963924575.1 of Pycnomerus fuliginosus. Taxonomy (NCBI): domain Eukaryota; kingdom Metazoa; phylum Arthropoda; class Insecta; order Coleoptera; family Zopheridae; genus Pycnomerus; species Pycnomerus fuliginosus. The sequence goes on along the minus strand of OZ004621.1, from coordinate 1,999,101 downwards.
TTTTTTAATTTTTGGTCAAAAGGGCACTGAGAGTGAATACATTTTTAGAAGCAGAATTTGAAGGCCTTTCCTATCGTGACGTGAAAAATAGGGGTTTGCATTTAAAATTAAAAAGTTGATGTGCCAAAATGGCATTTCTAGTTGCGCGATTGGCTCCAAAAGCTTTTCAGATCTAAGTTGGGTTATGAGATGCCTACGCACCAAATTTCAGCTAAATCGGTCCAGTAGTTTTGGCTGTGGCGTGTTTACAAACGTACGTACGTACGTACGTACACACACACAGACACATTTTGAAAACCGCTTTTTTGGGTTCCTGAGACCCCAAAACGTGAAGATCTGGTGCTATCTCAAATTCGAAAATTTTAGTGATTGTAGTAACCTCCCATTTTTTTAAAATTGTGATGGAGTTGGGGAGGTTAAAAAATTAGTTATTAATCGGCAGATCATTATGAAATTTGGTTCAATTACATTATCTTGCACAAAGGACAATATGACATTTTGCAGTTTTTTCGGTATATTCCTGAGATATTTTGAATTTATTTTCAGATTCTTCATCTACACTGACAAGTGACAAACAAAATTTCGTATCTTTTATCGTTTTTGAGATGTCAATTTTTGAAAAATTAAAATGACCACCCTGTCGCACAAGATTTATGGCAGACTTCCGTTTTAGTATTGCTAAACTAACTTTGCTGAAATGACATACCAAAAATGTTCGCTGCCTCCCGGACTATTCTTTGTACTTTGGAAATTAGAAAAAAAACAAAAAACAGCTAAAATAACGGAATTTGATACAGTATTGAAATTTCCAAATCACAGGCAGGTTTTTGGTTATAATAACTGACGGATCTACTAATCTTAGGGCCGGAATTTTTTTTATCCAATCAGATCAGGAAGTTTTGAAATTGACTTATTTGATTGGCCTGTTTCCTGTATCGATTTAGTTAACAATAAAAAGAAATTCTAGCCAATTTTCCACGAATTTTTACGTTATCCACATTATTTCTCTTCCTTGCACTTTGGAGTTTGTAAAAAAGAAAACTGAAAAACCAGACAAATGACGGACACAGGCAGGTTTTTGGTTTTGTTAACTTAAGCCTGAGAAAATTTGTGACTTATTAAAAAAAAATTTTGTAAAATCGTGTTTTTTGAATGTTTTTTTGAAATTGTGCAGGTAACACTTAGCAAATCGTGTATTTTTGGGTGTGAATAATAAATCCCGTCTATTAGAGCTCGTTTTGCGATAAGCACAGGAAGTTGACGTCAAAAACGTAAATATAGAGTTAATAATTAGGTGAGAAGTGACGGATTTGTGGGTGGTGCGTCTCGGACGGAATTCCATTGCGAAACAGGGGATGAATTACTCCCCGTACCTGAATTTTACTATATTTCTTTGGAAAAAATTGCGGTCTGACAAAAGGCAGGATGCATTGGTGTGAAAAGAGTGAATGAATGGCTGGCGCCGCTCTGTCCGGACCTTTGTGTTCCTCCAACACCTCAGAAGTGGGATTCTTTAGCATTTGTCACTTCGTCCCGGCATTCTTTAATCACATTCCTCGCTCAGGTTCTTTGTGAATAGTCCGACTGTCCGTCTGATTGACAGCGCGATAATCTGATATACCCCGTGTTGGTGGCCGATTAAATTCTTTCTCAGTCGCTTCGATGTTAATTGAATGTTTTCTGATAATTAATCGCAACTTTGACCCCCATTACGAAATATTTATTTAATTGAATCTGTGTTGATGGATTTTGTTGACAATTTATGGCGCTTAGATGCACGCTCTTCCTCATTTATTTGCTCCATCAATCAAGATAACAACAGAAATAATCCTAGCCAAGCGGAAAATAACACACACAAATCACTGAAATAAATAAGCGAATTTCAAACAGCCGGCGTCTGTCAAAACACCGGTATTGGGGATGCCAATTGCAAGCAGTCACTGCACTTGGACAGGACCGGATTACACTAAGATTTATGGCGAAAAACATGCTCGTTTTGAATTAACTATTACCACCTTTTATCCGGCGTGGCATCAGATTCTTTGGCTTAACATCGTTTTATTCAGAATTTTGATAACAGCATCCGTTGATCCAAGGCGTCTTAAAAAAACCAAAAACTACTTCTTATCTTTGAATTTGTTTATGGAGGTTTTGGACTTTTTATGAGTTTCATAAAAGTTCGTCTGGCGTGACACGACACAAAAAGAAATTAACAGAAGAGGCAAAAAATTTACTCCATAAATAACTTTCTTTACTAGTTTTTAATATGTTAATTAAATGCTTTGAAAAAAGAACACTTACGTAAGGAAGTATACAGGGTGTTTCAGAAATATGTGTACAAGAACCTGCCCCAAATAAAAACAAGTCAAAAAGTTCCTATGATTTTGTCTCCTAAGACAGCTACGCCCTCTGAGAGTGTAATTAATACGATTCTGAAATTTGGAGTTAAGACTTCCGGCATAAAGAACTTTTTTCTGAATTTTTTTCAAATTTTTATTTTCATCATGAAAGAAATCAGCCCTTGAACTATCTTTTGAAAATTTGCTAAATAAAATAAAATCTTCTGTATCAAAATTATAAGGAAAATGTGCAAAGCTACCCCACTAACGCAAGCCCCTGATGAAAATAAAAATTTCAAAAAGATCTTTATACCGGTAGTTTCCGCCCCAAAAAAAAAAAAAAAAAAAAAACTCAGATACGAGCTAGGCCAGGGGCCCCTACTGCTCTTCACCTCTTTGCAACGTCAAGGAGAGCCTATAAAGACAAGCCTGCAACGTGCGGGTGTATCATCATAGTTTGTTTTTTGATGAGACGGGCTGGGAGCACCTGAAAGGTACTCCCGGAGAAAATTTTGGTGGGGACTCCTGAAGGGAGTCCCGTGAGAAGTAGACCTGAAGGGCCTTGAGGGACAATTTGCCTGAAGGGCGAGGAGGGGCTGAGGTTGGAAATGTCGCTGGACCTAGTGACGGCGAGAATCTGCTGAGAAGAACCTGTAACAAACCAAACATTAAGTGTGTCAAGGGGGGGGAATGAGGGCCGTCCGCGGACGGCGAATTCTCGAATTCGCCGGGTCGTAGTCGACGGCATCTCTCACAAGCGGATTGGGGTGCTCCTCTGCTCGGGCAAAGGTTCGGGTGTTGATGTCAAAGAGGAAGTCTTTGATGGTCGGGAGTTTGGCTTCATTGTGAAGCTGCGTGTTCCGGACGTACCAGGGAGCGTCAAAGGCGTACCTCAGACAGCGGTTCTGGACGGTTTGGAGTTTGCGGATTTGCGCATTGGAGACGTGCCCCCAGGCGCCAGAGCCGTAGGTCATGGCTGGTCTAACCACTGCCTTGTAGAGCCTCAGCTTATTCTCGAAAGACAAGCTGCTGCCTCTACAGAGCATCGGGTAGAGGTGACCAATAATCATTTTGGCTTTGGCGACTGAGTAGTCCACGTGAGGAATGAAGCTGAGTCGTCGCTCCAGCTTGACCCCGAGGTACTTGACCTCGTTGTGCCACTGAATCTCCTCCTCGTTCATCGTCACGTGGCCATGCGGCACTTCTCTTCTGCGCGAGATAAATAGGCCGGAGCTTTTTTCGGGATTGACGACGATGCGCCATCGAAGAAAGAATTCGCTTAGGTTGTCAGCTGCTTCCTGAAGGTATTGGGTAAGCAGTTGAGGGCTACGGGAGTGTGCCAGGGTGCACGTGTCGTCGGCGTAGACGGCCAAGGTGGAGTTTGGGCTGCGTGGCATGTCTGCCACGTAGAGAGCGAAGAGTGTTGGGGAGAGGACAGAGCCTTGTGGGACACCTGCCTCGAGAGGGTGCTCCTCGGAAAAGGAGTTTTGAATTTTTGCTCTGAAGGAGCGACCGGACAAGAAGGAGTTGATGATCTGGACCATCGACGCGGGGATTCCGGCATGAGCGAGCTTATAAATAAGTCCCTCATGCCAGACCGTGTCAAAAGCTTTTGAAACATCAAAGAAGGTAGCGCCTACTACGTGACCCCAGTCAAGCCATCGTGAGGAGAGCTCTGTGACTCTGATCAATTGATCGGTCGTGGAATGTTTGGGTTGAAAGCCGAACTGTTCCTGGGGAATGATACCGAGATCGGAGACGATCTCGGTGAGACGAGAGCGAATGAGGCGTTCAGCAAGTTTGCTGACACTAGAGAGCAGTGAGATTGGCCGATGGTTCTGAGGGAACTTTCGGTCTTTACCGGGTTTAGGGATGAAGATTACGTTGGCGCATTTCCACCGGAGTGGGAAATAGCGAAGGCGGAACATGGCGTTGAAAATCCCAGTCAGAGCGACGATGGCTTTTTTCGGAAGATTTTTAAGGGCAAGATTGGGAATCTGGTCGGGGCCTGGAGCTTTCCTCGTTTTGAGGCTGGATATTACCTTAAAGACTTCCTCCGGGGAGGTGTGACGAATGTGATCGTCGTCTTCCGGGGCTTCCTGGCAGAAAACTTCGGCGAAGTCTTCCACTAGGTCGTAGTGGTCGAGATCTGCGTCCTCCGGTATCGGGACCCTGCATTGCAGTTCCAGACATTCGGCGAACACCTCGGCTTTCTCCTCCTCCCGGAAGACGAGTCCTCTGGGGCCGTGAATTGCCGGGAGTGGCTTGCGGTCGTTTCGAAGAGTCTTGGCCAGTTTCCACACAGAACTGTCCTCGCTGTTCAGGGACTCCAGGTGGGTCTGAAAGTTCTCGTTACGGAGATCCTTCAGCGCGTACCTGACTTGGTGAACCAGGTTGTGAAACCTGGTTTTGTCGATCCGGGCTCCCGTTCTGTCGGCAGTTTCCGCTCCAAATTTCAGAATCGTATTAATTATAATTTTCGAATAAATTGCAAAAGAATTTTGAGGGACACTTTCAGGGGGCGGAGCTCCATTAGGAGACAAAATCTGACCCACGTTCATGGGGACTTTTTGGATTGTTTTTGTTTGGGGAATCAACGGTAGGAATTTGTACACATGTTCCTGAAATACCCTGTATACCGGGTGTCAAAAAAACCAGGCTCACCCCTTTTTCCGTATTTATTAAAATACACGATAAATTGCATTTTTTGAAATTTAGAGAGATTTTGAATCACTTCCGGTTTCCGCGATGATGGACCTATCATTGAGTTTTAAATGGGACACCCTGTATATGTTCATATTCTCGAGTTCTGCATTAAATTCTGAGTATGACAGAATATTTTTTCTTAAATTTCAAAAAAATAGATTTTTTACTCTTCATTCGATAGCTTTCCAACAATGGTTCAAAAAAGCAGTTATTCATCTTTTGCGAAAAAGCACCCTTAAAGGCGCTACAAGCCCTAATTTTTATTATTAAACCAAAATCTCATGAAAAATCTCACCCTGGAAGCCCACCTTTTTCACATGTGAAAACAATTGAATTCAACAGTAATAAAATACGTCTTGCGGTTGTGTGACTCAGGCTTTCACATATTTTTTCAAAAACGTCCATGTCGGTTACATTTTTGAGAAGCTGTTTTTCTGTGTATCCTGCGGTGTTAAAATTCAATATGGCGCCCATAAGAAAAAAAAGCTGACTATTGGTTGAAAATCTAGATGGCCTAGAAAATTTCTGTCAATGCCATTCAATTGACAGCTGTCAAAAATATAAATCGCTAAGAAGATATTAATTTTTCCTTAAATTGGCAATTTTCAAATTTTTCGTAATAACTCGGGAACGAATGAATATATGAAAATTTTCTTCAGGAGATCCAAATGGCGAGCATCGAAAGTTAACCACCCTGTATACAGGGTGATTCAAAAACATGGTGCCAACACTTACCCACAGGTTCGTTAGGTGAACATAAATCGAAAAGTAGAAACAGCTTTTTGTCCTAAAATGAATACCTACCCCAAAAATCAGTTTTTTAAGTTTACTCAAAAACTATTGCAGTTTAATTGTGATTTTTTTTCAAATTTTTCATTTAATCAGAAGCGTGCGTTCTTTAACATTTTCTGTATGCTTTTTTCTGTAAGCTCGTTTTTTCACAAAGAAACAGTGAGAGTGTCATGGGCATTCATTGTGACACCAAAATGTACCTTTGTTGGATTTCACTAAGATGCGTGGTTTTCGAGTTAGACGCTTCTAATTAATTTAGTGCAGAAAAATAAATAATTAATTTTTTTGATATATTTTACTTCTCAACTTAAAATCTTCCTAAAATATTCCATTTATTTTTATTGCAGTAAACTATAACAGATATCTATTCATTCTTGAAGAGTTAATGGAAGTCTGAAAACTTTTCGTAGGTCCTTAAGGCTTTTCCCAGGGAATTAAAAGAATTTAATTAATCCTGCTATATATACAGGGTGGTCCAAATGTATTAATACAGGGCTCTCACGGCGAAACGGTAAGATAAATGAGTAAAATAAAAAATCCACGGTAAATTAGAATTAAATACCTTTATTTTGTCGCAATTTGGAACTCCCCATCTTATTGTATAATTTAGCAATAAACAATGAATACATTTTTTTAAATGGCACCATGCATGTTTCAATTTTTTTTTGGATTCCCTTTGATGCCCTCTTTATGGTAGTGATTTTATTTTTTTGACAAATTGAGCAGTGAACGTAGAAATTTTTGTTGATTCAAATTTCGCGCGGTGATCCGGCAACAATGCGCTTCACCACTGCTACGATGAAACCACCCTCATCTCACCGAATGTCTCCCCGTGTACTGTGTACACGCCCTCTGGAAGAATCTGATTGGGCCTAATAATAAATAGCCCCTGTTTACTTCATTGTGTACACAGTACAACTAGTGGGAGTGGGAGACATACGGTGGTTCCATCGTAGTAATGGTGAAGCGCATTGTTGCCGGATCACCGCGCGAAATTTGAATCAACAAAAATTTCTACGTTTACTGTTCAATTTATCAAAAAAATAAAATCACCCCAATAAGGAGAGCATCAAAGGCAATCCAAAAAAAAATAGAAACATGCATGGTGCCATTTAAAAAAATTTACGTTTATTTATTGCTAAATTATACAATAAGATGGGGAGTTCCAAAATGGCGACAAAATAAAGGTATTTAATTCTAATTTACCCTGGATTTTTTATTTTACTCATTTATCTTACCGTTTGGCCGTGAGAGCCCTGTATTAATACATTTGGACCACTCTGTATATATTTCGACTAGTACAATTTCGTCATCCTCGGGCAGGAATCTGCAAATGTACAAAGGATCACAATGTTTGACTGTAAATTTAATTAATTAAAGTTAAAATCTTAAAATTTATATTATTGAAATTTAGGTTATGTTATATTTTGAATTTGTGAAAATATTGTGAAATTATTATTTAGATATGCTAAATTTAATTATTACTTACTTAATTAACAGAATTTAACTCGAAAATCATGTCTCTTAGCAAATTCAACACGCATACTTTTTGGGGTCCCAAGGAGTCCTAGTGACAATCGTAGCCTTATTTTGAAAAAAAAACCTGCTTGCAGAAAAAATATGCGAAAAATGTGTAAGCCGTCTCTAAAACGCGACGTCTTTGATACCAAAAATCAGAAAAAAATACAAAATAAAGACGGTTATGTAGGCAAACTATGTTCAAAACTTCAAAGTCGTATTTATGGCAGTGTCTGAGAAAATTCAAAAAAAAATATTTTTGGGGAAGCTCTCAAAGGATCCTGTTTAGGACGAAAAGTTATACTTACTTTTTCCTCTCATTTTTCACCTAGGGAAGTGTTGGCACCATGTTTTTGAAACACGCTATATGTGTGCCAAGTTTCAGTTGAATATTTTAATAAATACGGAAAAAATGGGGGTGCGTCTGGTTTCGTTAACACCCGGTATTTTAGTAACAGTAATTAACAAAATCTAAACATCTTTCTTTATACAGGGCTGTCCTGAAATTAGGCTGCGTTAATTTACTAGTGCGTTTTACGATCAAAAATAGGAGTTAAAGTCTCTATAGGAGCTGCAGGCCTGTAAAGTATGGAATAAAATTCCTTAAATTTTTGTCCTTGATTTGTGGCAAAAATCCTCGGCTGTCCGAGGATTTTATTTTTGTAATGCGGACTTGATGGAAGGGACAGCTATTTTCTCACACTTCCGGTTTAACCGGAAATGGCCTTAACTTAGTTTTCTCAAATGGAATGACACTTTTTTCTCAACGGATTCGGAATCTACGATTTTTTCTGAGATAGGAACATGTATCACACTTTACCGGAAGTACAGTCACGGCCACCCCAGATTTTCAAAAACATCGAAGAAATCGGTCAAAAACCAAGATTCTTGAAAATTGCAAATACACGTCAACCTTATTTTTTAGTGCCGTAGCAGAATGCGGAGGTACTCTTGTCTTAGCTTATTCGCTCGCTCGCTCGCTCGCTCGCTCTATCGCTCGCTCGCTCGCTCGATCGCTCCTCAGTCTGTCCGTCGGATAACTTGAGAACGGATTGAGATATCGAGCTGAAACTTGGTAGGCAGCTTCGTCTCCCGAAAAGTAAGGCGGGGATTGCTTTTGGGCCATATCGGACCAAGGGGGTGGGAGCTAGGGGTGAAAAACCGAAAAACTATTAATTGCAATAACTCGAGAACTAGTGGAGATATCTTGCTGAAAATTAGTATGCACGTTCGACCTTCAAGTCTGTTGAAAGTGAGGGGGTGCCAATTTCGGGGGATGAAATTTAGGGGATGAAAACCACAAAAAATATGATAACTCCGCAAGGGTTGCACGCAGCTGTCGGAAACTCAACGTTCACACATATATCGGTGAAATCTTGTGGGGGATGCGTTTTTTCGTAAAATCGAACAAATGGGGTGGAAATTAGGGGTAGCAACTCGAAATTACGCTTAATAAGTACTAGTGGAAATTGGCGTCATTCGATAGCTTTCCATTAATTATTCAAAAAAGATGTCATTTATATTTTGCGAAAAACCACCCTTATAGGCGCTACAACCCCTAACATGCAGAAACACAAAAATACGAGAACTCAAAAACTACTCAACGTATCAAGGCAGAATTTGGTTTGTGAATTTCCAGTGACATTATAGGTGGATGGACAAATTTTCAAAAATATCTAACAAAGGGGATGAAATTTAAGGGTTGAAACTTGAAATTTCTTCAAGTAAATGGTAGCCTAAAATTACGGGGTTCGATAGATTTCGGTCAACTATTGAAAAAAGGTCTTATGAGCTTTCAATCTAAAACCAACCCCTGGGCCATTAACCACCCCTAACTCTTTGCAAGTCGATAATTATATTTTATTTATTTTTTCTGAAACCCTATTGGTTTATTTATGAACAACTGAAGTCAGTAAATACGCAAGGAGTTATGTCACACCGGAAAAATAAACTCACCCCTGTAAATCATAAAGGGGTGAAATCATGAGGTGTTGAAAACATGAATCTACAAATTACCTTAATTTTTAAACGAATTGGGTGAAATTGAAAACACAACTTCCTTTAGGGCATGTGGGGGTGGTGAAATAGGGGGTTGGAGTTTAGGGGTTGAAACGTCCATAAAGCCCTGTAATTTGACACAGAGAAGCAATATCTTCTGCGAAACTGTGACATCTTACACACTGCATCTTCGAGAAGGGAAGATCGAATTTTAGGAGAAAATTATCGAAGGGGATGAAAGTTAGGGGTGGAAACTCGAATTTTCAATGAAGAATGTATAGTTGAAAATATTACCATTCGATAGCTTTCTATTGATGGTACAAAAAAGGTCTTATTCATCATTCGCGAAAAACGACCCTTAAAGGCGGTACAACCCCCTAACATGCCGAAACAAAAAAATGCGAGAACTCAAAAACTGCTCAACGTATCAGGGCTAAATTTGATGTGGTAATTTACAGCGCCACTGTAGGCGGATGGGCAAATTTTCATTAATATCTAACAAGGGGGATGAAATTTAAGGGTTGAAACTGGAAATTTTTTCATGTAAGTGGTGGAATAAAATTATGGGGTTCAATAGATTTCGGTCAACCATTGAAAAAAGTCTTATGAGTCTTCATCCTAAAACCAACCCCTACGCTACTAACAACCCCTAAGCCCTAGCAAGCGGAGTAAATATATTTCATTTATTTTTTTTTTGCTTTCTTCTAATTTGTTATTAATTTAAAGTGATTTTCATTAATTTTTGACCCATCCACAATTTTTCAACCCCTTTCATGATATGTGAACCCTCAAAGAGCAAAATTTACCCAGACCGCTTCTTTTTCGGGTGATTTCCGCTGGTTAATTTTGTCAAATTCGCGCAGTTTTGCCTTATGAATTGTTCTTGCCTTTTTCACTTTTTCGACCCCTTCGCAATGTTTCAACCCCCAAAAGTCAAATTTGCATAATTGGCTTATTTTCGTGTTATTTTCTGTAATTCTACTTAATTACGATTAATTCTCATCCCTTTTAACTTTTCATCCCCCTTTACAATTTTTCAACCCCCTAAGTGTTTATTTTGCAAAATTCACATAATTTAGTTTTCCTTCGGTAATAAATTGAACTCAATTGGATTATGTTTATCTTTTTCACTTTTCCAACCCCCTTCGCAACATTTCAACCCCCAAAATCTAAATTTGCATAATTGGTTTACTTTCGTGTTATTTTCTGTAATTCTGCTTAATTACGATTAATTCTCATCCACTTTGACGTTTCATCCCCCTTTACAATTTTTCAACCCCCTAGGTGTTAGTTTTGCCAAATTCGGATATTTTCGTTTTTCTTCTGTAATAAATTGAACCCATTTGGATGATGATTAAATTTTTCACTTTTTTCATCCCCCTTCGCAATGTTTCAAGTCTTCAAATGCTAAATTTACATAATTGGGTTAATTTGGTGTTATTTTCCGTAATTTTACTTAGCCACGGTTAATCCTGATACCTTTTGATTTTTCATCCACCTTTACGATTTTTCAACCCCCTAAGTGCTAATTTTGCAAAATTCGCATAATTTCGTTTTTCGACGGTTATAAAATTGAACGCATTTGGGATTCAGTTTACCTTTTACAATTTTTCAGTTTCCTTCGCAATAGGTAGGTATAAGTGCTTATTTCAACCCCCACAAAAGTTTTTATTGCATAATTTGGTTATTTTAGTGTTTTATTTCGTAATTCTACTTAATCCACACTTCATTTTCATTCCTCTTGACTTTTCATCACCTTCTTTCATTACCTTGGACTTCTCATTCCCTTTTTCAACCCCCTTAGTGCTAATTCTACATACCTACTTCGCAAATATGATGTTTTTTTGTTAACTCTCTACTGTTTAATTATGTACGGCCAATTTTCATAATTTCGTCTTTTTAACACCACTGTGCGTCTGCGGAGGCACTACTACTAGGTGCAGATTTTAAAATCTGCACCCGACTCCACCAGTAAATTCAGCTCGCCCCTACATACACATTAACAAGGTAAACATCTACAGGGACACACATCGCATTGATATACATCTTTCGTTGGCTTTTTGATACAAATTCAACTGCGCAATTTCATTTCCTTTTATTTGTCTTTGTTTTTTCAAATTTTTCACTTTTCACAATCTAGCAAAATAGCAAAATAAATTTTTTTAAAATGTAATCGCTCAGTTGAATTTGTAACAAAAAAATAAGGTTGACGAGTACTTGCGATTTTCAAAAATCTTGGTTTTTGACCGATTTCTTCGATATTTTTGAAAATCTGGGGTGGCCGTGACTGTACTTCAGGTAAAGTATGGTATGTACATGTTTCTAACTCAGAAAAAATCGTGGATTCGAATCCGTTAAGAAAAAAGTGTCATTCCATTTGAGAAAACTAGGTTAAGGCCATTTCCGGTTAAACCGGAAGTGTGAGAAAATAACTGTCCCCTCCATCAAGTCCGCGTTACAAAAATAAAATTGACCTGTCCGAGGATTTTTGCCACAAATAAAAGACATACTTTACACTCGCACTGTATAAGTGTAAGACTGCTTTTGGCCCAAATCGGACCAAGGGGGTGGGATAGAGGCGAAAAACCGAAAAACTATTTATTGCAATAACAAAATTAATTAAAGTATTTTGCTACAACTTGGTTTAGTCTCACAATATTACATTTACAAAGACAACATACAAAAAAGAATAGCTACGGGTCAAAACACAAACACAGACTGAGAGAGATATTTTGAAAATCACTCCTTTTGTTATCCTGATACTTCGAAACGTATCTTAATTTCGAATTTTGGACTGATTTCAGTAACATTCATTTGTTGTGGGGAGGTTAGTAACAAAAATGTTTTAGTCCATTGAAATTTCGGAGTGATTTTAGTAACTAATGTAGAACTTGAAGAAAGAGAAGAAAGAAAGAAGACAGTGGATGGATAAATGATTACTCAAATCAAAACCCGTTGTTATTCAATTTTATGGTTCGTTTAACGTCGCCCTAATTGATCGAAATTACGCAATGATGTCACTGGCAATCTGAAATTCTAGTTCGGTCTGTGGTTTTTTATGAGGAGTACAAAAGAATTCTTCGACTTCATTTATCGGACATCTCATCATCACGGTGCAGTAATCATCAATACGATCTTCCAGTCTAGCTCTTAAACTGCTTTTATTCAACTATCACTCACATGTTTCTCTGAGTGATTCATCTTTTTCTATAGCCCGGCAAAAAATGACCGACATTGTCCGGTTTTTTCCTTTTACTACGATCGCGAATTACACAATTTGTTGTGTGGAAATATTTGTTTGCAATTAAACCAACCTAACAACAAATACGTTAAAATTGTTCGTCTTGAATCTGTGGCGCAGTGGTCATGGGTCAGAATTTTTCCCGAGACATTAACGGTCCGTTATGTTGGCAGTTTTTGTGATAAAGCAGTAGTTTATGGAGTTGGCAACATGTCTTAAAAAATTATGGGGGATTTTTAATTGCTTGCTGATAGGAGTAGGCCTTTGCCTCTCGTTTTAGTGCCGTCAGTATGCGAGGCACTCTTGTTTTAGCTTATTCGCTCGCTCGCTCGATCCTCAGTCTGCCCGTCGCATAACTTGAGAATGAATTGAGATATCGGGCTGAAACTTGGTATACGGCTTTCTCGAGAACTACTTGAGGTATCTTAATGCACGTTTGACCTTCAACTTTGTTGAAAGTGAGGGGGCGCCAATTTCGGAGGATGAAATCCGTTTAAGATTCTAAAAAGGTGTTGTTCATATTTTGCGATAAACCTCCCTTAAAGGCGCTACAACCCCTAACATGCAGAATCACAAAAACACGAGAACTCAAAAACTACTTAGCGTATCAAGGCAGAATTTGGTAAGGTAATTTCCAGTGACACTGTTAGGCGGATGAACAAAATTTTCAGTAAAATCTAACAAGGGGGATGAAATTGAAGGGTTGAAACTGGAAATTTCTTCAAATAAACGGTGGTATAAAATTACGGGGTTCCATAGTTTTCGGTTAACCACTGGAAAAACGCCTTTTGAGTCTTCAACCTAAAACCAAGCCCTAGGCTACTAACAACCCCTAACTCATAGCAAGCGCAGTAAATTCATTTTATTTATTTTCTCGGGCTTTTTTGTGATTTTCTCGATAACTCGAAAACATTGTCATTAATTTTAACTCATCCACAATTATTCAACCCCTCTCATATTATGTGAATCTTCGAGAAACAAAATTTACGCAGACCGCTTCTTTTTCTTGTAATTTTCGCTAGTTATACGTCTTAACTACAGCTCATTTTAACCCCTCTTGACTTTTCATGCCCTTTCACAAGGTCGTATTTGTAATTAAGCAGAGGAAGCAATTGCTTTAGTGCCAGATTTTTAGGGGCGCCAAATTTAGTTGGAAAAAAAATTGATCGAGATAAAATTAATTATGATTATGCCTAGCGTAAAAAATATTGCAGTAAAAGGCCACTTTTATTCTTTCCGAAATCCGAATATTCTTGCCGAAATCCGAATATTCCCAGTTTGTGGCTTCACAGTTTTGTTATTTTATATTATTTGGAAAATTGGCAATAGGAGGGGGGCAGGGCAGGGGCGGCGGAATTTGTTCTGCTTCAAGCGGCAAATTGTTTTAATCCGGCCCTGCCCTTTCATAATTTTTCATCCCCGAGCGTTAATTTTGTCAAATTCGCCTAATTTTGCCATTTTTCGGTAATACATTCTACTCATATGGATTCTGTTTGCCTCTTTCACTTTTTCGCAATATTTCAACACCCCAAAAGCTAAATTTCATAATTGGCTGACTTTCGTGTTATTTTCTGTAATTCTGCTTAATTCCGATTAATTTTCATCCACTTTGACGTTTCATCCCCCTTTACAATTTTTCAACCCCGTAGGTGTTAATTTTGCCAAATTCGGGTAATTTCGTTTTTCTTCGGTAATAAATTGAACTCATTTGGATTATGTTTACCTTTTTCGCTTTTTCAACCGCTTCGCAATATTTCAACTCCCCAACCGCTAAATTTGCATAATTGGCTTATTTTCGTGTTATTTTCTGTAATTCTGCTTAATTAGAATTAATTTTCATCCCATTTGACTTTTTATCCCCATTTACGATTTTTTAACCCTCCAAGTGGTTGTGGGTATTTAAAGGCTACTCCACTAAGTAAACGATTTATTAAAAACGGAAATTATAACTCATTGACTCGGCTGGTATGAATAAACGGTAACAAAGCTTTTGCTTATAGTTCTATCCTTTTCTCGCGCACGAGAAACGTGTATTTGCATGAGCATCTTATAACACTTTATTCATACCAGCCATTGACTCATTGGCAGGTATGTATAAAGTGTTACAAGATGCTCATACTTGCATTAATAAAGGATGCAAATATATGATTTTCGTGCACGAGAAAAGGATAGAACTATGAACAAAGGCTTCGTTACCGTTTATTCATACCGGCCATTGTCTCATTGGCCGGTATGAATGAACGGTAACAAAGCTTTTACTTATAGTTCTATCCTTTTCTCGTACACGAAAAACTTGTATTTGCATCCTTTGTTAATGTGAGTATGAGCATCTTGTAACACTTTATTCATACCGGCCATTGGCTTTTGCTACAAAATTATTTAAAACAACTGACCGTCTATTCTTTTTTTCTTCTTGGCCTACTTAGCGTTCCTACATGTTAATTTGGCAAAAATTGCGTTAATTCGTTTTTCCTCGGTAATAATTTGAACTCATTTTTCACTTTCTTCATCCCCCTTCGCAATATTTCATCTCTTCAAACGCAAAATTTACATAATTACGTTATTTCGGTATATTTTCCGTAATTTTACTTAACCACGGTTAATCCTCGCCATATCCTTTGACTTTTCATCCACCTTTACGATCTGTCAACCCCCTAAGTGCTAATTTTGCAAAATTCGCATAATTATTCGTTTTTCGTCGGTAATAAAATTGAACTCATTTGGGATCCAGTTTACTTTTTACAATTTTCCAGTTTCGTTTGCAATACGTAGGTATAAGTATGTATTTCGATCCCCACAAAAGTTTTAATTGCATAATTTGGTTATTTTCGTGTTATATTTCGTAATTCTTCTTTTCCGTGTACTATTCTGAAATATGTTAAATTTCCAAGTATTTTTTCATTTAGAAAAGTTAAACTTTTCTACATAGCAACACTTTTCCACATAGCAACGCTTTTCTAAATAAGTCTTTTCATCGGCAGCAAACATTTTCAATGACATTATTTGCTAATTTTTATTTTGTTGTTTTCCGTTACCTTGTAAATGAAGTTTAAGAAAGTATTTGACCCGGCACAAATAATTTTTGATTTCTCATTTTTGATTTTAAATGTAAACGCCATTTTAGGATAGTAAAAGGATAGAAAAAATAATTCTCCATGCTCGTTTCAATTAATACACTCGGCTTCGCCTAGTGCATTAAACACTCATTCGCATGGAAAAGTAATACTTTTCCTTACTTGTTGTACAAATAACTATATTCACACTTAATTTTCATTCCTCTTGATTTTTCATCCCCTTTCGCAATTTTTCAGCCCCCCGAGTGTTAATTTTTTAAAATTATCCAAATTTTGTTTTAATTCCGGCAATTCCCTTCATTTATTCTTTTGGTTTACATTGTGATTCTTTTTACTTCTCAACCCTCAAAATTTTTGGTTTTTCTGTTCATTTTCTACTTTTTAGTGCCGTAGCAGAATGCGGAGGTACTCTTGTCTTTGCTTATTCGCTCGCTCGCTCGCTCGCTCGTCGTATCGATCGCTCCTCACTCTGTCCGTCGGATAACTTGAGAACGGATTGAGGTATCGAGCTGAAATTTGCTATACGGAATCTTGCCCAAAAAAGTAAGGCGGGGATTGCTTTTGGGCTATATCGGACCAAGGGGGTGGAAATTAGGGGTTGTAACTCAAAATTCCGCCTTATAAGTATTGGTCGAAATTAACGCCATTCGATACCCTTCCATTAATGATTCAAAAAGGTGTTATTCATGTTTTACAAAAAACCACCCTTAAAGGCTCTACAACCCCTAACATGAAGAAATACATAACGTCGGATAACTTGAGAACAGAGTGAGGTGTCGAGCTCAAATTTACTATACGGCTTTATACACTAAAAAGTAAGGCGGAGATTGCTTTTGGGTCATATCGGACCAAGGGGGTGGAAATTAGGGGTTGTAACTCAAAATTCCGCTTAATAAGTACTAGTCGAAATTGGCGTCATTCGATAGCTTTCCATTAATTATTCAAAAAAGGTGTCATTCATATTTTGCGAAAAACCACCCTTATAGGCGTTACAACCCCTAACATGCAGAAACACAAAAATACGAGAACTCAAAAACTACTCAACGTATCAAGGCAGAATTTGGTTTGTGAATTTCCAGTGACATTATAGGTGGATGGACAAATTTTCAAAAATATCTAACAAAGGGGATGAAATTTAAGGGTTGAAACTTGAAATTTCTTCAAGTAAATGGTAGCCTAAAATTACGGGGTTCGATAGATTTCGGTCAACTATTGAAAAAAGGTCTTATGAGTTTTCAATCTAAAACCAACCCCTGGGCCATTAACCACCCCTAACTCTTTGCAAGTCGATAATAACATTTTATTTATTTTTTCTGAAACCCTATTAGTTTATTTATGAACAACTGAAGTCAGTAAATACGCAAGGAGTTATGTCACACCGGAAAAATAAACTCACCCCTGTAAATCATAAAGGGGTGAAATCATGAGGTGTTGAAAACATGAATCTACAAATCACCTTAATTTTTCAACGAATTGGATTAGGGTGGTGAAATTGAAAACACAACTTCCTTTAGGGCATGTGGGGGTGGTGAAATAGGGGGTTGGAGTTTAGGGGTTGAAACGTCCATAAAGCCCTGTAATTTGACACAGAGAAGCAATATCTTCTGCGAAACTGTGACATCTTACACACTGCATCTTCGATAAGGGAAGAGCGAATTTTAGGAGAAAATTATCGAAGGGGATGAAAGTTAGGGGTGGAAACTCGAATTTTCAATGAAGAATGTATAGTTGAAAATAATACCATTCGATAGCTTTCTATTGATGGTACAAAAAAGGTATTATTCATCATTCGCGAAAAACGACCCTTAAAGGCGATACAACCCCCTAACATGCTGAAACACAAAAATGCGAGAACTCAAAAACTGCTCAACGTATCTGGGTTAAATTTGATGTGGTAATTTACAGCGCCACTGTAGGCGGATGGGCAAATTTTCATTAATATCTAACAAGGGGGTTGAAATTTAAGGGTTGAAACTGGAAATTTTTTCATGTAAGTGGTGGAATAAAATTATGGGGTTCGATAGACTTCGGTCAACCATTGAAAAAAGTCTTATGAGTCTTCAACCTAAAACCAACCCCTACGCTACTAACAACCCTTAAGCCCTAGCAAGCGGAGTAAACACATTTTATTTTTTTTTTTGCTTTCTTCTGATTTGTTAATAATTCAACGTCATTTTCATTAATTTTTAACCCATCCACAATTTTTCAACCCCTTTCATGATATGTGAACCCTCAAAGAGCAAAATTTACCCACACCGCTTCTTTTTCGTGTGATTTTCGCTAGTTCTACTTAACTACAGTACATTTTCATCTCTTTTGAGTTTTCATCCCCCTTAACGATTTTTCTCCCCCCCGAGCGTTAATTTTGTAAAATTCGCGCAGTTTTGCCTTTTTTCGGTAATAAATTTTACCGAATTTTACTCGTATGAATTGTTACTGAGTTTTTCACTTTTTCGACCCCTTCGCAATGTTTCAACCCCCAAAAGTCAAATTTGCATAATTGGCTTATTTTCGTGTTATTTTCTGTAATTCTACTTAATTACGATTAATTTTCATCCCTTTTAACTTTTCATCCCCCTGTACAATTTTTCAACCCCCTAAGTGTTTATTTTGCAAAATTCACGCAATTTAGTTTTCCTTCGGTAATAAATTAAACTCATTTGGATTATGTTTATCTTTTTCACTTTTCCAACCCCCTTCGCAACATTTCAACCCCCAAAAGCTAAATTTGCATAATTGGTTTACTTTCGTGTTATTTTCTGTAATTCTGCTTAATTACGATTAATTCTCATCCACTTTGACGTTTCATCCCCCTTTACAATTTTTCAACCCCCTAGGTGTTAATTTTGCCAAATTCAGATATTTTCGTTTTTCCTCGGTAATAAATTGAACCCATTTGGATGATGATTAAACTTTTCACTTTTTTCATCCCCCTTCGCAATGTTTCAAGTCTTCAAATGCAAAATTTACATAATTGGGTTAATTTGGTGTTATTTTCCGTAATTTTACTTAGCCACGGTTAATCCTCATACCTTTTGATTTTTTCATCCACCTTTACGATTTTTCAACCCCCTAAGTGCTAATTTTGCAAAATTCGCATAATTTCGTTTTTCGTCGGTCATAAAATTCTGTAATTCTACTTAACTTGGGTTAATTTTCACCCTCTTTGACTTTTCATCCCCCTTTACAATTTTTCAACCCCCTAAGCACCCATTTTACTAAATTCAATATTTCAACCCTCCAAGGGCTAAATTTGCATAATTGTCTTATTTTTGTATTATTTTCTGTAATTCTACTTAACTTGGGTTAATTTTCACCCTCTTTGACTTTTCATCCCCCTTTTTTTCATAATTTCGTCTTTTTAACACCACTGTGCGTCTGCGGAGGCACTACTACTAGGTGCAGATTTATAAAATCTGCACCCGACTCCACCAGT
Source organism: Pycnomerus fuliginosus (assembly GCA_963924575.1). Taxonomy (NCBI): domain Eukaryota; kingdom Metazoa; phylum Arthropoda; class Insecta; order Coleoptera; family Zopheridae; genus Pycnomerus; species Pycnomerus fuliginosus. Next base: position 1,979,997 of record OZ004621.1, on the reverse strand, counting down.
AAATTCAGCTCGCCCCTACATACACATTAACAAGGTAAACATCTACAGGGACACACATCGCATTGATACACATCTTTCGTTGGCTTTTAATTCTGTAACAACAATTTTTTAACATTTCGCGTTTTCGACACATCTGTGCGTCTGCGGAGGCACTACTACTAAAATCTGCACCCGATTCCACCAGTAACACCAGCAGCCCCTACATACACATTAACGTGATAAACATCTATACGGGATACACATCGCATTGATGTACATCTTCCGGGTGCTTTTAGTGCCGTAGCAGAATGCGGAGGTACTCTTGTCTTAGCTTATTCGCTCGCTCGCTCGCTCGCTCGATCGCTCCTCAGTCTGTCCGTCGGATAACTTGAGAACGGATTGAGATATCGAGCTGAAACTTGGTAGGCAGCTTCGTCTCCCGAAAAGTAAGGCGGGGATTGCTTTTGGGCCATATCGGACCAAGGGGGTGGGAGCTAGGGGTGAAAAACCGAAAAACTACTAATTGCAATAACTCGAGAACTAGTGGAGATATCTTGCTGAAAATTAGTATGCACGTTCGACCTTCAAGTCTGTTGAAAGTGAGGGGGTGCCAATTTCGAGGGATGAAATTTAGGGGATGAAAACCACAAAAAATATGATAACTCAGCAAGGGTTGCACGCAGCTGTCGGAAACTCAACGTACACACATATATCGGTGAAATCTTGTGGGGGATGCGTTTTTTCGTAAAATCGAACAAATGGGGTGGAAATTAGGGGTTGAAACTCGAAATTCCGCTTAATAAGTACTAGTCGAAATTGGCGTCATTCGATAGCTTTCCATTAATTATTCAAAAAAGGTGTCATTCATATTTTGCGAAAAACCACCCTTATAGGCGCTACAACCCCTAACATGCAGAAACACAAAAATACGAGAACTCAAAAACTACTCAACGTATCAAGGCAGAATTTGGTTTGTGAATTTCCAGTGACATTATAGGTGGATGGACAAATTTTCAAAAATATCTAACAAAGGGGATGAAATTTAAGGGTTGAAACTTGAAATTTCTTCAAGTAAATGGTAGCCTAAAATTACGGGGTTCGATAGATTTCGGTCAACTATTGAAAAAAGGTCTTATGAGTTTTCAATCTAAAACCAACCCCTGGGCCATTAACCACCCCTAACTCTTTGCAAGTCGATAATTATATTTTATTTATTTTTTCTGAAACCCTATTGGTTTATTTATGAACAACTGAAGTCAGTAAATACGCAAGGAGTTATGTCACACCGGAAAAATAAACTCACCCCTGTAAATCATAAAGGGGTGAAATCATGAGGTGTTGAAAACATGAATCTACAAATTACCTTAATTTTTAAACGAATTGGGTTAGGGTGGTGAAATTGAAAACACAAGTTCCTTTAGGGCATGTGGGGGTGGTGAAATAGGGGGTTGGAGTTTAGGGGTTGAAACGTCCATAAAGCCCTGTAATTTGACACAGAGAAGCAATATCTTCTGCGAAACTGTGACATCTTACACACTGCATCTTCGAGAAGGGAAGATCGAATTTTAGGAGAAAATTATCGAAGGGGATGAAAGTTAGGGGTGGAAACTCGAATTTTCAATGAAGAATGTATAGTTGAAAATATTACCATTCGATAGCTTTCTATTGATGGTACAAAAAAGGTCTTATTCATCATTCGCGAAAAACGACCCTTAAAAGCGGTACAACGCCCTAACATGCCGAAACAAAAAAATACGAGAACTCAAAAACTGCTCAACGTATCAGGGCTAAATTTGATGTGGTAATTTACAGCGCCACTGTAGGCGGATGGGCAAATTTTCATTAATATCTAACAAGGGGGATGAAATTTAAGGGTTGAAACTGGAAATTTTTTCATGTAAGTGGTGGAATAAAATTATGGGGTTCAATAGATTTCGGTCAACCATTGAAAAAAGTCTTATGAGTCTTCATCCTAAAACCAACCCCTACGCTACTAACAACCCCTAAGCCCTAGCAAGCGGAGTAAATATATTTCATTCATTTTTTTTTTGCTTTCTTCTAATTTGTTATTAATTTAAAGTGATTTTCATCAATTTTTGACCCATCCACAATTTTTCAACCCCTTTCATGATATGTGAACCCTCAAAGAGCAAAATTTACCCAGGCCGCTTCTTTTTCGGGTGATTTCCGCTGGTTAATTTTGTAAAATTCGCGCAGTTTTGCCTTATGAATTGTTCTTGCCTTTTTCACTTTTTCGACCCCTTCGCAATGTTTCAACCCCCAAAAGTCAAATTTGCATAATTGGCTTATTTTCGTGTTATTTTCTGTAATTCTACTTAATTATGATTAATTCTCATCCCTTTTAACTTTTCACCCCCTTTACAATTTTTCAACCCCCTAAGTGTTTATTTTGCAAAATTCACATAATTTAGTTTTCCTTCGGTAATAAATTGAACTCAATTGGATTATGTTTATCTTTTTCACTTTTCCAACCCCCTTCGCAACATTTCAACCCCCAAAATCTAAATTTGCATAATTGGTTTACTTTCGTGTTATTTTCTGTAATTCTGCTTAATTACGATTAATTCTCATCCACTTTGACGTTTCATCCCCCTTTACAATTTTTCAACCCCCTAGGTGTTAGTTTTGCCAAATTCGGATATTTTCGTTTTTCTTCTGTAATAAATTGAACCCATTTGGATGATGATTAAATTTTTCACTTTTTTCATCCCCCTTCGCAATGTTTCAAGTCTTCAAATGCTAAATTTACATAATTGGGTTAATTTGGTGTTATTTTCCGTAATTTTACTTAGCCACGGTTAATCCTGATACCTTTTGATTTTTCATCCACCTTTACGATTTTTCAACCCTCTAAGTGCTAATTTTGCAAAATTCGCATAATTTCGTTTTTCGACGGTTATAAAATTGAACACATTTGGGATTCAGTTTACCTTTTACAATTTTTCAGTTTCCTTCGCAATAGGTAGGTATAAGTGCTTATTTCAACCCCCACAAAAGCTTTAATTGCATAATTTGGTTATTTTAGTGTTTTATTTCGTAATTCTACTTAATCCACACTTCATTTTTATTCCTCATGACTTTTAGCACCACTGTGCGTCTGCGGAGGCACTACTACTAGGTGCAGATTTATAAAATCTGCACCCGACTCCACCAGTAAATTCAGCTCGCCCCTACATACACATTAACAAGGTAAACATCTACAGGGACACACATCGCATTGATACACATCTTTCGTTGGCTTTTATTTAAGATGCGAAATGAAAGCTGAAGAAGATATTTTAGAACCTGGTGCAGAAGGGGCCATATGCTGGTCGTGACGAAACGCCACAAAGTAGCTATTTAGGCAGAATTTACGACGGCTATATCTTATGTACTTTCCTACATATTAAATCCGTAAATTATCGCCATTTCTTTCGAAATTACATTTGCATTTTTGAAAACGTAGGGGTGCAGCTGTCGCGTTCACGCCCGTTTTTCTCCGAGGGCGCTAATTTAAGTTGCATCAGCTGCGGAGGACAAGAACAGTGGATGGAAACATGCAATATTGGCGAAAAACGGTGTCAAATTCGCGACTTGTAACCCTAATTTACTTCTTTCACCATTTGGTGGTAATGTTGAATGATGGCCGGATGGTGTGGGTGAACAGAGAAAGCTGTCTAACTCCTCCGTGGACTTATCGAGGAAATTCACCAAATCTGGGCTTCGTCCGGGCATTCGCCTCGCAATTGCCCCCGGGGTTCACATATGGCGACCGCACGTCTACCAACGGATTTTATTTTGACCAAAAGTAGAAATTGGGTGAGACACGGCGCCGAATTACACCGTTTATGTTTGTTGCAAACGTTAAAATTTGCGTCATACAGCGCCAGTAATAAATAGTTAGACTTGAAAATTCCTCGGCAAATGCGTTTTTCTGTCACGGAGACGTAGAAGGAAATTGCAAGTTCTTCTTCATAAAATATTTACCCAAGCTACGGACGGATGTTTTTGTTCCCTTTTTGCAGTGGCGGTTCGTCACTAACCTGTTTTCGCAATTGTGTTGTACTTGAAATACGTTGACAACCAGAAAATTTTTACATTTATACTTAATCCATTGAACCCGCTTTTACTGACAGAAATGGTGGATGCGCCCGCAAAGGGATCAACGCACTTATAAATATCTGATTTCCGTAATTTTGTTAACAATTAATTGAGTTCGTTCGTTCATTTCTGTTCGTTGCTACAATTATAACACAAACAGAAAGGAAATTACATAAAAATTAATGTGAGGATGAATGTTATAATAAATGGCAAAGGAAACAGAGCAACAGTTAAGATGGAACGAAGTAGACAGTTCAAATATTGGGGCACGATAATAGAAGACAATGGCAAAGGTTGGGAAAGTCGGACGAGTTTTAATCAGTTAGATATGAAAAATAACTTCCTGAACGAGTCAGAACGAGAATTAAAAATGAATGAAGTATTTAGGGAAAATTAAAACAATAAAATCAGTTGGAATATTAAAAAAGGCAGTAAAGGCACAGACTCGCATGATATTGTACGGAAGGTCACAAAGAAAAACCTAAGGGAAAAGCAGAAAAGGGCATGGAAGGAGGAGGGTGTAAAAGTGGTAATAGATATACAGGATGTTCCAATGAAAAGTATCCACCCCAAATATTTCGTAAACCAAATAAAATGTGAAAATTCGCTCGGACAGGTCGATTTTTATTTGGAGGAGGGCACTAAAATCCATGCTTGGCGAAATTTTAAAACTCACTCCCTAACCCCCACCTACCCCCACTTCAAAATTTTAAATGACAACCCCCCACTTGTGATACATCATTTGAAAGCTAATTTTATTGCCAATCCAACGTTGCAACAATTTTTGATATTTGTTCAACTCTAGCGCCATGTTTGGTCAAATTTTAAATTACATTAGGGCCCCTTTGTGATACATCACTTGAAAAGGTTTGAAATTCTCTGTAAACTGATGCAAGAATTTTTGAAATCCACCCACTAGTTCAAAAGTTACATTGAAAGACATGAGCTGGTTCTGGACCTAGGAATCCTTCAAGATTAGGCTGTAAGTTTTGAACGAATGGATAGATTTAAAAAATTCTTGCATTAGTTTACAGATAATTTCAATCCCTTTCAAATGATGCATCACAAAGGGCCCTAATGTAATTTAAAATTTGACCAAAGAGGGCGCTAGAGTTGAACAAATATAAAAAATTGTTACAGCATTAGATTGGCAATGAAATTAGCTTTCAAATGATGTATCACAAGTGGGGGGTTGTCATTTAAAATTTTGAAGTGGGGGTAGGTGGGGGTTAAGGGGTGAGTTTTGACATTTCGCCAAGAATGGATTTAAGTGTCCCCCTCCAAATAAAAATCGACCTGTCCGGGCGAATTTTCATATTTTATTTGGTTTACGAAATATTTGGGGTGGATACTTTTCGTTGGAACAGCCTGTATAAAGAGGAATTCCATTTTCTTTAGTCAAGTTTATTGAAAGCGCTTGAAAAATTTGAGTAGTTTTTTTTGACTTCGGCTTTTTTCTATTTCGGTTTCCTAATGAACACTTTATAACATCCAAATGAGTTCTCTAATGTGCTCTTTTAGCGCACGGCTTTTGTTTACATCGGAACCTAGACCTAGTCAAGCGAACATTAAAAATGGAAAACCAATTTTCTCTAAAAATATGAACAAGTTGGGTATCCGAAATAAAAAAAATTACATAAAAAACGTGTTTCATATGGCTCTTATCGCACTCGGATTTTGTAAAACTCGGGCTTTTCGCCCTCGTTGTCCAAATATCCTCCTTCGAATATAATTTTATGAAACGTGTTTTTTAATATACTATTTCCTACAACCCTAAAAAAACTGTATCCACCACTTTTTTGGAATGATAAATTCACCATCAATAAAATTTTAATGAGAAATACTTTTCTAATTTTTATCGTTTTATGTCGTGGAGTACAGCTTCTTTGTCGCTATATCTACAGCAATTGTTGTTCTTTTGGATGGGGTCATAGGAAAAGCAGAAACTATACATACATGGTGTCCCAGGGGCGCGTGGACGGATTGCTTCACTACTAACAAATATATTGAAGTGGGGTTTTCGCTGTATGGTCGTAGAGGTTATAAATCTGCATAATCTAAAAATAGTGGCGTGTATACAGGGTGTCCCACATAGTAACCATGAACCAAACTTGCATTTTTTTAAACGGAACACCCGGTATATTTTACATTTTTTAACCGTTTGGCGGGAATTTTGAAATTTGTAGCGTGAACGTTGCCATTTTGAAGGGCTGGTACGGGCTAACCACTTGAGATTTCAAAATGAAATTTGCTCCATAAATTATCTAAAAACTTCTTTTTTAACAGTGAATCATTAATTCTTAATTTTTGACAAATATAATATACAAGGTCAAACATCCTGTATATTTTGGTGGGGTTAAATTACAAGTATACGTGCTTTTCAGCACTTTAGACTTTTGAGGGTTCAGAGCTTGCCGTTTTGGCTGTAGAATTTTTTCAATATAAGATGACAAAGATTTCGGAAAGTAGAATTTTTTATTTTCCTTTGCATTCTTTTTTGCTGCGCTATTTTTGGTCTCTTATGTTTTTTTTGTTGCGTTCTTGTCAAATTATTGGTTTAAAATAAAAATATGCTAGTTTCCGAGATCTCTTGTGTCATTTTATACAAAGAGATAGAGTGAAAAAATTCTACACCCAAAGTAGCAAGCTCTAGACCCATAAAAGCCTAACGCCACCAAACTATACAAGCTGTTCCATTTGAAAATCTCGAAAAAAATAAAACTTCGCAAAACGCTTTGACCCTGTATTGTATAATAATAATAAATGTGATATTTTTATGGTTTCTTCATTGCGTCTTTTGTCTACCTAAAAACAATTTTTTGTCAGAGAATAAAGAAACAGAAAATTAAAGAACGCATAATTTCTCAATAGTTATTGTTTTATATCGGGTGTCCCAAAAAAAACAGGACAAAATAGTCTTTGAAATAAGTCAGCCATTTCTTAACCGATTTAGATAGACTTGGTCTTAAATTAAAGCTAAAGAATCAGGCTTTCGAACTTTGCAAGAAACATCGACAGATGGCGCTGCTGTAGTAGCCTTATTCATACTTGTCTTTAAGGCTTATTTTAGGTGCGTGGGGATTGGTCGGGCAACAACCAATGGTTATGAGACCCAAATAGACCTGAAGATCTTTCTTTTTTCTTCAAAAATCTTTTTTCAGAAGTCCATTTGGCTTAAGCACTAATTTTCTGTGGTTTTTCTAAAAAAAGTGTTTTTGCGTATTTTCATGCTTCCATAACCATGACTAAAGTAACATTGATGCACATAGGGCTTAATTTTCAATGATAACTGTTCAGTTGCCCCCCACTGGCATCTGCGCCACTGTTTTCACCATATTCGTTCATTTATAACTGAAAATTAAGATTTATTTGTATTACTGTTCTTTGGTCATGGCCATTAATCCGTGAAAATACTCTAAAACACATTTTTTTCAAAAATTACAGAAAATTAATGCTTAAGCCAAATCGACTTCTGAAAAAGGATTTTTGAACAAGAAAGAAAGATCTTCAAGGCTATTCGAGTGTCATACCGATTGGTCGTTGACTGACCAATCCCCATGCAGCTAAAATAATCCTTTAAAGCAAGTTTCAATAAGACTACTACGGCAGCGGCCATCTGCCGTAGTTTCTCATACAGTCGAAAGCCTGATTCTTTGGCTTTAATTTAAGACCACGTTCATCCAAATCGATTAAGAAATGGCAGACTTATTCCCAAAAATATTTTGTCCGGTTTTTTTTGGGACACCCGATAGATATGTATGAAATGGGAACACTTTCTAACGAACGCATGCATGGATTGCGTGAATCGGGCTTTTTTCTGTTGGTTCCGTCAAAATTTCCGAAAGTGTTAATAAACAGTAAAAATGGATCATTGTTTCCGCTTTTTCACACTGATAAAGATTTTGTGAAAAAACCCTGACTCACACAACCCTCGCGTTCGTTAGAAAATGTTCCGACTTTACCTAAATGGAGTACTACAAGCGAAAAATTTTTTGTTGTTATAATCCACCATTGCCTATTGTGTCATGTGTTATTGTAATATATAGGTACCCGTGCGGTTGGGTGCCCATCGGGCGCGTCCCCGGGTGGTGGATAGGGGAATGGCCAGTCCGCTGGTTAGTTACGGCTATACGTGCAGACCTGGGGCTTAAAACCCTCACGTGTCTGTACCAAAGCCGCTACCGCGAACCAACCCCTCTGAGACACCGGGCGCCCTCTCAGAGTAATAGCCTTACCCCTTACCCTCATGCGCCGGGCTCCATGAGGGCGGACCGAACTCCCGGGGTTAACTGGGAATTTCAGACCAGATTTAGGAGGGTACCGGAGGCCTCAATGCAGCAAATGGGGTCGGAAGACACCCATAGCTGCTCTGAGACTTAGGGACCTAGCAGCCTGAACAGAGGGACTGGAAGACTGATACTTCTGTTGTCTGTACGGAGGGACAAAAAAAAAATAAAAAATTACCTCACGGTTGCGATAGGGATAGGCTGATAACTGGACCTATCAGATTTTTGTGACTAGGGACTAATTGTGACTGATGGGACTGAAAAAGACACCGCAGTTGCACAGGTACCGTGACACTGGCAGACCCTCAGGGAATGAGGGCGGACCGAATTCCCGGGGTTAACTGGGAATTTCAGACCAGATTTAAGAGGATACTGGAGGCCTCAATGCGGCAAATAGGGTCGAAGGACACCCATAGCTGCTCTGAGACTTCGGGACCTAGCAGTCTGAACAGAGGGACTGGAAGACTGACACTTCCGTTGTCTGTACGGAGGGAAAAAAAAATAAAAAAAAAAAAAATACCTCGCGGTTGCGATAGGGACAGGTTGACAACTGGACCTATCAGACTTTTGTGGCTAGGGACTAAAGGCTGGATTATAAAGCCGCTGCAGTTCTCGTACCGTTGCAGCAACGTTTGCAATAAGAAGTTCAGATACGAAGATAGCTCGTTTCTATTTATAAATTGACGTTCCGCAAGTCCGTGCAGTTACAGTAAGTCAAAAGTTGGCCAACATTCAACTTCTTACGTTGCTGCAGCCGAATTTGTTACTGACAGCCAATGAGAAGGCAGGATTTATTGAGTAAAAAGACACGCTGTTTTATCGACATGACCAAGTGTCATCAAGTGTTTGTTAAATCTAACCTGTGTCACCTGTGATCTATGAAAATGTCGGAAGATAGGCATTATTATGTTTAGTTTCTAATTAAATGTCAACTATATAAATTGTAGTCGATTTAGTTAGGTTAATTATGTCATTTTTATGTCAATTAACCCCGCAATCTGTCAGAAAACACTCTTCTGCGCATGTGTACCTCTGAACGTTACGGATTTATAAAATACCTTCGAAATTTGGACTGCTACTGCAACGGTCCTACTACTGCAGTGATAACTGCAGCGGCTTTATAATCCAGCCTTAATTGTGACTGATGGGACTGAAAAAGACACCGCAGTTGCACAGGTACCGTAACACTGGCAGACCCTCAGGGACTGTGGCACCAACAACCAGTTGTGGCTGATGGGGCTGTCCACCAGGAACCATCGGCCACACGGGGGGAAGATGTCTGCAGTCTGTACGGAAGGGTAGTTATAATAGTGCTGCGCAGGACGCTAGGGACTAGTTGTGACTGATGGGACTGAAAAAGATACCACAGCTGCACAGGTACCGTGACACTGGCAGACCCTCAGGGACTGTGGCACCAACAACCAGTTGTGGCTGATGGGGCTGTCCACCAAGAACCGTCGGCCACACTGGGGGAAGATGTCTGCAGTTTGTAACATAGAGGGACATAAATTGATACCTCAACTGAACCCTTTAAGGGTACACTTTAAGCTGCCTTCGACACCAAGAAACCAGTTGAATCCGGCAGGGCTGAAAAAGACCTGCCGGTTATAGTGGGTTCGCGGGACGAAGCTTCAACAAACTCCCTAAAGAGCAGAAGTACCCGCCGTGGTATAGCAAAGCGGGGTGGCTTTTCTAGCACCCGATTAACACTATTCAGTTTCTACAGCAGAAGTACTGGGTCTTTGCAGAACCGGGGTTCCTGCAGGAAATGGATAACTGTCACAGTGCGGGCATAATGGACCATAAGGTCTGAATGCAGCGGACCCGTCAGGGAAACGCACCGCAGAACGAAATACGAAATACGAAATACGAATATATAGGTAAAAGATCTTCAGACGGTTGAGATTCGGAGAGATAAAAAATAGTCAATTTCGCTGAATTTGTAAATATTGTCTGCAAATTTCCAGCTTTACAGACAATATTTACAAATGTATGGAAAAATATTCTTGCAGAGTAATATGCGTCAAGTTTTTTCAAGGCAAAAGCTGATGAGTGGGTTTATAACGTGACATTTTTAAAATTTCTAATTAGAGTTGGCCGTGCCCGGAATGACGTATGTTTCAATTTAATGCAGATATCAAAATCTGTCAGCTTATTTTAGGTACATAACCTAACTAAGTTTCGACGTGAGTCACTCCGGGCACCGCCAACTGCAATTAGAAATTTAAAAAGTGTCACGTTATATTCATATTCCATTCATACAGGAAGCCTTCTAAGTCCAGTGATAATTTTTTTACGCGAATGTGGAAATAATTAGGGACCAATAGTTTTTTGCGTACATCAGATATTGTACTTTACGTACTGTTCAACATACTAAAAGTCTTGACAAGTCAGGCGTGTGTGTTAGCCGCTATCTTGAAAAAATGGTAGGAAACGTGACCTCTTGATGAATCTTTTTCGATTTTATCTTCAAAAACCGTGGATCTTACAATAATTGTTCACATGAAATTGTACATTGGATTTATGTATAGGTGACGTTAAGACAAACGCAATGATCTGGAAACTAAGAAAAATGGTGGATGCGGCGGGATTTGCGAATAATGCTTTTAACATAGAAATATCGAACTAAAGTTTGGATTCTTCTTGGCTCTTTATTTCTTCTCTTCAAGTCATGTTAAATTCATAATGAAAAAGGTCATTTTTTTCTGAAAGATCTTCACATTTTTTGCACCTTCAATGTTATTGGAGCCTTTCGTAAGATAAAAAAAATCTTCTTTTAGTAGAAGATGAAATTCGGCCTAAAGTCGGCGATTTTATTGCATGAGAAACGAGCCGCCTTTGACTCCTGCATACACTCTCCAGCACGTCACACCCCAGGGTGTGCTTAATTGGAAAATAATATTTACCAGTAGTGAAATTCCGGAAATAGAAAGTCAGGGCTGCAAAAAAAATCGAGCGCGAATTTCAAACAAGCAACGGTTTTTAGAATGGAAACGATGTAAACAGACGGAGTGCACCAAGAGAGCGGCGCCAACGCGAATGCTGAGTGATGAAAGCCATCCTCGAGGCGCCCACAGCGGACTATTGACCTCACACAACGATCGAGACTTATTTTTCGCTGGAAATGGGCTTGTGCAAAAATGTTGATAACGGCCGTTTTGCTTCCGTTAGATTGCAAATTTTGATCACTTTTGTCTGTTTCAACCTCGATTAGGACAATTTGCATGGTTCGTAAACCCTAAAGTATTTATTTATTTACGTTTATATAACTTAATGGCTTGGAAAGCAGTCCAATGATGGTGATTTTTCTACGAAAGCACTGGAGGGCCACATGAGTTTCAAGATTTGAGATAATTTTCTCAAGGGCTTGAGATACAGGCTGTTCCTAAATTCATAGTCCTAACTCCGGCACGTTAGTCCATACCTCATTCTAGGAAGAAGAGTTCCTATGGACATGTCCGGAAATGCTTTGGAGCTACGCTGCTTCAAAGGTTTACTCAAAAAGTCAAGTTTCTGAAAAGGAGTGTATGGGATAAGCCATTATTTTGGGCCAAATATTAGGTTAAATGAAATATTATATCTCTTTACACCCCTTTCTCGAAAAATATAGAAAAATAGGATTTTGATTAGTGTTATAAAGAGCTTTCTCCTCACTTTTTTCAGATTTTTAATAACATCAGACGCGTGCATTCTTGGAGATCCTTAGTCATTTTTTCTATTGTGTCTAACAATCGAATTAACTGCCAATATGACAATATTTACAAGCTGGGCATCCGAAATAGAAAAAATGGTATGAAAAGCGTGTTTCATAAGGCTCTTACCGCACTCGGATTTTGTAAAACTCGGGCTTTTCGCCTTCGTTGTCCAAACATCCTCCTGCGATCATAATTGGCTTTACGAAACGTGTTTTTTACTAAACTATTTTGTTCCCAAACCTCATCATACTCAAAAGCCGCAATATTTTAGGGGTTGAAGGGGTTGTATATATGCCTAAATATACCGGGCATTCCATTTAAAAAAAGTCAACTTCGACCTGTCAAAAATTTTTTTAAAATGTTTTCCCGAAACGCGCCTGCATTTATTTTATAGTGTAAGTATGCACTTGAAAAAATTTGCTAACTGAAATGGTTTAGGCGTCATGGAAGGCCGACTGATCACTCAAAAAAATTGTGTGCAATTAATTCCAACAATTCCAGTTTAATTCCATTCTAATTCCACTAGTTCCGATTTAGTTCCATTAATTCCATTAATCCGTCAATTCCAGATCAATTCCTGATTAATTCCATCAATTCCAGATTAATTCCATCAGTTCCACATTAATTTCACTACTAATTCCATTAGCTAATTTAATTCTTTTCCAATCCAGAGCAGGGTGGTTTCTTTTTCACTGCTCACCATTGGCATCTCCTAAACGTAAGAGGTAGGAGGTCGGTTAAATTAGAAAAAAGCTGCGCTATTTCTTGTCGATTAAGAATCTGAGGAGAATTTCCCGATATCTTGATTAGTTCTTGAGTTATCCCGAAAAAACCGAAAAATGCGACTTTCAATAAAAGTTCATATCTTTCTTACGATAGATGTTATTTAATTGAAACTTTGAACTTTTATATTTTTAACAGATTTTTCGGGATAATTCAGGAACGAATCAAGATACCCGAGAATTTTCTTCAGATTCTTAATCACCAAGAAATGGTGCAACTTTTCTCTAATTTAACCGACTTCGTATCTTTTACCTTTTAGGAGATCCCAATGGCGAGCAGTGAAAAAAAGTTCCATCCTGTATACTTCCATTAATTTAGTGCCAAATTGATTCTTCACCCTGTATATTTCCATTATTTAGTGCAAAATTCATTCTTTCTTGTAATACTAGACATAGCAATACCTAATTTTTCAATTTTCAGGCATGGAGGTACTGTCAGGGGTCATTAGGTGCTTTATACAAAACTTTCAAAACGGAAACATTTTAATTATTATTAAGTAAAGAACAATTAATTAATGTATCGCCGAAGTCGATCTGTATACAGGGTAGGTAATTTTTCGATGTTCACCATTGGGATCTCGGAAACCATAAGAGATAGAGAGTAAGTTAAATAAGAGAAAAGTTGCGCGATTTTATGCTGAATAATAATCTGAAGAGATTTCTTGAATATCTTTACTACTTTTGGAGATATTGGCGAAAAACTGAAACATTACATTCAAGATAAAATTTAATTGCGTCGCCATTAATTGAATGATTTCGATGAAACTTGGCACTTTCGTATTATTCAGTATGGGGCATTCGATGACCCAATTAAATTTTTTTTACACTCTAGATTTTGAGTTGCCACAGTCAACTTTCTTATTTCTTATGGCCGCCATATTGGATTTTAACATCATTAAATACGTAAAAAAATTAGCTATTCAAAAATGTAACTAACATATTTTATTATCGTTCGAAATTCAAATGCTTTTAACGTCATGAGAGATGAAAAAAGTTTGTGTCCTTTTTTGTATTTTTTTTTCACAAGTTCAGGCTGATTTTACAAATTACTCATATCAATTTTAAATGACGGTCTGTCAAAAAAGTCTATTTTGATTACATTTTTGAAAAACTAATTTTTTTGTGTATTTGATGGTGTTAAAATCCAATATGACGGCCATAAGAGAATCAAAAGTTGACTACCGTTACTAAAAATCTAGAAGGCCTAGAAAATTTCTGACAATGCCATTCAATTGACAGCTATCAAAAATATAAAAGTGCCAACTGTCATTAAAATAACATCAATCAAGAAAGATATGAGTTTTTCTTTGAAATCGCAATTTTCAGTTTTTTCAGAATAACTCAGGAACGAATCAAGATATCGGGAAATTCTCTTCAGATTCTTAATCGCCAAGAAATGGTGCAACTTTTCTCTAACTTACTCTCTATCTCTTATGGTTTCCGAGATCCCCATGGTGAGCATCGAAAAACTATACTCACCCTGTAGATGGTCTTCCTGGTTTTTTTCGTAGGAGCCAAACACCAAGGTACTTTTCTTAATTTTCACGACTTGGTGTCTTCAGAAGGCTTTACCTGGCGCGCAACAGACTTTAGCAGAAAATTTTGTCTTATTTAATTTGAAAATAAAATATTGTATTTTATTCGGAGTTTAAGCGAAAGCGACATTATGTGGATCGTATGGATTTAATTCTTCTAAACTTCCATACTCCGTCACATAATGTCGTACTTAAACTCCTAATAAAATAAATATCTATTATTTTCAAACTAAAAAAGCCAAAATTTTCCAAACCTTTCGTGTTAACCAGTTGTGCCATGCACTTCACGTGTATATTTTTAATAATAATAATAATAATACGCTTTATTGCCTTGCAAGTTTTAACAAAAGAAAACATTGGCAACGTCAAAATAATATAGTTAAATATTATAAAACACAGTAAATTGAGATACGAGACACAATACAGTGAACAAGGACAAATATAGATTTAAGAGCTAGTATAATAATTATCACAATATTCAAAATATTCTTGAAGAGTATAAAAAACGTTCTCAACTAGAAATTTCTTTATTTGGACTTTGAAATGTTTAACCGATTCGGTGGACTTGAAAGAATCTGGTAACTTGTTATAAATTTTCATACAATTATATCGAGGACCTTTTTCAAATTTGGCTGTTTTGTGTTTAGGAATTCTTAGAAGTTGTTTATTTCTGGTGTCCATTACAGTATATATGTCAACGTTCCTCTCGAATTTATGCAAGTTCGTTCTCACATAAGTTAGAATTTTATATATGTAGAGACAGGTTACTGTCATTATGCCCAATCGCGCGAAATGCATGCGAGCGGAATCTGTCATGTTCATTTTCAACAGCGTTCGAATTATTCTTTTTTGTGAACGTAAGACAACCACTGTCTCAGGCGAGTGATACCAGTACCGTAGGACACTGTAAGCTAAGACCGACTGAACATGAGAAAAGTAGTATATCAGAATGCTATTTACCGATAGTTGGTCTCTGAGATAACGTATTAAACCACAAGCTGAATTTAGTTTTGAAACAATACCGCCTATTTGCGAGGACCAAATCAATGTTGAGTTTAATGTAACACCCAAAAATTTTACATTGTCGCTTTGCGCAATGGATCTGCCGTTTACTTTTACATATGCTTTTACCAATAGTGATTTATCACTGGTGTTTATATTTGAAAAGTGTTTGAAGCTAGTTTTCTCGACATTCAATTTCAAGTTATTATTCCTGGACCATTTCAACATATTTTGGACAGCTTCATTTACATCCATATGCAAATTATGCATATTCTGATGTGATTCAACTATTGAAGTATCATCAGCATACTGCGACAGCATCTTACTACCAACCGCATTTGACATGTCATTGGCATACACCAGGAAGAGTAGCGGGCCTAATATGGACCCCTGAGGTACACCTTGTCCCAGACAGCACAAAAACGTCCAATGTACGTACATAAGTCATACAGCTCTGGATAAACCGATGGCCACTGTACATCCAGGTACGGAACCATGGACGTACAAAGGATGTCCATCGTATGTACAAATGTCTCCTAAACGGACATCCATAGTACAACCGCATTGTACGTCTAATGGACGTACACACTGTACGTCTAATGGAGGTACACAGTACACACACAATTATCGCTTACAGCTTCTTTATTCATTATTTACAATTATAGGTACATTTTCTCTTGAATTAAACCTTTCATTGGCTCTCCGTATGTAGTTTCCTATGGCGTCTTCTATCTCTTTCACATCCTTGGCCTTGCCCGTTCTCATGATTGATTCTACAATAGAAAAGTGAAATTACTGTAAAATTGTTTCTGTAAGTATATACCTACCAATTATGCACTTGCACAGATTTAAGCTTTTGAAAGCTGAATAATTGCCCGAAGGGGTGGGCTTCTTTCTAAGAATCCGAGGTTAGGTTTACTTCAATTCTGTAAATTACAGTAATTATAACACTTTTGTATCTAAGTTTATATATACCTTAAAAACTTACTGTACTGCAACAAAGCAAAGGCAGGGCAAATAATAATGTACACAACACTCCCACGAGTTTGAGGCGATTGTGATTGTAGTGAAAGAATAAAATGGCGAGAAACCTTGCGCCTGTCAATAGTATCAATTGTCATTTATGTAGTGGGGAAAAGGAAATCCCCAGGAAACGGCGCGCACTTTCAAAATTCGTCTAGGTTATGTTTGCCCCCCCCCCCCCTCGTCAACTGCAAGTAATAATATTAGTAACTACTTGTGATTTACTAAGCAAAGCAACTAAAGGGTATTATTACTTTTAAAAAACTTTTTACCATAGTAGGTACGACGCTGTACGTAAATAGTACGTACAAGGAAATGCATCCACTGTACGTCCACAACGGTACATTGTCAGTACGTCCATAGAATGTCCAGGACGGACAGTCCAAAGGTTGTACCAAAAATGTGCATCCAGAGTATGTACATGAAAATGCATCCAGTGTACGTCCACAGCGGTACATTCTTAGTACGTCCAGAGAATGTCCAGGACGTACAGGACAAATGCTGTACCTAAAATGTACATCCACTGGACGTCTTGTGCTATCTGGGGTGTAATTAAGCTTTCAGAAGTCAATGTTTTTAATATGAACTACCTGTTTCCTATTTGTGATATAGCTTTCTATCAGTTTATTTGCAATTCCTCTTATACCATATTGTGCGTCTAATTTTGATAGCAGAAGTTTGTGATTAATACTGTCAAATGCTTTGGATAGGTAGAAGTAAACACCAATAACATTGTTGGACTGATCAAGCTGTTCATGTATATAGTTTAATACTTCCAGAATAGCTGATTCTGTTGATTTTTTCGGGACAAATCCATGTTGAGTTTCTGCAATTAGGCGGTGGTTTGTTATGTACTGTAGCAGCCTTGAATATATGACTTTTTCAAATACTTTGCAAAAAGGAACAAAGCAGAGAAATTGGACGATAATTACCTACAGAATTCCGTGATCCTTTTTTATGTATCGGACAAACTTTTGCGACTTTTAGTTTATCAGGAAATATTCCTTGAAGCAGACAATCATTTATTATGTCTGAAAGAGGGACTGCGATATATTCTGACACTGCCTTGATTATGGTCATAGGGATACCATCAATGCCAGTGGAGGTACTGTTTGCAAAAATTAGTGATAATACTTCGTATTTCTTCGGGACCAGTCGGTCGAAAGAAGAAATCCGTATTAATTCCAAATAATTCCAACTAATTCCAACTAATTCCATTAATTCCTTTTAAATTCCATCAATTCCAGAATAATTCCGGAATTAATTCCAAGTGGGATGTGCAACTAATTCCACTAGTGACCAGCCCCCCACGGCCGGCGCACTGTTACAGAACCCTGTAGGTACCCTTTAGCTCTACCTCTCTAACTAGAAGTGTAGCTAAGCTATAGAGTTATAGGTACCTAAGAGTAAGGGTTGTAAAAATATCTCAAGCCCTTAAGAAAATATGTTTCAAGCCCTTAAGAAAATGCCTCAAGCGCTTAAGAAACTTATCTCAAATCTTGAAACTCGTGTGGCCCTCCAGTGCTTTCGTATTTTTCAACTGGAAGCCAAAATCTTGAAGGATTGAAACCAGGTGCAGGTGGTCTTGGTTGGTTTGTGAGAATGGTGTCAATTTCTTCAGACGTGTGTATGCCGACAATGCGGAATTGAAGACTCGTAATTGGAGGAAAAAGGTAAGAGGGCTCGAGAAAGTCATTTGAAGGAAGTAGAATAGATAAAGCGGCGTCATGACAGAATGGCGCCCAAAGCCTGCAGGCGCCACTCGCAAGAGACTGCAAAGGTGGCGTTCCCACATCGGCATTTTTGCGGTCACCTGGTGCAGTGATCTTTATGAGAGATGTACAGTAATGTCGGGAGGTGTTCGACCCAACTTGCGCGTTGTCAATGGGTTTTATGAGGACCGTAAATTAAGCGCAAAAAATGAGGAGCCCCATTCATCGGGGTGGCCATATACGGGCGTCGTCGCCTATAAACCGAACCTCCTCATTCTTTAATTAAATAGTGGACATGCAATGATGAGTGAGATGAAGACGGTTGGAACAACGACATAAATAACGGCGAGAAACCTGAATGAAAAGCTGGTTTTGGTACACCCACGATTCACCTCTTGAGGCGTCACGCGCGAAGCCTGTTGCACGACGGCGCCACACTTCATATTACAAGCCACAACAGATGTCCGGTAAAAAACAAGACACGAAAAAAGGGACCGAAACAAAGGTGAGAGACGGAGCCCCCAGCACGATTAATTATGGAAATTTTCGACCGCAACATTGCCGCTGATCCAGCCACTAAAATGTTCGACAAGGATCGTCACCTTCTAGAAACCATTATGATGTGCTTTATGCTAATGTGGTTGCTGCAATTAATGCAAATTGCGGGCTTATAATATCTCTGAGAAATGTTATTTATTAAATTTTTATATTACGACTTTTGTAGCGAAAACCACTAACGGTTAGATCCCAAAGAAAAAAATTCAACGGGCGGATCACATTATTGCACAACCTTTCGAACAATATAAGGCTGAAAAAGGTTTGCGCAGAACTTGATTGCAAATTAACCGTATCGAATGCTGTAAAAATCGAAATCTGTTTGCAAAAAGTGCAATTTTGGCAAAAAGTCGTAAAATTTATAGGAAGTGAACAATTTAACGGCCAAGATTTATTAATCATAACCCCTACATTCTACATTATTGCTATTATTCTAACATTTCAATTTGACATCGCTACTGCTGAATTCCACCTCGATATCTGCCCTCGCTTTCAAGTTATGCTGAAAAATTGTCCGACCCAGCGACTGAAACTATTTTCACTATCACTAGAAACACCCCACTACACCGAAACACTTGATTTACACTGCTGACGCGTTTCGAACACAATGTGCTCATTATCAAAGCCGAAGCTAAAACAACCTGCCTGTCTAAAAACTGAAACATTTATAGGCCCACCCGCGTAGCTTCGCCCCTCGCCTGATATGGTTAGACCAATCACAGGTCGAGAAATGGTCACGCAAGGGTGAACACGTATAAATATAACAAGTCCTACTTAAAGTAGCGTAAACAGAGATGAATATGCGATCGGGCCTGTATCAGCGTTCATAAGCTTATCTCTAGACTTATAAATTACGATACTCTCCCAAGCGTCGAGCATCTGCATCTTGTTAACGCTACAAACTAACTTAATATTATCACTTACTCTATGGTCAGTGTGTAAAGCATGTAGGGCAACACTGGATTTCTCAGTTCTGCCATATTTAAAGTGGGCTAAGTGCTCCTTAAATGTGGTGCTGAGAGACCTTCGTGTTTGACCTACATACTTTAGATCACAATTTTGACAATTGATTTCGTATATGCCAGATTTTTCGCTATTCCCTACTTTATCTTTCGGGTTGCCTAAAAGGTTTTTCAGTTTGTTTTCAGATCTGAAAACTGTCCTTAAATTTTGTTGGGCAAAAAACCTTGTCAAACCTCTTGTCAACTGAGGTTCAAAAGGTAGTGCGACAAATTTTAAGTCCTGTTTTTGTTCTACGGAGCGAAAAGTCGTGGCGTTTAACACTTGTTTGAATTTTAACTTCCTAATGATGTTGTCTACTATGATAGGTTCAAACCCGTTACATCTCGCTATGTCTTTGATTGTTTTGAGTTCTTTCTGATATCTTTCCTTATTTAAAGGAAAATTCAGAAGACGGTGTGCCAAAAAATGGAAACTTGCCATCTTGTGTTGTGCACAATGATGGGAGTCTGCCGAGATAGATGCAGTGTAAATCAAGTGTTTCGGTGTACCTAGTGGGGTGTTTCTAGTGATAGTGCATTTTTCCACCGAAGTTGTCCAGTGTTTCCATAGTGAAACTATTTTGTGAAAAGCATACAGAACATGTACTTAATACTAGTTACTGGTTTCTCAAAAAATATTGTACAAATTATTTAATAAAAAAGCAACCGGAAGATGTACACAATGCGATGTGTATCCCTGTAGACGTTTATCACGTGTATGTAGGGGCGGGCTAAATTTACTGGTGGAGTCGGGTCGCTGCACCTAGTAGTAGTGCCTCCGCAGACGCAGTGATTTCAAAAAAACAAAATGTTGAAAATTGGCCGTACAGAATTAAACAGTAGAGAATGAACAAAAAAACAAAAATTTGCGAAGTCTGTAAAATTAGCACTCAGGGTACGAAAAATTGTGGAGGGGATGAGAAACCCAAGGCAATAAAAATTTATTGCAGTTACATAGAAATACCAGAAGTAACAAGGAAAACAAGGTAATTTAGCAAAATTGACGCTCAGGGAGTTAACTTAACCATAGAATTACAGAAAATAAGAAACGAATAAAAAATTTTCGGTTTTGGAGGGTCGAAATGTTGCGAAGGGGCTTGAAAAACTGAAAAGGGTAAACGTAATCCAAATGAGTTGAATTTATTACCCTAGAAAAACGAAATTACACGGATTTACCATAATAGATGCTCAGGGGGTTAAAAAAATTTTTAATTAGGATGAGAAATCAAAAAGGATGAAAATTAACCCTAGTTAAGTAGAATTATAAAAAATAACACGAAAATAAGCCAATCATGCAAATTTTGCTTTTGGAGGTTGAAATATTGCGAATGTGGTGGAAAAAGTGAAAAAGGTAAACATAATCTACATAAGTTACTTATTTATAAGGCGCCGATTGTGTCAATAGATAAGGAAAAAAATCCGAAAGAAAAGTATGTAAATTTTTATCGAGAAAAACAAATGAAATAAAAAATTAAATTTTCTACCAATAATGTTTTTTTGAGAACATAAAAATTTCCTCGGCGAATATTTCAGGCAGTAAATAATTATTCAAACAACAAAATTTGTTCCCGTAATTTATTGATAAATCTACCCGAAAAAGTTTTATTCGTTTGCGAAAAAAATTTACTTTCGCCTGCAAAATAATATTTTTCGTAGCCTCAGATTATTTAAGAAAAAACTATCTTTTTTAATTAGGTACCCATTTTTATTTTTTTTAATAAAAATTTACTTTTCTCTTTCCGATTTTTTTCTTATTTCCTGACACAATCGGCGCCTCATACTTATTGCGGAAGAAAAAAGAAATTAGGCGAATTTAGTAAAAAAGGTGTGTTGAAAAATTGTAAAGGGGGATGAAAATCAAAGGGGTTAAAAATTAACAGAAGTTAAGTAGAATTACAGAAAATAACACAAAATTGACTAATTATGCAATTTTAGCCTTTGGAGGGTTAAGAAAGTGAAAAAGGTAAACATTATCCAAAAGAGTAAAATTTGTTACCGAAGAAAGACAAAATAGCGCGAATTTTGCGAAATTAACGCTCGGGGAGTTGTAAAATTGTGAAGGGGGATAAACAGTTAAGGGGGATGAAAAGTGTCTGTTGTGAATTAGAACTACCTATCGAAAATTACACGACAAAAAGGCGCGCTCTACGTAAATTTTGTTTTTTAAGGGTTCACATATCGTGAAAGGGATTGAAAATTTGTGGATGAGTTAAAAATTACTAAAAATGACTTTTAATTACCGAAAAATCACAAAAAAGCCCGAAAAAAATGCAGCAGAGAAGCGGCTGGAACCTCCCCAACGCATGGGTCTTTGATTTCCGTGACTTGTGTTTAAGATTTTAAAGTTGATATGCCTAAATGACACTTCCCGTGGACCAATTGCTCCCAAAAGTCTTTCAGCTCTTCAATGGGTTACCTAACCTCCATGTACCAAATTTCGGACAAATCGCTCCAGTAGTTTGGCTATAACGTGGTTTCAGTGTTATTACAAAATTTCGATTTTTCTACCCAAAGGGTACTAAATGCGAATAAATTTTATCTCACTTAAAACCAGAATTTGAAGGCCTTTCTGATGATAACAATAAATCTTTCAAAAAGTTGTTTTTGATGGGTGAATGAGAGAATAATTTTAAGTTTCGAAATTGGTGTGCCAAAACGGCACTTTCCGTGGGCCGATTGAATCCAAAATTTGTTCAACTCTTCGACGTGTAATACAATCTCCATGTGCAAAATTTCAGACCAATCGGTTGCGGGGCTTGGGCTGTACCGCGAGTTTAAAGTCCGAAAATAATCAATTTTTTTTTAATTTTTAGTCAAAAGGGCACTAAGAATGAATACATTTTTAGACGCAGAATTTGAAGGTCTTTCTTATGATGACGTGAAAAATGGGGGTTTACATCTAAAATTTAAAAGTTGATGTGCCAAAATGGCACTTCTGGTTGCACGATTGGCTCCAAAAGCTTTTCAGATCTAAGTTGGGTTATCACATGCACACGCACCAAATTTCAGCCAAATCGGCCGAGTAGTTTGGGCTGTGGCGTGTTTACGAACGTACGAACGTACGTACGAACGTACGTACGTACGTACATACATACAGACACATTTTAAAAACCACTTTTTTGGGTTCCTGAGACCTCAAAACGTATAGATCCGGTCTTATCTCGAATTCGAAAATTTTAGTGATTGCAGTAACCTCCCTTTTTTTTAAATGTTGAAGTGGAGTGGGGAGGTTAATAAAGTTCGGGGTTAGTATAGCCTAGGGGTTGGTTTTAGGTCGAAGATATTTCTGTTAGGGGCTGTAGCGCTTCTAAATGTGGTTTTTCGTGAATGATAATGGCCTTCTTTGTACCATTAATAGAAAGTTATCAAATGGTGTCAATTTTAACCATTCAGTAGAAATTAGAGTTTCTAGCTCTAAATTTCATCCCCTTCGTTAAAGTTTTTCTATCTCAAATGCACTCCTAACCTCCTTTCTCGTAGATATAATGCAGTTTCACATCAGAAATTGCTTCTCTTTGTCAAATTACAGGGCTTCATGAACGTTTCAACCCCTAAACTCCAACCCCCTATTCCACCACCCCCACATAGGTAGGTACTCTAAGGAAAGTTGTGTTTTCAATTTCACCACCCTAATTCCATTCGTTGAGAAATTGCGGCGATTTAGACATTCATGTTTTCAACCCTTATTTCACCCCTTTGTGATTTACAGAAGTGAGTTTATTTCTACTGTGTTAAATAAGTTCTTGAGTATTTGCTTACATGGGTTGTTCATAAATAAATCAATAGAATTTCTGAAAAAATAAATAAAACTTCCTTATCCATTTGCAAAGGGGTTGTTAGTAGCCTAGAGGTTGGTTTTAGGTTGAAAACATAAGAACTTTTTTAATAGCTGACCGAAATTTATCAAACCCGTAATTTTAAACCACCATTTACTTGAAGAAATTTCGGTTTCAACCCTTAAATTTCATCCCCTCTGTTAGATCTTATTAGTGAAAATTTGTTCATCCGCCTACAGTGTTATAGGAAATTACTCCACCAAATTCTGCCTTGATACGCTGAGCATGGTTTTTGAGTTCTCGTATTTTTGTGCTCCTGCGTGTTAGATGTTGTAACGCAAAATATGAATAGCACCTTTTTTGAATCTTTAACTTTCACGGAAGGCTATTGAATGACGCTATTTTCGACCTACTTATCAAGCGAAATTTTGAGTTACAGCTCCTACCTAATTTCCACCCCATCTGTCCGATTTTATTGAAACTGCATACAATCATATTTTTTGTGATTTTCATCCCCGAAATTGGCACCCCTCGCTTTCAACAGGCTTGAAGGTCGAACATATGCATACCAATTAATAGTTTTTCGGTTTTTTACCCCTAGCTCCCACCCTCTTGGTCCGATGTGGCCCAAAAGTAATCCCCGCCTTACTTTTCAGGAAACAAAGCCGTTTCAGGCCGATACCTCAATCCGTTCTCAAGTTATCGTTCTGACAGAGGACAGAGTGAGGAGCGAGCGAGCAAATAAGCTAAAACAAGAGTCCCTCGCATACTGCTACGGCACTAAAAAACATATTCCTTTCCCTCGGGACCTCCAGCCAAAGCTCGTGACATTCCCTGCATCTGAAAGCACGTTTGTTTTATTAGTCTGGAGAAATTTATTTGCAATTCAAACGGAAACACTAATAATCCTGCTTAAGCAAATTTCTATTTTGGAATCAAGACTGACTGGTATTGATCGCAGCACTATTTTGAAGCTTAAAAGCTCAACATTCTGGGTATTAAAATCTCCAGAAGTAGTTTTACCCGTTACGTTAATTTCCTCTTTTGTAATCAAGATAAATTTTCGACTAGGTATTTTTAGCGAATTTCTTGGAACGTTATCTCACAATAAAATGATAAAAACGTTTCCTATTTCCAAATTTTTATGATAAAAAAATAAAACTCCCATCCGCTGGCACGCAGCGCCTGAACTCTGAAAAACCATGTAGGGGTTGGGTGGAATTCGCTTTGAACAACGTGCGGGCTGCACCTACTGGTAATGTAAAATTTATCATTGTGCGATTTTTATACGCCCGATCGTGTTTTATACACGTCTTCTAACCGAGTTATTTATTTCAATGTTTGCAATACTATTTTGCGCCGTTTTTATTTCGCATTTTAATCAATCGGCGCGAAAAAATGCAGACAGTCAAGGCTGGCTTCGAGGAAGACTCGGAAGGACATCAGATCGATCGCTTCCGAATGCGATTTCTCAAATTGGTTTTATCGATGGCAATTGCTAAAAATTCGATTGCAGGTGCCTGGCGTCGAGATAAAAATCCCAGTCATTCATCGGCGGCGCCAATCATTTTAATTGCACTTTTATTAATTATTCATAGTGTCTGAACGCAATTACGAGATCTATTTCAGGAACCAATTAATTTTATGGTCAGCTCAAAATGTAAACAATGCGCTAAAAATAAAACCAAAGGCATTCAGGATTCCTGATTCGGAAGGCTATAAAAGCTGCGTTTCGTCGTTTCTTCAAAAATTTAAGGAAATAACGGGAGGAGATACGGAGCCGCATTTGGTTAAAAAAATTCTATTTTTTTTCTGCAAATAACAAGAAGCTAGGAATGCAAGTATACAGGGTGTTCCAATGAAAAGTATCCGCCCCAAATATTTCGTAAACCAAATAAAATATGAAAATTCGCTCGGACAGGTCGATTTTTATTAGGACGGGGACACTTAAATCCATGCTTGGCGAAATTTCAAAACTCACTCCCTAACCCCCACCTACCCCCACTTCAAAATTTCGAATGGCAACCCCCCACTTGTGATACATCATTTGAAAGCAAATTTCATTGCCAATCTAACGTTGCAGCAATTTTTGATATTTGTTCAATTCTTAGCGCCCTTTGTGGTCAAATTTTAAATTACATTAGGACCCTTTGTGATACATCGTTTGAAAGGGTTTGAGATTCCCTGTAAACTCATGTAAGAATTTTTGAAATCCACCCACTCGTTCAAAAGTTACATTGAAAGACATGAACTGGTTCTGGGCCTAGGAATCCTTAAAGATTAGGCTGTAACTTTTGAACGAATGGACAGATAATTTCAATCCCTTTCAAATGATGTATCACAAAGGGCCCTAATGTAATTTAAAATTTGACCAAAGAGGGCGCTAGAGTTAAACAAATATAAAAAATTGTTACAGCGTTAGATTGGCAATGAAATTAACTTTCAATTGATGTATCACAAGTCGGGGGTTGCTATTTAAAATTTTAAAGTGAGTGTAGGTGGGGGTTAAGGGGTGAGTTTTGAAATTTCGCCAAGCATGCATTTAAGTGTCCCCCTCCAAATAAAAATGTACCTGTCCGAGCGAATTTTCATATTTTATTTGGTTTACGAAATATTTGGGGTGGATACTTTTCATTGGAACACCCTGTATACTCGTTTTGTTGCCAATTTTATTCTCTTTCGGTTTACTCACGCGAAAAATTCACGTAGGATCAACGTTTTTCCGGATATAAAGGAAAAACGTCGGAGGCACCCACGTCCTCCACCATTTTTTGTAAATTGCGGCAATATTGCGGCTAACGCACACACATAATTTGTCAGGAGTCAGGACTTTTAGTATGTTAAACACTACATAAAGTAGAGCATCTCAAATTAAAAAACCATTGTCTTCCAATTATTTAAACATTTGTTTCAAAAAATTCTAATACGACTGGACTATCTACGCCTTTGTAAGAAGATAAAAACGCTTTAACCTTTTTATTATTTCCAACCGTTTTGTGAAAATTTTGTATAACTTTAAAACCTCAATATTTTGAAGAATTTCTTCTGAGGGAGTAGTCCAGGAAATTTAGAGAAAAATACGGCAAAACTTCGGATAGTGATTGCAAGTAAGTCAAAAGTCCTCATCGATAGACCCTGTGCATATTGTTTGAGACCTCTTGAAAATGTAAAAAAATCGGTTTTTCAAACATATTTCTCTTTCTATTGACTTCAAGACCAAAACACTTATGTACCAAAATACCAAGAGAATTCTGTACAAATAAGATATCTTGTTAATTTTTCCTACGATCAGTCTTTTTCCCGGAATCTGACTAAAAATTTCTTAAAGGTTTTTGCCACTAAATAATAAAAATAAGAATTGTCAATATTTTTCATGTTATGTAATGCAACAATATGAGTATAAGGCCTGTGTGACACGATACAATATTTGGTCCTAAATTGCATACAATGTAGTGCAATTGCATAGGCATTGTATGAAAATGGGACCAAATATTGTATCGTGTCACATACGGCCCTAATACTGAAAAAATATTTAAAAAAGCAAAATTTTACAAAAAAGTTACAAACATTGTCTGCGACTTGCAGTTCCAATAATTGAATTTTTTTTATTTATTTCCTAATTAATCAACGCGAAAGTAGGGCCGTTCTTTCATTACGCGATGAAAAAGTGGCCCGAATTTCGCATTGATTAATAATCAAAAAAATAATCAAAAACATTCCTTATAAAATTCTGTATTAAAAAGGGCTTTTGATTATTTTGCTTATCCCACCTAATTCTCGCAAACGACGTCCGAAGTTGTAGAAAATAGATTTTTGAGTAGAACTTATTTACATATTTATGAAATTTTGGCTACGGACTGCTGATGGGCCCTGAAGTGAAGGGCCGCAAACTTAACACCCCGCAAGTGTAAGCTTCATACCTCTCTTGGCGAAAACCTACTCCCAGACGTGGCGAAAACGACCCCTAAACGTGACATGGCGCTAGTTTTTGGCGTTTTTCGGCTAAACTATCAAACGGACAAAAAATTACTCTAAACGGGAATATTCCTCGTGAAATTCTGCATTAAAAAGTCCTTTCATCATTTTGCTTATCCTCACCTAATTCTTGCAAACGACGTTCAAAGTTGAGGGTTGTTTTTCGCTCGCACCGAAAATCAATCTAGCGGTACCCTCAACTTCGGACGTCGTTTGCAATAATTAGGTGGGGATAAGCAAAATGATGAAAAGGACTTTTTAATGCAGAATTTCATGAGGAATATTCCCGATTGGAGTAATTTTTTGTCCGTTTAATAGTTTAGCCGGAAAATGCCAAAAACTAGCGCCATGTCCACGTCTGGGAGTAGGTTATTGCCAAAAGAGGGATGAACCTTACACTTGGGAGGTGTTAAGTTTGCGGTGCTTCATTTCAGAGGCCATCAGCAGTCCGTAGCAAAAATTTCATAAATATATAAATATGTTCTACTAAAAAATCTATTTTGACTGTTCTACAACTTCGGACGTCGTTTGCGAGAATTAGGTGGGGATAAGCAAAATAATCAAAAGGACTTTTTTAATGCAGAATTTCATAAGGAATGTTTTTGATTAGAGTAAATTTTTTGTCAGATGGATAGTTTAGCCGAAAAATGCTAAGAACTAGTCATGTCACGTTTAGGGGTGGTTTTCGCCAAATAAGGGATGAAGCACACACTTGGGGGGTGGGAACTTTTCGGCCCTTCATTTCAGGTGCCAACAGGAGTCCGTGGCCAAAATTTCAAAAATATATAAATTATTTCTTCTGTTCGTCTTTTTTAGATCTAATATGACTGGACTATAGTGTATGTAATGTACTAATTTTAATTTTCATCCCTCTGATAATTTCAATTCTCTTTAAAACTGTAGGAAAATCAACAGTTTTCTGAAATTATCTCAGAACTTACTTTTTGAAACATGTCGGTTTTGTAGATTAGGTAATATTTTAAATTTTAACGTTATCTTTTTAATTCATTTTGTTTAATTCAAATTTTGTCGATTTTGTGGTTTAAAGTTTAAACTACAAATGCTCTGGGCTGCTATTGGTTCACTTACCAAATTTTCTAGAAAATCTGATAATATAGTCAAATTCCAGTAAGTTTGAAACCCTCCTCAGTCACAGCTAAGATTTGTGTAAGTAGTTCAGACTTTAACTCCTGAAATTTTGCTTGTTGCGGAAGCGGAGAAGTGCCACGTTTTTCTCTTTTTTTATTTCCAAATTATCACAAAAATTGTGTAAATTTCGGAAGAAAAAACTGTAAATTTACACAAAAACTGTGAATTGACACAAACACTGTCAATTTATTCAAAATTGTTTAAAATTCCCGCCATGGATACGGTACGTGACGTGACGGGAGTAGTCGACTAATCGGACACGAGGTGAACGTGAGTGGGTGCGTAAATTGACAGTTTTTGTCTAAATTTACAGTTTTTGTGTAAATTGACAGCTTTTGTGTAAAACAGTTTTTGTGTAAATTTAGTTTTTGTGTAAATTGACAGTTTTTGTGTAAATTGACAGTTTTTGTGTAAATTGACAGTTTTGTGTAAATTGACAGTTTTTGTATAAATTGACAGTTTTTGTGTAAATTGACAGTTTTTGTGTAAATTGACAGTTTTTGTGTAAATTGACAGTTTTTGTATCAATTGACAGTTTTTGTGTTTAACAGTTTTTTCCTCCGAAATTTACACATTTTTTGTGGTAATTTGGTAATAAAAAAAGAGAAAAATGTGGCACTTCCACGCTTCCGTAACTTGTCAACCTGTCAACCTACGGAAAATTGCGAGGTTGCCATTTACGAACAGCTAATGTCCCTAAATTCGCAAAGAAATCCACAATATAAATTATTAGTTTTAGCGAAATTAATCGTCCCAGAGAGCAAAGAATTGCCATCACCAACTGTCAATTTATTAAAATTGTTTAAAATTCCCGCCATGGGTACGGTACGTGACGTGACGGGACTAGTCGACCAATCGGACAGGAGGTGAACGTGAGTGAGTGCTACAAGTGTAAATTTACATTTTTTGTGTAAATTGACAGTTTTTGTTTAAATTTACAGTTTTTGTGTAAATTGACTGCTTTTGTGTAAATTTAGTTTTTGTGTAAATTGACAGCTTTTGTGTAAAACAGTTTTTTTGTAAATTTAGTTTTTGTGTAAATTGACAGTTTTTGTGTAAATTGACAGTTTTTGTGTAAATTGACAGTTTTTGTATAAATTGACAGTTTTTGTGTTTTACAGTTTTTTCCTCCGAAATTTACACATTTTTTGTGGTAATTTGGTAATAAAAAAAGAGAAAAATGTGGCACTTCCACGCTTCCGTAACTTGTCAACCTGTCAACCTACGGAAAATTGCGAGGTTGCCATTTACGAACAGCTAATGTCCCTAAATTCGCAAAGAAATCCACAATATAAATTATTAGTTTTAGCGAAATTAATCGTCCCAGAGAGCAAAGAATTGCCATCACCAACTGTCAATTTATTAAAATTGTTTAAAATTCCCGCCATGGGTACGGTACGTGACGTGACGGGACTAGTCGACCAATCGGACAGGAGGTGAACGTGAGTGAGTGCTACAAGTGTAAATTTACATTTTTTGTGTAAATTGACAGTTTTTGTTTAAATTTACAGTTTTTGTGTAAATTGACTGCTTTTGTGTAAATTTAGTTTTTGTGTAAATTGACAGCTTTTGTGTAAAACAGTTTTTTTGTAAATTTAGTTTTTGTGTAAATTGACAGTTTTTGTGTAAATTGACAGTTTTTGTGTAAATTGACAGTTTTTGTATAAATTGACAGTTTTTGTGTTTTACAGTTTTTTCCTCCGAAATTTACACATTTTTTGTGGTAATTTGGTAATAAAAAAAGAGAAAAATGTGGCACTTCCACGCTTCCGTAACTTGTCAACCTGTCAACCTACGGAAAATTGCGAGGTTGCCATTTACGAACAGCTAATGTCCCTAAATTCGCAAAGAAATTCACAATGTAAATTATTAGTTTTAGCGAAATTAATCGTCCCAGAGAGCAAAGAATTGCCATCACCAACTGTCAATTTATTAAAATTGTTTAAAATTCCCGCCATGGGTACGGTACGTGACGTGACGGGACTAGTCGACCAATCGGACAGGAGGTGAACGTGAGTGGGTGCTACAAGTGTAAATTTACATTTTTTGTGTAAATTGACAGTTTTTGTTTAAATTTACAGTTTTTGTGTAAATTGACTGCTTTTGTGTAAATTTAGTTTTTGTGTAAATTGACAGTTTTTGTGTAAATTGACAGTTTTTGTGTAAATTGACAGTTTTGTGTAAATTGACAGTTTTTGTATAAATTGACAGTTTTTGTGTAAATTGACAGTTTTTGTATAAATTGACAGTTTTTGTGTTTTACAGTTTTTTCCTCCGAAATTTACACATTTTTTGT
The DNA here is from genome assembly GCA_963924575.1 of Pycnomerus fuliginosus. NCBI lineage: Eukaryota > Metazoa > Arthropoda > Insecta > Coleoptera > Zopheridae > Pycnomerus > Pycnomerus fuliginosus. The sequence goes on along the minus strand of OZ004621.1, from coordinate 1,949,130 downwards.
GGTAATTTGGTAATAAAAAAAGAGAAAAATGTGGCACTTCCACGCTTCCGTAACTTGTCAACCTGTCAACCTACGGAAAATTGCGAGGTTGCCATTTACGACTGACAGCTAAAGTCCCTAAATTCGCAAAGAAATCCACCATGTAAATTATTAGCGAAATTAGTCGTCCCAGAGAGCAAAGAATTGCCATCACCAATGTAATAAATTACGGCAGCCGTTCATCAATTTTCAAATACCTAATTGATGCAGCATCAGTCATTCTATATTTCGAGCAATGTTGTAATGATAGTTGAATTGGTATTAATTATTTAATTCAGAAGTTTCCGTGAATTATCCGTTCCAGCTAATTGCCATCAATCACGGTTTCGGTCTGACCACACCATAAAATATGAATCCTTTTTACAGTCGACACAATATGCCGTAAAAAAAGCCGTGTGTGGCGTAGGTGTTATATGTGCATCGTGAAACGAATGATCGGGGATGATTTATGGTGGGTCGCGGTGGGCGCCCCTGGCGGGGGCTCTTTCAGCGCTTCTCGGAATGTCCAATCTAACGCCCTCCGATTATGCACGCCGTGGAGCTCATTTTTATTATTAATAAACCAAAGGATAAACACACGTCTGAAATATCCTGAATCAAGGACGGATCGGCCTTTTGTTATACGGGGATTTTTATGGCGACCAACGAGAACTTTAATACCTGCACGCCGGTTTATAAGTACGTTATTTATCGGCGGCGGCGGCGGGAACTGTCATACAACTATGTCGTTCCAGCTTTTTCAACTGCGAGTCTTCAATGTCACTTCTTGGAACACCAAAACCGTTTGAAAAAAAAACTGTTATTTTTGCCGCTCTAACTAGTGCGCCCCTATTTAGTGCAGTCATTTATAAAAAAATCCATGTGAACTTCGGAAAAATTATCGGAGGGCTGAATTTTTCTACACACGTTCCTTATTTGATAGTCCTAAATGACCACCAAGAAGTGTTAAAAATGCTTGTCAAGAAATATCTCCTAAAATATTGACAAATCGAACTAAATTGGACTAAATCCAACCAACTGGGATTTTTCGCCCTCGTACTTTTCTTCCTCGGGGAGGATTATTTTTATTTCATAAATTCTATCAATACTTGTTAATTTCCTTTATTTTCAACTTCCATTCAGGTCTATGTCAGGTAAAGTTTTTTTTTAGATAAACTATTTCTCATATTCTGTCCGCTCACATTGACATTACATTATGTATATCTGTACTCCAGAATAAAAGTGTATTAAGTCCATTTTTATGTATTTCCACGCTTCTTTTTCTGTTTTTATATTCTTATCTTTTGTTCTTCTTCTTCCTTCATTTGTTTCTTTCTTTCGCTGCATTTCTTCTTATATTTATCTTTGGCTTTTAAGTATTCTTCCCTTTTCGTTTTCCCTTTTTTCCATTTTCTTAATACTCTTCTCGTCTCTCTTTTTGCCTTCTTGCATTCTGTGTCGAACCATCTCCTTCCATTTCCCTGACTATTTCCCCTTAGTATTATTTCCTCACTTCTTACTGCCCCTCTTATAATTTTCTCCAGCTCATTGATTTTTTCTTCCACCCCCTTTGCTTCGAATTTTGCTTTTCCCAATTTTTGCCTGTATTCGTTGATAGTCTCTTCATCCCACCTTTCTTTCTTTATTACCTTTTTCGTTATGTCTCCAGTATTTCGTTCTCTCTTCTCCCTTTTAATTTCCCCCTCCAACGGCATGTGGTCTGATTCTACCCTTTCCCCTATTCTGAACTTTTCCACCTCTTCCCACGCTTCTTCGTTTACTAATACGTAGTCTATTACCGATTCTCCATTTGTTGCTGCGTATGTAAACTCCCCCTTTTCATCTCCTTCTTTATTTCCGTTTAACACTTCCCACCCCTTTTCTTCTACCAGTTCTTCTAGGATTCTTCCTTCTTTATTCTTCACTTTGTCTTTTGTTTCCCTTCTTGCGATTCCTCTGTTTTCTGTCCAGGTTCTTGCTCCCCTCTCTCCTAGTCTTGCACTGAAGTCCCCTCCTATGAGTATGCATTCCCCTTTCCTCTCTCCTATTCTCTCTTCTATTTTCTTTTTCGTTGTTTTCATGTCTCTGCTGTACACCGTCATTATTCTCCACTCCTTATTGTCTATTATCACTTTTCTGTCCATTATACCTTCTTCCAAGAGAGGAGAGAAAGGGGAGAAGATGAAATGGGAAAGATAGAGATAGAAGAATGGAGAAGGCATTTCGTAGAGTTGTTAGAGGGAGAAGAAGAAAAAGAAGGGGTAGAAGAAGACAGAGAGAAGGAACATGACATAGAAAGTACCGAGATAACAAAAGAAGAAGTGAAGAGGCAGATAGAAAAACTGAAAAAAGAGAAAGCACCGGGAAGGGATGGGATAAGAAATGAAGCGTGGATTTACAGTACGGAAGAGGTGATAGACAGAGCAGTAGAGATTTTGAATGGAGTATGGAAGGGAGGGGGATTTCCCCGGCAGTGGAAAGAGGGCGTAATCTGTCCTATATACAAGAAAGGAGATGCAAAAGAAGTAAAGAATTACCGGGGAATAACCCTCCTGAATACATTATACAAATTGTATGCAATGATACTAGGGGACAGAATGAAAGGGGAATTAGAACGGATGAAGAGCTTGCCAGATGGCCAGGCAGGTTTCAGAATGGGGAGGGGTACCATGGACAACATATTAAACCATATAGCAGGAAGAGAAATAAAAAAGAAGAACGGGAAGATGTACGCGTTGTTCGTGGACCTTAAAGCAGCGTTTGATAGTGTAGACAGGGGAAGATTGTGGGAGCACATGAGAGAAATAGGATTGAATGGGAACCTGGTAAGAAGTATAAAAGAAATCTATAAGGAAACAAAGAATGTAGTTAGAGTGAATGGAATAGAGAGCGAACGTTTTTGGACGAGAAAAGGTGTAAGACAGGGGTGCCCACTCAGCCCAACGCTGTTTACCATTTTTATAAATGATATTGATGATGTGTTCCAAAAGGGGCAGGCAGGAGGGATTGTGGTGGGCAAAGAGAAAGTTTGGTGTTTGGCGTATGCGGATGACCTGGTGATTGTAGCGAATGACGAGAGAGGGATGAGAGAAATGATAAGAATTGCAGAGAAGTATATGAAGAGAAAAAAGTTGGAAGTAAATGTGGAAAAAACCAAGATAATGGTTTTCAGGAAAAGAAGAGGGAAGGCAAAAGAAAGTGAATGGAAGTGGAACGGGAGCATAATAGAGCAAGAAAGAGAATTCAAATATTTAGGGTATGTATTTAATGAAAGAAACACAACGAGAGCGCATGTAAACAGAACTGGTTAAAAAAGCAAATAAGGTGGTACGAATGGTCTGGGGAATAGGAGAGCGAAAGTTTGGGCATGATTTTAAGAGGAGGGGAATGATGTTTGATAGTTTAGTGAAGAGTATGTTGATGAATGGGGCAGAAATATGGGGGTGGGAAGAACAAGAGGAAGTGGAGAGAGTACAGGAAAAGTATTTCAAGTGGGTGCTGGGCGTGGATAGAGAGACACCGGGGTATATAATAAGAGAAGAAACGAAAAGGAGCAAGTTGAGAGTGGAGACAGGTAAAAGGGCGGTGAAATTTGAGGACAGAATGGGAGAAAGATTGGACTGCATGATATTACAGGAGTGTTGGAAGGAGAAAAGGAGAGAAAAAGAAGAATGGAAGGAAAGACAAAATACTATGAGAGAAATGGGTACGCATGGGAAGACATAGAACGACGCAGAGAACAAGGGAGATGGATGAATGGAGCGATGTGCGAGAGAGATAGAGATATAGATATACAAGAGAGAGGAGCACGGATAAAAGAATCAAGGTATAATGCAAAGTATAAGGATATCATATGTGCGGGGCTACCAAGTTACTTGAACAGAGTGAGTGCGAAAGAAAAAAGAATTTAGATGCGGGAATGAGGAGAGAGAAAACAGATTCTGGTTGGAAGAGGAAGGGAGAGTATGCAGAGTATGTGGAGAGGCAAGAGAGACGATAGAACATATGTTGAGAGAGTGCGAGGGGATGAGAGAAGAGGAACGGGAGAGAAAATGGATATTGAACGAAAGGGGAACAGGACTAGAATGGATGAGGGAAGTAGAGAGGCAGAGGGAAATAAGGAGAGGGGAGGAAAGAGAAGACAAAAGTGGAAGATTAAAGAGAGAAGAAGGAGCTTAATTTCATTTTAAATATTTTTGTATATATAATTATATTGTAAGGGCAGGGCTCATTACAAGCCGAAAGGCAAAGTAATAAAGTATTCTATCTAAGTCCATTTTTAGCCAAATCAGGTTTCTTTCATGGGAATACATAATATTAAGTCACCTTTTCAATGCGATATCGTTTTAAGTCACATCTCGACCGGCATAGAAAATAGAACCTTTTAAAAAAGATTAAATCCTTTCCTTATTTGGAATAAAACAGTACCAAACGGAACTTTACACTTTTCTCCCAATATTATTTTCATTAGTTAGATATTAAGTCCGTTTTTCCAAAAATATTTCCTAAGATAGAGAGTATTAAGTCCGTAAGAACTGCTCAAGTGACGTGCATGTTTCGAGGGAATGTTTTGCAGTGCTTCTATAATTGAAAACAGTGGAGAATGACTGTCATTTCTGTATTTATTTGATATTTATTGATCTGTTCAAAATTCAAAAATCCTCTTTACTCATATTTTAAGTCCAGTTGTTGAAATTATATTCAAAATATGACAGTATTAAGTCCACAAAAAAATCTGGTGGTCTACATTTTAGATGGGCATTGTTCAAAATATGTGCAAAATGTTAGTTAGTCACAAAACATTTTCCAAAAAATAGGGACCTGCCATTTTTTTGAGTGGCGACCTTCACTAATTTATATTGTAACAAAATATTTAAACAGCTCTCCTGCAAAACTTGATTTTTGGACTTAATACACGTTTATTCTGGGGTACAGATATGTAAGTGCTAGCAGAGTCAGTCGTTTTCGGACTTTTCCATTCAAGTTTCAAAACTTCCACTTTTCACAGAATTTGGAAATGTCGCAGTAGCAATAAATTAACTTGTGTCGATATTTTTCACCCCTAAAATGACATTTTTTGAATAATAATAGTATATTTAACCATTCAAGTACAAAACATAATTTGTTTATGGCAAGTCAATAAAAGTAATGTAGAAACAATAAGAACAAGAATAACAGAGAAAAAATAACAGTCCAACAGGACATGACTTTACAAATAGGTAGTGTAAATGTGTACATCACAATTGTTCAACGACAGCCGCACTGATGTTCCCGGATCCGTGAGTAGTGTGTCTGATATTTTTCACTTCAGCAAAATACTCCTCCTCACCATAAAAGCCATATTCGGATACGAATGCCTTCACAAAAACTTTAAATCTTTGAAAATTTAACAATCTAATGGTTTCCGGCAAAACGTTGTAGAGGTGTACATTCAAGGAATTCCTTGTTGATTTTGTAAGCCTAAGTTTTGGCGGGCGAAACAGGTCTCTTGATCTTGTGGGGTACTCATGCACATCTGAATTTCTGACCAGAGTGTCCTTATTCTTATGTACCTCGAACAGACTCACAAGAATATACAAAGCCGGCACCGGAACGATTCCATATTTTTTGAATAATGGCTGACAATGCTCCAACGGGCCCTTACCAGCCAGAATCCTGATAGCTTTTTTTTGCATAACGAAAACCCTGTTACGAGCTGACGTGCCCCCCCAAAGCAGTATACCGTATCTTATATGGGACTGCACAAGTGCGTGAAACGCATTAAGAAGAGTTGCGACATTACTAATTTTTCTTAAACTGCGCAACAGAAACACTCCCCTGGCCAACTTACCACAGAGTATCTCCGTATGCGATTCCCAATTCAAGTGTTATACCCAATAGTGTTGCTTTTCCCATGTAGTCACCCATCGTGTTCATGTTTGTGGAAAACGCCACTCTGTGCGTCTTCTCTCGGTTTAATTTTAAGAGATTATTATTATACCATTCCTCCGCTGTAGCCTCGGACTTGCCAGAGATTCGGCTAAGGGTTTCGAGATCTTTTGCTTTCGTTATCAGGGTAGCATCATCCGCGTACATAACAATTTTATTTGGATTCATTTGGTAAAAAAGGTCATTAACATATACAAGAAACAGTAGTGGTCCCAGTACCGAACCCTGCGGGACCCCGTGATCCACTCTTCTCAATACTGATTTCTTATCACCCACACTTACGTACTGGAATCTGTCAGAGAGATAGCTGGCCAGCAATCTTAGAGGCACGCCCCTGATACCATAATGTTGCAGTTGAAAAAATAGCATTAAGCTTTTTGATCCAACAATGCAACAGCTATCGAATTCGATAACAATAATATGCCCTTTTGCTAAGGAAAATTGAAAAAGGGGCAGTTTTGCCCTTAAAATGTCAATTTTTTTCTCGACTTGAAAAAAATCAACTATCAAGTCTGGTAATAAAAATATACAGTTATACATAGGTTTTTTTCACGGCTCCAATTCTTGGCCAAAAGGGCACCAAGTGCCCTTTTAAGTACATTTTTGGAAGCAGAATTCGACGAGTTTTCATATGGTAATGCGAAAAATGGGGTTTGCATTTAATTTTTAAAAGTCGATATGCCAAAAAGGCATGAACCGTTGTGACCCAAATTCTAATCAGCACCTACAAATTGCCCACAGAATATGTGTGCCAAATTTCATCTCGATACGTTCAGTAGTTTGAGCTGTAGCGTGATCACAGATAGACATTTTTCAAAAACCACTTTTTTGAAACGTAAAGAATTGATGTTTTTGGCAATTCGATTTTTCGATCGATTTTATTAACTTGCTTCGCGAAGCGTAGAAGTTAAAAACAAATGGCAAAATGTCCGGGGGCGAAAAATCCCAGGGATGGAAAAGTCCCCGGGGGAAAGAGTCCCAGGGGCGAAACGTCCGGGAGCGAAATGTCGGGGGGTAAATGTAGGGGGCGAAATACCGAAATTTGGACGCCGTACAGAACGCATTTTGGGCGCCGCATAAGGCAATTTATTCAGATTTAGTCCAATTAAGTTCACTTTAGTCCAATTTAGTTCAAAATGTCCCAGGCTAGTCCGCTTTAGTCCAGTCCCTCCTGCTTTAGTCCAGTCTAGTCAGCTTTAGTTCAATTTAACAATGTGAACATGACTATGATTAATTTCAGATTGAAAAATTTGTTAGATAACAATTTAGTTCTTTGTTTATTTTAGGGTGAAATTGAAAACCAGTTTTTACAGAATTTTCACCCTTTTTGTCATTTAATTTATTTTATTGCAAATAAACGTGTATATTATTATTATTATTACTATTAATTTACTCCGATTTAGTCCAGTCTAGTCCAATTTAGTCCTGCTAGTCCTTAAATAGTCCGGCCTAGTCCTACCTCGCCCGTGGTACATATTTTTTTGTCAGTGGTTGCCCCCTCGACCACCAAGAAGTGTTAAAAATGCTTGTCAACAAATATCTCCTAAAATTTGCTGTTTACTTTTTTCGTAGAGTCGACGGTGTGGCCGTAACGCGAAGCAACTAAGTACGTGGAATGGGGCAGGTATTTTAATTTTTTTTACACTTTTTTGATTTGCTATTGTCGCTTTTTGATTTTAAAAGGAAAATTTTCAAATAGAAAACGTAATTTTCCAATTTGAGAAGCAAACAAAATGGTATTCTCCAAAGTTGAAATTGGTGTTTTTACTTAAAACCTTTGCTAGGTCGCTTTAAACCTATTTTAGGCAGTCAAAAAGTGCTTTTAAAATAGGTAAAGAGGCTCAAATGACGTTATTTTTTATGAATCGTATACTCATATCTTAGTCTTAAAGCCTCCGTGCCTACATCATAGACAAAAAAGACAGAAAACGTAAAATCCGGGCCCTAATAATAATCACCAAATCCCATGTTCTTCTTTTCTGATCGATATTGGTAAAGATCTAACGGGTGTTTCATAAAAATGGAACAGAATGTTCTTGGGAATAAGTTAGCCATTTCTCAACCGATGCGAATGAACCTGGTCTTAAATTAAAGCTAAGGAATCAGGCAAACAAAATCGACTTCTGAAAAAAGAACATTGAACAAATTTGTAATCCAATCCTTCTTAAAATATCATTTATTTGTAAAATAATGATGTAATTGTACAAATAAATGATATTTTAAGAAGGATTATTGGTTTACAAAGTTCAATATTCCAATATGGCCCTTCTTTACACCACTTACATTACATACGGTTCTGAAAAAAGATTTGCATAGAGGAAAGAACGATCAATAGAAATACTACAGAGAGCTATCTGTCGCAATTTCTCGTGTGGTTCGAAAGTCTGATTCTTTAACTTTAATTTAAGACCAGATTCAAATCGGTTAAGAAATGGCCGATTTACTCCCAAGAACATTCTCTCATTTTTTATGAAACACCCGTTATTTTATTCTACTAAAATTACCTACATTCTAGAAAATAATCCGTCAGGAATATCAAGATTTCTTGACCATCCATAAAATATAGATTCTGCCCTTTGAACTTAATTATTTTCAGCCCCTTCTTGCAGATTGCTAGCCAGACTAAGCTTACATTAGTCCAGAAGGCGTTTCCGAGATTTTGCGCGATGATGAACGACAGTGAATAAAAATTTATGACAAAAAGGGTGAAAATTCAGCAAAAACTAGTTTTCAATTTTACCCCAAAATAAACAGAACTAAATTCTTATCTAACAAATTTTTCAATCTAAAACCAATCATAGTCATATTCCCATTGTTAAATTGAACTAAAGCTGACTAGACTGGACTAAAGCGGACTAGCCTGGGACATATTGAACTAAATTGGACTAAAGTGAACTTAATTGGACTAAATCGGACTAAATTACCTCATGCGGCGCCCAAAATGTGTCTCTACCGCGTCCAAGTTTCAGAGATGGGTGCGGTTTGGTTCGATTTAGTCCAGTTTATTCTGATTTAGTCCGATTTAGTTCGATTTAGTTCAATTTAGTTCAAATTGTCATAGGTTTGTCCGTTTTAGTCCAGCCTAGCCTGATTTAGTCCAGTTTAGTCTAATTTAGTTCAATCTAGTCCTATAATGGTCCGGCCTAGTCCTAGTCCGTTCTTATACAGGGTGTTGCAACCGCGTGTAAGTTTTTTAACCTCAGATTGAACATCGAAAATGGTAACGATTGGCACAAAATTGTTTAGGTCGAAGTCGTCTCCTAAGGAAGTTATAGGGCTTTAAAGTCAGCCATCGGGAACAGTTTTTCTTAGTTATCTCAGGAACGGATCAACGGATTTGAATGAAATTTGGTGGACACTAGTAGCTAGTGAATAAACATCTACATGGGGAATTTCGTTGGATTATGACCACGGGATCCCCAGAAAACGGAGACACCTTTGATATTTTTCTTCCGGAAAATATTTGAAGGTCACGCGTTTTAAAAATGGTGGTGTCCGTTAGAAAGGGCAATTCAAACTGCAACTTTTACTATACTTGGTATTTTTTGATTTAATGCGTGGTTTTAGAGATATCCGTACCTGAGGTAACTGGAAAATTTTTCAAGGTCACGCATTTTCAAAATGATGGTGCCTGTTGTAAAGAGCAGCTTAAACTGCAACTTTTACTATTCTTGGTATTTTTTTATTTAATGAGTGGTTTTCGAGATATCCAAATAAGAAAAACTGCTCCCTATGGTAAAGCCCTAACTTCCTTAGGAGACGACTTCGACCTAAACAATTTTGTGCCAATCGTCACCATTTTTGATGGGCAATCTAATTTTAAAAAACTTACAGGCGGTTGCAAAACACCCTGTATACCTACAGGGTGTCCGGAAATAACGATGAAATATTTCGGGGGGTGATTCTGCAGCTCAAAATATGCAAAAAAGTTTCTATAAACATGGGTCTGGAAATCGTTCCTAAGGGGGCTACGGCCTTCTGAAGGGGGTGCCCCAAATTCGGCTTTTATTGAATAAATCAGGAACTACTTAAGATACAGTGACGACTTTTTGCACATTATCTAACATCAGTAAGCGCCATCAGATTATGGTATCTACCAAAAGCAGATTCAACCAGGGGCGTGGAAAATAGGGGGGGCTTCAGCTTTCCCGACCCAAATTTTTTTTACGTGTTATTTTTTAGACAATTTCTCACCGGAATATGGTTTCCTGACTAAAATTACATAAAAAGCCTCTCTTGTTATAACACCGTAGGATTAACCGTTTTCGAAAAAATTAGATTTAAAGATCCCTTTGCATTGCCTAGGCTTATCAAACGATTTTTATTAAATTACAAAACTGAACGGATTTTAAAAATTTGTATCTAAAGTAATCTAATGTTGCTTATCGATGTCAGATAGTATGCAAAAACTTAATAATTGACAAAATCAAAATCGAATTTTGAGCGATTTCCGGACCCATGTTTATAGGAACTTTTTTTCATATTTTGAGCTGCAAAATCACCCCCCGAAATATTTCATCGTTATTTCCGGACACCCTGTATGTTTTTTGACCCTCAATTTTCCAGTAATACAATATTCTAAAATTCCAAGTAGGTACCTAATGAAAATCAAAATGTTATAGAGCCCACTAATAAATTCTAGAAAGTGGCCAATCTCACCACGAAGGCCAAAGTCATCTTCCATTTTACAGTTCCTACAAGGTTTTTCTAATTTCATAATATTGTTTTTCCTAACAAAATGTAGATGCTAATAAACAAATTTACAAGAGTTGCCTTCTACTTCAAATGATTTTTTCAATTTTCAGCAATTTTACATAATCTTGTACTAGTAGTGTCGGACTAACGCAGAGTAAATCGGACTAAACTGGACTAAATTCGTTTATGTTGCTTTTAGGCAATCCAGAATTACTTGAAACTGAAAAAGGAAGCCGCAAAACGCGATTAGCAATTTTCCAACGTATCGTCGTGAAGAACCGATTTGAATATGTATTAAACGCGGAAAAAATCCAACGTTAGTCATTTAACAATCTATCACGTTTATCAGTTCATTTACGAGATGAGAATTAAGAGGAAGACCAATTAAAAATGCACAGGATATTAGAGAATAGTTATAAATAAAAGTGACACAATTCACTTTAATAACGCTTAATTAAACGAAAATAGTTAACAGTTGCTACCGTCATGCCTTTAATCCGGTGGATCTTTACCGGGACATGTCCGCTCTAGGAACTCGCAGGGGGGCTAATACAGCCCTGAAATGACCTGACACGTACTTGGTGAAGAGGGTCGACCGATTCTTTGTCGATTAAAAATGCATCATTTGCCTTCACATAAATTACGGTGGTGTGTGATTTTTATCGAAGAAATTCTTCGCCAGGAAGCCTTCGATTTCGGCGGCCATTCTTAGCATTAATATTTATGGCGCGCGGAGAGTTCGTAGCCCTTATTGTAAATGTTGATATTTTAGCGGCTCCGGCTGAGATATCGCATTTATCAACACGACTAAATCCTTAAGATAACAACAATATTGAGCTAAAAATAATATTCAATGATTGATAAGTTTTCCCGTGGCTTTAAAAGATTGGCTGTAATTGTAAATAAATAAAATTTTACTTAAAAAACAATAATATGAAAATTGAGACATAATAAACACAGCCTCATGCGTGAGCTGTTTATCGGTAATGATGTTTATTGCTGTTTAGTGACGGTATTCGTAACGCAATAACTTTCCTGTTTAACGTTAAAATCACATTCAGTATAAAATGCGAGGCAACAATGAAAATTAATTCTTTTCACGAGTATGATGGCAATTATTATCATAATAATATAGTACTTATACCATACTTATATTTTTTACCGGAGACAAAGATAAATCCTACTGCTGTAATAATGTATTGCTATATGCCCTTGATCGGTTATTTCCTATACCTAAATGATAATCCTCCTGTTCTTAATTCTAAGAAATTTAATTTAACACACTATAAAAGCATCTAAAATCAATATTTTCTGAAATATTCTAGTAGGTACGCTGATGATACAATGCTTTTATATCACAGATTATACAGGATGGACCATTGTTACTCCTAAAACCAACATATAAGGTGTGGAGCTTATTGAAAGGAGGTTAAGGATTCCCCGATATCTTGATTAGATGATACCTACTTGCTATTCAGAAAATATGTGAAAAACATATGCAATCTGCCGAAAGGACGTTCATACTGTCCTCGCTATTTAAATGACGGCCGTAAAAGAATAAAATTTGACTGCCGTTGCTCAAAATCAAGAGAGTCCTATAAATTATATACCATATGTAAAAATTTTATAAAAATATTTCGTGCTAGGTATTATAAAATTCGTTGGGACAAGCTGTATACTGTACGTAGCACTCACTTCTCTCATGGAATTTGATTTAAATGCCGCATAATATGCTTTTCAACAGAACTTTCCATCTGCGTTTCATCCTCTGTTGTTTCCACAATATAATCACTATTTACGATTGTAATTTCGACCACAACCCACAATGATTTATTTGTTTATCGAATTACTGTGGAAAATCCGTGATTATGCTGTCAAATACACGAGTGTATAAATCTTTTTCTGATTTTGTTAACAATTGGAATTGATAGAATTTAAATAAATAAAAATAAAGCTAATGGATGTCTTTTACTACTCATGCATATGCAGCCAGTTATACCTAGAACTGTTTATTATTGGTTGCGTGATAACTCAGGGCTCAGGGGCTGAATTTTTAACCCTTCGTTTATGCCGCTTTCTGTCTGTCCCGCACTGCGCGGTGCAGTAAAATATTGCGCACGGCGCAGCACCACTACCTAAGCACATAGGGTGGATATTATGGAGTTTGAAAATCGCAACGTCGCAATTTTATATTGGGACAAACAGTGGACGGCATTATATTGCTCAAAAATATTAAAGTCCAACAAATTATATGTTCTAAATAACATAGTAGATATCTATTTGTGGTTTTGAGGTGCCTACAATATTTATGAAGGCCATCACAATTTGAATTTTAGCTTACGAAACGAATAATATTTAAATAAAACTGATGGTTACTTCCGTATTTTGTATTATATATTCTCTTCCGGTCAGGTGCGACTATTCGCAGTTTTTAAACATTTTAAGATTAATTAGACAAATGTACATATAGTCCAGTCATATTAGATCTAAAAAAGGCGAATAGAAGAAATAATTTATATATTTTTGAAATTTTGGCCACGGACTCCTGTTGGCACCTGAAATGAAGGGCCGAAAAGTTCCCACCCCCCAAGTGTGTGCTTCATCCCTTATTTGGCGAAAACCCCTAAACGTGACATGACGCCAGTTTATAGCATTTTTCGGCGAAACTATCCATCTGACAAAAAATTTATTCTAATCAAAAACATTCCTTATGAAATTCTGCATTAAAAAGTCCTTTTGATTATTTTGCTTATCCCCTCCTAATTCTCGCAAACGACGTCCGAAGTTGTAGAATAGTCAAAAAACTTTTGAAAGTCTGAATAAATCGAAGTCTGATCAAACACTCCCAAAAAGCGGCAGTCGTGACGTAACATATTCAGATCCAACCACGTCATTAGGGTATTTACTCTAGCCAATGTCGACTGTTGCATGCGTCACTTGGTGTCTGACCAATGGCAAATAAGGTCAAATACCTATGCAAATTGTTTCCGTTTGAATCGGAAATGAATTTCGAGGTAAAGTCCCGTCGCATATTAACGAAAGTGGGGGTTGTGTGTCTCAGGCCTCTTTTCTGTTGGTTTGTAAACGCGATTTCACATACGTCAAAATTCCCGTCACTCACTGTCAGTGTCAATAAACAGTAACAATGGAGGTTGAAAGGGGTCTTTGTTGTTAATTGTTGTCCTTGACAGGAACTTTGACAGAACTGAAATCCCGTTTACAAACCAACAGAAAAAAAGCCTGAGACACACAACCCCCGCTTTCGTTAATATGCGACGGGACTTTAGATACTTGATTTAATTTTTTAAAGCCCACGATTTATGTTAAGGTTGCGGTTATGTCACGCCGATTAATTATAATTTCTAACAATTTTCACAAATCTGTATAGGTGTAGGCCCTTTGTAGATATACAGGGTGGTCGTTTTATCTTGAGACTGGCAAATATCTCGAAAAGGAAGCATTTTAGAAAAAAATGTTTCGTATAAAAGTTTTATGACTTCAAGGGGGAAAATAGATGGCATCATCGCCATTTTGATTCAAGGTCATTTTCAAGGTCAAATGAAGGTCAACTTGATTTTTTTTAATGGAAACCTATATTTTTTATTACAGATTCTTATTCCCCATAAAAGAACAAACAATAACTCTCATGTAAACTATTTTTGGATCCGATGGATGTAAATTTTGACCTTTTTCGAAATCCCTAGACATTCCCTAGTAACAGCGGCAAGATAAAACAAATGAACAACCGTTGTAACTTAGCAACGATGAATTCTAGATAAATAAACCAGAAAAATTGTTGTAGATTTTGTTTTTGCCACGCCGCTGTTGCTAGGGAAGGCAATGGATTTCGAAGAAGATTAAAATTTTCATTTAAATATCTGGCAAACTATCCATCGGATCCAAAAATAGTTTAGATGAGAGTTGTTTGTTCTTTTACGGGGAATAAGAATCTGTAATAAAAAATGTAGGTTTCCATTTAAAAAAATTAAGTTGACCTTCATTTGACCTTGAAAATGACCTTGAATCAAAATGGCGTCGATGCCATCTATTTTCCCCCTCGAAGTCATAAAACTTTTATACAAAACATTTTTTTGTAAAATGCTTCCTTTCCGAGATATTTGCCAGTCTCAAGATAAAACGACCACCCTGTATATAGCAGATAGGGTACTTATATAGGGTATATAGCAGATAGAGTAACTCTTGTCTTTTTGACAGATTAGCTGAAACTAGGTCGCGAGTTATCAATCATAATTCACTGTCGAGAATTAAGATAAGAGTACCATTTAGTATAATATAGTGGACTTTTCGTTGTATCTAGTCGTAAATTTAAATTTTACATCAGAAGAAGGGTGAGACTCACAGCAGCTATATCGCGTAGAAAGAAAACCAACAACGTGAAGTAGGTACCTAAATCAGAATCTGTGGGTAATTTTATCGAAAATGTGTGCGCATACCGATTTCAGCTTATATGTGTAGTATCGTCGCGGCACCTCATATATACCTAATGGAAATGAAACTTTTGTCTTACGCACAGATGAAAAAATTCCCCCGTTGTCGTATTTTGAATTTTGAGTTCAATGTGAATATCTACAAAAATAGTCTGGAAAATTACCTTTCGGATAGCCTTTACTGGTAACAGCTGGTATTAATTATATTAGCGGTAGCAATTATTGTAGTTGTGACGTAGGACGAAAGTTTCATTTCCATTAGGTATATACCATATATACCATATTCATGAATGTACCATATACAGGGTGAGTCGACAAGGCGACGGCGGTCCATAACTTTTGAACCCTTCCAGATAGGAAATCAATTCAAACGCCATTATGTACAACACCGCCAATTCTACATCTTAAAAATACTTTCAACTATACAGAGTGTCCCAAAACACTTGCAACGCATGACAACTTGATTTTTTAAAATGGAACACCACTATTTTGATGCCATATTCTGGATCACCTATAACATAGCTTTACATCGACATAAGAGAGTTGATGTTTTAAGGCTCTGTTCTAAAGTAATTAATTCTTTTTGAAAAATTTCGACCATTGCGGGTGCTTCTTAAAAAAATTCCTGAGAACTCAATTTTGTATCTAGAGAGCTGAGATTCGGTACGAATATGAAGGAAGGTCTATTCTATCTATCTAACATGATAACTATCATTATCACTATACAGGGTGTTAAAAATTCTGTGTCAAGTTTGGAAAATTTCAAATATGCAGAACTCCATTTTTTCAAATGGCACCCCCTGTTGTTATTGTGCCATTAGGTTCGGCTGTTGAATTACTTTATTTTTTATTAAGTATGTCCTATACCTAAAGTCAATACTTCAAAAGATATTCTGTGTTTTATTTATTTTATTGAAGATTATTACGATCTCAATTAAAGAATGCCATGGACTGTATGACAGTTATGATTAACATTGTTTATTTACATGGTTACCAGACAGTTGGTCACATTTATTGACATACACAACCAGAAACAATTTATTGACATGGTTTACTGCTTATGGTTGAAATTCATTGTGTATGTCAATAAATGTGACAAACTGTATGGTAACCATGTAAATAAACAATGTTAATTATAACTGTCATACAGTCCATGGCATTCTTTAATTGAGATCGTAATAATCTTCAATAAAATAAATAAAACACAGAATATCTTTTGAAGTATTGACTTTAGGTATAGGACATACTTAATAAAAAATAAAGTAATTCAACACCCGAACCCCATGGCACAATAATAACAAGGGGTGCCATTTGAAAAAATGAAGTTTTGCATAATTGAAATTTTCCAAACTTGACACAGATTTTTTAACACCCTGTATAGTGATAATGATAGTTATCATGTTAGATAGATAGAATAGACCTTCCTTCACATTCGTAAATCTCAGCTCTCTAGATACAAAATTGAGTTCTCAGGAATTTTTTTAAGAAGCACCCGCAGTGATCCAAATTTTTCAAAAAGAATTAATTACTTTAGAACAGAGCCTTAAAACATCAAATGTCTTATGTCGATGTAAAGCTATGTTACAGGTGATCCAGAATATGGCATCAAAATGGTGGTGTTCCATTTAAAAAAATCAAGTTCTCATGCGTTGCAAGTGTTTTGGGACAGCCTGTATAGTTGAAAGTATTTTTAGGATGTAGAATTGGCGGTGTTGTACATAATGGCGTTTGAATTGATTTCCTATCTGAAAGGGTTCAGAAGTTATGCACCGCCGTCGCCTTGTTGACTCACCCTGTATATACCATTATAATTTTTTTAAATTTCCATGATTCATAAATTAATAAGGCACTAGTATCCTTGTGTTTACTGGTAAATATTATTCTTCCATTGTTCACAAATTGAAGGCACTTAACCACAGGGCACAGAGTTGTAAAATTTACGATTAGATACAACGAAAAGTTTAAAAGTAGATTTTATTAATCGTTGAGGCCGTGCCCCCCAGACAGCATTGTATAGTTGGCTGCCTATACTGCTAAAGAACAATTTTCCTGTATTCCATGACTATTCGCTAGATGGCAGCACGTTAGTTTACTCTCACGACGCAGTGTGCTGTGCATTTTTCGGTCCCATTCCGGTCCAGATTTCAGCATCCGCCATGTTCTGAAAAACAAAGATGGATGTGCCTGCGAATGTTTTGTGTTTGTGACACAGCTGTGACGAGTATTTTCATTCCTTATCGAATAAAAAACAGCGATAACTGATAACGATAAGGTAAGCAGCATCGTAACATGCTAGTGACGTCATATAATAAATGTCCTCATTTTTTTACACAAAAATTTAAAGCCCCGTACTCTATTTATTTTACCGCACATTTTCCAGTCACCGTTTGAGATTATTTTATCAATTTTCCCATTAAACGTTTGTTTAATTGTTCATTTATCATTTATTTATGAAAGTTGTATTGTAGCCATGGTGACTAGAGCAGAGAAAGTCATTTGTTTATAGCTGTAGGAATGTCAAAGATGACTGGATTTTGTGAATGAATGATTCAAATTTCCGGAATTGTTGACGAATACTTAAATAAATTATTTGCAGATTAGCAAAACATTCACCTGTATTTTCAATATTTACATGCGTGGAGAGGTTATGTTGCAAGGCTACTGCACAAAAGTGGGTTGTCTTATCTAAATTTGGTATTGAGCGGTTGATTGCATGCACCTGTTCTTGGATAAGGAACAGGTTTTTCTTTTGCCCCCATTTACAGGCTACCCTTATGGTACGATTACACGCTATACAGGTGGCTGCTGCACGAACTCATAATTTGTGTTGCCCGCGATTAAATCTGAATAAGAAATCGTCACCTTTTATATTTTCGAAAGAATTGAAATTTTACTCAGGGTGCAATAACAACAAATTTTAAAAAATGTCACTAAAAAATTTGTGTAGTGTAGGTATGTACCTATTCAAATTTCAAAGATACCAAATTTTTGTTGTTCATTGATGGAAGCAAATTAAGCAGTGAGAGGGTTTCCTATGAACTCATCCTCGGTTGCCTTTGGATCTGAATACTAAAATGCTAACATCTAGGTATGGGATGCAGAATCTTTAAATCAGCTGGAAGAAATTTTTGAAGAGATTAGTGAATATAACTGTATAAAAATCTTACTGGGTGACTTTAACTATGATTTAAAATTGGATACGTGCTATGTGAAGAGATATAGAACTGTTATACAGAAATACGGGTATTATCAACTTGTTCAAGATCCTACACGTGTAACCGCCACTATACTAGTGCAACTATTATTGATCACATAATAACAAACGACAAAAACCTGCAACACCAAATACATAAAACTCCAAGAATAAGCGATCACTTTATATTATCATGTGGCATATCTATGTCTTGGAAGCTAAGAAATAAATACAAGGTGGAAAGGAGAAGAAACTACAAGAACTACTGTCAAGAAAATTTTGAAAGGCTTTTAAATTGTGAATGGAATAATTCGACAAATGATGTAATAGCTATTCACATACCTAGGAATGTTATGACTATCATAACAGACGCAGATGTCAATTGAAATCCGAGCTCGGAGAGCGAGGATTTTAAGACATCTAAGTCTGTTATGATTCATAACATCCGAGGTTTGTTTAATAGTTTATCGGTTTAAAGCGATTAAAGCCAAAATTAAAAAAATGTTGCGTGAATTCGCGTCATTTTGACAATCGAGATGACAGCATTTGAATGGGGTCATTGTTGTCATGAATGGTTAATGGGCTTGTTGTCTAGAAACCATTAGATAACGTTATGATCTGCTTACCAGCCTATTTTTATGCATGTTAAGAACGCTTTAATCGCCTGAAACCGGTAAATGAAATAACAAACCAAATGATAAAAGATATTCAAAATGTGGTAGACGAAATGTGTCCTATGATTGAACTCCAAATAAAGAACCATCCCATGAAAAATTGGATCAACAATGATATCTTAGAGACAATGAAGTTGAGAGACTTACAGTTTGGGAGAGCTACTTTTTCAAAAAATTTGGAGGAGTGGGAAGAATACAGGAGATTACGAAATCAAGTGGTATCAAAAATGAGAAATGCTAAAAACGACCCAAAAGCTGTTATTTTTCTTTGACCCAAACGTTTTTTCATTTTCCAGGCAACTGTTTTGTATTTTCTGTTAATTTCTTTTATAGCTGAAGATGTAGTAACACTCCGAAACGCGTCCTAAACAGTAAGTAAATTTTGTGGAACGAGACTGTGAAACTACCTTGTGTAGTCAATGCTAAAAACGGTTATTTCTTAAAAGTAATTGACGAAAATACTGGAAAACCTAAAGAAATGTGGAAACACCTAAAAATGCTCCTACCAGATTCTAGACAACAACTACTGGAGGAAGTATTACTTCCATCGGGCAGATTAAATAATGCGTTTGATATAGAAACGGAATTAAACAAATTTTTTATCTACATATAGCATCGAAGAACTGAAAGAAAAAATTCCAAAATGTGATGAGATGAGCTGTGATACCTTATTGAGTAATATAGAAAAAGATCTGGGTCAGTTTGAACCAGTGTCAATGCCTAAATTGCGTTCTACTGTGAAGAGGCTAAAAAATGTTAGTGGTTGTGATAATGACGGTGTATCAACAAGGGTGGTCAAAGACTGCTTCGAAGTGGTTGGAAAATGGTTTTTAGATCTAATAAATACGTCGCTGAGTGAGGGTATATTTCCTGAAAATCTCAAAAAAAGTGTGATAATACCGGTACCTAAAGTGCGACAAACCACAAGTTGTGAGGAATTCCGACCTATAAATACTTTGCCTGTATTAGAGAAGATTTTGGAGTCTGTGGTCAAGGATCAGCTGTTAAAATTTTCCGAGACAAATAACATCATTGTAAACTGTCAATCGGGATTTAGAAAAAACCATTCCTGCCAATCTGTAGTAATAAATATCTGTGATAACTGGTTAACTGAAATGGAAAATCGAAACTATATCTTGGCTGTGTTCTTAGACTTCAAAAGAGCTTTTGAAACTGTAAACTGTGATTTGTTATTACATAAACTAAAAAAAATGGGAATTGACGGTACGGTTCTTTGCTGGATTAAATCATACTTGAGTGGCAGAAAGCAAAGTGTAAATTATGATGGTCAAATTTCGGTATTACGAGAGATTGAGCATGGAGTACCTCAGGGATCCATATTGGGCCCTCTTTTATTCGTTCTGTATATAAACGACATCATTAAATATGTTAAGTTTTGTGAAATACAAATGTTTGCCGATGATATTATGTTATATACAGGGTGAGTCTAGTTGGACAAATCAGTCGCCTAGCGTTTAAGATATTGAAATTGGAAATTCTATTTTTGGATATGTTGTAGCTGAAATGGTCCCCTACGCATGGGACCCATAAAGAAAGCTCCAGTTTTATTCAAACCGAAATTATTAAATAAAAACGAGGGCCTAAAAATTTTGTTTTCGATATTGTTGAATTTTTTAAGGTTATTTCGTTAGAGAATCATTTTCTCTTTATGTAAACATAATTTTTTGAAGAAAAAAGTTAACAATAGCCGAGAGATAAATTATTTTAACTAATAAGGATTTTTCATTATTTCCTAAGGAAAACCACGGGTGCCGTGGTTTTAACAACTGAAAGGCAGTCTAGCTTATACTGCAGACTGTACCACCCGGAATGACAAGCGTCGGTTGGAAATGTCATGTGCTATCGTTTGTGGAAAAATAATGCGAAACTAGGAGTTTTTGCCCTATTTTCTTTACAGATAATTAGGTAATTTTTATTGGCTCATGGATTTTTTGCTAAATTCGCCGAATACAAGTGTCTTGGGTTGATGTTTTTTTACATTGCCATTGGAGTCGAATGGTTTGACCAAGAAAAGCTATTCTCGTCAGCCAGAAAGGAACAGTGACAAAATTTCAAATAAACATTAAGCCTCACTTTCTAATGTACCTACTTGAAAAAATATGATCTTAACGAAACGTGATTTAGATTAAAATGCAGTGGACTACAATTGATAGAGGTTTACATAAATGTTGCAACATTAAATGTACTGAGAAATAAATAACAATGTGGTGACAATAGTCTCCGTCCAATTTTAACGTTCACTTGAAACATCCTCCTGTGCTGTTTTTTTTCATGTTGTAATTTCTGGATGTTCGCAAGCATCATTGATGACCACTGCCCGAAATAACTCGCTAGCCACAATCAAGCCATTTTGCTTCGACATCAAACTTGTTCCTAATCTCGATTCATGTGATGTAACTGCTACATACACCTTCGTTGCATCAATTCATATTTCATCTGTGCACTGCCTTTTGAATTGCATTCCTATCCCAGTTTACACCCTCCGTCTTGAATTTTCTTAGTTTCACTTTGCTCAACGCTTCTTTGTCTTTTTTTCATTATATCAACAGTCTCAACATTTGCTACATGGAATATGAATAGACCCCTCAACATCCGATGATGATAAATCTTCTTTTCGTAAGTGTGAAAACTTAACGGCTGAAATAGGATTAACTTTTTAACAAGACAACAAAATCACCTTATTTGACAGCAGTGTACTCATTTGTATTCGGCGAATTTATCAAAAAATCCATCAGGCAATAAAAATTACCTAATTATCTGTGAAGAAAAGGGCAAAAACTCGCAGTTTTGCATTATTTTTCCACAAACGACGCCAAATGACATTTCCAACTGACACTTGTCATTCTGGGTACAGTCTGCAGTATAAGCAAGACTGCATTTCAGTTGTTAAAATCACGGCGCTCGTGGTTTTTCTTAGGAAATAATTAACAATCTTTATTATTTAAATAATTTATCTCTCGGCTATTATTAACTTTTTTCTTAAAAAAATTATGTTTCCATAAAGAGAAAATAATTCTCTAACGAAATAACCTTAAAAAATTGAAGAATATCGAAAAAAAAATTTTTGGGCCCTCGTTTTTATTTAATAATTTGGGTTTGAATAAAACTGGAGCTTTCTTTGTGGGTCCCATGCGTAGGGGATCATTTCAGCTACAACATATCCAAAAATTGAATTTCCAGTGTCAATATCTTAAACGCTACAGTGACTGATTTGTCCAACTAGACTCACCCTGTATATGCGGACTAAATCTTAAGGACATGTGTGAGAAAATGAACTCTGATTTATACAATATTTTTAATTACTTATGTGTCAACGAACTCTCTTTAAATGTTCAGAAATCAAAATTTATTGTTTTTTCTTCAAAGGCTATTTGCAATGATGAAATTAATATAACAGTAAACAATCAGCCACTGGAACGTGTTAATATAATGAAATATCTGAGTTTCTACTTTGATGAGCGCCTGAATTTTCTTTATCATTGTAATTATGTGATGGGTAAGATATCAAAAACACTGGGGATGTTAAAACGAGTGGGTAGAGAATTAAGTGTAGCTACTAAGCTGAGATTATATAATGTTTTACTATTACCTCATATTGATTTTTGTTCCACCGTACTGTATGCAATGCCTGCTTATGTTGTTAATGATTTCCAGGTGGCTCAAATCAAAACAGAGTGTTGAGATGGATACTAAATTGTAATAGGTATACACCCATCCTATATATGCTCAATAATTTAAACATAATAAGTGTCAAGCAAAGAATGTATTATAACGTTATGATTTTTGTTTACAAAGTTAAAATGAAATTGGTACCCCAGTATTTAGTAGATAAAGTGATATATGTTAGTGAGGTGCATACATATGATACCAGAAATCACACAAATTTTGCTGCGGATAGATGTAGACTAAGCAAAAAATACAATACGGTAATGATCAAAGGTTTCTTGGCTTTCAATAAATTACCTGTAGATATAAAAAATTGTGTTAGCTTAGTGTCATTCAAACATTGTTTAAAGGAGGTTGCTCTTAAAATGTAAATCAACTTTTTTTGTTTTGTTTTCTATTTTGTCCAGATAAAATGTATGTCTTTTATTTTACTCTATTTTGTATTAATAGCTTTCTGCTAATAAACATTTTATTATTATTATTATTATTATGATGCTAACAAAGGCATTTGTCAGAATAGATTATCATTGTTTTACAATATTGATACAAATCAAAGAAGAGAAATCATTCAAAGACACAATGTTTTACTTTTTCTCTATTATTCCCAAGATTATTTCATTGGTAGCGTTTGACAGAAAAGCAATAGCTCAAAAACATATGCAAGAAACTTTTGGTGTTTCATACCCCTTGATTCTGTAACTTTTAACAATGCATTTTCTGTCATTTAACATTTTAACAGTGTCTAAAATCGATGTCAAAAGTTACAGAATCACCCCCTAAGCTGGTTATAACAGTACCTACATAGATAAACATATTAAGGGAGTGATTCTGTAACTTTCAACAATTTAACATCAATGTTAGGCTGTGGTAAAACTTAAAATGTTAAATGACAGATATCCAATGGAATTTCTGTCATTTGACATTATACCAGTGCTTAACCTCGATGTTAAAAGTTACAGAATCACCCCCTAATACTTATTATTAATCTTCTTTTCTTAGCACCGGGTGAACGTCGAAAAAATTACTAAGTTTTGACTTTAAAATTACAAAATTCTCTCTCTTTCAACTCTGACATTGCCCACGGTGGCTGCTTTCAAGATTTCACCATCCATGATTCACGATTTACATTGTTAAGTAAATGAGTAAACCGTTGCTCTGGTTTCGTCGTGACAACTCCAAGACGTGACTCCAAAGGTTAAGTAGACCAATAAAAACCAGCACCTACGTTTTCGAAACGTTTTATCAATACCGCCTTAATTGCACCGGCATTAAAGCCCATTTTAAAGCCCCACGAAGTCAATTTCCGGACTTCCTCCTTCAACACAAGATTTATCTTTATTTTATATCATCCTGGAATGTATGTTGACAGGGTAGCGATTATATTACCGTCTAATGATAATATACAATGCAGTGTGATTAATGTTCTGAGTTCATATAAACACGCGGATTCAGGCGACAATAAAATTTGATGTGTTTATTGATTTTCAGAGCAATGGCCCCCACTACAACTATTGAGACCGTCACCATTACACGACCTTTGAAGGTAAGTCGTAAACCTTTATGATCTTGGTGTGTTTACAATTTATGTAAATTTTACGGGGTAAACATCACCCGGCTTTATTTCTTTTGTTTATTTAGGCAACTCTGTTTAACTGTTTATTATCAAAGCTTATGACAATAATGAAACTTCATTGGGAGTTTGCCGCCGTTCTGATATTTTGTTTGGGGGCCATGCACCCCCATTAACTCTTGACAAAACCATGACGTGAATGTGAAGATGAATGAGTTGCGATTTCTATTCACATCGCAGGAGCAGGCTAAATGCCATTCGAATAACACAATTTCGATTGAAACCCTACTGTGAAAAAAACTTATATTGCGTAAGGAGAAAAAAGAAGATTTGTGAAATCAAGAAATGAAGCGCAAAAAGCTGAGGGTTTTATTCCAGACTTTACACTCGTTGACGGATTTATTACCAACAAACAAGTTGTGAATGAACAACGTTAGATGTTTATAAATTAAAGTGGAATATATCATCAGCAAGACGTAATTTGAAGTAAATTGTATGTAGCTACTTATCACATCAAAATAAAACTATGTAATTTGATGCCAAAGAGAAAATAAGGAAAATGTAAGGATAACGAGCAACAGTGTTTCAGATACGAGAGCAGATAAAACTTGTACAGAAAGCGATTCGTGATCTCTATACAATAACTCGAATTAGAGGCGCAGCATCTGGAAATGAAAGAACCTAACCTACTTCTGATATTTTGCCTACCATCTAAAACTGCACAAGAAAATTGTAACCGCTTCGCTCTGCGGCAGTTTATCGACTGACTCATCCTCCTGGCTCCCCGGCAGTCATCGGTAATAATATCAAACAACAAACAAGTACCTACAACATTAACGTAGCAACTAGACTCTGAAGTAGACTTCTTAAAACTGAAAAACTATGTACTGAAAGCTATTGTTTCAATTATTGCATTTCATGTTTGCCAACACGACTTGTTTTAAACAGGAATAGAGATAACGTTTCGTGCATTATTTCGAACGTCACGCAACGTTAACAAGCCCTTTGAAGTTTGCATAAAAATAAGTGGGACAAAGCGATCGTTTCAATTCAAGTGACAAGAGGAAAACTGTCTTGGAATTCGTTACAATTTTCAAGTTTTTGTTCCAACGCTTCATCCCTAAAGGAATTGCGACACATTTTATACGTCGTTTTCTTCCACAATGCAGATAAAAGCTCCGGAGTAAGAGCTCGAAGCTCCCTGCGAATGCAGCAGCGTTCCGCAGGGCATGCAACTGTCGCTAATACCTCTTTTTGTTTTATGTCTTAACCACCCCTGAACTGTCACGATTCCGAGATTGGTTGCATCTCGGGGGAAGTTCTCCAGCAATCACTGGGGAAATTGATGTATTTTGCGAGATAACGAAGTAAATAATCGGGAAACTGAATTGAAACTGATTTTTTAACTGAATTCGTGATTATATCGTTTTGGTTGCTTCTTAAAATTTGATATTTTCAGTGACCGTTTATCTTTGTGTCTCAAAGAAACTGTGTCGTAAAATTGGATTCATTTCTCATTGTTCCACATAAAAGTAATGCGATCTTTTTATTTTTCCTTCCTACAAACTCGGAAGTGTATTTGTTAGATCGGCGTTCTCAATAAAATTCGTTCGAGTTGAAAATTGCTCTAATAAATCGTACAATTGTTACGTTACGTTTTAATCTAAAAAGTTGTCGGAAATATGTTTTCCGGGGAGAATTCTGATGTTTACTCATATTTCGCTGGACCAGGAACGGATTTATGAAACAAAAAATACGCCGTTTTATTGCTCGGGTTGAATTTTTATTGCCGAGGAACTTCGACTCCATAGCATATTCTCTGCCGGATTTTAGATGTAAAAGTTTTGAAACTGTTCCAATCCTCGACGAAAATCAACTTATATTGATGTTCATAAAAGTTGCAATATGGCTCTTCGACGAGGTTATTGCCACTCTATGAGTTATTTGACCAATTATTGAATAGTTTGGGGCGTATCGTTCAGAATTTGGCCACAATCCAAATCGTCGTTGCTTTCAGTAAACTGTTCAAAGGGGATTTGGTATCATAAACTAATATAAACTGGACGATATTTTGAATAATTACAGGATATGATGCTGGTGTGGTCAGAACGAATTTACGTTTGGAACGGATATTGTAACGGGTGGATTCATGACATAGGTATGCACTTATTTCTATCTGTTTTGTATTTCCAGCACGTTTTGTGCGATCTGCCAGTGGTTGTTCAAGGGTGCGTCAAGTTGACCCCCCCACCTAACAATATTAAAATTTTTACTAGTCAAATATATTGTGCTCGAGTTGTGCTAGTTTGTGCTGAATTCAGTTGGAATTGTGCTGCTTTTGTTTTTTAGATATACAGTAAAAAACATCGGGGGGGCAGAATGACGGTCAGCCCCCCTAAAATTTCGAGGTAGCCTAAAAATTAAGGCAGTATCTTGAGGCACTTGGAGTGTGCTGAATTGTGCTGTACGTTATTTTCGTTTCACATATTGTTTTATGACCTCTTTTTAAGAAATCAAATTGGCGGGGCCAGGATGACGGTCAGCCCCCTCAAAATTTTATGCTACCTTAAAAGTAAAAACACTTGAAGTGTGCTGAATTGTGCTGTATGTTATTTTTGTTTCTCCCATTGTTTTATGCCGTCTTTTTAAAAAATCAAATTGGCGGGGCCAGGATGACGGTCAGCCCACTCAAAATTTTGTGCTACCTTAAAAGTAAAGACAGTGTTTTAATACACTTGAAGTGTGCTGAATTGTGCTGTATGTTATTTTCGTTCCGCCCATTGTTTTATATGAATGTTTTATATGAATACTGCGAAAAAGTATCCGAATACTAAATACTAAATTCTTGTACTTCATCTACTTCGAATACTAAATAACTCAGACAAGAAGTATCTTAAATATCGAATACCAAATACTCCTTTAAAAAAGTATTCGAATACTTTGACCGAATAGTTTAATAGAAAAGTAGAATTAAAATAAATGCAATGTTAATGAAAAAAATTATATTTTGAAAAACTAATTTAATTACAATAATTGCAAAACTTATTTGTCTTCAGATAGACACCTCACATTATTAATAATGGGAATTTTCAATTTCATTTGATCACAATATCACAAATTATCGATTACATTACAACATCAACAATACACATCATCACATCACTGCTTTCATGCAATGAAGATGGCGGGGTCAATGCTCACATCATGTGAGTCACATGTTCGTTCACGATCCTAAATCGAATGATTGGCGCGAAATTCAAATAAAAGTATTCGAACAATTTTCGAATATTTACTCCGGTATTCGGATTCTTCTAATACTAACTACCTGTCGAAAAAAATATTCGCATACTAATTACTTTCCAGAAGAAAGTATTTAGATAAGTATTTAACTACTTAAAACTCCAAATACTACCCAGCTCTGTTTCAGCGGTGCGAATTGTCCTCCGAATACTATTCGTAAGTACAGAATTCTCGACTTCCGTGATGCCTGGATACTCCTGCATACTGAATAGAGAATTGGACGAGACCGTAGTTCGAGGTACCCCCGTCTCAATATTTCAACCCCCCAAAAGCTAAATTTGCATCATTGTCTTACTTTCTTGTTATTTTCTGTAATTCTGCTTAATTACGATTAATTCTCATCCACTTTGATGTTTCATCCCCCCTTTACAATTTTCCAACCCCCTAGGTGTTAATTTTGCCAAATTTCAGTAATTTCGTTTTTCTTTGGTAATAAATTGAACTTATTTGGATGATGTTTACATTTTTCACTTTTTACATCCCCCTGCGCAATATTTAAACTCTTCAAACGCAAAATATGCATAATTGGGTTATTTTGGTGTTATTTTCCGTAATTTTACTTAACCACGGTTAATCCTCATACCCTTTGACTTTTCATCCACCTTTACAACTTTTCCACCCCCTAAGTGCTAATTTTGAAAAATTCGCATAATTTCGTTTTTCGTCAGTGATAATCGTCAGTGATAAAATCGAACTGATTTGGGATCCAGTTTACCTTTTAAAATTTTCCAGTTTCGTTCGCAGTAGGTATGTATAAGCACAGGTATAAGTATGTATTTCAACCCCAACAAAAGTTTATTTTCGTGTCATATTTCGTAATTCTACTTAATCACACTTAATTTTCATTCCTGATGATTTTTCATCTCCTTTCTCAAGTTTTCAGCCCCGAGATATAATTTTTCAAAATTCGCCAAATTTTGTTTTAATTCCGGCAATTCTCTTCATTTACTCATTCCTGTTCATTTTATATTTTTAAATTCTGTAACAACAATTTTTTAACATTTCGCCTTTTTGACAAATCTGTGCGTTTGCGGAGGCACTACTACTAGGTGCAGATTGATAAAATCCGCACCCGATTCCACCAGTAAGACCAGCCGCCCCTACATATACATTAACATGATAAACATCTACAGGGCCACAAATCGCATTGATATACATCTTCCGGGGGCTTTTTTATTTTTTTTTGTTCATGTTTTTTAATTTCTAATGTGTGGTCATACGGTTAAAAACACTCTGGGCTTCATTTTGATACCTCAATCCTTTTATGAAAGCTAACCGTTTTTGCGGAGCATCAACGAATCCTTAACGGGTCGCGCCATTCGTCTACTCTACTTATTTATCTACTCCACTATAGTATTGGGAAACGAAACTTTCGTCTTACGCAAAGATTGAAAAATTCCAGCATTGCTTTATTGCGAATTTTGAGTTTAATCTGAATACCTACAAAAATAGTTTGAAAAATTAGCTCGCGGATATTACTGGCAGCAATTCGAAATAGTTGTGTGGCCAGTAGCAATGATTTTATTTGTGAGGAAAGACGAAAGTTTCATTTCCTTTTAGTATATGAGACCATTCCAGTAAATCTCTATTAAAAATTTGCCACACCTTCTTATCTTTTAAATTCTCAATAGCAACAGGTATTTTGCTTCTTCCACAACTTTCAACGTTACACACACAAAATTGTCACCCGACATTTTTGGGTATTATTTGCGTCATTTCACAAATTTCAAATCGTTCAATTTTTAATAAAATCATCAAGCGTCGGTGAAAACTAGATGTCAAGCTTTCTTTCAAGTACTTTTAATTCTTTTTTGTAATTCTTTATTGTTTCCACTTTCGAAGAAAAAATAGAATGTTCTATTCGGAGTAAAACGCGCTTTTTGTAATTCGCCCTTAATTGTTTCCGGTCTCATCACAAAAAGTGTCCGGTTTACTCTTAATAAAACAATTTACTATCTGTTGTTTTATCAGTAACAACTACCTTTATTTTTAAGATATTTAGCAGACAATTTTGAACGGGTTGACAGACATTCTAGCTCCGCCCATTTGTTTTTTTTTAAATCGCCATAAAACAATGGGCGGAACGAAAATAACATACAGCACAATTCAGCACACTTCAAGTGTATTAAAACACTGTCTTTACTTTTAAGGTAGCACAAAATTTTGAGGGGGCTGACCGTCATTCTGGCCCCGCCAAATTGATTTTTTAAAAAGACGGCATAATACAATGGGAGAAACAAAAATAACATACAGCACAATTCAGCACACTTCCAGTGTATTAAGACACTGTTTTTACTTTTAAGGTAGTACAAAATTTTGAGGGGGCTGACCGTCATTCTGGCCCCGCCAATTTGATTTTTTTAAAAGACGTCATAAAGTAGAGGGTGAAACAAAATTAACATACAGCACAATTCAGCACACTTCAAGTGTATTAAGACACTGTTTTTACTTTTAAGGTAGCATAAAATTTTGAGGGGGCTAACCGTCATCCTGGCCCCGCCAATTTGATTTCTTAAAAAGAGGTCATAAAGTAGAGGGTGAAACAAAAATAACATACAGCACAATTCAGCACACTTCAAGTGTATTAAGACACTGTTTTTACTTTTAAGGTCGCATAAAATATTGAGGGGGCTGACCGTCATCCTGGCCCCGCCAATTTGATTTCTTAAAAAGAGGTCATAAAACAATATGTGAAACGAAAATAACGTACAGCACAATTCAGCACACTCCAAGTGCTTCAAGGTACTGCCTTAATTTTTAGGCTACCTCGAAATTTTAGGGGGGTTGACCGTCATTCTGCCCCCCGATGTTTTTTACTGTATATCTAAAAAACAAAAGTAGCACAATTCCAACTGAATTCAGCACAAACTAGCACAACTCGAGCACAATATATTTGACTAGTAAAAATTTTAATATTGTTAGGTGGGGGGGTCAACTTGACGCACCCGTTGTTCAATAACGTTTCTATATTTTATATGTTCAATTAAGGGTACGGAATTTAAAGGAGTTCCAATCCAAACAAATCAAGCGAATTGCTATCACCGAAAGTTTGTCATTGATTTTTTTCGTAAACGCCGTTCATTCTTAAAGTAAATACCGGGTGATTCAGTTTCGTATTCACCCCCCTGTAACCCTTCTATTTCAAGAGAAAAATATGTGTAAATAGCATGACAAAATCAATTAGATGACGTCATTAGACGTCTATATGATGACATATGTCAACGTTTTTCTTCAAATGACATCCTATATAGATTTCTTCAAGTATGTAAAGAAAGTTTATACTTTTATAATACAATTCCCAGAAAAAAAAAAATTTCGTACAATAATTTGGCAAATTTGTTGTCAATAAACGTAGTTAGCCATGGAAAAGAAATTAATTATGGTATAGACTAACGTCACTCTCATTGTAAGGACCATAGTTTCTCAAAAAATAATAACTTATTTACACTTTTTACATTAATAACAATAATACCCCTTTTGCCTATTAACTCCTTAATAAGAATAACGTTATTATGCTGCATTATTGTATCTCATATTTTCGACGACTTTTATGTTGAATCGGAGTGAAAAATATTAAATTCTAATTTATTTTATTGTTTAAAGAGTTTTGTCGTTGTGTACCTATAAACAAAATTGAGGTACGGTACACGGGTATGAAAAGGCAGATTTAGAGAACGAGATTTTGAAAGATCTAGTTTGACGAAACGTAACTAAGGAATGAAATTATGCAGGTTGGCTCGCACTTTTCGCGGGGATGTAACTTATACGTCATCAAGTTTAATATTTCATTTTATGGCTGTAGGACAGTTTATATTCGAAAATGCAAAAACACGTCGGGGCTCTTTTTAAAAAGTCTTTCAATCCGAACAATAATGCGTTCGCAAAAGAAACGCAAGTTTTCTTCGGACTCCGGCACCTGAGTAGTTTCAGAAATACAACAAAATAAACAAAGGGCAGTAAATATGGACAGATTTGTGGAAACAGAATCTTGAAGACCTTTTCGTGGTAATAAATATGAACACGTTTGCGAAAAATATATATACGCAGTAAATTTATTGGAGGCCCTGTGTAAACGCATGAATCGGGAATATCATGAAATTGGCGGATTTGTTCGAAAATTTTATCAGTTTCTATAAGGTGTGTGCATAAAATTTCTCTTGAAATCTCTGAATATTTTTTTTGCCAAATGACTAAATTGTAAGTGCGAAGAAATTTTTTGGATGCACAATTTGTGTGGTGATGTGGAAAATAAATGTTTACATTTTAAATTTTAAAATTGATGTGCCAAAATGGCACTTTTCGTGAACCGATTTGGCCCAAAGTCTAATCACCACCTACAGAGTATCACGTGTCACTGAATATGTGTGTCTTTAATCTTTTTTTCTTTGTATCGATTTTAATTAAATTTGATTTTGTTTTTTTATGCTAATCACTACTTCTCATTATTGCTGAACTAATAATTCGCCAAGAATAGAATGCAATCAAATCAAATTTTTATAGCATTGAACTTTTCAATTTAATTCCGAAAGCAATATTTTGAATGGGGAATTACGGTACCTTTGAATAATATTGTTCTGATTGAAAGACCTTTTAAAATGAGCTCTGACGTGTTTTTGCATTTTCGAATATAACGAGTCCTAAGACCACAAAATGAAGTATTAATTTTGATGACGTATGAGCTACGTCCTCACGAAAAATACGAGTCAACCTGTCCATTTCATTCCTGTTTAATTTCGTCAATGTCAAATCCAAATTTGTAATGGAAACAACTATTTGTCATCTGTGTTCTTCCACCAAGAAATTGTACAGAAAGGTGAGATCGTCATAAAAACTGAAACAAAAACGATGGATCTCAATCAAATTTGATTATTTTTCGATTTACACTAATGATAAAGAAATTTGTGACATACCGTAATGGTGTATTCAATTTCAAAATACAGTCATTAAAAAATGCTGCCTATGCGATATATATTACAAAGAAAAGCGAGGAATCGTTAGCATTTCGCGCGTTTGCGACACTTTCTGTACAAATCTTCGCCGGTTGGGATCATCCAAGCGTGAGTTATAAGAAAACGTGTTATAAGGAAAATAATTTTTATTTTATACAGCAGAAAAGCGGTCATTATACTCTGGTCGCTGGAGCGTGCTCCCCTTGATCCTTATCAAACTGCAGCTGTAGGTGCGATGGATTGCCGCCTTTTGTTCATTCTTTTTCGTCCCTTTTGTAAAGGTTTTCGCATTAGGTAAATGGCAAGCGCTTAGTTTACGTTTCCAGCAGCATGGAAATCAGCTAATCGATGATCCCATGTAAAATTGATTCCTCAGACCCTTATCACTGTCTCGCCGACAGATAAGTCATTAGGAAAAAGCTGACTCAAATGGAGTTCTTTGACTACTGCATTAATCTGGAAGAGGAAACAATCCAATTATTAAGGCAAAGGAAAAGATGAAAGCAGCTAGAGTTTGTTATTCAGACTAGAGCTATCTACTAAACGAACTACATCACGACGAGCTTCAGAATGACTGAGAAGTAATTTGTACCGGTGACAAGAGGGAAAAAAATGGGGGTGAAATCCCACAAATTTCTGAGTGGGTGGGGTGGTGGCGGCGGCGCATCGCGCCCTTCCTGATAATCGATTCTGGGGTTGGCGGCGGGGCGAAAGGAGCGATTTCAGGTTGACGACGTCGCTATCCAGCATTCTTACTAGGCACCCCTACAGTGAACAAGACACGGCACGTGTGTTTGTGTGGTGTTTTTTTTGCCGCTGTCAGTGAAAATGTGAAAAAATTTAGAACACATGAAGTTGACACTTTCTGATTGGCTTGCACCTGACAGTGATAGTTGATAGTTAGGCTTTAATGGCGGAGAATCAGATTGCACAGGTAAAGCTCTATTAAGTGATCATCCCCCCCCTTTTGATCTTCAATTCTAATTGCAAAAGAAAAAGTTACTAGTATGTGAGTACTTACATCCTAACTTAACCCAAACAAGTTTGTAACTATAGTAACTTGAAGTTTAACCTCAAGTTGCTACAAAAAATCAATAGACAGACGGGGCATATGGCCGGAATAATCAGCAACTTTGGTCCGTAACCGTAAATAAAAATCAAATTCCTGGGGTGGTTCGGTTTTGTGGTGGACACAATAAAAGCTCCACCGGCTACTGCATTAATAATGCGGGTTGGCCGCTTTTTATCATCGATGGACCGTTATAAATTTACTGGACCCGATATATTGAGGCGATTTCACGAGAGATTTGCCAGGAAACTGCTGCTTTTGCCGAAGTGGGAAAAAGATTGGATGGCGACGTCAACAAGCCAATCTTTTTTGTTTGTTTGTGGAGATAAGCTGGAATGAGGCGATGACGGATAAATATTCAGAGTGTTGGCAATCTCCAGCGTTTGATGCGCTATCGCTTCCTCCTTGATTTAAATTAACTTATCTGAATTTGACGGTAAAGAGAATAATTATGCAGTCGTGCATCTTCGGGCTTGTTGCAAGTTTACTTTATACTTTACGGATGTAAAGTAATTCCGAATTCTAAGCTTGAGAGTTTGTCAGTAGATTTGTTTTTTAAAGTGGCGTTGAGATTTTTAACGGAAACTCTCTAAAATGGACAAAAACAGTATCCTGAATCATTCATTACTATCTGTGGGGTTTGCCATCCAACTATTTTGGTTTAACTGTAAGGTACATCTTCAAGAGTAAACTGATGCAAAAACTTTTGAAATCCATCCATCAGTTCAAAAGTTACACTGAAGCACATGAGCTGGTTCTGGGCCTAGAAATAATTATATTGCCGTTGCTGTAACTTTTGCGAGAATGGATGGATTTCAAAAGTGTTTGAATCGGTGTACAGAGGATTTCATATCCTTTAGAATGATAATTATATCACAAAGGGCCTTAATGTATAGAGGTTGAACGGATATAAAATAGCTATTTATCTACGACTTTGGGATAATTCATATATTAATGCACTCATTTTAGTTAGGTAATGATCTAGTTATCCCAATGAGTGCGGTAATGAAATGATTACCGCACTCGTGCTTATAAATGCCAGAGAATTGATAATTATTTATTTTTTATAAACATTGATAACACAATTTGAACAAAGATTAATGCCATCGTTGGCAGTAGCTGTTTTCACTTGCGTACTAGTGCAGCTGGAGTTGGTTACGGAGACGGAGGCATCAAATTTTTTGGATGTGGTTGCTCCATTTTCCCCCAAAATCAGAATTGCAATTTTCTTCTTATTCTCAGCGGAAGTCTCTATATATAACCTTCTGCACGGGGCAATCGTCTGGTGGCCGAGAACCCGACTAGAAACAGCAAAAAAGGACCTGAGTCATGTGCAGAGACTTGCCTGTCTCGCCATTACAGGTGCCTTGCGAACTACTCCCACTTCAGCATTGGAGACCGCCCTGAACTTGGCACCTCTTGACATCCATGTGCAAGAGGTTGCCATCAGAACGGCCCTACGACTGAAGGCAGTAGGAATGTGGGGACGGGCGAGGACGGAAAGTCGTCACTCTGGCATACTCCAGGAGGTAATAAAGGACCTTCCGCTTCTGGAGGCGCCCGTGGACCGACGACTACCCACGTTTGGTTTTAACAAACCCTTCACCGTCCTTGATACAGCACCTCCGCCTGAAACGTTCTCAGCTCATTATGATGCTGTGATCTACACGGACGGAGCAAAAACAAAGTTCGGATCAGGAGCAGGGATCTACTCCGATAGTCTCGACTTAAATATAACCGCACCACTGGGAAAGTACGCCACGGTCTTCCAAGCAGAAACTGTGGCGGTCACCATTGGAGCAAAAGAAGCTATAAGGAAAGGTACCACAAATAAGAACCTGCTGTTTCTCACCGACAGCAGGGCCACCCTTCAGGCTCTGAGATGTAATAGGAACACCTCTAGCCTACTCCAAGATGCCCTCGATTCCCTGACGGACCTGGCCCAATTAAACAGGGTTAGTCTGGCATGGATTAAGGGGCATGAGAATACAGAAGGCAATGCGGTTGCCGATGGGCTGGCGCGGCAGGCGTCTCGAGAGCCCCTTGGCCCCGAGCCCGCTGTCCCGCTGGCCCTCACTACCGCATATGCCCTTATTTCTAACAGAAGCTACCAGATGGCTGCGGACAGGTGGATAAACTCACCTGGTTGCCGCCATTCGAAATTGCTAATGCCAGTGGTCCAACAGAAAACCACAAAATATCTTCTCAACCTACCCAGAGGTAAACTGCGCTTAGCCGTAGGTATACTTACTGGCCACTGCGGCTTGAATCAGCACCTTCATCGGATGGGCATTGCACAAAGCCCCATCTGCAGAGGATGCGAACTAGAAGACGAGTCTATGGAACACGTGCTTACACAGTGTCCTGTACACGCCCAATTACGTGGCTCTCTCCTAGGGGAAGAATGGCCAAGTTTGGTCATGCTCGCTGGCGCCCCTCTCAGCACGCTACTCCAGCTTTTGCAGGAGGTCGGCTGGCTCGAGAGTTAGAGTGCGCTAGCGGGCTTGGGAGGCAGCACAATGGGCCAACTGTGGCCTGAGTGCAGCAGTCTGCTTTGGCAGGCCGCCCTCCCCCCCAAAATCCGGAATTCATCCAGAACCTTCTGCAACAGAGTCAGATCTCCAACCACCATACCTTTTTATGTCCCGAAGGTCTGCTCCCGCATTCGCCAAAATTGTAGTGGAAGTGCGGCGAAAACAATGACCAGTAAATTCTTTTGCATCAGGCAGTCCCAGAAATTCCGCAATTATTTTCGGCATACTTCCAATAAGCTGATTTTTGCATCTACCATTTCTATATGTCAGGAAAAAACGTACATTGGAACAAGTTTTAGGTCGAAGTTCCACGTAATTCCTAACAGTCTCAACCAAATTAATACCATCAATATTTCCAGTCGCTATAAAAAATTCTCTGGCTTTATTAGTTTTGGTATCCGGAATTACGACCCTTTATTATTCGTCTTCAGATATGTTAACTCTTTCCTTCTGCATCCACCCGCCAAACCAAAAATTAAAACAATCTGAAAATCAATTAAAATTAAAGAAAAAAAAATCATTTCGTTATAAATTACCAACCTTGATGCTTAAATATTTCTCATTCCCTGTTGTCTCCAAGAATTTAACAGTATCGTCCCTGTTCAGAACTCTAAACTTCCTAGGTTTATAACCCTTTCCTTTATTCTTCAGCAAGGCTATGAAATTGACGTATTTTTTTAAGTCAACGCGCTTCTTAATTGAAATTTCCGTCTTCAGCATCGAATAATAGCACCAAAGGGACGAAGGCTTCTGCCTTTTACTCATCTCCTCAAAATATACAAGCAATGCCTTTTCGTTTGTGGTATCCTTTATGTTCTTCGACTTGCACCACTGCTCGCTCGTACCTTTTAAAGGCCAGTTCGTATTTAGCCCGAGATTTTTCCGGGACAATTCCCGAAATGACGTTTTCTGCTTCTTCGATGTTAAAGGGCAATCCGATTTGGCCTTGCTGTTCGGAAGAACAGCTTGGTATATCCATTTTTGAAGCAAAATAGAACTTTTATAGGACTACAGCCGAAAACTTTAGAATTTTAGTTTGTTGTTATTCGGTAACTAAGTGGTAGCTAAGGCTCGCTCATCGCCCTCTCATCTTTGATTTATTTAATATTTGGTCAGTGGGGTTCATATTTGAGCGACTTTAGGAGTGAAAGTATAATACGGCGAGATTTTTAAACTATAAGACATCACGTGTTGTCTCTATTATTAAGGTATAAAATCATTGTTCGCATCTATAATCTATGATATAAAACACTAGTGTTTTATTTTTTATAAAACACTCAACAGGTTGCTACGGTAGCAAATCGGTATCTCATCACCGCCTAGCTCTGCGATGTCGACCATACAATAAATAATTAATTACTGTCATGCATAGAGGGCGGATTTATATGCGAAATTTTTCCGTCAAATATGCGCATATTCGTGCGTCAAAAAATAGCGAAATAAGCTCTAAATAAGCACGCGAGTTATCATTCTAGAAAAAAAGCATTGCAAAAATTAACTCAAAATTTCTTTTGAAATGAGGGCACTCTTGTACCTAGGCACGGCTGATAAAAACTAAGAGTAATTCACTTAAAATAACTGCAAAAATCAACCCCCACTATAACACCTTCCCTCTTTACATACTACTATACCTGGAAATAGGCAAAAATCCTGTCTTTAGGAATGAATACATTTTAACCGTCTACCTGACCCGAGGTGTCAGGAAAGGGATGCAGGTAATAAATGAAATCAGTTTTTCGAAGAACCGCCTCAATTTTTAAAGGTGGTTTTACCAGAAATGTTGCGAAATGAGCATAAATATGCGACTTTTCTCCGAATAAGCGAAAAAAGACAAAAAATTACCAAATATGTAAAATATGCATGCAATATGCATTTAGCATAAAATCCGCTCTCTAGACTCATGTATAATTTCTAATTTATTTATCCCTGATAGTAGACAGGTTGTGGATAAAACGTTATATGGCACTCGTGTCTTATCAGCATTTTAGACATAAATACCATAAATAACTATTTTCTAATACATACTAACCATATATTAACACGACCTTTTATAGTTTCTTTTGAGTTTTCGACCTTTTATAGTTACTTTGTGGTTACTTTTGAATTTTCTTGTCAATTCAAGTGATAAATGCCAAAAAAAAAATTTACACACAGTGTTAAAAGTGACAATGAAACAACAATTAAATAAGCAGTGGCAACAAATTGTCACTATACCTTAGTTATAGCGAATTGCATGGACGTTTTTACTTAATGACTGGTATGAATAAACGGTAACAAAGCTTTTGCTTATAGTTCTATCCTTTTCTCGTGCACGGAAAACTTATATTTGCATCTTTTATTAATGCAAGTATGAGCATCTTGTAACGCTTTATTCATGCCAGCCAATGGCTCGTATGAGTAAAGTGTTACAAGATGCTCATACTTGCATTAATTAAGGATAGAAATACAAGTTTTTCTTGCGTAAGATAAGGATATGCTAGTGAGCAAAATCTCGGTAACTTTTTATTCATACCAACCAAATTGGAAGACTTTTGCTTTTAACAGTGTTTGTAGAAGATTTTATTTTGTGCGAATTGATCTCACAACACAAAATAAAAAACCACTTTTAACACTTATCTCATAGATAACTACAAAAAACAGTCTGTTTCGTTTTACAAACTACGTATTTATGATTTAGAGTTATGCTGAGTAAATTTTTCTTAATTTTTTGATAAGGAAATGCTCAATAGGATTATTTATTAGCAGTGGGCTAGAATTTAGAGACATAAAAAGGTAAAGTATCACACATTTACAAATCTACATGAAGAAGAAAAAAGGGCAGCAGAGAAGCGGCTGGAACCTCCCCAACGCGTGGGTCTTTGATTTCAGGGACTTCTGTTTAAGATTCTAAAGTTGATATGCCTAAATGGCACTTCCCGTTGACCAATTGCTCCCAAAAGCCTTTCAGCTCTTCAACGGGTCACCTCACCTCCATTTACCAAATTTCGGGCAAATCGATCCACTAGTTTGGGCTATAAAGTGGTTTCAGTATTATTACAAAATTTCGATTTTTCTACCCAAAGGGTTCTAAATGCGAATCAATTTTGTCTCATTTAAAACCAGAAATTGAAGACCTTTCTGATGGTGACCTCGATAGTGACAATAAATCTTTCAAAAACTTGTTTTGGATGGGTAAATTAGAGAATAATTTTAAATTTCGAAATTGGTGTGCCAAAACGGCACTTTCCGTGGGCCGATTGAATCCAAAATTTGTTCACCTCTTCGACGTGTAATACAATCCCCTTGTGCAAAATTTCAGCCAAATCGGTTCAGGGGCTTGGGCTGTACCGCGATTTTAAAGTCCGATAAAAATCAATTTTTTCATTTTTGGTCAAAAAGGCACTAAGAATGAATGCATTTTTAGAAGCAGAATTTGAAGGCCTTTCCTATCGTGACGTGAAAAATGGGGGTTTGCATTTAAAATTTAAAAGTTGATGTGCCAAAATGGCATTTCTGGTTGCACGATTGGCTCCAAAAGCTTTTCAGATCTAAGTTGGGTTATCACATGCACACGTACCAAATTTCAGCTAAATCTGTCGAGTAGTTTGGGCTGTGGCGTGTTTACGAACGTACGTACGTACGAACGTACGAACGTACGTACGAACGTACGTACATACATACAGACACATTTTAAAAACCACTTTTTTGGGCTCCTGAGACCTCAAAACGTATAGATCCGGTCTTATCTCGAATTCGAAAATTTTAGTGATTGCAGTAACCTCCCTTTTTTTTAAATGGTGGAGTGGAGTGGGGAGGTTAAAAAATTAACAGAAATATTTGGG
Source organism: Pycnomerus fuliginosus (assembly GCA_963924575.1). Taxonomy (NCBI): domain Eukaryota; kingdom Metazoa; phylum Arthropoda; class Insecta; order Coleoptera; family Zopheridae; genus Pycnomerus; species Pycnomerus fuliginosus. The sequence continues at coordinate 1,909,244 of OZ004621.1, read as the reverse complement.
TGGTTCCAGTTATAAGTGAGGATCTACATCTCGACCTATATCCTATATGGATGTTATCGGTGCAAAAGAGGCATATCCAAATTTTCATTAACTCTACCACGTTTTCTAATTCCGCGAAACTGACAATTTTCTTTACAAGGAGACCTTAAACTCACTTCTGATGTTCCACTCACTCGTTCCGGTACATACAACATAAAAAGTTAAAATTTAAAATGTTCTAAAACTTCACTTGGTCATAAAATACGAATGGAGAGTCTTAAAGAAATGCGGTTTGCATCATTTTTCTCAATTTCTAATCCTTCTCAACGCCGTATGATGATCATCGTTTAAAAGAAATCCAAAAATTTTCATTAATTCTAACATGTTTTCTAATTCCGCGAAGCTGACGACTTTACTTAAGCCGTCGTTCGGTCACAACATTCAAAAAGGACCCTATACGATAGTGGCCCAGGAAAAAAATTGATCTAGACGATACTGAACTTTGATTTCTGGTGTGGAGGTATAATAGAGTGCACTTACATCATTGAATACAAAAATATAGAAATTCTCCCAAGCGGTCATACTTTTATGTGGCTCTAAACATGTTTAGCTCTCGCAAATGCAATTTTCACGAATTTTTTTCTCAGAAACTAAAAGATACTGAACTTTCATTTCTCGATAAAACATTCATCTGTCCCTCGCTTACCACAATCTAAAATTTGGTAGAGATTGGCCCAAGCGGTTGCCTTATTGTATAGGGTCCTTTCCGATATTTTACAGGGCTATACCTGATGTGCGAACATATAAAAACTTTTCATGTTATGTGACTAGACAATACATTCTAAATACTTTGTTTAAAAACGCGAATAATTATTACTGCCGTTAGTAATACTATTTAGAGGAGTTGAGAAGCAAGAAAATCATGCAGAATTGAACAAAATGCAATAGAGTATTGCAATCAAAGGAAAAAAAAGTTGAAACCATAATTTTCGAAAAGTACGATAAAAAGTAGATAGTCTAAGGTTATTAGAAGTGTTCATTGCAAAAAAGTAAAAAATGAGTCAAAAATTTCGCCGTTCTTTTGCTTTTTTTCTATTGGTGCGACGTCACTGCCCGCAATCCATTCCCAGTCAAGTCTTTTTCGATCGAGAGCAACAAATTTAAATGAAATTTCTATCCCGTACTTTCTAAGGGGTGTTTTGTTAATCTCCTTGAAGTATAGGTACCGAATGAGCCGCTATATATTTCATTTTAAACGTGTGTAATTTAGTCCAAATTCATCTGGAATCGTTAATTTCACATAAATTGCACTGGAGTTTCTACAGGCTGTGACTACAGGAATTTTTAGCTTCCTCGATGTTCGCTTTTTTGTGCAAAAGTTGCCAAATTGCTTAGAAGAACATTTTTAATGACCCCAGCAAAATAGAAGGCTAGGTTTATGTCAAAAATGATTTGTTCACTGATGGCAACGACTTATTATAGTTTGGCGGTCAATCGTGAATTTTTCCCCCGGTGTATAACGTCATCTAAAACTAACGTTTTGACTGGAAGTTCACCTTTACTAATTTTAACCTCCCCAACCCCATCACCATTTAAGAAAAATGGGAGGTTACTGCAATCGCTAAAATTTTCGAATTTGAGATAGCACCAGATCTTCACGTTTTGAGGTCTCAGGAACCCAAAAAAGGGGTTTTTAAAATGTGTCTGTGTGTATGTACGTACGTACGTTCGTTTGTAATCACGCCACAGCCAAAACTACTAGACCGATTTGGAACATAGGCATCTCGTGACCTAACTTAGATCTGAAAAGCTTTTGGAGCCAATCGTGCAACCGGAAATGCCAATTTGGCACATCAACTTTTAAATTTTAAATGCAAACCCCCATTTTTCACTTCACCATAAGGAAGACCTTCAAATTCTGCTTCTAAAAGTGTATTCATTCTTAGTGCCCTTTTGACCAAAAATAAAAAAAAATGATTTTTATCGGACTTTAAAATCGCGGTACAGCCCAAGCCCCTGAACCGATTTGGCTGAAATTTTGCACATGGGGATTGTATTACACGTCGAAGAGCTGAACAAATTTTGAATTCAATCGACTCACGGAAAGTGCCGTTTTGGCACACCAATTTCCAAATTTAAAATAATTTTTTCATTTGACCATTAAAAACAAGTTTTTGAAAGATTTATTGTCACTATCAGAAAGGTCTTCAAATTCTGGTTTTAAATAGGACAAAATTAATTCGCATTTAGCGCTGTTTGGTTCAAAAACGCGAAATTTTATAATAACAGTAAAAATACATTATAGCCCAAATTACTGAATCGATTTGGCTGAAATTTGGTACATGGAGATCGGGTGACCCGTTGAAGACCTGAAAGGCTTTTGAAAGCAATTGGCCCACGGGAAGTCCCATTTAGGCATATCAACTTAAAATTTTAAATACAAGACCTCATTTTTTATGTCGCCATTAGAAAGGCGATCAAATTCTGGTTCTAAAAATGTGTTCACAGTTTCGGCCATTTCAGTAGAAAATAGAGAAAAAATTCTTTCTCAATAAAAGGGAGCGGGCTGACAGTGGATGACATAAAGTGGCAGTTATTGTCAAAAAGTGGCAAAAGATTAACCTTAAAAGGAACATATTGTCAAATGTGATGGGTGATGTCCGAGGTGACGTCGGTATTTGTCAGAAAATTGCGAAATTAGTCAAGGATTAAAAAAATTCTGTTGAATTGACTACTATCTACACAGAATACAGATCCACGCGATGGGGAGGTTTCAGCCGCTTCTCTGCTGCAGAGAATTTTCCTCGAAAACGGTTCGGTATTCAGCGAAACAAAAAAACACGACCTTTCTCATTTTAAAAGTAATCTATTCCGATGTTTTAATTTTTGAGCTGCAACACTATTGTCCTCTACGAAATATGATTAAGATTTATATCTCCTAGCATTATCTACTTGGCTTTGATATCACCAAAATAAATAGCCCGAATTCTCGAAGCACTTGATGCTAATGGCTCCAAATTAAATTGAGGAAGTTCTGGCTTACTGACATGTATTTTTACGCACTAAAAGGTTCTCACATCATTTATCAACGCGAGCCTTCCTCTCCCAAACGAGAAATCACACATTATCGCATTTAAATGCGCTTATGCACATTCGTCCTTGCAATTAATTGCCTCGTTATCACCTGGTCCAACAAACAAAAATAAAGTTTTTGTAGTCATATCCCCACTCTGCCTTTATCATTTGTGTACTCAAAGCCGATGATTGACACACCCGCCTTGGGTCACGATACGATACGACTTACGAGCAGTGATTCAGTGTAAGCATTGAACCATGGCCGAGAAAGTGCAAGTTCGTCTAGCGGCCCAAAACAGTCGATATCGGAATGTAAATTTTGATGTGACTGTTGATATTTGAATTTATCGCGAAATTATGTTTCAGGTGATAGCGTTCATATGTGGACTCATAGTGATAGTCCTGATGATAATGGGGCTTGCCTCCACGGATTGGTTGATGGCGGCCGGGTGGAGGCAGGGGCTGTTCATGCACTGCATCGAGGAAGATGCCCCTTTACCCCTTCCCTTCAATATGCAGGAACCACCGGGTTGTTATCAGTCGAGAGATCAAGGTAAATTAATTTACTAATGAAACCGCACTGACATAACTTTATGTTGTGTTGATGGGTGGTTTCATGAGGGTGTTATCGATTGTTCGAGCGTGACAAATTAGTCAGACCGTCAGATGCTAAAGTGATTCATGTTTCAGTTTTTTCACAACATAACTTGAAAACGAAAACAAACATTCAACTGGAAGGTCACAATAGGATAAAGGGACTTTGAGTCGAGATGATAATTTTAATACGCACAATTCAACATGACTATAACTGCATGGGGCCCATGGGGGGACTTCATCTTGTACATAAATCCCCACCAAAACAAAAAAAAATTACGTAAAATGGGGGGGTCAACTTTACTTTAGCGGAAACCTTGTATGAACTCAAACTGCATATATTCCTGTTCAGAATGATGAGCTGAGTACAACGGTACCCGATTTTTCTTGCGCAAACGCACCGTTGCCAAGTTACAGGTTTCCGCTAAACCAAAGTCTTTAGGGACTTTAGCGGAAACCACGTACACGTTAAAGCTTTACATATTCTGGTTGAGAATGACGAGCTGATTTCAACGGCACGTCATTTTTCTTGCGCAAACGCACTGTGGCCAAGTTTCTCCTATTTTTATGAGGTTCTTATATAAATACTTTATCGAAAACCATGCAATATATATGGGAACGAAACAACACAAAAATACGTATGCAGATCCTCTTCCCGACCCTATGATACAGATCAATGAGTAGTGTTTCGAATCGCTCAGCTTAACATCGATATTGTAAAAATTTAGTTTAGGTATTTTAGCTGACAAGGAGATGGCTTTCCATATGGTTTCACTAAACGTATCCATTTTTATATGGAGCCTCAAATACTCTTCCCCACCCTAAAACACAGGTCAATTAAGGTTTAAGTATAGAGCATATTTAATGTGATTCTGACTCAGGAGATGGCTCCACACTCACAGAATTAGTTGTATTGTGGGTTGCGGGGCCGATTGCGTAGTTGCATTAAAAACCCGTCCTACGTATCGAGGATACCAAATCCCCGAAGTGTCGCTATTCGCCGCTAGGTGCTTTGCGCAGGGTAAGGTTACCGGCAGAGCACCTGCGTAAGGTTGAACTTGCCCTGTTGCCACTATGTTACTTTGATAATATACAACATAGGTACATTCAAGAATCAGACCATGGAATCAGATTTGTGTATCCATGACGTTAATAGTATTTACTGCATTACATTTAAGACTGTGATATGACTGATAACTGATAGGGGTTTGGTAAAGATTTTACATAACCAGTCAGGAATTAATCTATAATAGACAATTAGACAAGGCTATTTTTGAGACTCCACCAAAATAATTAAGATTCTCTTTAATTAAAAATTGCAAATTAAGATTTGTAATTTTATGCTGTAGTGTATTTATGCAGAAGTTAGTTTTTTGTTTTACATTATATTATTTTATTGTAAAAATAGTTACCGAATATTTGCGTAAATAACAAATTAATTATATTTTTGCCTACCGATCATGTATACATCTGCGCCAAAAAAATTGGGATACGTTCACACTATAAATTATAATAAAAAAGTGGCAGTCTCGAAGACGGTAGAAACTTCTACTTTTTCACAGAATTTGTAAATGAAGCATTTAACCAAGGTCCGCGTGCGGGCGGTTGTCGGTGGCTGTTGCGCCCGGCGCTCATTTATTAAAATCTAAAATACAAATGTTTTTCACCCCTAAAATGACATTCTTCGAAAAAATGGCCCTAAGGTTTTCGATCCGACAAAGATATTATGCCCTTTTGCTAAGAAAAATTCAAAAAGGGGTGTTTTTGTCCCTAACCGGAAATTTTCTAAAAAATTGCAGGTGATCACAGACAGACACACAGACGTTTTTCACAGTTATTAACTTCTACGCTTCGCGAAGCAGTTACTGGAATCGATCGGAAAAATCGAATTTCCAAAAATATCAAATATTTACGTTTTAGGGTCATGGGAACCCAAAAAAGCGGTTTTTGAAAAAATGTCTGTGTGTCTGTCTGTCTGTGTGTCTGTGATCACGCTACAGCTCAAACTATTGAACGTATCGAGATGAAATTTGGCATACATATTCAGTGGGAGATTTGTAGGTGCTGATTAGAATTTGGGCCACATCGGTCCACGGAAAGTGCCTTCTTGGCACATCAACTTTAAAAATTTAAATGCAAACCCCCATTTTTCGCGTTACCATATGAATGCCCTTCGAATTGTGCTTATAAAAATGTATTCACACTTGTGCCCTTTTGACCAAAAAATGGTGCCGTGAAAAAAAACCTATGTATAACTGTATATTTTTATGACCGGATTTGATAGCTGATTTTTTTTTAAGCCAAAAACCTTAGTGCCATTTTTTAGAAAAATGTCATTTTAGTGGCAAATGGGCCACTGTTTCAATTTATTTTACAAAAAAAAATATTGTTACTATCGGATTCGACAGCTGTTATATTATCATTATCGAATTCGAAAGCTGTTGCAATGCCATTTTTTCGAAAAATGTCCATTTTAGGAGTGAAAAACATTTGTATTTTAGATTTTAGTAAATGTGCATCAGCCATCCAACCGCTCCGCACGCCCGACCTTTGTTAAATAAAGTTATACTCTGCCATTGTCATCAGATTTATTCCGTTTTATAACCGAAGGATTAATCGTAAAAGTGCTAACTTTGGCTGTGGATTATTCCAAATAAAAAATTCTTGGGTCATTTGCTGTTAAAATCCTCGGACCGCTTTAGCGGTCCATCAGGCATGTAACAGGTAGCGAAGGGTGGGTTTATAGGGCAGGTAACTTAGCCATTTACCTGGGTCGAGGTCATTAGCTGGGGTTTTTCCAACCGTCTGTTAACCAGGAAATAGGTATCTTTAAAGTTTTCTAAAAATGTTGGCATGAATATCGATTTTTATTCCCTTGTGCATACCTACGGCGTGTACCCGCGGATACGCTGGACTACAGCACTGTAATTGTCTCACAAAGTTGTCTTAAATTTTATGCCCTTTCGGCGGCTTTCGAAAAACGCAAAAAAACAATAAAGACCTACATCACTTTTTTAACTTCTTTATTTAGGTACTTATTTTTGCGTCTTTGACAAATTATACCAGTTGTTTCATCGGACCATCACCACAGGCAATTAACATAGAAGATTTAATTTTTTTTCCTGTTCCTGAGAATTTATTTACTTCAAAAGTTTTAGGGAGTGTGGAGGGTAATATGGACAAGCCTGTACCTTTTGTTGTATTTTGTTTATTTTGCAATTTCTATAGTTACAACTGCCACGAATATCTTGATATTATTGAATAAATTTTAGAGCGCGTCATGAGAGAGAAAATTGTAATAAACAGTACAGCAGTACTCTATATGTGGGTATATTAATGTTTTAATTAATTTGAGTTTAGTACTCGTGTAGATTGTACCCGAAAAATCTCCAGTCTCCATTTAAAAATCAATTTTCCAAGAATATTTGTTAGGTAAGTACCTAAGAGGAGCTGATCAACAAAAAACTGAGCATTGAAATCACGGTAAAATTACGCGTAAAACAATAATTCCAACTTTATTAAATAATGATAAATAAGCATTGCATTAGGAACTAATGGAATGTGCACTTGATCGTTGACAAGCAAACATGGCAACGCTGCAACCGGCTTCTTCCAGTGTAGTGTAGTGAGCTTGAGGTGGCCAAATTTTAGCTATTGGGCGATAGAGAGTGCATCCCTCGGTGCATCCCTAGTTCGCTAAAAGTAGGCAGAAGCAACACTGTGCAGACAATGAATTGCACGCATTGAAATTGAAATTCTAGTTCGGTAAATTGTTAATATTTCAGCGACATTATAAGCAAACGCCGGTTTTTCTTCACAGAAAGCAACACAGGCCCTATTAGAATAATTATAATAGTTAGATCTAACTATTTTATAAATTTATCGTACATAATTTGGCATTTTAATTTTTCATTATTTTTTATTAAAAAAACTGGAAATTCAAATAAATTTAAAAAAATGTGGAGATAGCCTCGCAGTTCCAGCAATTTCAGAAAAAATTTTTAACGAAATCTGGTATATAGTTTTCGAGAAAAAAAAATAAATCCCGTTAAATGCACCCTTTTTTCAACTTTTTATTTTTTTTTTCAAAAACTGTATACCAGAATTGTTTCATATTTCGACACAATGAATTTGATACTGAAACGAACGCCTGGTATTTTTTTTATGAAGTTTGAATTCAGAATTTTTTTTTTCTACTGTATACTTGAACCTTAAGTAGTATTTATTACCTACTTTTCGCTTAGCCTAATATAGCTAGTTAAAAAAAAAGTCAGTGTGAAGATCAGGCGAAGACAATCATTTACTGTCATTCAGTCGCTCCATATAAAAATGGATACGTTTGGTGACACCATATGGAAAGCCTTGTCAACTAAAATACCTAAATAATATTTTTACAATATCGATATTAAGCTGAGCGATGCGAAATACTACTCATTGATCTGTGTCATAGGGTCGGGAAGAGGATCTGCACGTATTTTCGTGTCATTTCGTTCCCAGATATTGCATGGTTTTTGCTAAAAACTTGATAAAACCAGTTGAAACTTGGCCGCAGTACGCTTGCGCAATAAAAATGACGTGACGTCGAATCAGCTCGTTATTCTCAACCAGAACATACAAAATTTTAACGTGCACGTGGTTTCTATAGGGACTTTAGCGGAAACCTGTGACTTGGCAACGTTGCGTTTACGCAAGAAAAAACGGGTACCGTTATACTCAGCTCATCATTCTCCACGGAAGTATGTGCAGCTTTAGTGCTAACAAGGTTTCCGTTAAAGTAAAGTCAACCCCGTCCGTACGGACTTTAGTTTAGCGGAAACCTGTAACTTGGCAACGGTGCGTTTCCGCAAGAAAAAACGGGTACCGTTGTACTCAGCTCATCATTCCGAACGGGAATATGTGCAGTTTCAGTACATACACGGTTTCCGCTAAAGTAAAGTTAAGCCAAATGGGGAAATTTGGTCTATAAAAAATCGATTGTTGGGTAATAAGGGTAATATTTGATAAGATTATTTCCGAAACTATGAGTCGTTAGGATTGTGTAGCACATTTATTTGTTCTTATACTTGGGGGTTTTTTGTGAAATGCATAATACATTGAGTTTAAGTAACAATATAAAAGAATCAAGAACCTTGTTCTAATAGACACAAGAGTAAAAAATGCAGCAGAGAAGCGGCTGGAACCTCCCCACCCTTACGCCAATATTAATTTTGATAACGTATAATACAGTGTACAGTCATATTTTCGTCACTTTTAGGAGTAGGGGTATAAACTTTTGCACTGTTGTGGATAATTATAAGATGTACTTAACTTAAATGTAGGTTGTAAACCCAGCCTATTGATGCGACCTTGCGAATAAGATCTGGAAAAATCTGGGGAAAAATCTTAATTTTCTAAAAATTGAAATTGTGAAACACGGCATCGGGAGTAAAAATTGGATGCTGAACATTTTATATTCTTCCAATTGAAAAATGGCCGTATTCGCTAGGTCGGAGTAGGCTGGGTTTACAACCAGGCCTAGGTATCACAATACAAACTCATGTTAAAGTTAACATGGTGTGGCTGTTAAAGGGGTACTAAAGAGAAATCACGTCAAAAATTATCTGCAGCAATTATTGGAAACAAAATAACTGCTTTGAAGAGAAATTATAAAATCGACTGGACCAATTCAATCACATAAATATCGGGCAAATAAGTATTTTGTAAATTTCAGGTATTTAACTTTGTTTGAAAACGTGTATGGTAATGGAACTTCTGCTACGCACTTACCCCACCTTACCTTATACAAAATATCCGTAAAGTTGTAAAAAAAGACATGTAATATAAGGGATAAGAGATAAGGGAGATGTTATAACGACAAATGAACAATGCAGTTTCTGTCGTTATAATGACCGACACTGCATTTTCTGTCATATAACAGTGCTTTAACATGATGCTTAAAATGTACTGAAACACTCCCTATAACAGTGCTTTAACATGATGCTTAAAATGTACTGAAACACTCCCTATAACAGTGCTCTAAAATCGATGTTAAAAGTTTCTGGGGGCTAGAATCTGAAATAACATCTTGAAATGTAATTTTGAAACGGAAAACTGTCAACTGAAAGAAATCTAGTTATTACCCAAAAGTAGGTACCAAATTGAAAAATGCACATGTGAAAGTTTCATTACACTGGAATTTCACACGTAATTGAATAGCTGTTTACCAGTAACCACATTGTTTCTTTATCAGGTTTTGTTTACGATCCACCGGAAGGCTATAATTGATATTTAAGGTCATTTTAGATGACAGACAAAAACATATCATTCTCTATACAGGGTGTCATATAACGCTCACTTTTAATGGAGTAGAGCTATTGGCTCCTTACAATTTAATGCTGAATACTCCATTAAAAGGCGAATGTTTTGGGACGGCCTGTATAGGTACAATAGTTTTTAGGGTGTTAATATTAACACTAATAATGGTATTTTCAGCTTACATCACGGCGGCTGCTGCCCTCTGCGTCATAACCCTCATAACCGACCTGGTGGCAACAGTCCTCACGGGCCTAGGCCTCAAAACCAAAGACCATCACACAAAATACAAGTACTACCGATTTGCTGTGATAGTAATGGGTTTTGCTCGTAAGTTTCTTGTTTAAATGGAAATCGGGAGACCACTCAATTTTTTTTTAAATATACATACATACGCGTCTCGATAAGCTGAACAATTGTTATAATTGCGTCAATAGGGCGCGGGCATCACTTATGCAACCCCGCAACACAATCATCACATTTGAATGCATGAAGTTAAGTAGGTTTTTACGCCTTTTTAAGTTTTCTGACTATAAAGTGCTCTATTTTCCTTAATTACAGAAACTGTTGGACGAGTTGATGTTATAGCAGCGTTTTTTTCGAATGGTTTAAGTATTGAACCAATCCAAATCAGCATTTAGTATACCAGTAACCAATCAAATCCTGATTACAGTGATAATACTAACGTCAACTTGACACTACTTACTCAATACTTTCATTTATAAAATAATCTGCAAAATACGATTCGTAGTCTCTTGCTTGCCTTGTTGAGTCCTCATGAATGCACTGCTTGTCAAATGGTAGATTTTTTTAGCCTAAATAATCTGCCACTTTGGTTCGTAGTTGACAACCATTAACTCGAAAGGGAAGCATAAATTCGAATAAAAAGCCAACGAAAGATGTATATCAATGCGATGTGTGTCCCTGTAGATGTTTACCTTGTTAATGTGTGTAGGGGCGAGCTGAATTTACTGGTGGAGTCGGGTGCAGATTTTATAAATCTGCACCTAGTAGTAGTGCCTCCGCAGACGCACAGTGGTATTAAAAAGACGAAATTATGAAAATTGGCCGTACATAATTAAACAGTAGAGAGTTAACAAAAAAAACATCATATTTGCGAAGTAGGTATGTAGAATTAGCACTAAGGGGGTTGAAAAAGGGAATGAGAAGTCCAAGGTAATGAAAAAAGTCAAAGGGGGTGAAAATTGACCGTAGTTAAGTAGAATTATAGAAAATAACACGAAAATAAGGCAATTATGCAAATTTAGCTTCTGTGGGGTTGAAATATTGCGATTGGGCTGGAAAAAGTGAAAAAGGAAAACATAAACTATATGAATTCGACTTATTGCCAAAGAAAAAAACTAAATTAGGCGAATTTAGTAAAATGGGTGCTTAGGGAGTTGAAAAATTGTAAAGAGGGATGAAAAGTCAAAGGGGTGAAAATTAACTGAAGTTAACTGGAATTACAGAAAATACCACAAAAATAAGGCAATTATGCAAATTTAACCCTTAAAGGGTTGAAATATTGCGAGGTTGCGAGAGGGTTGAAAAAGTGAAAAATGTAAATATTATCCAAAAGAGTAAACTTTATTACTGAAGAAAGACAAAATTGCACGAATTTCGCCAATTTAACGTTCGAAGGGTTGCAAATTTTGAAGGGGGATGAAAAGTTAAGGGGATGAAAAATGACTGTAGTAAAGTAGAACTTTCGAAAATTACACGAAAAAGAAGCGGTCTGCGTAAATTTTGCTTTTTGTGGGTTCACATATCAGGGTTAGGGGTTGTTAGTAGCCTAAGGGTTCGTTTTAATTTAAAGACTCATAAGACCTTTTTTCAATGGTTAATGAAGTCTTTTGAACCCTGTGATTTAATACCAACATTTATCTTAAGAAATTTCCAGTTTCAACCTTTAAATTTCACCCCCTTTGTTAGATTGTAATGAGAATTTGCTCATCCACCTACAATGTCACTATAAATTAGAACACGAAATCCTGATGCATTGATACGTGGAACAGTTTTTAAGTTCTGGTATTTTTATGTTTCTTCTGGGGGGTTGAAATATTGCGAGTGGGGTGGAAAAAGTGAAAAAGGAAAACACAAGCTACTTAAGTATATAAATTCAACTTATGGCCAAAGAAAAAACTAAATTGGACGAATTTAGTAAAATGGGTGCTTAGGGGGTTGAAAAATTGTAAAGAGGGATGAAAAGTCAAAGAGGGTGAAAATTAACCCAAGTTAAGTAATATTTACAGAAAATAATACAAAAATAAGACAATTATGCAAATTTAGCCCTTGGAGGGTTGAAATATTGCGAGGGGGTTGAAAAAGTGAAAAATGTAAATATTATCCAAAAGAGTAAAATTTATTACCGAAGAAAGACAAAATTGCACGAATTTGGCCAATTTAACGTTCGAGGGGTTGCAAAATTGTGAAGGGGGATGACAAGTTAAGGGGGTGAAAAGTGACTGTAGTAAAGTAGAACTTTCGAAAATTACACTAAAAAGAAGCGGTCTGCGGAAATTTTGCTTTTTGTGGGTTCACATATCGAGGTTAGGGGTGTTAGTAGCCTAAGGATTGGTTTTAGGTTGAAGACTCATAAGACCTTTTTTCAATGATTAACGAAGTCTTTTGAACCCTGTGATTTAATACAACACTTATCTGAAGAAATTTCCAGTTTCAACCCTTAAATTTAATCCCCTTTGTTAGATCGTAATGAAAATTTGCTCATCCACCTACAATGTCACTGTAGATTAGAACACCAAATCCTGCATTGATACGTCGAACAGTTTTTAAGTTCTGGTATTTTTGTGTTTCCGCATATTAGGAGTTGTAGCGCCTTTGAGGGTGCTTTTTTGCAAAGTATGAATAACACCTTTTTTAAATCATTAACGGTAAGCTATCGAATGACGCTAATTTCGACCAATACTTATAGATCGGAATTGTGGGTTACAACCCCTAATTTCCACCCCCTTGGTCCGATATGGCCCAAAAGCAATCCCCGCCTTACTTTTAGGGCACAAAGCCGTATAGTAAATTTGATCTCGACACCTCATTCAATGTTCTCAAGTTATCCGACGTTTTGTATTTCTGCATGTTAGGGGTTGTAGCGCCTTTAAGGGTGGTTTTTGGTAAAATATGATTAACACCTTTTTTGAATCATTAACGGAAAGCTATCGAATGACGCCAATTTCGACCGATACTTATTAAGCAGCATTTTAAGTTACAACCCCCAATTTCCACCCCCTCCTTCCGATTTTACGAAAAAAACATCCCCTGTAAGGTTTCATCGAAATATATGTGTATGTTGAGTTTCAGATGGATGCGTGCAACACTTGCGGAGTTATTACTTTTTTTGAGATTTTCATCCCCTAAATTTCATCCCCCAACTAGGGACCCCCTCACGTTCAATAGACTTGAAGGTCGAACATGCGTACCAAGTTTCAGTAAGATACCTTCAGCCGTTCTCGAGTTATAGCAATTAACAGATTTTCAGTTTCAATCCCCTAAGATTTCACCCCTTTATGATTTACAGGGGTGAATTTATTTTTCCGCTGTTACATAACTCTTTGTGTATTTGCTTACTTCGGTTGTTCATAAATAAGTCAATAGAATTTCTGGAAAAATAAATAAAACCTATTTAACCACTGACAAAGCGTTAGGGGTTGTTAGTAGCCTAGGGGTTGATTTTAGGTTGAAAACTCATAAGATTTTTTTCAATGGTTGATAGAAATCTATCGAACCCCGTAATTTTATACTACCATTTACTTGAAGAAATTTCAAGTTTCAACCCCTAAATTTCATCCCCTTTATTGGATGTTAGTAAAAATTCGTTCATCCCCCTCCAGAGTCACTGAAAATTACCGCATCAAATTCTGCGTTGATACGCTGAGTGGTTGTTGAGTTCTCGTATTTTTGTATTTTTGCATGTTAGGGGTTGTAGCGCCTTTAAGGGTGGTTTTTCGTAAAATATGAGTAACACCTTTTTTGAACCATTAACGAAAAGCTATCGAATAACGCCAATTTCGACCAATACTTATTAAGCAAAATTTTGAGTTACAACCCCAAATTTCCACACCCTCAATCCGAGTTTGCGGAAAAAACATCCCCCGTAAGATTTCATCGAAATATATGTGTATGTTGAGTTTTAGATGGATACGTGCAACCCTCGCGGAATTATCACGTTTTGTGATTTTCATCCCCTAAATTTCATCCCCCGAAATTGGCACCCCTCTCACTTTCAACGGACTTGAAGGAAGAACATGCATACCAAGTTTCAGTAAGATAGCTCCAGTAGTTCTCGAGTTATTGCAATTAATAGTTTTTCGGTTTTTCACCCCTAACTCCCACCCCCTTGGTCCGATATGGCCCAAAAGCAATCCCCGCCTTACTTTTTGGGAGGCAAAGCCGTATACCAAGTTTCAGCTCGATATCTCAATCCGTTCTCAAGTTATCTGACGGACAGACTGAGGAGCGAGCGAGCGAGCGAGCGAGCGAATAAGCTAAGACAAGAGTACCTCCGCATTCTGCTACGGCACTAAAAAGCTTTAGATACTAACCACCAGCTTGGAAGATACGAATCACTAATTGAATGGTTTGACTTTTGATTTCCTATAAAATTTTCACTGCAAATGCTTGAATAGGGTGGTTCTGGTGTCTACAGTTTATCGCTACGGTCTTCTGTGGAGAAAAATTAATTTGCAGGTTATGCGAGTACTTAGTATATCTACCTTCTTCTAACACGAAATTCTCTTGTCGATTTTATGTGGCCTGGTAGAACTTCGCTTTTATCGCTGTTTGCTTATAATAATTATTATGACATCCTTCGACACAGTAATTAGTTTTAACGAAATCGTTCACTCACTAACACTTTCCAATATACGATAATGCACTTCGTACTTCGTACATAGCAGGTGAACCTCCAAATTCAAATTTATTTAACCAGATTTCACGAAAAATTACAACAAAATGTCAATGTTTACCACAGTTTCACTGCTATTGAGCCGGTCGCTTATATGTGAAAACTTCAAAATTTGCCACCAGAGGGCAGCATCTCCGAATATGCACGGTGTCTATACTGCAGCTTTCTTAGCTATGGAAACTTTTCGATATAAGTTATGGCTAAACTAGTAAAGCTGCAGTATTGGCGCAATGATAAGAATTGTTTTGATATAAAAAGGTTTCATTTGAGTGGTCTCCCAATTTACATTTCTTGATGTTTTCCAAATAACTTATTTATTCTTAACAGTGGTGTCGATACTGATCGCCCTCATAATCTACCCAGTCTGTTTCGCCAACGAGCTAAACCTGGGCAACAGGACGATATGGGAGTTTGGTTGGGCGTACGGTGTGGGGTGGGGTGCAGCCATCTTCCTCTTCGGCGGTGTGATCCTCTTAATGTGCGACAAAGAGAGCGAAGAGATCTACTACAAAGAACGAAAAATCGTGCACGATAACGATTCGAGAGCCTAGTGGCCACATAGTCTGCCCGATGTTGTTCTCTGATCTTAAAAGGTATAGCAGCGCCTCTCTCAGAGTGAACGAGAGGTTCGTGTGAATGTGACGCTTGTGGATGTACCCGTCAGTTTGATTTTCGTGTCTTCCCAAATTTGCTGGTGGAAAAAACTCGTCGAAATTGCGATCAAACTGATGGGGTTATGATTTATTTCGTTGCTTGCCTGGTTATATCACCAGTCAGCCGTTTTGTAGTTGTTACTATTTTAAGGCGCAAATTTTTTTGATCGTCCAACTCGCGAACCGAGTAATTTGCGCGGGATGCGTGAAGTGAGCGACTGAGAGACAACCCGGGCAGGCTAGATGTAAAAGACTTGAAGCCGACTTGAACTGTTTTCATGTACTGCATAGTTTTGTTATTTTTTTTATTTATTTATCGAAGCACATGACGAACAGTTCGTAGTGATGTCAATAATGTAGTTTTAGTGTAGCGTTTAAGTTAGGCAGCTTTATTGTTTCACAAAACATTACGTAAATATGTAAAGCTGGGGTGAGAACGACCACTAGCAGATTTCGCCCCTCTTTACCGTATTTACTCGAACCGGTTTTTTATAGGGTAAAAACGAGCATATCTTGAATTTTGTATAGTTAGGATAATTCGACGAAAACTGGACCAAACCTTTTATTTCTTCAGACGATATTGCCAAAATCAATTTGCGTGGTGCGTTATTTATTTGCCTAATTTGTAAATACTCTCGAAGCATGAAGAAACATTGTAGTGTTGTGATATATAGCTTATGTATATAATAAATGTGAGGAGCCATATATACCGCATTTTTTACTCGTTTCATTCCGTACTGGACGTGTAAATTATTGTTACAATTGTATAAAATCTCTATGTATAAGGTTAGGTAGTGATCTCATGTTGGGGTTGAAAATGTTCTGTTCATGTATTCTTTCATAAAAGAGCACGATGTACCTATCTTCTGTCTAAAATAAATTATTTGTACTATAATTATTATTATGGGTTCTAAATTACTACTTGTGGGTGTGTCTTTTTTGCAGGCTAATCGTTTGACTAATATCATAGCCCACATCACGAACAAGTTTTGGAGTGACTAAGCAAGTTTACATATTTTTACTAATCATCTTCAGCATCATTACCTATTTCAGTTTAGCAAATAATGGCGTGCAGTGTGTTGCTCTTTAGTCTTGGCGGTCTTGTAACTTTACTTCTAGCCCTAAAATTGTACTTAAAATACACAACGGGTTGGTGTAAAAGCAAAAGCTGTTTGGTTGGTAAAATCGTTATTGTCACAGGAGCTAACGCAGGTTGGTGCCTCTAATTATTAAATAAATTTATCCACGATTATTAAATAATGCAATGTTCGTAATTGTGGATACACAATCCTGTTCATAAAATACAGCGTCACTTTCATAAGTCACGCTTCTGTCACATTATTTCCCAGCACCTGTAATGTTGGCTGCCTATCCAATGAAATCATGACGTTTCAAAATCAAGCGAAAGTGTGTCTCACTGAATATAATGTTTAATTGAAAATATAAGTTTTTGGCATTGACAAACGTTAATATGAAATGAGTTTTCGCGTTAATTACCAACAATTTGTGAAAAAAAAATATAAGTAACTTTATATCGCGGACAGAGTTTATAATATTTTCACCCTAGCAAGTGTTCAGCACTCCAATAGACGGCTGCCTCATCGACACTCGTCCGGTCTGGCTAAATTTACGCTTTTGGTCAAGAGATGGCAGCCCTATGATTGTCATAACCAGGCAACACACCAAACTTCACGGTGTTTGGTGTGTTGCCTGTCAATTTTCAAAAACATGAATCGACTCAGAATTTATTGCCGAATACCAATATCGACTCCTTTAAACGGTGGTGCGAGCGTTCTGGGTCACCTTGTACCTATATTCAGTGGGCACTTTGTAATTGCTCAATAAATTTTTAGCCAAATTTTCATTTTAGGGACAAAAAGGTGATTTCTACAATTTATTTTGTTAGAGGAGGGTACCTACCCTTACACATTTATTTACAACTTGTGGAAAATTAGAAGACTGGCAATTTTTTTTTCAATTTATTGTTCAAATTAAACAACCGGCACGTGTTGCACATAGACTTGTCGACGCGGACGCCATCTATCTGATAGTAGAATTTAAAACAGAAGGCCGTGGATAACAGGTCTCTGCACTAATCCAAGACTCAAACCAAGATGATTAAATAATATAAAGTTTTGTGGAAATATGTATAAAGTTAAAAGGGACAATAATATATATATATTTTCACCCTAGCAAGTGTTCAGCACTCCAATAGAGTGCTGCCTCATCGACACTCGTCCGGTCTGGCTAAATTTACGCTTTTGGTCAAGAGATGGCCACCCTATGATTGTCATAACCAGGCAACACACCAAACTTCACAGTGTTTGGTGTGTTGCCTGGTTATGACAAAAATTGGAGCCTGGAAATCTTCAAAAACATGAATCGACTCAGAATTCAATGCCGAATACCAATACCGACTCCTTTAAACGGTGGTGCGAGCGTTCTGGGTCACCTTGTACCTATATTCAGTGGGCACTTTGTAATTGCTCAATAAATCTTGAGCCAAATTTTCATTTTAGGGACAAAAAGGCGATTTCTACAATTTATTTTGTTAGAGGAGGGTTACCTACCCTTACACATTTATTTACAACTTGTGGAAAATTAGAAGACTGGCAATTTTTTTTTCAATTTATTGTTCAAATTAAACAACCGGCACGTGTTGCACATAGACTTGTCGACGCGGACGCCATCTATCTGATAGTAGAATTTAAAACAGGAGGCCGTGGATAACAGGTCTCTGCACTAATCCAAGACTCAAACCAAGATGATTAATGCCCGGTTTCTAGAAGCGGTTATGGAACCGATAAAGTTATGATGCGATTAGAATGGTGGGACTACAACATTTACCATGTAGGCCTCTCACCATTCTAATCGCATCATAACTTTATCGGTTCAATAACCGCTTCTAGAAACCGGGCATAAGTAATATAAAGTTTTGTGGAAATATAAAGTTAAAAGGGACAATAATATAAAATAAGAATATTTCAGAAAAAGTTGATTTGCCCCTATGGCATCCCAATGACGTAACATAATTGACAAGAACAAAACATCGACTGGACAAAGCCAATATAGCCTCTTAAAACACACTTTTAGTGCCGTAGCAGAATGCGGAGGTACTCTTGTCTTAGCTTATTCGCTCGCTAGCTCGCTCGCTCGCTCGCTCGCTCCTCAGTCTGTCCGTCAGATAACTTGAGATAACTTGAGATTGAGATATCGAGCTGAAACTTGGTATACGGCTTTGCCTCCCAAAAAGTAAGGCGGGGATTGCTTTTGGGCCATATCGGACCAAGGGGGTGGGAGTTAGGGGTGAAAAACAGAAAAACTATTAATTGCAATAACTCGAGAACTACTGGAGCTATTTTACTGAAACTTGGTATGCATGTTCTTCCTTCAAGTCCGTTGAAAGTGAGAGGGGTGCCAATTTCGGGGGATGAAAATCACAAAAAATGTGATAATTCCGCGAGGGTTGCACGCATCCATCTAAAACTCAACATACACATATATTTCGATGAAACCTTACGGGGGATGTTTTTTCCGCAAACTCGGATTGAGGGTGTGGAAATTTGGGGTTGTAACTCAAAATTTTGCTTAATAAGTATTGGTCGAAATTGGCGTTATTCGATAGCTTTTCGTTAATGGTTCAAAAAAGGTGTTACTCATATTTTACGAAAAACCACCCTTAAAGGCGCTACAACCCCTAACATGCAAAAATACAAAAATACGAGAACTCAACAACCACTCAGCGTATAAACGCAGAATTTGATGCGGTAATTTTCAGTGACTCTGGAGGGGGATGGACGAATTTTTACTAACATATCCAATAAAGGGGATGAAATTTAGGGGTTGATCTTCAAGTAAATGGTAGTATAAAATTACGGGGTTCGATAGATTTCTATCAACCATTGAAAAAAGTCTTATGAGTTTTCAACCTAAAATCAACCCCTAGGCTACTAACAACCCCTAACGCTTTGTCAGTGGTTAAATAGGTTTTATTTATTTTTCCTGAAATTCTATTGACTTATTTATGAACAACCGAAGTAAGCAAATACACAAAGAGTTATGTAACAGCGGAAAAATAAATTCACCCCTGTAAATCATAAAGGGGTGAAATCTTAGGGGATTGAAACTGAAAATCTATTAATTGCTATAACTCGAGAACTGCTGAAGGTATCTTACTGAAACTTGGTACGCATGTTCGACCTTCAAGTCTATTGAACGTGAGGGGGTCCCTAGTTGGGGGATGAAATTTAGGGGATGAAAATCTCAAAAAAAGTAATAACTCCGCAAGTGTTGCACGCATCCATCTGAAACTCAACATACACATATATTTCGATGAAGCCTTACAGGGGATGTTTTTTTCGCAAAATCGGAAGGAGGGGGTGGAAATTGGGGGTTGTAACTTAAAATGCTGCTTAATAAGTATCGGTCGAAATTGGCGTCATTCGATAGCTTTCCGTTAATGATTCAAAAAAGGTGTTAATCATATTTTACCAAAAACCACCCTTAAAGGCGCTACAACCCCTAACATGCAGAAATACAAAACGTCGGATAACTTGAGAACATTGAATGAGGTGTCGAGATCTTTACTATACGGCTTTGTGCCCTAAAAGTTAGGCGGGGATTGCTTTTGGGCCATATCGGACCAAGGGGGTGGAAATTAGGGGTTGTAACCCACAATTCCGATCTATAAGTATTGGTCGAAATTAGCGTCATTCGATAGCTTACCGTTAATGATTTAAAAAAGGTGTTATTCATACTTTGCAAAAAAGCACCCTCAAAGGCGCTACAACCCCTAATATGCGGAAACACAAAAATACCAGAACTTAAAAACTGTTCGACGTATCAATGCAGGATTTGGTGTTCTAATCTACAGTGACATTGTAGGTGGATGAGCAAATTTTCATTACGATCTAACAAAGGGGGTTAAATTTAAGGGTTGAAACTGGAAATTTCTTCAGATAAGTGTTGTATTAAATCACAGGGTTCAAAAGACTTCGTTAATCATTGAAAAAAGGTCTTATGAGTCTTTAACCTAAAACCAATCCTTAGGCTACTAACACCCCTAACCTCGATATGTGAACCCACAAAAAGCAAAATTTCCGCAGACCGCTTCTTTTTAGTGTAATTTTCGAAAGTTCTACTTTACTACAGTCACTTTTCACCCCCTTAACTTTCCATCCCCCTTCACAATTTTGCAACCCCTCGAACGTTAAATTGGCCAAATTCGTGCAATTTTGTCTTTCTTCGGTAATAAATTCTACTCTTTTGGATAATATTTACATTTTTCACTTTTTCAACCCCCTCGCAATATTTCAACCCTCCAAGGGCTAAATTTGCATAATTGTCTTATTTTTGTATTATTTTCTGTAATTCTACTTAACTTGGGTTAATTTTCACCCTCTTTGACTTTTCATCCCCCTTTACAATTTTTCAACCCCCTAAGCACCCATTTTACTAAATTCAATATTTCAACCCTCCAAGGGCTAAATTTGCATAATTGTCTTATTTTTGTATTATTTTCTGTAATTCTACTTAACTTCGGTTAATTTTCACCCTCTTTGACTTTTCATCCCCCTTTACAATATTTCAACCCCCTAAGCACCCATTTTACTAAATTCGTCCAATTTAGTTTTATCTTTGGCCATAAGTTGAATTTATATAAGTAGCTTGTGTTTTCCTTTTTCACTTTTTCCACCCCACTCGCAATATTTCAACCCCCCAGAAGAAACATAAAAATACCAGAACTTAAAAACTGTTCCACGTATCAATGCATCAGGATTTCGTGTTCTAATTTATAGTGACATTGTAGGTGGATGAGCAAATTCTCATTACAATCTAACAAAGGGGGTGAAATTTAAAGGTTGAAACTGGAAATTTCTTAAGATAAATGTTGGTATTAAATCACAGGGTTCGAAAGACTTCATTAACCATTGAAAAAAGGTCTTATGAGTCTTTAACTTAAAACGAACCCTTAGGCTACTAACAACCCCTAACCCTGATATGTGAACCCACAAAAAGCAAAATTTACGCAGACCGCTTCTTTTTCGTGTAATTTTCGAAAGTTCTACTTTACTACAGTCATTTTTCACCCCCTTAACTTTTCATCCCCCTTCACAATTTTGCAACCCCTCGAACGTTAAATTGGCGAAATTCGTGCAATTTTGTCTTTCTTCAGTAATAAAGTTTACTCTTTTGGATAATATTTACATTTTTCACTTTTTCAACCCTCTCGCAACCTCGCAATATTTCAACCCTTTAAGGGTTAAATTTACATAATTGCCTTATTTTTGTGGTATTTTCTGTAATTCCAGTTAACTTCAGTTAATTTTCACCCCTTTGACTTTTCATCCCTCTTTACAATTTTTCAACTCCCTAAGCACCCATTTTACTAAATTCGCCTAATTTAGTTTTTTTCTTTGGCAATAAGTTGAATTCATATAGTTTATGTTTTCCTTTTTCACTTTTTCCAGCCCAATCGCAATATTTCAACCCCACAGAAGCTAAATTTGCATACATAATTGCCTTATTTTCGTGTTATTTTCTATAATTCTACTTAACTACGGTCAATTTTCACCCCCTTTGACTTTTCATTCCCCTTTACAAATTTTCAACCCTCTAAGCACCCATTTTGCTAAATTCGCCTAATTTCGTTTTTCTTTGGCCATAAGTTGAACTTATTATACATATAGCTTATGTTTACCTTTTTCACTTTTTCCACCCCACTCGCAATATTTCAATACTCCAGAAGCCAAATTTGCATAGTTGCCTTATTTTCGTGTTTTTTTCTACAATTCTACTTTTTAATTATGTACGGCCAATTTTCATAATTTCGTCTTTTTAACACCACTGTGCGTCTGCGGAGGCACTACTCACCCGACCACCAGTAAATTCAGCTCGCCCCTACATACACATTAACAAGGTAAACATCTACAGGGACACACATCGCATTGATATACATCTTTCGTTGGCTTTTTCTTAAAAATCGAACACGTTCGCATTGATGTGATTCAGACTTCACGAGGCAAACTGGAAACTGGACATATGGCACTCCCTAACTGTGAAAATTTCAAATCTGGGTGAAATCCTATTAGCGGCAAATTCGCATTGTCCGAACGTGCCCCCCTCTCCCCTACCTACATATAATTTCAATAATCGTGGATAAAACGTATTTAACTCGCACATTATGGGTTATTATTCACGCGGTTAAGTTTAGAACCCGACCGTAGCGAGGGTTGTAAACACCAAGTGAATAATGGCCTTCATAATGTGCTCGTTTAATAATAACTCATAATATACTATTATATTATTTTAAGGTATCGGTTATAATACTGCACTCGATTTCGCCCAAAGAGGAGCAAGAGTAATTTTAGCATGCAGAGACAATCAAAGAGCGCAAGCAGCCCGTACGAAAATCGTTCAAGAAACTGGAAATGAAAACGTCGTTGTTAAAATTCTCGATTTATCCTCTTTCGCGTCCGTACGAAAATTCGCTGAAGACATAAAGAAAAACGAAAATCGTTTGGATATTTTGGTTAATAACGCAGGTTTGGGAGTTACTGATGATGCTAAGACAGAAGATGGATATGCTGTAGTGATGCAAGCTAATCACCTGTCACATTTCTTGCTGACAAATTTACTAATCGATCTTCTGAAAAAGTCTGCCCCAAGCAGAATCGTCAATGTTTCCTCGGGGTTCGCAAAATTT
This sequence comes from Pycnomerus fuliginosus, assembly GCA_963924575.1. Classification (NCBI taxonomy): domain Eukaryota; kingdom Metazoa; phylum Arthropoda; class Insecta; order Coleoptera; family Zopheridae; genus Pycnomerus; species Pycnomerus fuliginosus. The sequence continues at coordinate 1,886,029 of OZ004621.1, read as the reverse complement.
GCGAAATTAAATCTAAAAAATATTAACGAACGTAAGAGCAGTCACATGATTTATTTCAACTCAAAGTTGTGTAATATCCTATTTACTGTTGAATTGGCGGAGAGGCTGAAAGGGAGTGGAGTTACAACTTATTCTTTGCATCCTGGAGCAGTAAAAACAGAGATTGGTAGAAATAATACCGCTTTTTTTAATTTCTTTCATCTTGTCACACATCTATTTCGAAAGGTAAATATTTACTGCAAATTGTAAATTACAAATATTTTTTAGTCTAGTGAAGAAGGGGCGCAGACAACCATTGAAGTTTCTGTAGCGAAAGGAATTGAAAAGGATAGTGGAGAACATTTTGTAGATTGCAAAAGAGTAACACGGTATGCAACCGCCAGAGATGATGGACTTGCTAAGAAACTATGGGAGATTTCGGAAGCGGCTGTTAAGCTAAAACTAGAATAAGTCTAAATTTAAAGCAATGTCATTACATTTTGTTGATTGCAATCATTCTTCTTAGGTACTTTTCCCTGATTCGAATAACTATGTATACCTCATGTAGATTGTAACCAACGGGGAGTAAATAATAATAATAATCACATGCGTGGAGTTCTTTAGAAACTGCTCCTTTTCTGAAAAAAAATGAGAGCTTTTTTCGATTCCCTCTGCTTCGTCTGCTCGCTTCGCTCGAATTTGTAAGAATTCGGAAAGAAAAGTGAAGTTGATCTAATTCAACGACCAAATGCTCAATCTGGCGCAACATCGCATTTCCCGGCTACGAAAGGCACGATCTGACAACACCGCACTTCTTGGCTACGTTTATTTTTGTTCAGAAATGTAAATTTTTTCATTTATTGGACTATATCGGCGAAGCTGTTTGGAAACTCACCAAAATTAAAGGCATCATTAATTTTCTATATTCTCTGACAAAGAAAATGGCGTCAACCACAACTCTCTACCTCTTGATAATTTCGGAAATACAGTGATTCAAAAAAGCAAAAATTGCCCTAAATTGGCTAGTTTTTAAATTTTGACTCGTCAAACATTTGCAAGGCCCCGTACGTGAAAAATGCATATTAGCTTTTTTGATCTATGCTATATTGTGAATAAGAGGCCTGCAACCGCAACTCTCTTCTTATAATACTTCCGGAGTTGTAGAGGTTTATATTTTGTTCCTCCAAACACGTGGAAAATGTATAAAACCTTTATTTATTTATACATTTTCACTTTCAAACGATATTTGACTATGAAAACCTTCTTTGGACCTCTACAACTCCGGAAGTATTAGAAGAAGAGTGTTGCGATTGCGGGCCTCCAAAATAGCTAATATACATTTTTCTGTAGCCAAGATTGAAAGGGATAGTAGTGGGGAAATTTTGAAGACTGCAAAAGCATTTTGTCGATTAAAATAATTCTGTTTCTACTTCTCCAAGATTTAATAAAATTTCAGAAAGAATTTCTGAAAACAAATGTTTTGGAGGAAATAGTTAGGTAGCTTTGACCTGTTGGGTTGGCAAGCTGCTCAATACCGAATATAGAGACCTTTTTATCTCAAAAATATTATATTATGTCATTTAAAGTTACACAAACTTGATTAGATAACCTATCATCTGAACAAGGTTTTACGGTCAATGGTATGAGTTAATTTTTTGTTTTTCACAACAATGTCGTGCAGCGTATTTTTCTCTATTCTTGGAGGCCTTGCCACCTTACTTCTAGCGCTAAAATTATACACAAAATATATAACGGGTTGGTGCAATAGTAAAACTTGTTTGGTTGGTAAAACTGTTATTGTAACTGGAGCTAATACAGGTAGGTATCTCTCCATTAACTAAAACAGACTATAATTTTTTAAGGTGGTATCGGTTATGATGCCGCACTAGATTTTGCCAAGAGAGGGGCAAGAGTTATTCTAGCTTGCAAAGACAATGATAGAGCACAAGCAGCTCGCACTAAAATCTTTCAAGAAACTGGAAATGAAAACGTCGTTGTTAAAATTCTCGATTTATCTTCTTTCGCGTCTGTACGAAAATTCGCTGAAGACATAAAGAAAAATGAAAATCGTTTGGATATTTTGGTTAATAACGCAGGTTTGGGCGTTATAGACAATGTTAAGACAGAAGATGGATGTGCCACAGTCATGCAAGTAAACCACTTGTCACATTTCTTGTTGACAAATTTACTAATCGATCTTTTGAAAAAATCTGCCCCAAGTAGAATAGTAAATGTTTCCTCTCTGATGGCTAAATTTGCAAAACTAAACGTAAATAATATCAACGAATTTAAGAGCAGCGCAGTGCTTTATAGCAATTCAAAGTTGTGTAATATTTTATTCACTATTGAATTGGATAACAGATTGAAGGGCAGCGGTGTAACAAGTTATTCTCTTAATCCTGGAGCAGTAAAAACAGAGATTGGCAGAAATAATACGAGGTTATTTAAGCTCCTTGTACTTCTTCTTTCTCAAATTTCAAAGGTAACTGCTACTTACTGGACTTTTTTCATAAACTGAAAATGCTTTTTAGTCTAGTGAAGAAGGGGCGCAGACAACTATACACGTTTCTGTAGCGAAAGGCATTGAAAGGGATAGTGGAGAACATTTTGACGATTGCAAAAAGGTTACACGATATGCAAATGCCAGAAATGATGGACTTGCTAAGACATTATGGGAGATTTCGGAAGCTGCTGTTAACCTAAAACCAAAGGAAGTCTTAATTTAAATCGATGTTAATGCGTTTTTCGTATTGAAATGATTTGTTACAAAAAGAAAACAGAAAGAATTCCTTGTACTTATTTCCTTTCGGATAGAGGATGTCCCATTATATCTACAGTGAAACCTCTCCTTAACGGACACCAATGAAAGCGACGAAAGTGTCCGTTGTTGGGAAGTGTCCGTTGTTGGGAAAAAATTTGCTTTATTTTATAAATTTTTTTAAGGCTTAAAAATTTTCGCTTTAATGAAACGGACGCCATAGTACCTATTTGAATTGTCCCTCTTTATACCCCTAATTACGGTCATGTAGTCGATATTCAAAACTGGTTCTCTGTATAGGGTAGCAAACCACCCTGCGGGGGATGAATGTAAATCTTTACAACCCTGGCGAGTGTGATGGGTCATGTCCGTTGATGAGAGGTAGAATTACAGGAAATTTTTCTAAAATAACAGAATAGTATATTACGATATTAGGTTGGTAAGTACAGTATAACAGAATCGAGGAAAGGTTTGCAAAAACGAGTCGCTTAACAACCGCGTATCGTATATGATTTTTCGCACAATTGAAATTAACTTATTGAACATTTTTCGTCAGCCATTAAACAAATCCTGTTTGACAGATATCGCCGAATTTTCCAAATGCTCTCGCTACCTTTGCCAGTTCAATTGTTTTACTTACCATGCCTGTGTCAGATATGCGTGCTGTTATGAATTCATAACAGCATTGTTATTTTTCGTTGCCTGGGAAACCAAACCGCACCTTATGTTAACTACTTCGGTAAGAGAGTTATAACATACGATTGTGCGAAAATTGTACTGTCCGCGTCCGTTATGAAGAAGGTCCGCTATTAAGAGGTTATTTATTGAACATTTCCTATGAAGAAGCTTCATGACCCTGAAAATTGTCCGCTACAAGGAGGTCTCCGGTGTTAAGAGGTGTCCGTTAAGGGAGGTTTCACTGTACTTCCGAATGTTTTTTTAGTGCCGTAGCAGAATGCGGAGGTACTCTTGTCTTTGATTATTCGCTCTATCGCTCGTCTAGCCTGTCCGTCGCATAACTTGAGAACGGAAGCAGATATCGAGCTGAAATGTTGTACACGTGTGTATACACTGAAAATTTCGGTGGGGATTGCTTTTGGGCCATATCAGACCACGGGGGTGGGAGTTAGGGGTGAAAAACCGAAAAACTATTAATTGCAATAACTCGAGAACTAGTGGACGTATCTTTCTGAAACTTGGTATGTACGTTCGACCCTCAAGTCTGTTGAAAGTGAAAGGGTGCTAATTTTGGGGGATGAAATTTAGGGGATGAAAACCACAAAAAATATGATAACTCCGCAAGGGTTGCACGCAGCTGTGGGAAACTCAACGCACACACATATATCGGTGAAATCTTGCGGGGGATACGTTTTTTCGTAAAATCGAAAAGATGGGGTGGAAATTAGGGGTTGCAACTCGAAATTCCGCTTAATAAGTATTGGTCGAAATTGGCGTCACTCGATAGCTTTCCATTAATGATTCAAAAAAGGTGTCATTCATATTTTGAGAAAAACCACCCTTATAGGCGCTACAACCCCTAACATGCAGAAACACAAAAATGCGAAAACTCGAAAACTGCTCATGCAACGTATCAAGGCATAATTTGGCGTGTTAATTTTCAGTGTCATTGTAGGTGGATGGACAAACTTTCACTAAAATCTAACAAGGGGGATGAAATTTAAGGGTTGAAACTTGGAATTTCTTCAAGTAAATGGTAGCATAAAATTACGGGGTTGGATAGATTTCGGTCAACTATTGAAAAAAGGCCTTATGAGTTTTCAACCTAAAGTCAACCCCTAGGCTATTAACCACCCCTAACTCTTTGCAAGCGGATAAATATATTTTATTTGTTTTTTCTGAAACCTTATTGATTTATTTATGAACAACTGAAGTCAGTAAATACGCAAGGAGTTATGTAACACCGGAAAAATAAACTCGCCCCTGTAAATCATAAAGGGGTGAAATCATGAGGGGTTGCAAACATGAATCTACAAATCACCGGAATTTTTCAACGAATTGGGTTAGGGTGAAAACACAACTTCCTTTAGGGCATGTGGGGGTGGTGAAATAGTGGGTTGGAGTTTAGGGGTGAAACGTCCATAAAACCCTGCAATTTGACACAGAAAAGCAATATCTTCTGCGAAACTGTGACATCTTACACACTGCATCCTCGAGAAGGGAAGAGTGAATTTTAGGAGAAAATTATCGAAGGGGATGAAAGTTAGAGGTGGAAACTCGAATTTTCAATGAATAATGTATAGTTGAAAATAATACCATTCGATAGCTTTCTATTGATGGCACAAAAAAGGTTTTATTCATCATTCGCCAAAAACGACCCTTAAAGGCGTACAACCCCTTAACACGCCGAAACGCAAAAATGCGAGAACTCAAAAACTGCTCAACGTATCAGGGCTGAATTTGATGTGGCAATTTACAGCGCCACTAGTCAGATGGGCAAATTTTCATTAATATCTAACAAGGGGGATGAAATTTAAGGGTTGAAACTGCAAATCTTTTCATGTAAGTGGTGGAATAAAATTATGGGGTTCGATAGATTTTGGTCAGCTATTGAAAAAAGTCTTATGAGTCTTCAACCTAAAACCAACCCCTACGCTACTAACAACCCCTAAGCCCTAGCAAGCGGAGTAAATACATTTTATTTTTTTTTGCTTTCTTCTGGTTTGTTAATAATTCAAAGCCATTTTCATTAATTTTTAACCCATCCACAATTTTTCAACCCCTTTCATGATATGTGAACCCTCAAAGAGCAAAATTTACTCAGATCCCTTCTTTTTCGTGTGATTTTCGCTAGTTCTACTTAATTACAGTACATTTTCACCCCTTTTGATTTTTCATCCCCCTTAACAATTTTTCTCCCCCCCGAGCGTTAATTTTGTAAAATTCGCTTAGTTTTGCCTTTTCTCGGTAATAAATTTTACCGAATTTTACTAATATGGATTGTTCTTGCCTTTTTCACTTTTTCGACCCCTTCGTAATGTTTCAACCCTCAAAAATCGCATAATTGGCTTATTTTCGTGTTATTTTCTGTAATTCTACTTAATTATGATTAATTCTCATCCCTTTTAACTTTTCATCCCCCTTTACAATTTTCCAACCCCCTAAGTGTTTATTTTGCAAAATTCACGTAATTTAGTTTTCCTTCGGTAATAAATTGAACTCATTTGGATTATGTTTATCTTTTTCACTTTTCCAACCCCCTTCGCAACATTTCAACCCCCAAAATCTAAATTAGCATAATTGGTTTACTTTCGTGTTATTTTCTGTAATTCTGCTTAATTACGATTAATTCTCATCCACTTTGACGTTTCATCCTTTACAATTTTTCAACCCCCTAGATGTTAATTTTGCCAAATTTGGATATTTTCGTTTTTCTTCGGTAATAAATTGAACCCATTTGGATAATGTTTAGTTTTTCACTTTTTTCATCCCCCTTCACAATGTTTCACCTCTTCAAATGCTAAATTTACATAATTGGATTATTTTGGTGTTATTTTCCGTAATTTTACTTAGTCACGGTTAATCCTCATACCTTTTGACTTTTCATCCACCTTTATGATTTTTCAACCCCCTAAGTGCTAATTTCGCAAAATTCGCATAATTTCGTTTTTCGTCGGTCATAAAATTGAGCGCATTTGGGATTCAGTTTACCTTTTACAATTTTTCAGTTTACTTCGCAATAGGTAGGTACAAGTGCGTATTTCAACCCCCACAAAAGTTTCAACTGCATAATTTGGTTATTTTCGTGTTTTATTACGTAATTCTACTTAATCACACTTAATTTTTATTCCTCAAAATAGATCTCGAAATATGGGCATTGAAAATCACTACATACTCTTACTACTAGCACAGTACTACTAGGTATAAACTATTTTCGGATGTATTTAATCAAAAGAAATGAATCTTAAAACAAACCTCCTTATCTTTATCTTTACCTAACACTTCTGAAACTTCCTTGTTATCTAAGTTTTTAATTGTTAATAGAAATCGGAAAACCTGCAGAGTCAAGAGTTAACCACACGCAACCCTTATTGGCAAAAACCACCTGAATCTTTCCTTGATCTTCTTAAAAGGCATTAGTAAACCGCCGAAGATTGATTATAGAGATTTTTTTGCATCAAAATATGATTTTACAAAAAATTCATCATTTTGATTAGATAACCTATCACCTGGACAAGGTTACGGTGAGCAACGAATTTATTTTTTTGCAACTCATCAGTCGAAGAGATGGCGTGCAGCGTATCGTTGTCTATTATTGGGGGCCTCGCCACTTTAATTCTAGCGTTAAAAGCGTACCAAAAATACATAATTGGCTGGTGCAAAAGTAAAACTTGTTTGGTTGGTAAAACTGTTATTGTCACTGGAGCTAATACAGGTACGTACCGCTCCATTAATTAAAATAAAATGTAATTTTTTTTAGGTATTGGTTATGATGCTGCCCTAGATTTTGCGCAGAGAGGAGCTAGAGTAATTTTAGCCTGCAGAGATAACGATAGAGCACAAGCAGCTCGAGCTAAAATAATTCATGAAACTGGAAATGAGAACGTCGTTGTTAAAATTCTTGATTTAGCTTCATTCACCGCTGTACGAAAATTTGCCGAAGATATCAACAAAAACGAAAATCGTTTGGATGTTTTGGTTAATAACGCTGGTTTGGGGATGATCGGTGATGTTAAAACTGAAGATGGACACAGCATTGTTACCCAAGTCAATCACTTATCGCATTTTTTGTTAACTCATTTATTGATTGGTCTTCTAAAGAAATCTGCGCCAAGCAGAATAGTTAACGTTTCATCTGCTGGTGCAAAATTCGCCAAGCTGAATTTAAAAGATATCAACGAATTTAAGGGTGATTTCGTTCATTATACAAATTCAAAGTTGTGTAATATTTTATTTACTATTGAATTGGCGGAGAGGCTGAAAGGAAGCGGAGTTACAACTTATTCATTGCATCCTGGCGGTGTCGAAACGGAAATGGGGAGACACATGTCCGGAATTCTTAAAATTGCTTCGGGGTTGTTTATGAAAGTGTTCGCTAAGGTACGTAGCTGCAGGGGTTAGTATCATCTCATCCCAATGACCAACTCATCCCATCCGACAACTCATCCCAGACCAACTCATCCCAGATCAACTCATCCCAAACTAACTCATCCCAGACCAACTCATCCCAGACGAACTCATCCCAAACCAAGTCATCCCAAAAGACAACTCATCCCAGAACGCAACTCATCCCAGACCAAGTCATCCCAACAGACAACTCATCCCAACCGACAACTCATCCCAAACCAACTCATCCGAGACCAACTCTTGCTTGTTATTGTTTGGGCTGTTCGCTTTAAGGTAGCCGCGGGCTAATATCATCTCATACAATTTTCCAATTCATCCCAGGAGACAACTCATCCCAAATGACACTACAACGCAGGTCAAAAACCTGACCAGACCTGAACTGCCCTAGCTTCTCGCACCATTGCAAGACCGATATTTCGACGAGTACCTACTCGCTTTGCTCGCGTGAACCTTTGGGCGGACAGAATTTGAGAGAAAATGTTATTAAAAAAAAAACCTGACCTGACATAGACCTGAACTGCCCTCGCTTTTCGCACTCCAAACCGATATTTTAAAGCTTTGCAAGCATGGAACTTTGGACGGGCAAAATTTGAGAGAAAATGTTATTAAAAAAAAAACCTGACCTGACATAGACCTGAACTGCCCTAGCTTCTCGCACTGCAAACCGATATTTTGACGCTTTGGTCGCGTGGAACTTTGGACGGGCAGAATTTGAGAGAAAATGTTATTTAAAAAAAAACCTGACCTGACATAGACCTGAACTGCCCTAGCTTCTCGCACTGCAAACCGATATTTTGATCTGGGATGAGTTGTCTGCTGGGATGAGTTGTCTGTTGGGATGAGTTGTCCGTTGGGATGACTTGGTCTGGGATGAGTTGTCTTTTGGGATGACTTGGTTTGGGATGAATTTGTCTGGGATGAGTTGATCTGGGATGAGTTGGTTTGGGATGAGTTGGTCTGGGATGAGTTGGTCTGGGATGAGTTGTCACCTGGGATGAGTTGGTTATTGGGATGAGATGATACGACACCGTAGCTGCAGATATAATTTTCATTTAAATTTTTTTTTAGTCCAGTGAAGAGGGCGCTCAGACAACTATTCACACAGCTGTAACTAAAGGAATTGAGGAATATAATGGCGAACATTTTGAAGATTGCAAGAAGGTTACAAGGTATTCAACTGCGACCGATCCTGGAATGCGCAAAAAACTTTGGGAGATTTCTGAAGTTGCCGTTAGTTTAAAACCAAAGGAAATTCTCTAATGGCGATGCTGATTTATTCTCATAAAAACACAGTATATAAATAGGTACAATAAAACAAGTATAGTTACGTCACATCCGGTTAAAACAAATTAAATAAAAATTTTCCTTGTCCATCGAGTTTAGTGCCAGAAGCTGAACCTTGGTTAACAATCGACTGAAGTTGATGACTTAAATCTTTAATTCTTTCTTCCTTAATATTTAGCAAGTTTTCCAAGTGCTCCACTTTATTGTTCAGTATTTGAATCGCTTCATTTTTCTCGTTTATCTCTCCTTTCATTTTCTCCAAAACTGCGGACGGTATCACTTTCTTCACTTGTAAATTGCTAATTCCAGTAAAACTTTTTTGCGAACCTAAACTACCCGATTAATAAAGGAAGAAAATTTCATACTAACCACTGGAATCTTCCAAATAAAAGACATCTTCACTTTCTTCATCCCCCGCAGATTTATCATCTATCCTCTTCCTTACTTCCAGCAACAACTTTTCAATCTCCCCCGGTTCCGCTTTTGCCAACTGATCAATCTTTTTCTTCGACAGATTGATTTTCAGCTTTTTCAAAACTTTGCTGTTGAGAATTTCCCAGTTGATCAACTTTTGGGCGTAGGCATTTTTCGGGCTGTAATTATGCAACTCGACGAGTTTCGGAAAATGGTGTTTAAGGATTTCAACGAGAGGTACTGCAAGAATTTTGGTGACGGATGTTAAATTCGGTTTGACTTACTGGCGTCTGAAAAGTCTCGGTTTATGTTGCGCTTGGGCCTTGATATCGGGTGCTCTTCGATCCATTTGTACAATTCCTCGTACTCACTGTCCATTATTTAGAGATTTTTCCATACAAAAATGATCGAAAAAGTGGCGGATGACGTAAATGACGAAAGTTTTGAATTTGATGTAAATAGGTGGGATTGCCGGGAAACGGAAATTATGCAACAGGAGCTCGAATTTTGGCTTCAAATGTGCGAATTTTGAGCCAATTTGCTGATCAGTTTTGGGGTTAAAACTGGACTCGAAAACTAAGTAAGTATTGATCAACAATCTATTTTCTCGAATTTAAAATGGAGCAATTTTCTCAGTTTATTAAAGGCACAGGAAGAATGTAGTTTTTGTTCAATATGAATAGAAAATTTTTCTTTTGTTTTATATCTAATATTGTATATACAGAAATAATAAACTAATATAATATTTCTCTTCTTCCATCTATCCTCTATTTTTGTCTTCTGTTCCCTCTTCTCTTCTTTCCTCGCCCTCTCTACTTCCTTCATCCATTCTAGTCCTATTCCCCTTTCGTTCAATATGCAATTTCTCTCCCTTTCCTCTTCTCTCATTCCCACGCACTCTTTCAGCAAATGTTCTATCGTCTCTCTTGCTCTTCACATACTCTACACACTCTCCCTTACTCCTCCAGTCAGAATTTGTTTTCTCTTTCCTCCATTCCTCCATTCATCCATCTCCCTTGTTCTCTGCGTCGTTCGATATCTTCCCTAGGGTATCCATTTCTCTCGTAGTATTTTCGTCTTTCCTTCCCTTCTTCTTTTTCTCTCCTTTTCTTCTTTCAATACTCCTGCAATATCTTACATTCTGACTTTTCATTCTGTCCTCAAATTTCATCCCCCTTTTCCTTGTCTCCACTCTCAACTTGCTCCTTTTCGTTTCCTCCCTTATTATATACCCCGGTATTATATACACACTCGATCCATTCAGAATCTCTACAGGTCCTGTCTATCGTCTCTTCCGTACTGTGCTTTCTCTTTTGTTATTTCCGTACTTTCTATTTCCTGCTCCTTTCTCTCCATCTTCTTCCCCATCTTTTTCTTCTTCTCCCTCTAACAGCTCTACAAAATGCCTTCTCCATTCCCCTATCGCTATCTTTCCCATTCCATCTTCTCTCTCCCTTTTTTTCTTTCTTGATTTACGTACTTTCCACGCTATCGATATATCGGTATATTAGTGCCGTAGCAGAATGCGGAGGTACTCTTGTCTTTGATTATTCGCTCGCTCGTTGTATCGCTCGCTCGCTCGTCTAGTCTGTTCGTCGGATAACTTGAGAACGAAAGCAGATATCGAGCTGAAATTTTGTACACGGGTGTATACCCGGAAAATCTCGGCGGGGTGGGCCATATCGGACCACGGGGGTGGGAGTTATGGGTGAAAAACCGAAAAATTATTAACAGCAATAACTCGAGAACTAGTGGACGTATCTTTCTGAAACTTGGTACCCCTCAAGTCTGTTGAAAGTGAAACGGTGCTAATTTCGGGGGATGAAATTTAGGGGATGAAAACCACAAAAAATAAGATAGGAGTGCAAGGGTTGCACGCAGCTGTCGGAAACTCAACGTACACACAATTATCGGTGAAATCTTGCGGGGGATGCGTTTTTTCGTAATATCGAACAGATCGGGTGGAAATTAGGGGTTGCAACTCGAAATTCCGCTTAATAAGTATTGGTCGAAATTGGCGTCATTCGATAGCTTTCCATTAATGATTCAAAAAAGGTGTCATTCATATTTTGAGAAAAGCCACCCTTATAGGCGCTACAATCCCTAACATGCAGAAACACAAAAATGCGAAAACTCAAAAACTGCTCAACGTATCAAGGCATAATTTGGCGTGTTAATTTTCAGTGACATTGTAGGTGGATGGACAAAGTTTCACTAAAGTCTAACAAGGGGGATGAAATTTAAGGGTTAAAACTTGGAATTTCTTCAAGTAAATGGTAGCATAAAATTACGGTGTTCGATAGATTTCGGTCAACTATTGAAAAAAGGTCTTATGAGTTTTCAACCTAAAGTCAACCCCTTGACTATTAACCACCCCTAACTCTTTGCAAGCGGATAAATATATTTTATTTATTTTTTCTGAAACCTTATTGCTTTATTTATGAACAACAGAAGTCAGTAAATACGCACGGAGTTATGTAACAATGGAAAAATAAACTCGCCCCTGTAAATCATAAAGGGGTGAAATCATGTGGGGTTGAAAACATGAATCTACAAATCACCGGAATTTTTCAACGAATTGGGTTAGGGTGGTGAAATTGAAAACGCAACTTCCTTTAGGGTGTGTGGGGGTGGTGAAATAGGGGGTTGGAGTTTAAGGGTGAAACGTCCATAAAGCCCTGTAATTTGACACAGAGAAGCAATATCTTCTGCGAAACTGTGACATCTTACACACTGCATCTTCGAGAAGGGAAGAGTGAATTTTAGGAGAAAATTATCGAAGGGGATGAAAGTTAGGGGTGGAAACTTGAATTTTTACTGAATAATGTATAGTTGAAAATAATACTATTCGATAGCTTTCTATTGATGGTACAAAAAAGGTCTTATTCATCATTCGCGAAAAACGACCCTTAAAGGCGGTACAACCCCTTAACATGCCGAAACACAAAAATGCGAGAACTCAAAAACTGCTCAACGTATCAGGGCTAAATTTGATGTGGTAATTTACAGCGCCACTGTAGGCAGATGGGCAAATTTTCATTAATATCTAACAAGGGGGATGAAATTTAAGGGTTGAAACTGGAAATTTTTTCATGTAAGTGGTGGAATAAAATTATGGGGTTCGATAGACTTCGGTCAACCATTGAAAAGAGTCTTATGAGTCTTCAACCTAAAACCAACCCCTACGCTACTAACAACCCCTAAGCCCTAGCAAGCGGAGTAAAGACATTTTATTTTTTTTTGCTTCCTTCTGATTTGTTAATAATTAAAAGTCATTTTCATTAACTCAACCCATCCACAATTTTTCAACCCCTTTCATGATATGTGAACCCTCAAAGAGTAAAATTTACCCAGACCGCTTCTTTTTCTTATGATTTTCGCTAGTTCTACTTAACTACAGTACATTTTCACCCCTTTTGATTTTTCATCCCCCTTAACAATTTTTCTCACCCCCCGAGCGTTAATTTTGTAAAATTCGCGCAGTTTTGCCTTTTTTCGGTAATAAATTTTACCGAATTTTACTCATATGGATTGTTTTTGCCTTTTTCACTTTTCCAACCCCCTTCGCAACATTTCAACCCCCAAAAGCTAAATTTGCATAATTGGCTTACTTTCGTGTTATTTTCTGTAATTCTGCTTAATTACGATTAATTATCATCCACTTTGACGTTTCATCCTCCTTTACAATTTTTCAACCTCGTAGGTGTTAATTTTGCCAAATTCGGATATTTTCGTTTTTCTTCGGTAATAAATTCAACCCATTTGGATGATTTCTCACTTTTTTGATCCCCTCGAAATGTTTCAACTCTTCAAATGCTAAATTGGGTTATTTTGGTGTTATTTTCCGTAATTTTACTTAGCCACGGTTAATCCTCATACCTTTTGACTTTTCATCCACCTTTACAATTTTTTAACCCTCTAAGTGCTAATTTTGCAAAATTCGCATAATTTCGTTTTTCCTCGGTCATAAAATTGAACGCATTTGGGATTCAGTTTACCTTTTACAATTTTTCAATTTCCTTCGCAATAGGTGCGTATTTCAACCCCCACAAAAGTTTTAATTGCATAATTTGGTTATTTTCATGTTTTATTTCGTAATTCTACTTAATCACACTTAATTTTCATTCCTCTTGACTTTTCATCCCCTTTCACAATTTTTCAGCCCCGAGTGTTAATTTTTCAAAATTCGCCAAATTTTGTTTTAATTCCGGTAATTCTTTTCATTTACTCATTCCTGTTCATTTTCTATTTTTAAATTTTGTAACAACAATTTTCTAACATTTCGCCTTTTTGACACATCTGTGCGTTTGCAGAGGCACTACTACTAAGTGCAGATTGATAAAATCTGCACCCGATTCCACCAGTAAGACCAGCCGCCCCTCGATACACATTAACTTGATAAACATCTACCGAGATATACATCGCATTGATATACATCTTCCGTTGGCTTTTTTCCATTTTCTTAATTCACTTCTCATCTCTCTTTTTGCCTTCTTACATTCTTTATCAAACCATCGCCTTTCGTATCCCTGACTTAGTGTTATTTCCTCTCTTCTTACTAGGTACTCCTCTTATAATTTTTTTTACTTAATTTTGGTGGCAAACGGCCAATAGCAAGTGCCTTTTTGGCATGTCGTCTATGAAATTTGAAAGATGATGACCAACATTTGTTTTATCAGCACATGAAAAGTCTTCGAACTTTGTTTTCGGTTCTATAGCCGCTTCCGTAGCTGTCCATTTTCTTCTTCTACACCCTTTGCTTCGAATTTTGCTTTTTCCAGCTTTTGCCTCTTCATCCCATGTTTCTTTTTTTATTACCTTTTTTTGTTATGCTTCTCTTATTTCGATCTTCCTTCGCTCTTTTTATTTCTCCCTGTGGTCTGATTCCACCCTTTCCCCAATCCTGAACTTCTCCACCTCTTCCCATGCTTCTTCATTTACTAGTACGTAGTCTATTACAGATTCTACATTTGTTCCTGCATATGTAAACTCCCACTTTTCATCTCTTTTTTGTTTCCGTTTAAAACCTACCCCTTTTCTTCAACCAATTTCCCCAGGATTCTTCCTTCTTTATTTTCTGATTTGTCCTTTGTTTCCCTCCTTGCTTTTCCCTTGTTTTCTGATGTCCCCTTCTTCTCTAACTTTGCCTTAAAGTCTCCCCCTATAATTACTCTTTCCTGTTTCCCTTCTTCTATTCTTTCTTCTATTTTCTTTTTCATCGCTTTCATGTCCCTGGTGTAAACTGTCATTATTTGCCATTTCTTATTATCTATTATCACGTTTCTTTCCATTATCTCTTCTTATTCTCTCTTTGAGTTTTCTTTAATTTTTCTCTGTCCCTTCTTTTATACCCATTATACTTTCTACCCCTTTCTTTTTTGCCTCATCGCTCCTTGTTAATTTCAACTTTAGTCTTTCGGCAATCTCTCTTAAGTACTTTTCCCACCCTCTTCTTACACCCATGTCTTTACTCTATTAACCCCACTATGCCGAATATATTCCCACGCTTCATCATCTTTGTTCCTTATTCCCGCTATATTTCAGAACAGAAATGTACATTCTTTCTTTTCCCTGTTTTTAACTGTTCCTACATCTTTCGTTCTACTTATTTTTGCTCGTGTACCTTAATAATACCTCTTCGTCTTTGTTTTTTCTGTTTCTATTCCTGTAAGTAGTAAGTTAGTTGCCATCTTCCGAACTTAATGTGAACTATACTACGGCGCCACCTCGTGATGCGCAATGCATCACACATTATTCTTTCAATTTCATAAACACAGAAACGCAATTAATACTGCTATATTTTATCGGCGTTTCACTTTACTGCGCATTTTATTCCTATTGATTTCAACTCCCCTTTCAACTGAACATTGCAATTTGTGATTAATTTAATCAGATAGCACCTACTAACACAAGTTTTTGAGATAAGCCTACGCGTAACTTCCATGACAAGCAAGAATCAACAAAATTCTTCATTCCGAAAAGATGGTTTGTTGCCTGAATACGTACGTGGCCGTAGCTGCAGCTATAGCAGCAATAATTCTCCTACTGAAAGCCTACCAAAAATATTTAGTGGGATGGAGCAAAAGTAAGGCTACTTTGGTTGGAAAAACTGTCATCGTCACTGGAGCAAACACAGGTAAGATGACTTAGCAAGAAAATTTTAAATCACATTTTATTTTAGGCATTGGCTATGAAGCCGCTTTGGACTTCGCCAAAAGAGGAGCCAGAGTAATTTTAGCTTGCCGAGACCAAAATAGAGCGGAAGCGGCACGTTCAAAAATCGTAGAAGAAACAAGCAATCAAAACGTGTTCGTGAAAATCCTCGACCTCGCTTCTTTCGCGTCTGTCCGTAAATTTGCGGAAGATGTAAGAAGAAATGAAGCTCGTTTGGACGTTTTGGTGAATAACGCGGGGCTTGGCGGATTAGGAGATGTAAAATCCGAAGATGGACATAATCTAGTGATACAGATTAATCACCTTTCACACTTTCTGCTTACTCATCTTCTCATTGATCTTCTGAAGAAATCAGGGCCAAGTCGAGTGGTTAATGTGTCGTCAGGTGCTGGTAAACGTGGAAAACTGAACTTCAGTAACATAAATGAAGCGAAATTTCCTCTACAGCTTTATTCTAATTCGAAATTGTGTAATATTTTATTCACGATAGAATTGGCGGAGAGGTTGAAAGGGAGTGGGGTTACAACTTATTCGCTGCATCCTGGGGTTGTAAGGACGGAGTTTGATAGAAATGTTTCGGGAATTCTGTATTATCTTTTCAATGCTTTCACTTTCTTTATGAAAGATTGTGAAGAGGGTGCTCAAACAACGATTTATACAGCTGTGGCGAAGGGGGTTGAAGGAGAGAGTGGAGAACATTTTGTGGATTGCAGGAAGGTGAAGAGATATTCAAGTGCTTCCGATCCTGGACATGCCAAAAAATTGTGGGAGATTTCTGAAGCTGCAGTCAAGCTGAAACCGGAAGACCCTAAAATATAATTCCTTGTATTTTCAGTATTTTCACAAATAAACAAAATTGATATGTAGATTGTCTTGGTGTATGACTGTAGTCCAGGCAGAATGCCCAAAATGGGGTTGTAGAAAACATGGAAGGGGGGAGAATTTTTCTCTTCGGGAATGTGTTGGGGGTAGTTAGGAGGTAAACATACTAAAAGTCCCCGCCCCTAACCCGTCCGCTTCAGGGGGGGAGAGGGGTGGAAAGGTCCCTTTTTTTGTTTTTTCGCTTATAACTCGAAAATGGTGCGTCGTACCGAAAAAATCCTTGTATGAAAATGAAAGCCTATAAAATTTTCTACAACTCTGCCATTATACATTGTTAAGGAAAAATGCACCGGTTTCGAGATATCCGCTCTCAAAAGACGGCAATTGTCAAAACAAACTTTTGCTTCTAATTCCTCAGTCTTTGGTTTTGCAGAAAAGTCGTCAGGAAGAAAGTTTTGGAGCGTTCAATTTCCTTCAAGAATATATATATACAGGGTGGTTCCTTGTTCACTGCTCACCACTGGCATCTTCTAAACGGTAAGAGGTTCGAAGTCGGTTAAATTACAGAAATATTGCACTGTTTAAATTTCACTTGGAGCTTTTATATTACTGACAGCTGTCAATTGAATGGCATCGTTAGAAATTTTTTAGGACTTCTAGATTTTGAGTAACGGTAGTCAACTTTTTATTCTCTTAAGGTACCCATATTGTATTTTAACACCTTCGGACACATAAAAAATTAGCTTTTCAAAAACGTAATCAAAATGGACTTTTTTGACAGATCGTCAAAATTTGAAAATTGATATGAGTATGTTGTAAAATGAGCCTAAGCTTATGAAAAAAATTTCAAGAGAGTACACCAACTTTTTTCATCTCTTATGACGTCAAAAACAATTGAATTTTGAACGATAATACAGGCTGAGTAAAGAAGGCGACGGCGGTCCATAACTTCTGAACCCTTCCAGCTAGGAAATCAATTCCAACGCCATTACTACCGCCAATTCTACAACCAAAAAATACTTCAACTATACAGGGTGTCCCAAGACACTTGCATCGCATGGCAACTTGATTTTTTTAAATGGAACACCACCATTTTGATGCCATATTCTGGATCACCTATAACATAGCTTTACATCGACATAATACATTCGATGTTTTAAGGCTCTGTTCTAAAGTAATTAACTCTTTTTGAAAAATTTCGATCATTGCGGGTGCTCTTTAAAGAAATTCCTGAGAACTCAATTTTGTATCTAGAGAGCTGAGATTCGGTACGAATATGAAGGAAGGTCTATTCTATCTATCTAACATGATAAGTATCATTATCACTATACAGGGTGTTAAAAATTCTGTGTCAAGTTTGGAAAATTTCAAATATGCAAAACTCCATTTTTTCAAATGGCACCCCCTGTTATTATTGTGCCATGGGGTTCGGCTGTTGAATTACTTTATTTTTTATTAAGTATGTCCTATACCTAAAGTCAATACTTCAAAAGATATTCTTTGTCTTATTTATTTTATTGAAGATTCATTGTTTATGTCAATAAATGTGACAAACTGTCTGGTAACCATGTAAATAAACAATGTTAATCGTAACTGTCATACAGTCCATGGCATTCTTTAATTGAGATCGTAATAATCTTCAATAAAATAAATAAGACAAAGAATATCTTTTGAAGTATTGACTTTAGGTATAGGACATACTTAATAACAAATAAAGTAATTCAACAGCCGAACCCCATGGCACAATAATAACAGGGGGTGCCATTTGAAAAAATTTAGTTTTGCATATTTGAAATTTTCCGAACTTGACACAGAATTTTTAACACCCTGTATAGTGATAATGATACTTATCATGTTAGATAGATGGAATAGACCTTCCTTCATATTCGTACCGAATGTCAGCTCTCTAGATACAAAATTGAGATCTCAGTAATTTTTTTAAAAAGCACCCGCAATGATCGAAATTTTTGAAAAAGAATTAATTACTTTAGAACAGAGCCTTGAAACATCGAATGTCTTATATCGATGTAAAGCTATGTTATAGGTGACCCAGAATATGGCATCAAAATGGTGATGTTCCATTTAAAAAAATCAAGTTGCCATGCGTTGCTTGTGTTTTGGGACACCCTGTATAGTTGAAAGAATTTTTTGGCTGTAGAATTGGCGATGTTGTACATAATGGCGTTTGAATTGATTTCCTAGCTGGAAGGGTTCAGAAGTTATGGACCGCCGTCGCCTTCTTGACTCACCCTGTATTATCGTTCAAAATTCAACTGTTTTTGACGTCATAAGAGATGAAAAAAGTTTGTGTACTCTCTTGAAATTTTTTTCATAAGCTTAGGCTCATTTTACAACATACTCATATCAATTTTCTAATTTTGAGGATCTGTCAAAAAAGTCCATTTTGATTACGTTTTTGAAAAGCTAATTTTCTATGTGTCCGACGGTGTTAAAATATAATTTGGCTACCTTAAGAGAATAAAAAGTTGACTACCGTTACTCAAAATCTAGAAGTCCTAAAAAATTTTTGACGATGCCATTCAATTGACAGCTGTCAGTAATATAAAAGCTCCAAGTGAAATTTAAACAGTGCAATATTTCTGCAATTTAACCGACTTCGAACCTCTTACCGTTTAGAAGATGCCAGTGGTGAGCAGTGAAAAAGGAACCACCCTGTATATATATATTCTTGAAGGAAATTGAACGCTCTAAAACTTTCTTCCTGACGACTTTTCTGCAAAACCAAAGACTGAGGAATTAGAAGCAAAAGTTTGTTTTGACAATTGCCGTCTTTTGAGAGCGGATATCTCGAAACCGGTGCATTTTTCCTTAATAATGTATAATAGCAGAGTTGTAAAAAATCTTATAGGCTTTCATTTTCGCTACGACGCACCATTTTCGAGTTATAAGCGAAAAAACAAAAAAAGGGACCTTTCCGCCCCCCTCTCCCCTGAAGCGGACGGGTTAGGGGCGGGGACTTTTAGTATGTTTATCTCCTAACTACCCCCAACACATTCCCGAAGAGAAAAATTCTCCCCCCTTCCATGCTCTCTACAACCCCTTCATTGCCTGGACTACTGGTTGTATGATCCTAGCTCTCTTTCTCGAGATCGTAGCTATAAAAATGTTCAAAATTTCAGTACCTAATTTAAGAAAGATTTATTAGGATTTTTGATAAAGCGTAAAATCAAAACCTTCCGCTTAATCTGTTTACATCCCATTGTCGAAAAGTTCAGCATGGCTGACGCCTGAGAACACTAATTATTTAACAATTCCTTGACTATTCACCATTCTCAGAATATACTGTATAATTATCCTTGAAGTTTTAATATAAAACAGGCCGTAAGGATAAGGCGATCCATCAGTCACCACAATGAAATTCCTCTGCTGTCTCCTGTTGGCTCTATTCGCCGGAATTGAAGTAAGTTAACTAAATTTTATTTCCTTCACTAATTTTTGAAATAGGCAGGTTTGAGTCCCGAGCAGGAAGCGAACAGAATTAAATGGGCTATGGAATGTAAGGAAGAAACGGGAATTTCCGATGAATTGCTAGGAAAATTGGCCACGGGGGAAATTGTCGACGATCCGAAAGTAAAAGAGCAGATGGTATGTTTCACCAAAAAAGTAGGAATTGTAAGCAGCGATGGGCAAATTTTGAGGGATGTTTTGGAAAGTAAACTGACAGCAGCTGGTTATGGGCATATGATAGAAGACTTGAATCAATGCGATGTTGATAAAGGCTCGCCCCAAGAAACTATTTTCCACGCTATCAAATGTTTATATGCGAAGAAGCCAGACTACAAACTCTCTTAGGAGTTCACTTCTTTTACGAGTTTAATATGTACAGTAATTGGCCTTAAATTAAATCAGATTATAATGAAAACATATGTTTTGTCTTTGATTTCTTACTGAAACTAGAACATGAAGCGCGCTCCGCGCGCCTAATGAAGTGATTTTTTACATTATAAAATCTTTTTAAATGTACTCGTGGTTGACAATTCTGTACTATAAATGTAAAATTTTCAAAAGTTCAGGTGACAGTGAAGATTTTAAAACAAATCTCTATTGGTCAGATTTCACCAAAATGACACTTTCCGGGAACCGATGTGGCCCAAAATCTAATCAGCACCTACAAATTGCCCCCTGAATTATGTGTGCCAAATTTCATCTCGATGCGATCAGTAGTTTGAGCTGCAGCGTGTTCCAGACACACAGACACAGACATTTTTTCAAAAACCACTTTTTTGGGTTCCCAGTAGGTACCCTAAAACGTAAAGATTCGATGTTTTTGGCCATTCAATTTTTTTGAATTTTTCGATCGATTCCAAAACTGCTCCGTAGAAGTTCAAAATAAGGTTGGCCTGTCCGAGGAACATCAAATTACATACCTAGGTACCTACGTTAGAGTCAGTAATAAACTCAAAATCGATTTCTAGATGAATTCGTGAATTCCTCATTTAATGATCAAAATAATAAATGCATGATGGGCATTCATAACTTTTACATTTATTTTTCAATGAACAAAAATTAAATGATATTGCTAATGATAATAAACGGGATAATAAATAAAATTAAATGATATATATATAAAATTATGTACCTATGCTATTTCGAATAATGTATTATCTGTCCACAATTCCTTTTCTCTTCTCCAAGTTCTTGTAACACACCGAAGAGATAACCTTCTTAAAGTCTTTTAATTTAGATTTAATTGACATTTGAAAAAGCCACCGGAAGATGTACATCAATGCGATGCGTATCCCTGTAGATGTTTATCATGTTAATGTGTATGCAGGGGCGGCTGGTCTTACTGGTGGAATCGGGTGCAGATTGTATCAATCTGCACCTAGTAGTAGTGCCTCCGCAGACGCACAGATGTGTCAAAAAGGCGAAATGTTAAAAATTTCTTGATGAAAATCATCCAATTATATTAAAGCTTTTGTGGGTGTTGAAACACCTACCCATTGCGAAGGAAACTGGAAAATTGTAGACTGAATTCCAAATGAGTTCTATTACCAACGAATTATTATTATTATTATTATTATTATTATTGTAAAGTTGTGTTTAAATGGGAAAAGTGTAATAAAAAAGTTGCATTAAGTGGAAATTCGTGGGGAATATATTTTCCACTTAATGTATACTAATTCCGGATCACAGCTTGCTTTAAGTGGATTTCCCAAAGCAAAATACTAAAATATTTTTCCACTCAAAGCAGAGTTATTATTTTGCGCTCATGTTCCGAAAGATGTCGCCACCAGCGACTCGGTTCTGGTCATTGTATTTTGTGTGGTACTACTTGTCCCGGTCATTGCATTGAGGAATTAAGACAGATTGTTTTGGTTGCTCGGGAGCACCTCGGGAGCTTCAGTATGGTACTTGGTGCTTGAGTGTGTGTCGTCCGTCAGCACCGAGATGAAGCTTGTAGTAGCCAAAAACGCAACAAGGATTGACAGTGCCCTTCTCGGTGCCATTTTAAAGGGGGGTAAACTGACCATTAAGCAATTAATCGCAGTTTTGAAAATTTCAAATTAACCTGGTTTGGGATTGGAGGTTAGGTTTCGGCAATCTGTTGATAATTATTAAGATTTCCACCTGGCTCTTCAAAAGATACCAGGTAATGACTAATAACCATAATCTTATTCTGTTGTACTTGTTTCTGCTTTAATTGCAGCGGGAAAATACCTACGATGAATCACAGAGTAGCTGAACTTCAATTGCCAGTTGACCAGCTTGGCCCCTACCTTACAGGTGTGCCAATACCTGCCAGCGAACCGTGAATATTGGCAGACGAACTGAAGAGCATTTATTTCAATGATAGTCCTATGGATCAGAAACTTTATACGTTGTTTAGCAGAAACCAATTTGTGGTGCTTCTGATGATGTTTCGAGTCATGAAAGGTTGTGCGAGAGCAGACGGAGACCATGGTTCTCCAAAGTTATTGTGCACTCCTTGATAGAAGAAAACAAGTCGACAGTAAAATTCATCAGTGACCGTCCAGTGTCGTGAAGCATGTCTTCAATTGCAGTGGAGCTTGGGTTGTATAATCCGAAAATTTCTGGTTTTTATCTAATATAAGTAGGTATTTAAGTACTTAAGACATTTGCACAATTATTGTCAATTGCAACACTGTTTTTAATATTTAAAGATGCCTTCTAAAAAATGCTTGTTTCATTGTATTATTTGTAATGTATCGTTCTTTATTTTACTTGTTCGTTTAGTTATTACTGTGGCTATTTGTCATTCATTAGTTAGTTCTTAATTTTGTTACCAGAGAATATTGGAGTTAGTTTTGTTTAACACTTATTTTACTTTTATTTTTTGTTTAAGGTAAATAAAATCACGTTAAAGACTTTAAACATTTCTTTTACATTTCCACTTGAAAAATGGATGACATTCCGGCGGCTAACGGACAGGCTTTAAGTGGAAATTCGCATTAAGAATGATTGTTATTCGGGTTTAAGGGGTTACCCGAGTCTGCCAAAAATCAGTTTGGATCCAAAAACGTGCAGTTGATGGACCGCTAGGTCTTAGGGGCACTTGATTCTTCTCTAGTGATGAGTTTTGCATTTCGGTTCGAAAATTGGATGATATTCCGGCGGCTAACGGACAGGCTTTAAGTGGAAATTCGCATTAAGAATGATTGTTATATGGATTTAAGAGGTTGCCAAAAATCAGTTTGGATCCAAAAACGTGCAGTTGATGAACGGCTAGTTCTTAAAGGTGCTCTTTGCGGCCTTATTGGAGCTTTTGGAGACCCGCTGGACCGATTGCACATTTTCGAAGCCACAAAGCCGCAAGAAAATGCCCAGCACACATTTACGACCCTACCGTCGTCTTTACTTTACATTTCAACACAATAAAAACTTAAAAATTTGATTATAGACTGCCAAAAGAGCCACAAATGGCTCACTTGCATTAAATTCTCCTTCAATGACCAATTTCTTGCATTTCAGTTCGAAAATTGGATGATATTCCGACGGCTAACGGACAGGCTTTAAGTGGAAATTCGCATTAAGAATGATTGTTATACGGGTTTAAGGGGTTGCCAAAAATCAGTTTGGATCCAAAAACGTGCAGTTGCTGAACGCCTAGTTCTTAAAGGTACTCTTTGGGGCCTTATTAGAGCTTTTAGAGTACCGCTGGACCGATTGCACATTTTCGAAGCCACAAAGCCGCAAGAAAATGCCCAGCACACATTTACGGTCCTACCGTCGTCTTTACTTTACATTTCAACACAATAAAAACTTAAAAATTTGATTCTGCACTGTCAAAAGAGCCACAAGTAGCTTACTTGCGTTAAATTCTCCTTCAATGACCAATTGTTTGCATTTCCGTTCGAAAATTGGATGATATTCCGGCGGCTAACGGACAGGCTTTAAGTGGAAATTCGCATTAAGAATGATTGTTATTCGGATTTAAGGGGTTACCCGAGTCTGCCAAAAATCAGTTTGGGTCCAAAAACGTGCAGTTGATGAACCGCTAGGTTTTAGGGGCACTGGCTTCTTCTCCAGTGATGAGTTTTGCATTTCGGTTCGAAAATTGGATGATATTCCGGCGGCTAACGGACAGGCTTTAAGTGGAAATTCGCATTAAGAATGATTGTTATACGGGTTTAAGGGGTTGCCAAAAATCAGTTTGGATCCAAAAACGTGCAGTTGATGAACGGCTAGTTCTTAAAGGTACTCTTTACGCCCTTATTGGAGCTTTTGGAGAACCGCTGGACCGATTGCACATTTTCGAAGTCACAAAGCCGCAAGAAAATGCCCAGCACACATTTACGGTCCTACCGTCGTCTTTACTTTACATTTCAACACAGTAAAAATTTAAAAATTTTATTCTGGACTGTCAAAAGAGCCACAAGTAGCTTACTTGCGTTCAATTCTCCATCAATGACCAATTTTTTGCATTTCAGTTTTTCAGTTCGAAAATTAGATGATAATCCGACGGCTAACGGACAGGCTTTAAGTGGAAATTCGCATTAAGAATGATTGTTATTCGGATTTAAGGGGTTACCCGAGTCTGCCAAAAATCAGTTTGGATCCAAAAACGTGCAGTTGATGAACCGCTAGGTCTTAGGGGCACTGGATTCTTCTCCAGTGATGAGTTTTGCATTTCCCTTCGAAAATTGGATGATATTCCGGCGGCTAACGGACAGGCTTTAAGTGGAAATTCGCATTAAGAATGATTGTTATACGGGTTTAAGAGGTTGCCAAAAATCAGTTTGGATCCAAAAACGTGCAGTTGATGAACGACTAGTTCTTAAAGGTACTTTTTACGGCCTTATTGGAGCTTTTGGAGAACCGCTGGACCGATTGCGCATTTTCGAAGCCACAAAGTCGCAAAAAAATGCCCAGCACACATTTACGACCCTACCGTCGTCTTTACTTTACATTTCAACACAATAAAAACTTAAAAATTTGATTCTGCACTGTCAAAAGAGCCACAAGTGGCTCACTTGCATTAAATTCTCCTTCAATGACCAATTTTTTGCATTTCAGTTCGAAAATTGGATGATATTCCGACGGCTAACGGACAGGCTTTAAGTGGAAATTCGCATTAAAAATGATTGTTATACGGGTTTAAGGGGTTGCCAAAAATCAGTTTGGATCCAAAAACGTGCAGTTGCTGAACGGCTAGTTCTTAAAGGTACTCTTTGGGGCCTCATTAGAGCTTTTGGAGTACCGCTGGACCGATTGCACATTTTCGAAGCCACAAAGCCGCAAGAAAATGCCTAGCACACATTTACGGTCCTACCGTCGTCTTTACGTTACATTTCAACACAGTAAAAATTTAAAAATTTGATTCTGCACTGTCAAAAGAGCCACAAGTAGCTTACTTGCGTTAAATTCTCCTTCAATGACCAATTGTTTGCATTTCCGTTCGAAAATTGGATGATATTCCGGCGGCTAACGGACAGGCTTTAAGTGGAAATTCGCTTTAAGAATGATTGTTATTCGGGTTTAAGGGGTTGCCCGAGTCTGCCAAAAATCAGTTTGGATCCAAAAAGTGGTGAAGTGAAGTGGGGAGCTTAAAACGTGCAGTTGATGAACCGCTAGGTCTTAGGGGCACTTGCTTCTTCTCTAGTGCTGAGTTTTGCATTTCGGTTTGAAAATTGGATGATATTCCGACGACTAACGGACAGGCTTTAAGTGGAAATTCGCTTAAAAAATGATTCTTATACGGGTTGCCAAAAATCAGTTTCGATCCAAAAACGTGCAGTTGATGGACCGCTAGGTCTTAGGGGCACTTGATTCTTCTCTAGTGATGAGTTTTGCATTTCGGTTCGAAAATTGGATGATATTCCGGCGGCTAACGGACAGGCTTTAAGTGGAAATTCGCATTAAGAATGATTGTTATATGGGTTTAAGAGGTTGCCAAAAATCAGTTTGGATCCAAAAACGTGCAGTTGATGAACGGCTAGTTCTTAAAGGTGCTCTTTGCGGCCTTATTGGAGCTTTTGGAGACCCGCTGGACCGATTGCACATTTTCGAAGCCACAAAGCCGCAAGAAAATGCCCAGCACACATTTACGACCCTACCGTCGTCTTTACTTTACATTTCAACACAATAAAAACTTAAAAATTTGATTATAGACTGCCAAAAGAGCCACAAGTGGCTCACTTGCATTAAATTCTCCTTCAATGACCAATTTCTTGCATTTCAGTTCGAAAATTGGATGATATTCCGACTACTAACGGACAGGCTTTAAGTGGAAATTCGCATTAAGAATGATTGTTATTCGGATTCAAGGGGTTACCCGAGTTTGCCAAAAATTAGTTTGGATCCAAAAACGTGCAGTTGATGAACCGCTAGGTCTTAGGGGCACTGGCTTCTTCTCCAGTGATGAGTTTCGCATTTCGGTTCGAAAATTGGATGATATTCCGGCGGCTAACGGACAGGCTTTAAGTGGAAATTCGCATTAAGAATGATTGTTATACGGGTTTAAGGGGTTGCCAAAAATCAGTTTGGATCCAAAAACGTGCAGTTGATGAACGGCTAGTTCTTAAAGGTGCTCTTTGCGGCCTTATTGGAGCTTTTGGAGACCCGCTGGACCGATTGCACATTTTCGAAGCCACAAAGCCGCAAGAAAATGCCCAGCACACATTTACGACCCTACCGTCGTCTTTACTTTACATTTCAACACAATAAAAACTTAAAAATTTGATTATAGACTGCCAAAAGAGCCACAAGTGGCTCACTTGCATTAAATTCTCCTTCAATGACCAATTTTTTGCATTTCAGTTCGAAAATTGGATGATATTCCGACGGCTAACGGACAGGCTTTAAGTAGAAATTCGCATTAAGAATGATTGTTATTCGGATTTAAGGGGTTACCCGAGTCTGCCAAAAATTAGTTTGGATCCAAAAACGTGCAGTTGATGAACCGCTAGGTCTTAGGGGCACTGGCTTCTTCTCCAGTGATGAGTTTTGCATTTCGGTTCGAAAATTGGATGATATTCCAGCGGCTAACGGACAGGCTTTAAGTGGAAATTCGCATTAAGAATGATTGTTATACGGGTTTAAGGGGTTGCCAAAAATCAGTTTGGATCCAAAAACGTGCAGTTGCTGAACGGCTAGTTCTTAAAGGTACTCTTTGGGGCCTTATTAGAGCTTTTGGAGTACCGCTGGACCGATTGCACGTTTTCGAAGCCACAAAGCCGCAAGAAAATGCCCAGCACACATTTACGGTCCTACCGTCGTCTTTACGTTACATTTCAACACAGTAAAAATTTAAAAATTTGATTCTGGACTGTCAAAAGAGCCACAAGTAGCTTACTTGCGTTCAATTCTCCATCAATGACCAATTTTTTGCATTTCAGTTTTTCAGTTCGAAAATTAGATGATAATCCGACGGCTAACGGACAGGCTTTAAGTCGAAATTCGCATTAAGATTGATTGTTATTCGGATTTAAGGGGTTACCCGAGTCTGCCAAAAATCAGTTTGGATCCAAAAACGTGCAGTTGATGAACGGCTAGTTCTTAAAGGTACTCTTTGCGGCCTTATTGGAGCTTTTGGAGACCCACTGGACCGATTGCACATTTTCGAAGCCACAAAGCCGCAAGAAAATGCCCAGCACACATTTACGACCCTACCGTCGTCTTTACTTTACATTTCAACACAGTAAAAATTTAAAAATTTGATTCTGCACTGTCAAAAGAGCCACAAGTGCCTCACTTGCGTTAAATTCTCCTTCAGTGACCAATTTTTTGCATTTCAGTTCGAAAATTGGATGATATTCCGGCGGCTAACGGACAGGCTTTAAGTGGAAATTCGCATTAAGAATGATTGTTATACGGGTTTAAGGGGTTGCCAAAAATCAGTTTGGATCCAAAAACGTGCAGTTGATGAACGGCTAGTTCTTAAAGGTACTCTTTACGGCCTTATTGGAGCTTTTGGAGAACCGCTGGACCGATTGCACATTTTCGAAGCCACAAAGCCGCAAGAAAAAGCCCAGCACACATTTACGGTCCTACCGTCGTCTTTATTTTACATTTCAACACAATAAAAACTTAAAAATTTGATTCTGCACTGTCAAAAGAGCCACAAGTAGCTTACTTGCGTTAAATTCTCCTTCAATGACCAATTGTTTGCATTTCCGTTCGAAAATTGGATGATATTCCGGCGGCTAACGGACAGGCTTTAAGTGGAAATTCGCATTAAGAATGATTGTTATTCGGATTTAAGGGGTTACCCGAGTCTGCCAAAAATCAGTTTGGGTCCAAAAACGTGCAGTTGATGAACCGCTAGGTTTTAGGGGCACTGGCTTCTTCTCCAGTGATGAGTTTTGCATTTCGGTTCGAAAATTGGATGATATTCCGGCGGCTAACGGACAGGCTTTAAGTGGAAATTGATTGTTATACGGGTTTAAGGGGTTGCCAAAAATCAGTTTGGATCCAAAAACGTGCAGTTGATGAACGGCTAGTTCTTAAAGGTACTCTTTACGCCCTTATTGGAGCTTTTGGAGAACCGCTGGACCGATTGCACATTTTCGAAGTCACAAAGCCGCAAGAAAATGCCCAGCACACATTTACGGTCCTACCGTCGTCTTTACTTTACATTTCAACACAGTAAAAATTTAAAAATTTGATTCTGGACTGTCAAAAGAGCCACAAATAGCTTACTTGCGTTCAATTCTCCATCAATGACCAATTTTTTGCATTTCAGTTTTTCAGTTCGAAAATTAGATGATAATCCGACGGCTAACGGACAGGCTTTAAGTGGAAATTCGCATTAAGAATGATTGTTATTCGGATTTAAGGGGTTACCCGAGTCTGCCAAAAATCAGTTTGGATCCAAAAACGTGCAGTTGATGAACCGCTAGGTCTTAGGGGCACTGGATTCTTCTCCAGTGATGAGTTTTGCATTTCCCTTCGAAAATTGGATGATATTCCGGCGGCTAACGGACAGGCTTTAAGTGGAAATTCGCATTAAGAATGATTGTTATACGGGTTTAAGAGGTTGCCAAAAATCAGCTTGGATCCAAAAACGTGCAGTTGATGAACGACTAGTTCTTAAAGGTACTCTTTACGGCCTTATTGGAGCTTTTGGAGAACCGCTGGACCGATTGCGCATTTTTGAAGCCACAAAGCCGCAAAAAAATGCCCAGCACACATTTACGACCCTACCGTCGTCTTTACTTTACATTTCAACACAATAAAAACTTAAAAATTTGATTCTGCACTGTCAAAAGAGCCACAAGTGGCTCACTTGCATTAAATTCTCCTTCAATGACCAATTGTTTGCATTTCCGTTCGAAAATTGGATGATATTCCGGCGGCTAACGGACAGGCTTTAAGTGGAAATTCGCATTAAGAATGATTGTTATACGGGTTTAAGAGGTTGCCAAAAATCAGTTTGGATCCAAAAACGTGCAGTTGATGAACGGCTAGTTCTTAAAGATACTCTTTGGGGCCTTATTAGAGCTTTTGGAGTACCGCTGGACCGATTGCACGTTTTCGAAGCCACAAAGCCGCAAGAAAATGCCCAGCACACATTTACGGTCCTACCGTCGTCTTTACTTTACATTTCAACACAGTAAAAATTTAAAAATTTGATTCTGGACTGTCAAAAGAGCCACAAGTAGCTTACTTGCGTTCAATTCTCCATCAATGACCAATTTTTTGCATTTCAGTTTTTCAGTTCGAAAATTAGATGATAATCCGACGGCTAACGGACAGGCTTTAAGTCGAAATTCGCATTAAGATTGATTGTTATTCGGATTTAAGGGGTTACCCGAGTCTGCCAAAAATCAGTTTGGATCCAAAAACGTGCAGTTGATGAACGGCTAGTTCTTAAAGGTACTCTTTGCGGCCTTATTGGAGCTTTTGGAGACCCACTGGACCGATTGCACATTTTCGAAGCCACAAAGCCGCAAGAAAATGCCCAGCACACATTTACGACCCTACCGTCGTCTTTACTTTACATTTCAACACAGTAAAAATTTAAAAATTTGATTCTGCACTGTCAAAAGAGCCACAAGTGCCTCACTTGCGTTAAATTCTCCTTCAATGACCAATTTTTTGCATTTCAGTTCGAAAATTGGATGATATTCCGGCGGCTAACGGACAGGCTTTAAGTGGAAATTCGCATTAAGAATGATTTTTATACGGGTTTAAGGGGTTGCCAAAAATCAGTTTGGATCCAAAAACGTGCAGTTGATGAACGGCTAGTTCTTAAAGGTACTCTTTACGGCCTTATTGGAGCTTTTGGAGAACCGCTGAACCGATTGCACATTTTCGAAGCCACAAAGCCGCAAGAAAATGCCCAGCACACATTTACGACCCTACCGTCGTCTTTACTTTACATTTCAACACAATAAAAACTTAAAAATTTTATTCTAGACTGCCAAAAGAGCCACAAGTGGCTCACTTGCGTTAAATACTCCTTCAATGACAAATTTTTTGCATTTCAGTTCGAAAATTGGATGATATTCCGGCGGCTAACGGACAGGCTTTAAGTGGAAATTCGCATTAAGAATGATTGTTATACGGGTTTAAGGGGTTGCCAAAAATCAGTTTGGATCCAAAAACGTGCAGTTGCTGAACGCCTAGTTCTTAAAGGTACTCTTTGGGGCCTTATTAGAGCTTTTAGAGTACCGCTGGACCGATTGCACATTTTCGAAGCCACAAAGCCGCAAGAAAATGCCCAGCACACATTTACGGTCCTACCGTCGTCTTTATTTTACATTTCAACACAATAAAAACTTAAAAATTTGATTCTGCACTGTCAAAAGAGCCACAAGTAGCTTACTTGCGTTAAATTCTCCTTCAATGACCAATTGTTTGCATTTCCGTTCGAAAATTATATGATATTCCGGCGGCTAACGGACAGGCTTTAAGTGGAAATTCGCATTAAGAATGATTGTTATTCGGATTTAAGGGGTTACCCGAGTCTGCCAAAAATCAGTTTGGGTCCAAAAACGTGCAGTTGATGAACCGCTAGGTTTTAGGGGCACTGGCTTCTTCTCCAGTGATGAGTTTTGCATTTCGGTTCGAAAATTGGATGATATCCCGGCGGCTAACGGACAGGCTTTAAGTGGAAATTCGCATTAAGAATGATTGTTATACGGGTTTAAGGGGTTGCCAAAAATCAGTTTGGATCCAAAAACGTGCAGTTGATGAACGGCTAGTTCTTAAAGGTACTCTTTACGCCCTTATTGGAGCTTTTGGAGAACCGCTGGACCGATTGCACATTTTCGAAGTCACAAAGCCGCAAGAAAATGCCCAGCACACATTTACGGTCCTACCGTCGTCTTTACTTTACATTTCAACACAGTAAAAATTTAAAAATTTGATTCTGGACTGTCAAAAGAGCCACAAGTAGCTTACTTGCGTTCAATTCTCCATCAATGACCAATTTTTTGCATTTCAGTTTTTCAGTTCGAAAATTAGATGATAATCCGACGGCTAACGGACAGGCTTTAAGTGGAAATTCGCATTAAGAATGATTGTTATTCGGATTTAAGGGGTTACCCGAGTCTGCCAAAAATCAGTTTGGATCCAAAAACGTGCAGTTGATGAACCGCTAGGTCTTAGGGGCACTGGATTCTTCTCCAGTGATGAGTTTTGCATTTCCCTTCGAAAATTGGATGATATTCCGGCGGCTAACGGACAGGCTTTAAGTGGAAATTCGCATTAAGAATGATTGTTATACGGGTTTAAGAGGTTGCCAAAAATCAGCTTGGATCCAAAAACGTGCAGTTGATGAACGACTAGTTCTTAAAGGTACTCTTTACGGCCTTATTGGAGCTTTTGGAGAACCGCTGGACCGATTGCGCATTTTTGAAGCCACAAAGCCGCAAAAAAATGCCCAGCACACATTTACGACCCTACCGTCGTCTTTACTTTACATTTCAACACAATAAAAACTTAAAAATTTGATTCTGCACTGTCAAAAGAGCCACAAGTGGCTCACTTGCATTAAATTCTCCTTCAATGACCAATTTTTTGCATTTCAGTTCGAAAATTGGATGATATTCCGACGGCTAACGGACAGGCTTTAAGTGGAAATTCGCATTAAAAATGATTGTTATACGGGTTTAAGGGGTTGCCAAAAATCAGTTTGGATCCAAAAACGTGCAGTTGCTGAACGGCTAGTTCTTAAAGGTACTCTTTGGGGCCTTATTAGAGCTTTTGGAGTACCGCTGGACCGATTGCACATTTTCGAAGCCACAAAGCCGCAAGAAAATGCCCAGCACACATTTACGGTCCTACCGTCGTCTTTACGTTACATTTCAACACAGTAAAAATTTAAAAATTTGATTCTGCACTGTCAAAAGAGCCACAGGTAGCTTACTTGCGTTAAATTCTCCTTCAATGACCAATTGTTTGCATTTCCGTTCGAAAATTGGATGATATTCCGGCGGCTAACGGACAGGCTTTAAGTGGAAATTCGCTTTAAGAATGATTGTTATTCGGGTTTAAGGGGTTGCCCGAGTCTGCCAAAAATCAGTTTGGATCCAAAAAGTGGTGAAGTGAAGTGGGGAGCTTAAAACGTGCAGTTGATGAACCGCTAGGTCTTAGGGGCACTTGCTTCTTCTCTAGTGCTGAGTTTTGCATTTCGGTTTGAAAATTGGATGATATTCCGACGACTAACGGACAGGCTTTAAGTGGAAATTCGCTTAAAAAATGATTCTTATACGGGTTGCCAAAAATCAGTTTCGATCCAAAAACGTGCAGTTGGTGAACGGTTAGTTCTTAAAGGTACTCTTTGCGGTCTTATTGGAGCTTTTGGAGAACCGCTTAACCGATTACACATTTTCGAAGCTACAGAGCCGCAAGAAAATGACCAGCACACATTTACGGTCCTGCCTTCGCCTTTACTTTAGATTTCATCGTAACAAAAACTTAAAAATTTGATTCTGGACTGCCAAAAGAGCCACAAGTAGCTTACTTGCGTTAAATTCTCCATCAATGACCAATTTTTTGCATTTTAGTTCGAAGATTAGACGATAATTCGACAGCTAACGGATAGGCTTTAAGTGGAAATTCGCATTAAGAATAATTGTTATTCGAGTTTAAGGGGTTACCCGAGTCTGTCAAAAATCAGTTTGGATCCAAAAGCGTGCAGTTGAAAAACCGCTAGGTCTTAAGGGCACTCGTTTCGGCCCCCGTAATGAGTTTTTGCATCTCGGTTCCAAAATTTGATGATATTCCGACGACTAACGGACAGGCTTTAAGTGGAAAATCGCATTAAGAATGATTGTTATTCGGGTTTAATGGGTTGCCCGAGTCTGCCAAAGATCAGTCTGGATCCAAAAACGTGCAGTTGAAGAACCGCTAGGTCTTAGGGTCACTTGCTTCTTCTCCAGTGATAAGTTTTGCATTTCGGTTCGAAAATTGAATGATATTCCCGCGGCTAACGGACAGACTTTAAGTGGAAATTCGCATTAAGAAAACGTGCAGTTGCTGAACGGATAGTTCTTTAAGGTACCCTTTGCGGTCTTATTGGAGCTTTTGGAGAACCGCTGGACCGATTGCACATTTTCGAAGCCAGAAAGCCGCAAGAAAATGCCCAGCACACATTTACGGTCCTGCCTTCGCCTTTACTTTAGATTTCAACACAACAAAAACTTCAAAATTTGATTTTGGACGACCAATTTATTGCATTTCAGTTCGAAAATTAGATGATAATCCGACAGCTAACGGACAGACTTTAAGTGAAAATTCGCATTAAGAATGATTGTCATTTGGATTTACGGGGTTACCCGAGTCTGCCAAAAATCAGTTTGGATTCAAAAACGTGCAGTTGATGAACCGCTAGGTCTTAAGGGCACTCGCTTCGTACCCAGTGATGAGTTTCTTCATATCAGTTCGAATATTGGATGATATTCTGACGGCTAACGGACAGGCTTTAAGTAGAAATTCGCATTAAAAATGATTGTTATTCGGGTTTAATGGGTTGCCCGAGTCTGCCAAAACTCAGTTTGGATCCAAAAACGTGCAGTTGAAGAATCGCTTGGTCTTAGGGGCACTTGCTTCTTCTCCAGCGATGGGTTTTGCATTTCGGTTCGAAAATGGGATGACATGTGTTTAAAGGGTTATTCGAGTTTGTTGCACAAAGATCA
Organism: Pycnomerus fuliginosus; assembly: GCA_963924575.1. Taxonomy (NCBI): domain Eukaryota; kingdom Metazoa; phylum Arthropoda; class Insecta; order Coleoptera; family Zopheridae; genus Pycnomerus; species Pycnomerus fuliginosus. The sequence continues at coordinate 1,851,946 of OZ004621.1, read as the reverse complement.
GTTCAAAAAATGGTGGTATTTCATAAACTGCTCGGTCTTAAAGGTACTCGCTGCGCCCTTATTGGAACATTTGGAGAGCCACTGATCCGATTGGACGTTTTCGAGGACGTTTTTTGCATTTTTGTTCCAAAATTGTTTGATAGCTAGTCTAGCTTTCCCCTTCCAATAATACCCCCCTTCGATTTGCACAATTACACTGAGGAGCCACTTCAAAAAAAAAACTTAAGATCACCCCAAAAAAGCAAACCCTAGGAACTATCCCAAAAAAGCCATCTCCAATAAGCATCTTGAAAAAGCCAACATAAAACAAAACGCCAGTTTTAAAACTCGCCCCAAAACGAAAATTCTAAAACACCCCTAAAGAGCCACCCTTAAAAACCACCCCAAAAATTACCACAGAAGGAACCCCCAAAATATCCACTCCAGAACAACCCCTAAAACCCACTCACAAATATATCCTCAAAAGCAACCCCTAACACAACGCCAAAAAACCCGCCCCTAAATACCACAACAATATCTACAGAGTGCCCTTCCCACGATCTGACAGCGCAGCGGTAGTACTATTTAACCCCCTTCCCTTGGGCCAGTTAGGAACATATAATAATGATATCTACCTATCTGCCATCCATATTTCAATTACATCTCAAAACTCTCGAAACCCGAAATTTATCGCGTCAGAAAAATTGTGAAAAACAACCCCACAGCTATGCGAAATGAATCCAAGGAGAAAAGCTGCAGATATGCTGGTTCAGAATGCATTCAATGCAAATCCCATTTGTTGAACTGTGAGATCAGGCAACAAGTAATACATTTAATAAAATTGATTTTTTTAATTACAGACGGCACTAAACCCGTCTATAAAACATTCTCATTTCCTCTTTAGATTCTAGATCCTACTGTTAATGTATCAGCTAAAGATTTTAAATAATAAACGATTATGAACGATTATTTGTTTAAATGGTAAATTTTACATTGGCGACACTAGTGGCATCTTGCGTCGATGCGGACAAAAAATCTGAACCTCTTTAAAACATACATTTTAGTAGCTACTATTATTTAAATTATTTTTCCACTTAATACTTTTCGGGTTAACGCAGACTTCGCGCTAGGGGGTATTATTATTATTATTATTATTATTATTATTATTATTAAGTAAAAAATTGCAGAAAATAATTGCAAAATAACCCAATTATGTAAATTTTGCGTTTGGAGAGTTGAAACATTGAGAATGGGATTAAAAAAAGTGAAAGAGGTGAACAGCGTTCAACTGAGTTCACTTGATTACCGAAGAAAAGCATGAAATTGCGCAAATTTTGCAAAATTAACTCTTGGGGGTTGAAAAATCGTAAAGGGGGATGGAAAGTTATAGGGCATAAAATTAACTGTAGTTAGGTAAGTATAGAATTACAGAAAACAACACGAAAATAACCCAATTATTTAAGGTTTTGGAGGGTTGAAATATTGCGAAAGGGGTCGAAAAAGTGAAAAAGCCAAAACATGGTCCAAATAAGCAAAATTTATTACCGCAGAAAGACAAAATTTACGAAATTAACACTCGCGGGTTTAAAAAATTGTGAAGCGGTTTGCGTAAATTTTGCTTTTTGTGGGTTTTAAGGGTGAAAGGGGCTGAAAAATTATAGGTAGCTTAAAGGTTAATTAAAATGACTTTGAATTACAGAGAAAGCACATAAAAACCTGAAAAGATAAATAAAAAATGTATTTATTCCGCTTGCCAAGGGTAGGGGTTATTAGTAGCCTAAGTGTTAGTATTAGATCGAAGACTTGTAAGACTTCTTTCAATGGTTGACGGAAATCTTTCGAACCCCATAATCTTATTCCACTATTTACCTGAAAAATTTCCAAGTTTCAACCCTTAAATCTCATCCCCCTTGTTAGATCATAATGAAAATTTGCCCATCGGCCTACAGTGTCGCTGTAAATTAACACACCAAATCCAGCCTTGATACGTTGAGCAGTTTTTAAGTTCTCGGATGTTTGTGTTTCGGCATGTTAGGGGTTGTAGCGCCTTAATGGCCATCAGTAGAAAGCTTTCGAATTGTATTAATTTCAAATCTACATTATTCGGTGAAAATTCCAGTTTTCAACCTTAACTTTCATCCCCTTCGATGAATTTATTCTAATAATAATAATAATAATAATATTATATATTCTCTGTAAGATTCTACTACAAGAACATTACTCTTCTTTTCTCGACGATTCAGTGTGTTAAGTTACAAAGCTTCATGAACATTTCAACCCCTAAAATCCAACCCCTTATTTTACCATCATCTTCACATGCTCTAAAGAAAAATGTGGTTTCAATTTCACCACCCTAATCCAATTCATTGAAAAATTGCGGTAATTTAGAGATTTATCTTTTCACCCCCTCATTACTTCACGACTAATTTACAGGGGTGAGTTTATTTGCAACTGTGTGTCGGTTTCTAGACCTCCACGTGCAACGTATTTGAGTGGTTTTCGTATTTTTGTGATTTTCAACACCTAAATTTCATCCCCCAAAATTGGCACCCCTTCACCTTCAGCAGACTTGATGATAGAACTCGAAAACCAAGTTTCAGTAAGATACTCTTTCTCGAGTTATTAACAATTAATAGTATTTCGCTCCCGGGAAAAAAACGCGGCTTCTCGTGATTCTACTGCGAGCGCTACCTAAACGCTTGAAGATGGATTAAAATCGTATGAGGAAGAAATGTCGACAAGGAATAGACCTGCAAAAAAGTCCGCGACAGCATATAAATATTTGTTACGGATAGTCGACAATAAGCGACCGAAGCCATTTTCGTCAAAAATTAAAACACAAAATTTTTTTTTTCATTGTCGACAATTCCTCCTTTCAAACTTTTAATCTATCTTCAAGCGCTGAGGCAGCGTTTGCGATCATAAGTCGAAAATTGTAATTTCTTTCAGTTTCTCACCCGTAACTCCGATTCCTACGGTCCGATAGGGCCCAAAAACAATCCCCGCCGAGATTTTCGGGGTATACGCATTACGCAATCATGTGTACAACGCATTCTGCTACGGCACTAAAAATGTACCTATATCCTGATTGTATATTCCGTGCCTCTACCGCAATGTTTGATGCCTCTGAATTCAACTGAGTGTATACTGGGTCATCTATAATAATTTGAGACAGACCTTAAATAGAGTGACCTGAACTTGAGAGTAATGCGCAAATGCGATGTCGGACAGCGAAATTTTATAGTTGGATAAGAGATAGCCACAAATTAACATCGATAACAAAACCTTAACTACAGAAAAATTTCTAAACATTTGTTATGTATATTGTTTTCTCCTAATTAATTTCAAGGATTTAGACTATCAGTGCTTCAGACTTAACAGTTTGAAATAATGATCAAAGAGTTTTTATTCATCTTGAAAATTACAGAGGGCTAAACCGTTCTAAAACGACCACAGAGCATTTTTGGACGATTTTAGTTTAGTTTAGTCACCCAGCAAACCTCAATCTTATGGCCGGTTGCCGGCCGGAATGAGGCTGCCCGGACAAGCCGGAACCGGCCCAGAAGCGAGTGCCTTATCTGGCGCGGCCCGCATGTGTGCCTCTGGTTTTGTTACGGCCGATCTACGTTGCCCAGGCACGGGCCAGGTCTGGTTCTGTTTGAGCCCACATTACGGCGTTCTTATGGCCACGTTCAGGCCGGAACTACCTCGGGACCAAAAAAACGTGATAAAACGCTTCACCACCGGGAACCGAACCCGGATTCTTTGGACGACAGTCGAGTTTCTTGCTACTAGGCCGCTTCACTTCATGCTTTACTTTGTTCGTATCTTGTTCATAAACTAACTGGCAATTATTTAAAAGATATGTAATACTCTTTAATTTTGCGAATTGTATGATAGTAAGGGTTACATTATCAAATTAATCACTATCATCATATTATTTAACTACAGAAACATTTTCAATACGGCCAGAATGAGGCAGCCAGAGGCCGGCCGGGCTAAGGCTGTCAGGAGTCGGCCGGGTTAGGGCTGCCAGAGGCCGGCCGTGCTATGGCTGTCTTTGTCTGGCCGTTGTTCGTATGCCCATAGTACGGCCACGTTGAGGCTGCTTTCGTATGGCCGATTCTCGTCTGGCCAGTACACGGCCGTAATTCTATTGCCAGTGCCGGACTTGCCGGACAGTTGCCATAACACGGCCAGACCTTCTGTGTTTGCTGGGGCAGGAATCCCGTAGATTCGTCTTATCAATATTTTACATCATTTCTATAAGCCTGATAGTGCCATTACGTATGCACTTTTTTTAATTTACATCAAGATATACAGGCTGTTCTTTTTTAATCCCCCACCTTGAATATAAAAACGTAAAAAAGGTATATGGAAATAAAATATGTATGAAGAGGGTTCAACTGCTCGTGTTTTCAGGTAACTGTTTCATTTTGTTCTTTCAAATAAACCAACATTTTTTTCAACGGATATGGTCTTTTTTTTCAAAAACATATTTCACCGGAACTACAATCATGGCCACTCGGGAATTTCAAAGCACTCACTCCTTCGCACGTAAACATAACACGACACATGCCACAAAAATCAGATTTCCCAGAATTCCTTTGAATTCCCAAAGAATTCCTTTGAATTCCCAAAGAATTTCTCTGACGCCCCAAGTCAACAATTCCTAGGGGTTCCGGTAAATTATTCGAAAAAAGTTATTCGGAAGTGACAATTATTCGAAAACAGTTATTCAAAAATCTAATTTTTGAATGAACCACTTGAAAACAATTATTCGAATAAACAATTCTTTCAATTAACAATTATTCGAAAATGTATCATCAATTATTGCCAAAAGCACTAGGTAAATTCGGTTATTTCTCAAGTTCCTTTATTCTAAACTTCACTTCAGGTCTATGTCAGATAAAGTTTTGTTTTTAGTTAAACTAATTCTGTCCGCTCACTTGAAGATTTAAATTAAACAAAAGACCCAAATTCTTGTTTTTGACTTTCAAAATTGCTAATTAACCGTTCTTCGAATAATAATTGTTAACCCGAAAAATTCATTCCAATAATTGTTTTCGAAGAATTATTGTTTTTGAATAATTTTCCTAAATCCGAATTTCTGAGACTTCCTGTTGAATTATTCTGAATTCCTAAAGAATTCCTGTGACTTCCCAAAGATTACCTCTGACTTCACAAATAATTCCTCTGATTTCCCAAAGAATTCTTCTGAATTCCCAAGAATTCCGCTGAATTTCCAAGAATTCCTCTGAATTCCCCTGAAACCTAAACATTCGAGTTAAATTCCTAGAACAATGAATTCCTTAAACTTTCTAATGAATTCCAGATGAATTTTTCTTATTCTCCAATGAATTTCTCTGACTTCCCAGATAATTCCTCTGAATCCCCAATAATTTCTCTTAATTCCCTTGAATCCTAAGCATTCGAGTTGAAATCCTCGAACAATGAATTCTTGAGACTTCCTATTGAATTGGAATTCCTCTGAATTCCCAAAGAATTCCCCTGACTTTCCAAGAATTCTCCTGAATCCTGAACTAATTTTTGGTAATTTAGAGGAATTCTTGGAAATTCAGAGAAATTCTTTGGGAAATTCAAAGTGATTCTTTGTAGAGTCAGAAGAAATCTTTGGGAAGTCACAGGAATTTTTTGGCAATTCAAAATAATTCAATAGGAAGTCCCAGGAATTCATTGTTTCAGGAATTCTTCTGAATTCTTGGAAATTTGGAAGAATTCCTTGAGATTTCAAAGGAATTCTTCGGAATTCAGAAGAACTCTGGAAATTCATAAGGGTTCTTTGGGAAATCAAAGAAATTTTTTCGTAATTCAAAGAAATTCCTTTGGGCATTCAGAGGAATTCTAGGGAATTCAGTGAATTTTTTGTGAATTCAAAAGAATTCTTTCGAAAATCAGAGAAATTCTTTGGAAAATCATAGGAATTCTTTGGGAAGTCAAAATCTCTTTGAGAAGTCAAAATTTGTTTGAGAAATCAGAGGAAATCTTTGGGAAGTCTGTGGGAGTTTATCAGGATGTCTATTGGAATTGACGATCAACCACTCATCGAGAAAAAAGAAAGAAACAAGAACAGTAGAAGTTGAAGTTAATCTAAAATAACATGATTGTCATTGTTCGTATTGAATAAAGGTCACGATTATACATTGAGCCTCTCGCACGTAGTTAATTACAACAGGTTATGGTGCCCAGGGACGTTACGGAGCTCAAGAAGTACAGTCTGACTACTTGTATCGTGTTTTAGGAGCAGGAATAGGATATCCTTGTGGAACTGTCATAAATTTTGACAAAATCAAGATGAACAGCACAACTATCCGTTTGGAACTTCTCAATAAAGAAAATTTCGATACCTGGAAAATACAGATGAGGGCTGTCCTGGTGAAGAATAACGACGAGAAAGCCAAGTCTGACATAGTATTATCGATTTCACCATCGGAACTCAAGCAAGTGAAAAATTGTCAGACGTCAAGAGATATGTGGTTAAAACTGGAAGAAATCTATCAATCTAAAGGACCTGCTCGGAAGGCTACTTTGCTAAAACAGTTAATAATCCACCGCATGCCTGATGATGGTGATATTCGTGACCACGTCCGGAAATTTTTCGATATAGTCGATAAGCTGACAGAAATGGAAATTATCATAAACTCTGATTTACTTTCGATTATGCTTCTATATAGTTTACCGCAAAGTTTTGAGAATTTTCGAGTTGCAATTGAGTCGAGGGATGACTTACCGAATCCTGAAGTGCTCAAAATAAAAATTCAAGAAGAAAGCGATGCGCGAAGAATTGAAATTCGAGGAGGAAAAATGGAAAACGCCTTGATGAATTCAAACAGGAATTTTAAGAAGTATGGAGTAAATAACTATCAAAGTTCTGCTGGAAAGAATCAAGAAAGTACTGGTTTTAAGTACAAGTGCCACCGGTGCGGAGTACGCGGGCATAAAGCTTTTTGACTGTGTTGGAAATAAGAAGAAAAATCAAAATACGAAGAATTCAGGAAACTGTAGTTTATTTTCAACGACGGAGGAAGAAAATATATTCAACATGTCAGAAGATTCTGAGAACTCTAAATCGAAGGAAATTTGGTGTATGGACAGTGGTTGTACTTCACATTCTTGTAATAACGTCAAAATTTTCAAAGAAACAAGAAACTCTTTGGATAAGAAACTTAATTTGGCGAATGGGGATGATGTTACAATTGAAGCTGTCGGTACTGTGGGATTAACCAAAGAAGTTGATTTGGGAGAAGTGTTGTATGCTCCAGATTTAAAGATAAATTTAATCTCTGTAGCGAAAATCACCGATAAGAATCACCAAGTAGTTTTCAAGAAAAATTGTGCCGAAGTAATTCCCAAGTAACACAGGACGGCGACTGGACGTCCACCAAACGTCCATATTCGTCCTGTACGGGACCGTACTATTTATGGTCGTATCATGGACATACATTTGCGGACGATTTTCGAACGAACATCAAACGGACATTCTATGTACGTTCTCAGCTGGACGGTTCCTGACCGAACCAAAAATGGATGTACGATGGATATTCGCTCATGAACTGTTCGCGAACAAACCTACTTAGGACGTTTTATGTACGTCCCTATATAAACAGTCCTTGGATGAACCGATAATGTACATTCAATGGACGCTTTCGCTCGAACTCTTTACGGATAAACAAAAAAAATTGTAAAATGTTTACATCGCTGTGTAAAAAATGTAATATTAAACAGACTGCATCTGTTTGTCCCTGAATTGCTCTCTGTAAAGCAATAGTCAGAATACCCAGTAATGGTCCATCTTTCGACGGTTTCTGGACGTCCGCTGAAGGTCATTGCATGTACGTTTTCAGACGTATCGTTCCTAGACGAAACAGAAACTGCCGTACAGTGGACGTTCGATCACGGATTGTTTCTGAACAGACTTAAGTAGGATGTTCCACGTGCGTCCCTATATAAACAGTCTTCGGATGAATGATGGATTTAATAATGTAGATTCTATGGACGTTCGCTTTCGTACTCTTTACGGACTAACCAAAATTTTTGTAAAATAGTTTGCATCCCTGAAATGCAGCAATGAAAATACAACCGTTGTGCTGCTTATGATTAACAAAGTCTCCGCAGGATCTATAAATTTACATGAATCATTATCTACACTTTCTTTTATTTTCGAGCCGATTGAACAACCAAATGGGACGAAATGAATCTGGGCTGATGAACAATTAAGTGTTGTGATTATTATTTATTTAGCCGACTAGGGAATGCAAGGTCGTGCAGACTGCAGATGGTATTTATTGCTGCGACTCTTTTGTCCACTTGCGGAGGGTAAACGCAGGTAGTCCGAGGAACAGGGACACTTGTAGGTTTTAAGTTAGTCTCTACGAAAAATTTGCCCTGGGTCGTGTGTAATGGTTGGTATGCCAATATATTAATTAAATCCATTTGTGTATTATTGGGAGTGTTTTCCGTGGAGGTGTTAACGTGAGTGCATCATAAAGAAATTTTAGAATTCCAGACCAATTGGCCATCGTCTTTACAAACATCGTGACATCATCAGCAATCAGCACAAAGGCAAACAAAGGTTTGTAACGCTCATCATGAGTACCTATAGTCATAAGAGTATACGTACATTTTTTTTTTAGAAATTGCATTTCACGATCAAAAATTCACTCACATTCAATTAAATGCGTCCATCATAAACATTTAACACTTCTTTTTGATATTTCATGATCGATTTTGAAAATTCTTGTAAATGTAAAATTTTCCGTCTTATTAATGACTAATGAGCCTGGAATCTATTTTAATTCGTAATTCTTCTTCTTCTACGATTTATATGGGCCTCAGCATCAAGGCTATTTAGCCCAGGTATGGGTTGCCCCACCGGTAAATAGGCGAAAATAGAATTAAGGAAGAACGGGGTCCGCGAAGAACGACGGATCGGTCTCGAAGACCTACCCCGAACACCAACCGAAAAGTTTTTTTTGGTAGATATAATTAAATCGAAATTAGAAAAAGGTCCACGAATACGGCACATCCGGCCTGGATACCGGCGTGAATATCCGCAAACCAAAACGGCACAAATACCGAAATCGAAATTAGAAACAAGTCCACGAATACGGCACATCCGGTGCCATCCGGCCTGGATACCGGCGTGAATACCCGCAAACCAAAACGACGCAAACACAGAAATCGATAATAGAAATTTTAGGTTAAAAACCACGAGAATTTAAACACCACTATTTTTTTCTCCCAGCGGCGTCCCGCACGACGAACACAACACAAAGATGATGGATGAAAGCCTAGCCGACTCTTCTGTGGACGGTTGGGGGCGAAATGGGGTGAAATCCAACGCGGCCACGTGCCCAGGGTGCAAAGTGAGGTTAATGGCAGAGCACGTCTACTCTGCGTCGCAGCCACAGCTAGACTCCTCAAATTCGTATCGTAATTGTCTTATTTCAGAATCAACGCAAATTGACCAGGATTTCCAACACAACAGAGAGAGGCGTGGAGAAATGCGTACGAGAGGAGCACATTATTATTTAATTTAATAGTCGGTGGAAAAATGCACTAGTGAAAATCAAGTGTTTCGGTGTAGTGGGGTGTTTCTAGTGATAGTGCAAGTTCTTACATGTTACTTATTGTTCAAGTTTTGATGTGTTTTAACGAATTTTCGCCATTAATGGTCCCATATTATATTGTAATAAGCTATTAAATAAACCTACATATTTTATAAAACATAGATCTATTTATTTTATTAATTATTATGCCCATCCTGGCGTATGTTCAAAAAGTGATCCGTATGACGTTCAGAAAGCATTTTGTAGATAGTACCATAATGGTACATGGTCGTTCGCTGGAAATTCATTGACTGTCCATCAGAGGACGACCAATGGATGGACTGTGGACTACAACGGAACCAATAATTTGTTCTTAGATGGTCCTAAAATCGTCCACAATGATCTCTAAATCGTACGATTATGGTCCGTTATGCTTCCAGACTAATCAAAAATCGTCTGTCACAGTCAGTTCCCGCAGGGCGTAGGGTAGGTCCACTGGTCAAGAGGGCCCACCGCTGACGAGTGCATACACAAAAAAAAAAGGAGTACTGAAAATAAATCGCAAGCCCGATCCCAGGGCGGTGGATCTTCTCCCGTACGGGAGGTAGGTAGCGAATAGGCAGGCTACTAATTGAAGTTGGTACCTAAGGACGCCACTGGCTTTATTTACCCTGATGCGACGACGTCGAAAGCCAGAAATCACAATATAAATCTCCTAAAATTGAAGGGAGTGGCTAGCTTTAGCAATAACACACAACAATAAAACTATGTACATTTATATACAGGGTGGTCCAACGAAAAGTTTCCACCCCTAATATCTCGTGAACGGAACGAAATATAAAAATTTGCTCGGACAGGTCGATTTTTGTTTCGAGGGGGGCACTTTAATCCGTGGTTGGTGAAATTCCACAACGCAACCCCTAACCCCCACTAACTCTAACTTCAAAATCTCAAATGGTAACCCCCCTCTTGTGATGCATCGTTTTAAAGCAAATTTCATTGCCATTCCAACAATGTAAAAATTTCTGGGATTTGGTCAACTCCAGCGCCCTCTACTGTTAAATTTTAAATTATTTTAGGGCCCTCCGTGATGCACCATTTGAAAGGGTTTGAAATTCTCTGTCAACCAATGCAAGAATTTTTGAAATCAATTCACTCGTTCAAAAGTTACATTGAAGAACATGAGCTGGTTTCAGGCCTAGAAATCCTTCAAGCTTACGCCTGTAACTTTTGAACGAGTGGATGGATTTCAAAAATTGTTGCATCTGTTTAGAAAGAATGTCAAACCCTTTCAATTGATGTGTTACGAATGGCCCTAATGTAATTTGAAATTTGACCATAGAGGGCACTGGAGTTAAATAAAGCTCAAAAATTCTTACAGCGTTGGATTGACAATGAAATTAGCTTTGAAATAATGCATCACAAGTGGGGGGTTGCCATTTGAATTTTTGAAGAGGGGGGTCAGTAGGGATTAGGGGGTGTGAGGAAAAATTTCACCAGGCCGAATTTAGGTGTCCCCCTCAAAATAAAAATCCACCTGTTCGAGCAAATTTTTGTATTTCGCTCCGTTCACGAGATATTCGGGGTGGAAACTTTTCGTTGGACCACCCTGTATATATCAGTTTGATACAATAATTCGTCTACAAGTTATAATAGTGATAATTAAAATGATGACAGCAGAAACGTACCGCAATCCGGACGAAACAGAGCCTTCACGGAGCTCCAACTTAATTGACCGGTAAAGCTCGAGCGCAAATTGGCGGTCGCAGGTACCTACTAAGCCGCAAAATGTCGCAAATGTTCGCGCAAGTTACTGAAGGGTCGAATTAAGCGGAGGCCAAAACCGGCCACACGTTAAGTACCGCCACGACCGGATGGTTTTTGGTACTAAACGGCTGAAGGCCAAATTAATAACAATGAAAGATTATGAATTTACAATTAAATGGCAAAAATTAAATAATGTAGCAGAAAAGACTAATTCGCACTAAATGAAACAAATTAAAAGGGGGTGAAGCCCAAATACACAATTCAAAATAGCCCGAAGGGGGTGCAGATTGTGTTCAATCACTTCGACACTAAGTCGAAGGGTCAGTTCCGAATGTGGCGAAGCCCTTCGGTGATAAAAGGAACGGACTCACCAAATACCGCGCTGGAGGAAGGCGAGGGACTGCAGCGAACAGCTGAGCTGAGCCAAGATCGTCGCCCCCTAGCCTGGGGGTGGCTTCGAGCAAAGGTGGCTGACTCGGCCTCGATCCCTCGATGCCTTCGGCTAGGTGTTTAAGCTGAGGATTACTTCCGCCACAGTGGAGGGACTGAACAGGTGGTACGACAATCGACAAGATTCTAACCGGAATCACACGAAGATGGGGGGAGAATTTCCAACCCTATAAATAACCAACACAGGGTGGTCTTCAACCCCTCGAAACACGTAAAGGAGGGTACTCCAAACCCAACCGAAATTACTAAGGCACTTAAGCCCTACCCAAAAACAGAGGGTACTCAAGCCCTACCAGAAAATAGGGGCATTCCAGCCCTATCCGAAAACCCTAAAATAAATATTAGAACAAGAAATACTTAATCAAGCATTACCTCGTGGGACGAGGGTGTACTGTCAAACAACCGACGATGGAATTCTGCTTCGAGGTCGCCAAAAACCCGATAAACAACATGTTGGGATGCCGATCAAGGGCTCTTCACCAACCTTAGGGCGGAATCCTGCAATCTTCCGAGGGAATTTACACAAATACCAGGACGCCGTCTATGACCTCTTAACGCTTCGATTGCCTGAGCAGGAAGAGAGTTTAGAAAATGGCTGACAGCTTGACGGAAACCTCCGGAACTAAAATTCCCCCAGACAGGATAACGTTGGTAGCCCAGATTCCCTAGATTGTAGACGTAAACTTAACCTCGAAATCTGACAGTTGTTGATAGTCCGCAAACTAATGATAATTCTGCCAAATTGGCCGTGAAACCCAGCCTTAATTACCGAAACGGGGTTACGGACCCCGAATAAACCACCAGGTAAGTAATTCTTTACCATGTGACTTATTTATTGGCACCAAAACTTCGAGGAACATTCGCCATCCGAAACCGCCCCCAAAAGACGATAATCGTCCGCTGCCGCCCCACGACCCCTACAGAAGGAGGCCGAGACTTATACCGGGTAACTTACTGCAAAATAGCAGCGGAGAATATGATACGAGCAATACCCACCCTCGACAGGGGAATAGCTCGGGAACTCGAAATTGAACGTGACACGTCCATATGACGTTCACGAATCATCCGTACATAGTGCCATAACCGTACATGTGTCGTCCGAGTCCGACCAGATGGTTCTGAATCTGTCCATTTTTGTGCACCGGGAATGTTCTATGAACGTCCATTTATTGTCCACAGGCCGACCACTGGATGGTCCTAGAACCACCTCACGGACCAAAATGGATGAATAATGGACGTACATTAGTACATTGTGTATTAAAAGCGGAAAGTGCAACTTTTGTGCTCGGAACAAGTAAATTGCTGCTCGAGCCTTTAGGCGCCCCTTATAAATAAGGCAAGAAGAAGCATATTTTTCTCAATTTTTAAAAAACAGCATGTCGTCAATCAGTACATGAATTTTTTGTAGTTATCTGTGGACGTTCCTATGACACTGCTTTTGTTATTTTTCAAAATACGTCAAAAATTTTTCAAAGCGACTGTAAACTAGAGATTTCGTTGTTCTCTTGGTCAGAATGGCAGACATTGATAGTAGTGACGAGAGTGTAGTGGATCTGGAATGCACCCCGCCACACATAAAGGAAGCCGCGAAAAACGTAATCTTGAATTTGTTACCTGACAAATCGAAGACCAGGTACGAGAGAGAATACACGTTGTTCGTGCAATGGTGCAAAACCAATCAAGTTAAATCATCCTACTCTGAAGATATATTGCTGGCTTATTTGTCGGAAATTTCGAGAACGAAGAAATCATCTACTATATGGTCAGTGTATTCAATGTTGAAGAGCACTCTGTCTTCCAAACATAACGTAGATATCTCAAAATATAGCAGATTGATAGCATTTCTAAAGAAGCAGTCAGTGGGATACAGGGCCAAGAAATCAAAGGTGCTGAGAAGGGAAGAGATAACAGGTTCCTATCAGATGCTCCGGATGAGTGTTATTTGATGTTGAAGGTAAATTATGGCGCTAAATTATTTTTTAATAATGATGACATTGTAGGTTGCTTTAATATTCGGTATTTTCGGGGCCTGTCGTCGCGACGAGCTGACCAAAATGCTGATTCACGACATAGAAGATAATGGGACAATCATGGTTGTAAAAATTCCCAATACCAAAACTGGAGTTCAGCGTACTTTTATTGTGTCTAAAGGAGGAGAACACGAAGTGGATTATTTGGGCTTTTGCCGTAAATATGTGGCACTCCGTCCATCCCATGCAACGACGCAGAGATTATTTTTGAGGTATGAGAATGGAAAGTGCACGAACAGAGTCGTGGGGATGAACACATTTGGCAATATGCCGAAGCGTATAGCGGAATTTTTGAATTTACCTGGTTGCGCTTCCTACACTGGTCACTGTTTTCGAAGAACTTCCGCAACGTTACTGGCAGATGCTGGAGCGGATATTACCAGTTTAAAACGCCACGGAGGTTGGAAGTCCACCTCTGTGGCAGAGGGCTATATAGAGGAATCACTAGAAAACAAGATTGCAGTGTCTCACAAGATTCTCGGACAAAACCCTGAGCCTGCGGTAGTCAACAACAACGTAACATCTGCAAAACTTCATGAACTGGGCTCTGGTAGAATTGTGAAAATTGTACTATAAATTTTAAAATTGTTCATAACAGTAGTAACGATAAATCCATGTCCCCATCCGTAATGACAAGAGATCACTATAACAGTAGTATAAGTAGAAATCATTGAATTATCATTGGAACATCTGGTTTAATTTATTATTGTTCAATAGGCACCTAATCTAATTGTTTAATAAAGTTTCCTTAAAATAGTTATTAATCTCTATCCTATCAGAAAAACTAACTTTCGGCTTGGTAAGCGGCAATAATTTTTCCGCTCGCTCAGCCGCAAACGCCAACTTTCTATTCTCTACTGACAAATAGAAAAGCGTACTTTCAATAAAGGGCGTAGAAAAAAGACATTTGTGTGTTACTTGGGTGATCAGCATGGAAATGTCAAGTTAACAGCTTCACGACGTGGAAACTTGTATTTCGTTCATGGTAACAGAAATAGAGATGCGACGGAATTTGCTGGAAATACAATTCAAGATGAACTGGAAATGTGGCACAGAAAAATGGGACATTTAAATGTAGGAGACTTGTGTGAAATGTCGCGAAACGGTGTGGTTATTGGGATGAACGAATTGAAAGTACCCCGTAATTTTGAATGCGAAACTTGTCTTCAAGGAAAAATGACTAAAAGCAGTATACCGAAGAAATCCGATAGGAAGACGGACATTTTAGAAATTGTTCATTCGGATTTAATGGGTCCAATGAGAAAAGAGTCATTAGGAAAATCCAAGTATATTTTGACCTTCATTGATGACTCATCCAGATGGTGTGAAGTATATTTTATCAAACAGAAGTCAGAAGTTCTTGAGAAATTCAAGGAATACAAGGCTTTGGTTGAAAAACAAACTGGAAGGAAGATAAAATGTCTACAATCTGATAATGGAACGGAGTACGTGAATGGTAGTTTTGAGAAGTATTTGATCTCAGAAGGAATTGAAAGAAGAATCACTGTGGCCTACACACCCGAACAGAATAACGGAGTGGCGGAAAGAAAAAATCGTACTTTGGTAGAAATGGCAAGGTGTTTGCTGATTCAGTCTGGACTATCAAATGGTTTTTGGGCTGAAGCAATCTCTACAGCGAATTATATAAGGAATTGTTGTCCATGTAAACACTTGAATGCACAAACGCCACATGAAATATTTAAAGGAAAAATACCAAACGTGAAATATTTTAAAGAATTTGGTTGCAGAGGTTACGTATTAAACAAGAAACCTGGAAAGGGGAAGTTTGAACCACGATCTGAAGAATGTATCTTTATTGGTTATGTCAGTAGAACCAAAGGTTTTAAAGTTTGGTTACCAACGAAGAAAATTATGAAAATTGCAAGAGATGTAAAATTTTTGAACTCGACAATTTCCCGTGGTAATTATGAAGACTTTTATGAAGAAAACCCAAAGAATACTGGAAAATATGCAGATATTACCATTAATACTGACGAGAATAGAAGCGAAGAACCTAGAATCGCAAGAATAACAGAAAATAGACAGGAGCATGTAGAGGAAGAAATTCAAGATCATGAAGAAGTAGAAATTCAAGATCACGAAGAAGAATTGGAATTAGAGGAAAATTACGTACGAGGACCTGGTAGACCAAAAATTGTTAGAAATGGCTCAAGAGGAAGACCAAGAAAGGAATACAATTTGGTTCGCGTCAACGCAGCAAATGAAATGTCAGATGGAAGAAACCATGACAGCGATCATCATGAGAGTGACGAACAAATTGAGTCAATTTTTGCTGCAAACGAGATCACATTGCGACAAGCTATGAACGGGCCTAACATTGACGAATGGTACTGCGCAATAGGGACAGAAATGAAATCCATTATCAAGAATAATACGTGGATACTGGTTGACCGCCAAGATAGAAAACCTATAGGTCCTTTAAGGCACTGGTGGGGGTTTATTGCGCTTGGCCCCGTATGATACGCATGCGTTGATCTAGTGTCATTTCTAGTGCATTTATGCGTCATTTGTCAATACTGTCAACAGAATCTGGGACCTTTCACGTTTACCACGTGCTATTTTAACCTACAATGATGATAAATGACACATAACTGAAGGAGTTCGGTTATGGCCGCCGTTCCGCAATCATCTCCGTGCCATGTGCTCGTCGAAATTCTCACTGCCTAGACGGTTTTCCTCGTTGGATCATCTCCATTGTCATCGCCATCGGGAAAATAAGGGTCGGCCAACTCCCCCATTTAGTTTTAAGTGCGTGCGGAACGAATCATCGTGTTTGTGAATGTCCGGTTTTTTCTACCGTAACGGTGTTAACCAATTAACAATTTTCTGTCCATGGGCGCTATCATTCACGCCGGTAACCAGGCCGGATGTGCTCGGATAGCACGTGATGCGACCCTTCTGATTCCGACCTTATTTAATTTTTTCAACGGTGAAGTGCGTATGACCTTGTGTCAGATCCGTTCCTTTTCGGCGGGCGTGCTTTGTCCTTAACTCTTATCTTTTTTTTTTGTCGTGGTTTTTATAACCACACCTGGCCGTATAGCCTCCGTTGCTGTGGCCATTGTCAACGAACTAAGAAGAAGAAGAAGACACATAACTGACAGTAGACATTCAAGTAAATTCTGTCAGCGGTCAAAAAATGACTGCGCATACGGCCATACATGGCGTCATGACGTCACGCTTACAGGACCTATTGGTAGTAGATTTGTTTTATGCAATAAATTAAATCCTGATGGAACATTAGCTAGACGAAAAGCCCGACTGGTTGCTAAAGGATTTACACAAAGATACGGAATAGATTTCCTCGAAACCTACTCACCGGCAGTTCGACTCAGTTCTGTGCGATTATTAACCGCACTTGCTGTTCAACATAAATTGAAGATTCAACAATTTGATGTTACTACTGCGTACCTGAATTAGACGAAGAAATTTATATGGAAGTTCCTCAATTGCTGAAAGAAGGTTTGGAATGGATTATAAAGCATGAAAACAAAATGAATTATATTCGAAAAAAGGCCGAGGAAATGTATAAAAGTCTGAATTCCGGAAATAAAATTTGTTTGCTGAAGAAGTCATTATATGGATTGAAACAGGCGGGAAGACAGTGGTATTATAGATTGGATGAAGAATTAAAGAAATACGGAGCAACACCCACTAATTCAGACCCTTGCTTTTACTGTCTGAAAAAAGGGGAAGAAAAGTTGTTCATTGCTGTTTATGTTGATGACATTTTGGTTGCGTATAAAAACGAAGCTCACATTACGGATCTGAAAAGGCATCTATTGAAGAGTTTCGAGATTAAGGACCTTGGGGAGGTGCATCACTGCCTCAGAATGGAATTCAAGAAAATGGAGGACCAAATTACCATTTCTCAAGGGGGTTATATTAAAGACTTACTGAAGCGATATGAAATGTTGGAATGTAAACCTGTAGCAACGCCAATGGAAGTTAATTTGGCGTTACGCAAATCTGATAATCTAATGTCAGAAGAAGAGAAGAAGTTACCGTATAGGGAGTTAGTAGGATCACTGATGTATTTAGCCGTCGCAACCAGACCAGACATTGCGTATTGTGCTAGTTTCCTTGGTCAATTCAACAATTGTTATCGGAAAGAACATTGGGTGGCTGCCAAGAGAGTTCTGCGATATTTGAAAGGTACTATGGATGTTGGATTAATCTTTAAGCCAACCTCTCAAGTCCTAATAGAAGGTTTTGTTGACGCCGACTGGGGAGGAGATATCACTGATCGACGATCTTATACAGGATATACTTTTATAATGAATGGAGGAGCAATCTCTTGGGAATCTAAGAAACAACGTACTGTTGCTCTCTCCACAACAGAAGCAGAATATATGGCGCTAGCAGAAGCCTGCAAAGAAGTCATATATTTGAGGAGATTTATATCTGAACTTAGTGGCAAAGAAGGAACAGAAATTACCTTGAAGAACGATAACATGGGGGCGCTAAAGTTAGCGGAAAATTCCGTCTACCATGGAAGAACCAAGCACATCGATATAAGGTACCATTTCATCCGAGAAACATTAGCCCAGAAATTCTTGAAGGTGGAACACATACCTTCCGAAAAAATGCCTGCTGATTTCCTAACAAAGGGCCTCACAAAAATCAAGCACGAAACATGTATGAAAATGTTGGGGCTCCAGAAACTACAGTAGGTAGAACGTTTTTTCTTTTGGATCGATGGATCGAGGGGAAGTATTGGAATTGACGATCAACCACTCATCGAGAAAAAAGAAAGAAACAAGAACAGTAGCAGTTGAAGTTAATCTAAAATAACATGATTGTCATTGTTCGTATTGAATAAAGGTCACGATTATACATTGAGCCTCTCGCACGTAGTTAATTACAACAATGTCTCAGGTATTACTTTTTCTTAGAGCTCAACTCGAATGTTTAGGATCCAGGGTAACTCTTGGCAAGGTATTTTTCGGGAACTGCAGATGGATTTTTGAATCTATTTTTCTTGAAAAATATTGGTTCTACAGTGTTTCAATATGAGAAGTTTTTTTGTGAAATTTTAGTCAGAGAACCATATTCCGGTGAGAAAATGACAAAAAAACTTACAAAGAAGATAGACTGAAAATTCGAAGGTGTTCTTTCCAGTTTCTAGCGGAAATAGTCAATTCTAAATCACTACTTTCGCCTCTGTTTTTCAGTTTGATATCTTTATTCGTTCTGAAGCCTGGACAGAGTGGACGAGCGAGCGCAATCCTCGGTTCTATTCCATTTGTAAGGGATTAGTTCATAACTGAAAATTAAAACGTGCTTTTTCAATTTCCCGCCAACTGCTACTTGATTCGCGGTTCGCTTTCGCGGGAAATTTGAAAAGTCAATCATATCAATTTTCATTTATGAACTGATCTCGTGGAGTTATTTGTCCATTATTGTTTTCTTTCGGGTCAATCCATTGATATTCGACAAATCCGGATGGCTCATAATTTTAAATTCTCACAATATTCACACAAAACCTTCCTTTTTACGTTAGATTTACGAATTCGGGCTTGATTTACCAATTTCTTGCCCCATTTGTTAATAAAAAATTTTAAATCGAGTGATTTGCTTTAATATAAGGCTTTGGCAATTTAATTATTGTTCATACCTTTGCTGATGGAACCACATTTAATTATATATCGTTCGAAAGCTGAAACAATAAGGACTACCATCGCTCTTTTACCACTGATCGAAATCTACGGGTACCTCCCCTAAAGGAAATTGAAACTCCTATTTTTAAACTGAATTTTTCATGATTTTATTTATTTTTTTTAATTGCTAAAGCTAGAAATATTGGGGCCATTTTTTTTTTTATGAAAATTAAGAAGGCTCTTATTTCATAGCCACAGTTTTATATGTGGAGTCGCTTAGTTACATCCAAAAAAAAATCACTAACTTGGCTCATTTCGCAATTTTACCACTATTTGAATTCTTATATCTTCGGTGGGGGACCAGCTAAAAATATGAAATTTCGACACAAAAGAGCCTTCAACCGATTTAGTTAAATGCCGAAATCTCATCTTTGAGATTCATGTATAAGTATTTTTTTTGCGGCCTTAAAAATCGTCTAAATCGGCGTGTTCAATATCATTTTGTCACGAAACAAATGGTCGTTTCTATAGCAAAAAGTTACTATAGTTGAATATTTTTGACAAGTAGTTGTAGTTCTTATACAGGGTGTCCCAATTGTCTGTATTCGGTCGATATCTCCATTACTATTGGAGATAGCGAAAAATTGTTAAATACAAAGTTGCAAAGGGTCAAAGAAGGCACACTTTGAAAATACAATCCTGTATATAGACTGTCCCACTAAGGAATAACAATACAAATATAGTTTTTTTTTAATGGAACATATGCCAAATTTACAAAACCAAAGGTTGAAAATTGGTTGTGGACTGATTTTTCAAAACAAGTACTGCAAAAGCAATTTTTTCCACAAAATTACCAATATCTTCTAAACCATTCGCTTCAGATGAAAACATGATTAATGAATGTTACTCGGAATTTATCATAGAATCCAATGAAAAATTAAAATACAGGGTGTTCCATTTAAAAAAACCTATGTTTGTGTTCTTATTCCTTAGTGGGATAGCCTGTATACAGGATTGTATTTTTAAAATGTGCCTTGTTTGACCCTTTGCAACTTTGTATTTAACAATTTTTCGCTATCTCTAACAGCAATGGAGTTATCGACCGAATACAGACAATTGGGACACCCTGTATATTTTAAAAGTTGTGACACGTCTACGTTTACACTTAATTGAAATTTGCTCAAATTTGTCAGCGAAGGACGTAACATCTGATCCGGAGTCAGGATATGGTTATCCAATGGACATTGTAGACCTGCTCTTCGTACTAATCGTTTCACGGTTCCACCAACGCCATCGCAGGTACCCTTACCATGTGATGTAGCGAAAAACTTTCCATTCAACATCCACGCCAAAATCTTCGAAGTTATGACAAAGGTTCACAATTTTTTTTTTATTTTTGTATTGTCCATCCAACACTCCCAAGTGTTAGATTACGTCATTCGCTGACAAATTTGAGCAAATTTCAATTAAGTGTAAACGTAGACGTGTCACAAGTCAAATAACAATATACAGACCTTTATTGTTTCTATTATGAGGAATCCTTTATTTATTTGTTTATAATTCTTGCGAACAAAACTCTTAAAATATATGACAACTACAACTACTTGACAAAAATATTCGACTTAATAACTTTTTGCTATAGAAGCGACCATTTGTTTCATGGCAAAATGATATTGAACACGCCGATTTAGACGATTTTTAAGGCCGCAAAAAAAAATACTTATAGATGAATCTCAAAGATGAGATTTCGGCATTTAACTAAATCGGTTGAGGGCTCTTTTGTGTCAAAATTTCATATTTTTATCTGGTCCCCCACCGAAGATACGAGAATTCAAATAGTGGTTAGTGATTTTTTTTTATAGGACGTAACTAAGCGACCCCAGGTATAAAACTGTGGCTATGAAATAAGAGCCTTCCTTACTTTCACTAAAAAAAAAATGGCCCCAATATTTCGGGCTTTAGCAATTACAAAAAATAAATAAAATCATGAAAAATTCAGTTTAAAAATAGGAGTTTCAATTTCCTTTAGGAGAGGTACCCGTAGATTTCGATCAGTGGTAAAAGAGCGATGGTAGTCCTTATTGTTTCAGCTTTCGAACGATATATAATTAAATGTAGTTCCATCAGCAAAGGTATGAACAATAATTAAATTGCCAAAGCCTTATATTAAAGCAAATCACTCGATTTAAAATTTTTTATTAACAAATGAGGCAAGAAATTGGTAAATCAAGCCCGAATTCGTAAATCTAACGTAAAAAGGAAGGTTTTGTGTGAATATGGTGAGAATTTAAAATTATGAGCCATCCGGATTTGTTGAATATCAATGGATTGACCCTTTCGGTATCTATCGGTATCTAAAACCTGATAGCCTAAAATTTCCATTAAATTAATTAGAGAAGCAAGCCCTTACAGACGTACGTTTCGCATCGAGCTTTATTAATAATTGTGATGCAGATGGGTGGCGGATCGTTGATGTAATGTGCGTGTAGCCTGACTCCCAAAATATTGTTTGTGTAATAAATTTATCGATAAAAGATATGTTTACTATTATTTTCACTGAATTAAGATTAAGATGATAATATCGATAAGCTTGAGTTGACTGTAAATGATTACATTTTGTGTCCTGGATTTTAAGGTGTGTGAGGTGATTTAAGAGCAGCGTGGAGGCGTTTTTACAAAGACTTAAGGTAAGAACAACAATGGGTACATTCAATATTTTACTCCAAAGTATAAGTGCTAAACATAATTGGTAACATTGGTAAAATTCAATTTTGAATTATCCAGAAGAAATCAAGACAGTTCAGATAAACCCTCTCGATATTTTAATCGCGAAAATAATATTGATCTACTTATCTACCCCCTTATGAAATTATTGGCGATGTGAATATATTTGGTTATTTGTATCATTGTTAGCTCTTCAGATTAATTTGTAGCCATACTTTGCAGGTGATGTGATCCAAAATGCAGTTCATATCACTCCTCCTAATAACAATCATCGCAGATTTTACACAAGGCAAGGTAATGTATAAATATTTGAATTACTGCACTACCTAAACACCACTATTTTAGGATTCGTGCTTTTTCGACAACCTTTCAGTGAGAGCCGTAAAAACTTCGGGTCTTTTGGGAGATCATATAAGACTGAATATTTCTTGGGCGAAAACCCGCGATGGTATTAATAAGAACGTTACCACTAGATTAAAAACAAACGACACGACTAATTGCTACCAAAGCGAATTTGTCGATAATTTTTTTAACGTACGAGTACTTTATTTACTTTCAATCGTTTTAAAGTTTGTTCTCAGGATACCCACACAATTGAACCTAATCTGGACCATACAGATCCAGAGCTGTATCCAAACTGCAATTACTGGATTTTGATGGAAAGTGAAGGCGATCTGTGCGAATTAAATTACACAATTCCTGATTGCGTTGAAGATCTTTGCGAGTGCGTGTTAGATGAAAACCCAAAAATTTTGAGTGTCAAGCAAAAAGGTGACGGCAAATTTCTAGTGCAATGGGAACCTGGGCAGTACAAACACGGTGGAGTTACAGATATCAACTACTTCTTGTACGCGTTTCCAGCGTTTTCTTCTTTGAAAAATTTGATTTCAGGCTTAGATCCGGAGGTCCAGAATTATTGAATTCATCTCATTTTGTCAATAGTAGCACTTCTGAAATTATTTTTCATGGGGTAGAAGCAGGAGCTGCTACACTAAGAGCTAATTTTGAGTACAATCCGTTCTGTAGTAAAACGGCCGAATATGAAATAACTACTAAGAATTCAGTTCTTTCGAAAGATTATCGTCTTGTCCTGATTGTTTGTAGCACTACCACTGTTCTTTTCATCCTTTTCCTCAAAAGGAAAATCATTTTTAGATACTTGAAAAAAATGGTTAATGTCTTGCCTGGAAGAATTGATAGAATTGTGGTGCCTCAAGAAGCTTCTTTAATCGCTCTCACAACCACGTAAGTAATTTATAGTTCAGGCGGTGGGTAATTTTGAATGGAAAAGACTTTTTTGTTGGAAAAACATAGCAAAAACTCGCCCTTCGCCCCAGCCTGGAACCCTCCTAAAATTGAAAATTATGCGCAAGGCGGAAGTTTTTGCCCCATAACTCGCTTTTCCTTCATCGTACAAAAAATATACACGTATACAATATTGAAGACTAATAAATTCTCTCCAAGAAAGTTTCTATGCACTTTTCACCTGAGAACAACGGTTTGGCTGCAGGAGTCGCTCAAAATTGAACGATTTTTTCGAAACGCGACCATAATCCAAAACAATATTACAAATTTTGATGCCGGATTATCGCTTTGCACGATGATAGTGTGAACCATAGAGAACAATTTGAGACGGGAACCGACTAGAAATTTCCCTTGGGTTTAAAGATAGGGCTTTTCACTGAGGCCCAGGAAAAAAATTTTTTGGGGTGCTGCAGTTCCGTTAGGAAGCATTTTTCTCCACATGTCCATGTGAACTTTTCTTCTTAGAATGATGCAAGGAATCGTTCTATATACTTGGTTTCAATAATTAAGCGGATAAAATAAAATCTTTTGTCAAAAATTTTCGCGCTCCAAACAAATCAGAGACGTTTTATTCGAAAACGGTGAGCTTTAGTGACTTTGACCAAGAGCACTTTTTTGTGCACCATGGCCAGGTAATTATGATTTTCGTATTATTTTCTGAGGAAAACGATTAAAGAAAAATTCAGGTGGAAAATATGCAAAGCTCTCCCATGAATGCACGCCTCTGGTGAAAGTAAAAATTTGAAAAAAAATCAGCTGAAAGCCTTTTACATTACGACACTATGTTGTAAATTGCAGGTTCCTATCAATTGTATTTTGTGAATAAATTAGAAAAAACGAATTAATTATCGGGGGTGGGTATTTTTGAATAGAAACAATAAAACAGAGAAGTTTTTTTGTTGGAACGGTTAGATTTTAGGGCCATGAAGAACATACTAAAAATTCGCCCTCCGCCCCAACCTGGAATACCCCCAAATTCCCCAAATTCCACTTCATCGTACAAAAAATAGAGGTGCACAGTATAGATAATTGCAGATTCGCATCAATTGTACTTTTTGAATAGATTGAAAGAAAAAGATAAATTAATTATATGCACCCTAACTGAATAGTGGGAAAACTGCCCATCTATTTTTTGCAAATAAATAAAATTCAAGAAGAGTGCTATGAGGGAAACGTCCCTGAATTTTTCCTTAATCGTTTTCCTCAGAAAATAATAAGAAAATCAGAATTATCTGGCCATGGTACACAAAAAAGGTGCTCTTGGTCAAAATCGCTAGAGCTCACCGTTTTCCAAAAAAACGTCTCTGATTTGTTCGGAGAGCGAAAATTTTTGACGAAAGATTTTATTTTATCCGCTTAATTATTGGAAATAAGTATAGGTATAGAACGATTCCCTGCATCATTCTAAGAAGAAAAGTGCATATGGACATGTGGCGAAAAATGCTTCCTAAGGCAATTGTGGCACCTCAAAAATTTTTTTTTCTTGGGGTCAAATCGTGCTTTTCAGCTCAGAATAGTGCAAAAATGCGATTTGAGCATAAACCGTCAAAAATGCGTTTTTGCACTATTCTGAGCTGAAAAGCACGATTTGCACTAAACTGTCAAAAACGCGTTTTTGCACTATTCTGAGCTGAAAAGTACGATTTGCACTAAACCGTCAAAAACACGTTTTTCGCTATTCTGAGCTGAAAATGCCCCACAGAATAGTGCAAAAACGCGTTTTGGACGGTTAGCCTCAAATCGTGATTTTAGTGGAAAAACGCGTTTTTGGCGGTTTAGTGCAAATCGTGATTTTCAGCTCAGAATAGTCCAAAACGCGTTCTTCGCTAGTTAGGGTCAAATCGTGCTTTTCAGCTCAGAATAGTGCAAAAACGCGATTTGAGCATAAACCGTCAAAAATGCGTTTTTGCACTATTCCGAGCTGAAAAGCACGATTTGACCCCAATTAGCGAAAAATGCGTTTTTGCACTATTCTGAGCGAAAATCACGATTTGCACTAAACCGTCAAAAACGCATTTTTGCACTATTCTGAGCTGAAAAGTACGATTTGCACTAAACCGTCAAAAACTCGTTTTTCGCTATTCTGAGCTGAAAATGTCCCACAGAATAGTGCAAAAACGCATTTTTCGCTAATTAGGGTCAAATCGTGCTTTTCAGCTCAGAATAGTGCAAAAATGCGATTTGAGCATAAACCGTCAAAAACGCGTTTTTGCACTATTCTGAGCTGAAAAGCACGATTTGACCCTAATTAGCGAAAACCGCGTTTTTACACTATTCTGAGCTGAAAAGTACGATTTGCACTAAACCGTCAAAAACTCGTTTTTCGCTATTCTGAGCTGAAAATGCCCCACAGAATAGTGCAAATAACGCGTTTTTGACGGTTAGCCTCAAATCGTGATTTTAGTGGAAAAACGCGTTTTTGGCGGTTTAGTGTAAATCGTGATTTTCAGCTCAGAATAGCCCAAAACGCGTTTTTCGCTAATTAGGGTCAAATCGTGTTTTCCAGCTAGAATAGTGCAAAAACGCATTTTTCGCTAATTAGGGTCAAATCGTGCTTTTCAGCTCAGAATAGTGCAAAAACGCGATTTGAGCATAAACCGTCAAAAACGCGTTTTTGCACTATTCCGAGCTGAAAAGCACGATTTGACCCCAATTAGCGAAATATGCGTTTTTGCACTATTCTGAGCTGAAAATCACGATTTGCACTAAACCGTCAAAAACGCATTTTTGCACTATTCTGAGCTGAAAAGTACGATTTGCACTAAACCGTCAAAAACTCGTTTTTCGCTATTCTGAGCTGAAAATGTCCCACAGAATAGTGCAAAAACGCATTTTTCGCTAATTAGGGTCAAATCGTGCTTTTCAGCTCAGAATAGTGCAAAAATGCGATTTGAGCATAAACCGTCAAAAACGCGTTTTTGCACTATTCTGAGCTGAAAAGCACGATTTGACCCCAATTAGCGAAAAATGCGTTTTTGCACTATTCTAGCTGGAAAACACGATTTGACCCTAATTAGCGAAAACGCGTTTTTGCACTATTCTGAGCTGAGAATCACGATTTGCACTAAACTGTCAAAAACGCGTTTTTGCACTATTCTGAGCTGAAAAGTACGATTTGCACTAAACCGTCAAAAACACGTTTTTCGCTATTCTGAGCTGAAAATACCCCACAGAATAATGCAAAAACGCGTTTTTGACGGTTAGCCTCAAATCGTGATTTTAGTGGAAAAACGCGTTTTTGGCGGTTTGGTGCAAATCGTGATTTTTAGCTCAGAATAGTCCAAAACGCGTTCTTCGCTAGTTAGGGTCAAATCGTGTTTTCCAGCTAGAATAGTGCAAAAACGCATTTTTCGCTAATTGGGGGTCAAATCGTGCTTTTCAGCTCAGAATAGTGCAAAAATGCATTTTTGACGGTTTAGTGCTAATCGCGATTTTCAGCTCAGAATAGTCCAAAACGCGTTTTTCACTAATTAGGGTCAAATCGTGTTTTCCAGCTAGAATAGTGCAAAAACGCATTTTTCGCTAATTAGGGTCAAATCGTGCTTTTCAGGTCAGAATAGTGCAAAAATGCATTTTTGACGATTTAGTGCAAATCGTGATTTTCAGCTCAGAATAGTCCAAAACGCGTTTTCCGCTAATTAGGGTCAAATCGTGTTTTCCAGCTAGAATAGTGCAAAAACGCATTTTTCGCTAATTAGGGTCAAATCGTGTTTTACAGCTAGAATAGTGCAAAAACACATGTTTCGCTAATTAGAGTCAAATCGTGCTTTTCAGGTCAGAATAGTGCAAAAATGCATTTTTGACGATTTAGTGCAAATCGTGATTTTCAGCTCAGAATAGTCCAAAACGCGTTTTTCGCTAATTAGGGTCAAATCGTGTTTTCCAGCTAGAATAGTGCAAAAACGCATTTTTCGCTAATTAGGGTCAAATCGTGCTTTTCAGCTCAAAATAGTGCAAAAATGCATTTTTGACGGTTTAGTGCTAATTGTGATTTTCAGCTCAGAATAGTCCAAAACATGTTTTTCGCCATTCTGAGCTGAAAATGCCCCACAGAATAGTGCAAAAACGCGTTTTTGACGGTTAGCCTCAAATCGTGATTTTAGTGGAAAAACGCGTTTTTGGCGGTTTAGTGCAAATAAATCGTGATTTTCAGCTCAGAATAGTCCAAAACGCGTTTTTCGCTAATTAGGGTCAAATCGTGTTTTCCAGCTAGAATAGTGCAAAAACGCATTTTTCGCTAATTAGGGTCAAATCGTGCTTTTCAGCTCAAAATAGTGCAAAAATGCATTTTTGACGGTTTAGTGCTAATTGTGATTTTCAGCTCAGAATAGTCCAAAACATGTTTTTCGCCATTCTGAGCTGAAAATGCCCCACAGAATAGTGCAAAAACGCGTTTTTGACGGTTAGCCTCAAATCGTGATTTTAGTGGAAAAACGCGTTTTTGGCGGTTTAGTGCAAATAAATCGTGATTTTCAGCTCAGAATAGTGCAAAAACGCATTTTTCGCTAATTAGGGTCAAATCGTCTTCAATATTGTATACGTGTATAATGTATATTTTTTGTGCGATGAAGGAAAAGGGAGTTATGGTGCAAAAACTTGCGCCTTGCGCATAATTTGCAGATTTTAGGGGAGTTCCAGGCTGGGACGGAGGGCGACTTTTTAGTGTTTTTCGTGGCCCTGAAATCTAACCATTCCAACAAAAAAAGTTCTTGGTCGAATTTTTTCCATTTCTCTATCGATTTTTCCTCTCACCGCCTGGACCATTACTCTTGAATCAAAATATATTTTCAATTTTTAGTTATGACAAGATCAATATGCAAAACAACCAAGTCTACACTCCTGCTGAACTTTTTCCAGGACAATTCGATGAATTTGAATTGCCTAGAAGCAGAATTGTAATAATGGACTCGATAGGCAGAGGGGCGTTTGGCCAAGTCCACTCTGCGAAAGCTTTTGGAATTGATGGACATCTTGGGTATAAAACAGTCGCAGTTAAAACACTGGGAGGAAATGTTACTCAAGACACCATCGATGATTTTACAGCAGAAATAGAAATTTTTAAGCAAATCGGGGAGCATCCTAATATTGTTAAATTGTTAGGTTGCTGCACGAAAGAGCTTCCGATGATGATGGTAATGGAATTTGTGCCTTGCGGCAATTTGAAAGATTATTTGCTCGAGCTAAGGGAGCAATGGTTGGATATGAAGAACAATCGAGTTTTCTTCTTTCCCGAGTAAGATTTTTTAAATAAAACTTTAATTTATTTGATTATTTTATACGTTAAGTATTGAACCGATCCAAAGCAGCATTTAGTATACCAGTAACCAATCAAATCCTCAATACAGTGATAATACTACAACGTCAACTTGACACTCAATACTTTAATTTATAAAATAATCTGCAAAATGCGATTCGTAGTCTCTTGGTTGCTTTGTTGAGTCCTCATGGATGCACTACTTGTCAAATGGTAGATTTTTTCGGCCAATCGCTTTTTTAGCCTAAAAAAATCTACCCTTTTGACTCGTAGTTGACACCCATTCGGCTCGTCGTATTATTAATGAAAAAACTTCAGCACAAGCGATGGCGCTTATATTGAACCATCAACGCCAAACAGCCCAACTTCAACAACTTCCAGTCGTCTGCCATCAACAACCGAAAGTACGTAAAATATTTGACGTCGCATAAATAACAAATTACGTTATCGGATTATTGTTTGCGTATTATCTCAAGGATTTATTAAACTGATAAATGTAATAATTTTTGGTTACAGCGGTTAGCACTGTTGTGGAGCCCTCGACCCCGATGACTCCATTAACGGCTCAAACAATTCGGGAGCTAAAAAAAGTCCTCGACCATACGGAGCTCCAAAATTTTGCCTTGCAGATAGCCAGAGGCATGGCCCATTTGGAGCAGATCCCCATAACCCATCGAGACTTAGCCGCTCGAAATATACTCGTAAACGAGTACAAAGAGTTGAAAATTTCCGATTTTGGGATGTCTAGAAAAGGCCCGTACGTCAATCACAAGGCGAAAAAACTGCCATTGCGGTGGATGGCGATTGAATCTGTTATCCAGCAAAAGTACGACAATAAAACCGACGTGTGGTCTTTTGCTGTGGTTCTTTGGGAAATCGCCACTTTGGGAGCCTTTCCCTATGAAAATGTGCCGGATCAATACGTGATCCAGCATTTGCAGCAGGGGAATAGGCTCTCGATGCCTGAGAATTGCAGTGATGAACTTTACGAGATGATGTTGAAGTGTTGGGCGGAAGAAGCGAGCGATCGCCCAAATTTTCGAGAATTGGTTGATATTCTCGACGCGAAAAATAAAAAATTGTACGTGGATTTTCACCTCTTAAGGCCTGGATATGTTTTCCCACCTATGGATCCAGGGGGGAATCCGGGAACGTCAATTCAAGGAGAAACCAAACAGACTGTGTAAATATAAGTTATAGTATAAGTTATATCAATATGAAAATATATTTTTATTAAAAACACTAAGTACAAAGAAAATAATTTGAGAATTTAGTACGTGGAAGCGTGGAAGCCACAACTTAACAAATTTATGGAAACATGGAGGTCTATTATAATTTATAACCGCTTATCTTATTGCATGATTGAGCAATAAGTAATTACTTAGTATATTTTTAACCTCCCCCATTAAAAATAAAAAAGGGAGGTTACTGCAGTTGATCCACAATCAAAAATCAAGATAAAGGCAAATCTTTATACGAAAAAATAGGTTTTACAGGAAACGAAGGCTTAGTAGCGACTGCTGATGAGCTGAAAAGCTTGTACTTTACGTGAATCACACCGTATAAATTTATTAAAAGTTCCTACAATATACAGGCTGTCCCTCGACGAGCGTCTGTTAGCCGTATATATTTGCTGAACTGTTTCCAGCATCATTATGAAAATTTGTACACAGGGGTATCAATTAATTTTGAATAGACGTAAAATGCGTACGTCCGGTTATACCGGAAATAAGTAGTACTAATTTTAAATGGAACAGCCCTGTATATTATGATATTTTTGGATTCTACGTATAATTCTAGGTGAACTTTTACTAAGAATTGCTATGCCAAAAATCAACCGTTTTTGAGAAAATTAAGAATTTCGCTTTTTTATGCCAAGTACAGGCCTAGCTTCAAAAAGTTGTAACATCCTTACAGTATGAAATGAAAATGAAGTCTAATGTAGGGTTTATCCGACCCTGGGCTCAAATCGGGGCAAGTTCATACAGGGTGTTCTCTGCAAATTTTTAAACATCATCAATTTCGTTGGTCAAAACGTCAATTTTTTCAAATGGAATGCCCTAACTATTTTATGGCAAACATGTAGATTAAATCATCAATGTGCCATAAAATAGTTGGGGCCTTCCATTTGAAAATATTGACTTTTTGACGAATGAAATTGATGATGTTTAAAAATTTGCAGAGAACACCCTGTCGATATTTGACCCAATTTGAGTCCAGGGGCGGATACACCCTACATTAGACTTCATGTCAAATAAAGATCGTTTTCTTATTTCGTAGTGTAAGGATGTTACAGCTTTTTGAAATTAGGCCTCCACTTGATATCAAAAACCGAAATTCTGAATTTTCTCAATCACTGTTGATTTTTGGCATAGCAATTCTTTGTAAAAGTTCACCTAGAATTAAACGTAGAATCCAAAAATATCGTAGTATACAGGGTGTTCCATTTAAAATAAGGAAGTTAGTACCTATTTCTCCCAAGTTTTGTTCTAGACCTTTAGTGACAATTGCATCTTTATTTTGTAAAAAAAACCTGCTTGCAGAAAAAAATATGAGGAAAATGTCTAAGCCCTCCCATAAGAACGCATGTCTCTGATTGTACGAGAAATCAGAAAAAAATACAAAATAAAGACGGTTATGCAAGTAAACCATGTTCCAAATTTCAAAGTCGTACTTGTGGTAGTGTCTGAGTTAACTCAAAAAAACTGATTTTTGGGGTACGTACCCTTTCGTAGCTCTCAGAGGATCCTGCTTATCACAAAAAGTTATACTATTAGTCTTATTACATTTCCTCTTATTTTCACCTAAGGAACCTGTGGTTAAGTGTTGGCACCATGTTTTTCAAACACCCTGTATACCTATTGCGAAGGGGGCTGAAAAATTCTAAAAAGTAAACTAAATCGAAACGAGTTCAATTTATTAACGAAAAAACGAAATTACGCGAATTTTGTAAAATTAACATTTAAGGAGGGGGGAATTGTAAAGTGGGATCGAGAGGGGGATGAAAAGTCAAAGGGGATGAGAATTAATCGTAATTAAGAAGAATTACAGAAAATAACACGAAAATAAACCAATTACTTATGCAAATTTAGCTTTTGGGGGTTGAAATATTGCGAAGGGGGTCGAAGATGTGAAAAAGGCAAACATAATCCAAATCAGAAAAATTTATTACAGCAAAAAAGGCAAACTTGCGCGAATTTTACAAATTTAGAGGGGTGAAAATGAACTGTTAAGTAGAAATAGTGAAAATTACACGAAAAAGAAGCGGCAGTCTGCGTAAATTTTAATTAAAGTACCGAAAAATCACAAAAGAGCCTGAAAAAATTAAAAGTTGTTAGTAGAATAGGGGTTGGTTTTAGGTTGAAAACACATAAAACTTTTGTTCAATGGTTCATAATTTCATTCCACCACTTACATTACATTTTCAACCCCTCAATTTCATCCCCCTTTTTAGGTAATAATGAAAATTTGCCCATCCGCCTACAGTGTCGCTACAAAATAACACACATGTATTCACTCTAAGTGCCCTTTTGACCAAAAACAAAAAAATTCGAGATTTTTATTGGACTTCAAAATCGCGGTACACGTCGAAGAAAGCTTAAAAAGTTTTGGACTCAATCGACCCACGGTAAGTGTCGTTTTGGCATACAAATTTTCTTTGAAATTATACTCTCATTTTAATTTAACCATCCAAAACAATAAGTTTTTGAAAGATTTATTGTCATCTTCAGAAAATGAGACAAAATTCATTCGCCCCTTGGGTCAAATATCGAAAAAACACGTTTAGCTCAAACTACTGGATCGATTTTTTGGGAGCAATTGGCCCACGGAAATGCCATTTAGGCATATCCGCTTTAAAATTTTAAAATGCAAGACACGAAAATCAAAGACCCACGCGGTGGGAGAGGTTCCAGCCGCTTTTCTGCATTTTTTTTAAATGACTCTACATGAAAACCCCTGGATTCTGGATTCTGGGGGGGAGGGCGGCCTGCCAAAGCAGACTGCTGCACTCAGGCCACAGTTGGCCCATTGTGCTGCCTCCCAAGCTCGCTAGCGCACTCTAACTCTCGAGCCAGCCGACCTCCTGCAAAAGCTGGAGTAGCGTGCTGAGAGGGGCGCCAGCGAGCATGACCAAACTTGGCCATTCTTCCCCTAGGAGAGAGCCACGTAATTGGGCGAGTACAGGACACTGTGTGAGCACGTGTTCCATAGACTCGTCTTCTAGTTCGCATCCTCTGCAGATGGGGCTTTGTGTAATGCCCATCCGGTGAAGGTGCTGATTCAAGCCGCAGTGGCCAGTAAGTATACCTACGACTAAGCGCAGTTTACCTCTGGGTAGGTTGAGAAGATATTTTGTGGTTTTCTGTTGGACCACTGGCATTAGCATTTTCGAATGGCGACAACCAGGTGAGTTTATCCACCTGTCCGCAGCCATCTGGTAGCTTCTGTTAGAAATAAGGGCATATGCGGTAGTGAGGGCCAGGGCTCGGGGCCAAGGGGCTCTCGAGACGCCCGCCGCGCCAGCCCATCGGCAACCGCATTGCCTTCTGTATTCTCATGCCCCTTAATCCATGCCAGACTAACCCTATTTAATTGGGCCAGGTCCGTCAAGGAATCGAGGGCATCTTGGAGTACGCTAGAGGTGTTCCTATTACATCTCAGAGCCTGAAGGGTGGCCCTGCTGTCGGTGAGAAACAGCAGGTTCTTATTTGTGGTACCTTTCCTTATAGCTTCTTTTGCTCCAATGGTGACCGCCACAGTTTCTGCTTGGAAGACCGTGGCGTACTTTCCCAGTGGTGCAGTTATATTTAAGTCGAAATTATCGGAGTAGATCCCTGCTCCTGATCCGAACTTTGTTTTTGCTCCGTCCGTGTAGATCACAGCATCATAATGAGCTGAGAACGTTTCAGGCGGAGGTGCTGTATCAAGGACGGTGAAGGGTTTGTTAAAACCAAACGTGGGTAGTCGTCGGTCCACTGGCGCCTCCAGAAGCGGAAGGTCCTTTATTACCTCCTGGAGTATGCCAGAGTGACGACTTCCCGTCCTCGCCCGTCCCCACATTCCTACTGCCTTCAGTCGTAGGGCCGTTCTGATGGCAACCTCTTGTACATGGATGTCAAGAGGTGCCAAGTTCAGGGCGGTCTCCAATGCTGAAGTGGGAGTAGTTCGCAAGGCACTTGTAATGGCGAGACAGGCAAGTCTCTGCACATGACTCATGTCCTTTTTTGCTGTTTCTAGTCGGGTTCTCGACCACCAGACGATTGCCCCGTAAGTAAGCATGGGCCTTATGACTGCCTGGTAAATCCAAAGAACAATTCCTGGGGAGAGACCCCAGGTTGCTCCAATGGCTGACCTGCATTGCCAAAAGGCTCGACAAGCTTTTTCCGTTTTGGTCTTTAGGTGTTTTTTCCATGTAAGCTTGCTGTCGAGGAAAACCTCGGACGAGAGCTTAAGTGGAACGCCGAAAATTGAAGGTACCTCTAAATCATCGGTCCTTCTTTTTTTGGTGAATAGGACTAGCTCTGTTTTGTGAGGGTTCACAGCCAGGGCGCTATCCTGACACCATATTTCAACTACCCGGAGTGCAGTCTGCATAAGGCCTCCTATCACTCCGTGGGAGGTGCCACTTATTAAGATGACAATGTCATCCGCGTATCCAATGGTTGTGAAACCCTTATCGTTTAGGGCGCGGATAAGAGAGTCAGCCACCAGATTCCACAGGAGCGGTGATAAAACGCCCCCCTGAGGACAGCCGCGGCCGACCCGCGCCCAACAGGCTCCATTGCCACTGTCGATTTTAACCGATCTCCATTCGAGCATGTGTGATATCCAGCCACATAAAGCGGAGGGAATACCCCAGCCGTGGAGTGCAGTGTCTATTGAGTTGAAGGAGGTCTTGTCGAACGCTCCTTCAATATCTATGAATGCCCCAAGGGTAGAGTGTTTCAATGCTAATGATCGATCGATGTGGGTCACTACTTGGTGTAACGCCGTCTCGGTCGACTTGCCAGCAATGAAGGCATGTTGTTGCGGGTGTAACTTATGAAGCCACTTCTCCCGTATTGATCTGTCGCACAACCTTTCCAGCGTCTTCAATAAGAAGGACGTTAGGCTGATTGGGCGGTAAGATTTTGGTAGCGTATAGTCACTACGGCCGGGCTTAGGTATAAAAATTACCTTAACTTCTCTCCAAGCCTCCGGTATGTATCCAAATACGATACATGCCCGGAAAATGCGCACCAGATGTGGCAGAATGATATCCAGCCCCCACTGGAGGAGGGCTGGAAAAACTCCGTCCACACCCGGCGACTTGAATGGCGAGAATGATTGTACTGCCCAAGATACCTTGTCAGAGTCTACGACAGCATCCGCCACCCCACAGTCGTCCGGTGAAGGGGCGACGAGGGG
Source organism: Pycnomerus fuliginosus (assembly GCA_963924575.1). Classification (NCBI taxonomy): domain Eukaryota; kingdom Metazoa; phylum Arthropoda; class Insecta; order Coleoptera; family Zopheridae; genus Pycnomerus; species Pycnomerus fuliginosus. The sequence goes on along the minus strand of OZ004621.1, from coordinate 1,816,839 downwards.
GGCAGGTGCCCATATCGCAGGGGCGTCTGACGTTATGCATCCAGGGAAGTGGGTTAGGAGTAAAAGTTGCTCAGTTTCGGAGGCGGAACAGGTGTAAGAACCGTCCTCTTTCCTGAGGTTACCAGGTTGAGTATTAGTGCTCTTGGATAGAACTCTCTGCAAACGGGCTGCCGATGCGGTGGACTCAACGCCCCCGCAAAAGTCTCTTCAAGCCTTCCTCTGCTTTTGGCGTACTAGTTTTTTGTAGGCGTTTCGGACGTCCTTGTAGGACTGCCAATCAGCCTCCCGCTTATTACTGAACGCCTTATTGTACTTCCTTCGTGCCTCCTTCCGGAGTACAGCCAGCTCCTTGCTCCACCAGCGGTTGGTGGTGGTGCCAGGTGCGGCGGGGCTCCTCATGGGGCACGAAGTTTCGAACGCGTTTATTAAGCAGCTATGAAGCGTGTGTACGCCTCGTTCAATCTGCTTAGTGTTTGTGATGTTGTCGACCGACGAGAAGCCGCCTAGACCTTCCGACAGGTGGCAGTGATACGCCTCTCTGTTCGTGAGCCTCGGGTTTCTAAACGGCTTTACCTCGACGGTCATGTCCTTCAATGAGAAGCAGATTTTCCGGTGATCTGACATGGAGGCTCCAAGTGAGACATGCCAGTTTTGGATATAATTGACGATTCCTTTTGTTGCCAGCGTTAGGTCTATGACCGACTGGCCACGAGGTGTAGTGAAAGTTTAGGATCTCTAGATTTGTGCTGGAAATATATTCGAGCAGTGATTTCCCTCTGGTATTACAATCAGCACTACCCCACACTGTGTGATGTGCATTTGAATCGCAGCCCAGAATTAACTGTGTGCCCGCCTTCTCGCAGTGTTCGACCAGTGCGACCAATTCCTCGCTCGGAGGTGGATGCGGCGAATCTCCTGCGAGGTACGCGGAGGCTACAATGAAAACCCCTATTATAGCTTTGTCTCTCAAAACAGTGCATTTTGAACATTCTTAAAATTTTGGAGTGGAGAATTTTTATTAAATGCAAAAAATCGTCAAAAAATCGCACTTTTCTTAACAATAAATTTGAAGTCCTGTCAATCGAGAACGCAGCCATGAGATGCTGAAATCCTCTCCAGAATATTATCACAATTAATAATCATAACATAACAGTACATCACTTAAAAAGTACTATTCATTTTTATTGGATGACTCACGATTTTACCGGCAAAAACTTAAAAAATTGCTACCTGAAAAAATGGAAGGGATAATGACCCGTTTATCTCATCTTATCACACATAATTAAATCAATACTTTTGTTCATAGTATCGCTAAAATGGCTGCGATTAAATTCAACATATTATTAGGTAGGTAAATTTCCTCTATTTTTCATCCGGTTAACATTTTCCTTAGACAAAGCCACCAGTAAATCCCTGGAGAGACCTGACTGGAAATCGATTATGCGATTGTGCGACATGATCCGAAGCTTGGAATATCAGTAAGTCAATTATTTTCATCAAAAAATAATCTGTTTTTTAAGGCCTAAAAGTGCTATAAAGACCGTGGCGAAAAAATTAACTACTGCCAACAAACACTACGCTCTTCTTATTCTTGAAACGATTATGAAAACTTGTGGCCCACTTGTCTACTTGGAATTCAGGAAAAAGAAATTTTACAGTGCTTTAATTGAAGTTTTAAATATCTCTTATGAAGTGAGTTTTCGGCAAAGACTGCTAGCGAATGTGAAAAAGTGGGATATGGGGTTGCAAAGACAAGGCGGGCTTAAAGACACGATTAAAGCACTTAGAAGCGATGGTCTGATATTACCAGCGGTGAATGAGGAAGAGGCACGTTTAAGTGTTGGAATTGGTCCAAGTTTAATCGATTCAATTGCCTGTTTTAATTGTGAAGTTCAGTTTAATTTTTTGAAGCCGAAACACCACTGCAGAAGCTGCGGTAAAGCTTTTTGTTACAAGTGCTTGAGTCATAGTAAAATTTTAAACTATTATCAAATTGAAGTTCGAGTCTGTGATTCTTGCTATGAGCTGGAGGAACCTGAGTGTAGCACTCCTACAGCTCCCTCTGAAAATTTAATTGAAACAAAAATAGAGGCTGAAGTTAAAGGTACGTCTTTACTAGAATTGTATAATGGCCGTGATGAAGGGGAAGCCTTAGAGTTAGCGATAGCTATAAGCAAAATGGATGCTGGGGAAGATGAAGGGCAAATCTCTGACTCCAAAGATGGTAAGATTATTTCCCAGATAGCACAAAATATACCCTGGAAAGATTCATTTTATACGTATTTTCTGAGAATATTCCGATGAAGTCCAGAATATGCCACTGTAGGATATTACATGTACAATAATGAATATTCATCATATCCAGATTTAATTTTCATGTTGATAGGTACAACTACTACTTATAAAACCTCTGAATGATATAAAAGGAGGATTCTCACTTCTCAATGTCTAATACTTATACTGACAGATTGCTGCCTGATGCTTGGGATTTCAAATGATATGTGGTACAGTCTGGGACTTTGAAAATGCCCACCCCACCGCGACGACTCACTTGGCCGACTGTATCGCAACTTGCTAAATGTTTGCCAAGCTGTGATACAAACATCAAACGAATTTCAGCGATGCAGTCAACCAAGTGAACCGCCGCGCCGTCGCGGTGGAGTGGGCATTTTCAAAGTCCACGACTGTACCCACATGCCACGCATATCTAAATAGCTTGAGTAACTGAACAATACAAGAATGTGTATAGGATATTACTTGAATATCCATGGTAATAAAATGAGAATTCTGTGGGTATTCTCGGTATTTACACCCGAGGAACTTATTCATTTTATATATCCCTACGTACGTCACAGGGACATCAAATGAATATTCTCATGAAAATCCGGTGAATGCATTTAGAACGCACCAGGAACTCAAAAAGCGATTTTTTTGGATTCTCAATGATGAGTATCCATTGTTCATTCAGTGTATGTGTTTGGGTTTGTGCTATCTGGGTTTTTAAAGAATATAATATCTTCAGTTGTCTTGTAGATATGACTTGCGTCATCTGCTTTGATGGAGTAAAGCAGTTTATGATGGCAGACTGTAACCACCTTTGCTTATGTAGCGGATGTGCTAAGAATTTTAGGCCAAAGAGGAACCAAAAAGATGACAGACAGGCCACGAAATGTCCAGTTTGCAGAATGTCAATTACTAAAGCTCCCGTTAGAGTTTATTTTTAATTTTATAATCCCTTTTATTGAATTTTTGCATCAAAAAATATATTTATTATTAAAGTCGATTACAGATCTATGAATTCTCTCAACGGTTAGCTGTGTAATACAGACTTGATTTTCTACGATAAAATGTTATCTTCTATCATCATATTATGCAACATGCAAGAAAAGATGCTGTCTTTTTGCTCATTATTTGAGTTGCTTCACTTAACCTCGACAACCTGATGGGTCAAAATTCAAATGAACTATCAAATTGCTGAGAATTAGTGAGGTTCTTCAGATAATTGTGCAAAAGGAAAGCGCCTTAAATCGGGCAAGAGCCTGTGTTACAGCTGAAAATAAGAAGCAAAATCTTAAAGATTTTGTAGATACTACCGCTATACAGGGTGGGTAATTTTTCGATGCTCACCATTGGGATCTCGGAAACCATAAGAGATAGAGAGTAAGTTAAATTAGAGAAAAGTTGTGCGATTTTATGCTGGATAATAATCTGAAGAGATATCTTGAATATCTCCACTACTTTTGAAGGTATTGATTGAAAACTGAAACATTGCATTCAAGATAAAATTTAATTGCGTCGCCATTAATGGAATGATTTCTACGAAACTTGGCACTTTTGTACTATTCAATTTTTTTTGACTTTCTAGATTTTGAGTTGCGATAGTCAACTTTCTTATTTCTTATGGTCGCCATATTGGATGTTAACGCCATTAAAGACGTAAAAAATTAGCTTTTCAAAAATGTAACTAGTATGAACTTTTTTGAAAAAACATGTCAAAGTTCGCGTGACACGACTTCTAGATCTATTTTATTATCGTTCAAAATTCAATTGTTTTTGACGTCATAAGAGATGAAAAAAGTCTGTGTCCTTTTACTATTTTTTTTCACAAGTTTAGGCACAGTTTATAAATTACTCATATCAATTTTAAATTTTGACGTTCTGTCAAAAAAGTCCATTTTTATAACATTTTTGAAAAACTAATTTTTTTGCGCGTCCGAGGGTGTCAAAATTCAATATGGCGGCCACAAAAAAATCAAAAGTTGACTACCTACCGTTACTAAAAATCTAGAAGGCCTAGAAAAATTCTGACAATGCCATTCAATTGACAGCTGTCAAAAATACTAACCGTCATTAAAATAACATAAATCGTAAGGAAGATGTGAGTTTTTCTTTGAAATCGCAATTTTCATATTTTTCGGGATAACTCACGAACTAATCAAGATATCGGGAATTTCTCTTCTTAATTGCCAAGAAATGGTTCAACTTTTCACTAATTTGACTTACTCTGTATGTCTCTTATGGTTTCCGAGATCCGAATGGTGAGCACCGAAAAATTACCTACCCTGTATATCAGCAGTGGGGGGCATTTCACACACCAAACATTTGTACACCACTGCCGAATTTTCAGGGCACTGCCGTAAATTTGTACACCACTGCCGACTGTGAAGTCCCCCGACTGTCGAATTTGCTCAATATTTGCAACCACTGCCCAATTTTTGTAACCACTGCCTAACATTTCCCACTAACACTGCCGAAAATTTGTACACCACTGCCGACTGTGAAGTCCCCCGACTGTCGAATTTGCTCAATATTTGCAACCACTGCCCAATTTTTGTAACCACTGCCTAACATTTCCCACTAACACTGCCGAAAATTTGTACACCACTGCCGACTGTGAAATCCCCCAATCAGCAGGAAATTGCTAAAAAAATATTAAGATTTAACCACCATCAACGACACTTTTTCTTCTTCTACTACGAGTTTTATGGGCCTCAGCATCAAGGCTATTTAGCCCAGGTGTGGGTTGCCCCACCGGTAAATAGGCGAAAATAGAATTAAGGAAGAACCCGGTCCGCGAAGAAGGATGGACGACGGATCGGTCTCGAAGACCTACCCCGAACACCAACCGAAAAGTTTTTTTGGTAGATATAATTAAATCGAAATTAGAAAAAGGTCCACGAATACGGCACATCCCGTGCCATCCGGCCTGGATACCGGCGTGAATATCCGCAACCCAAAACGGCACAAATACCGAAATCGAAACTAGAAAAAAGTCCACGAATACGGCACATCCGGTGCCATCCGGCCTGGATACCGGCGTGAATACCCGCAAACCAAAACGACACAAACACAGAAATCGATAATAGAAATTTTAGGTTAAAAACCACGAGAATTTAAACACCACTATTTCTTCTCCCAGCGGCGTCCCGCACGACGAACACAACACAAAGATGATGGATGAAAGCCTAGCCGACTCTTCTGTGGACGGTTGGGGGCGAAATGGGGTGAAATCCAACGCGGCCACGTGCCCAGGGTGCAAAGTGAGGTTAATGGCAGAGCACGTCTACTCTGCGTCGCAACCACAGCTAGACTCCAACGACACTTTTGTCACTTTCCGAGCAATTTGATACCAAATACGTCGATATTCTATATTCTTTATTAAAGTTTTTTAGTCATTTTCACTCTATTTTACAACTTTTCGGTAGAAAGTGGCTGTAAGACATCAAAAATTGTTCTAAATTATTTTGGACTGCGTTTGCATTCCGTTAAATGATACTTTTCCATTTGCTTTGGATTATCCAAGAAAGATTTCTAGTGTGTTTCTTATATTTTCTGAAATGCGTACGTCCGAAATATTTTTTGCAACCCATAATATGTTAATTTGAAAGCCATTTCTCATGATAATCAAAATTTACAACTTTCTGTTCACTTGTTGGGTTATGTTACCCCAACTAACAGTGAAATGCCAAATATCTGCTATAAATGATAAATTAACATATACAGGATGTTTTCTAACCGCGTGTAAGCTTTCTAACCTCAGATTGCTCATCGAAAATGGTGACGATTGGCACAAAATTTTTTAGGTCGAAGTCGTCTCCTAAGGAAGTTACAGGACTTCAAAGGTGAGCCATCGGGAGCAGTTTTTCTTAATTATCTCGGGAACGGATGAACGGATTTGAATGAAATTTGGAGGAAGCTGGTATCCAATGAATATACATCTACACTGTTAATTTTGTTGGATTATGACCACGGGATCCCCAGAAAACGGAGACACTTTTGACACTTTTTTCCGGTCATGCGTTTTAAAAATGGTGGTGTCTGTTGTAAAGAGCAGCTTAAAATGCAACTTTTACTATTCTTGGTATTTTTTTATTTAATGAGTGGTTTTAGAGATATGCAATTAAGAAAAACTGCTCCCTATGGTAAAGCCCTAACTTCCTTAGGAGACGACTTCGACCTAGAACATTTTGTGTCAATCGTTACCATTTTCGATGGGCAATCTGAGGTTAAAAAAATGGGCAGCTACGGAAGCGGCTGAAACCTCCCCACTTGGTGAATGATCCAATCCTATCACTAATATCACTTAAATTTTACTATTTACTATGCCTAAGTTTTACTCCACCAAACCAAATGTGTTTTCTGTGAGTTTTCTGAATTTTACGATCTTTTGCCAAAAGGGCATTAAGGTTGAGTACAATTTTGAAAACTAAATTCGAAGACTTTTCATGTGCTGATAGAGAAAATAGGAGTTCATTATTGAAATTTCAAAGTTGATATGCCAAAATGGCACTTGCCGCCCTCGGATTGCCACCAGAATTAAATCAGTTCTTCGGCGGGTGACGGTATCTCTACCTACCAAATTTCAGCCAAATCGATCCAGCAGTTTGGGCTGTAGCGTGTTATTTAATGTTTCCTCAATACTTCGAATTTTTCGATTTTATGCCAAAAAGGCACTTTCAGATACAGAATTTCAAGACCTTTCATGCGCTGTTAAGAAAAATTAGTGTTCATCAGTCAAATTTCATAGTTTACATGCCTAAAAGACACTTGGCTTCTTCGGATTCGCAACAAAATTAACTGGGCTCACCAGAAGGCCAACACTAACCTGCATACCAAATTTCACTAAAATCCGTTCGGTAGTTTCCGAGAAATCGTGCTCACATACGTACATACGTACGTACATACACACAGACATTTTTTAAAAACCACTTTTTCGTGATCCTGAGACCTTGAAACGTAAAGATCTGGTGTTATCTCAATTTCGAATTTTGGACTGATTGCAGTAACCTCCCATTTTTATATTGGTTGTGGGGAGGTTAAAACTTACAAGCGGTTAGAAAACACCCGCCTGTATAGAAGATAAGTATCAAAATGTGATATATCATTTTGCTAAATATAATCGTTCACAACCCTATTTTTTTCCCCTAGTGGCAATATCGGTAAGTACTTATTATTTTGTCAAACTGACGAGAGAGAATTTTCTAAATTTAAATCTAAAATCTAAATGTCAGTGATTTCAGTTGCATAAATTACTTACGCTGTGCCAGAAGGTCCATTTTGTTCGATTTACTTTAATAAAATCTAATTGGGGTAAGTCCACCTTTGATTTACGTCGATTTGCGCGTGTCGTCTTTTGCCTTAACAGAAAAAAAACTTATTTTGACATGAACTTTAACCTAAAATTTTATTTAATCAACAGAGGACAGGGATATTTAGCTGCTACTATCTTAGTGCCATTACATCACCAGATTTCCATGTCCTACCGGCGTGTAGAATAACTTTGAATTAATAATAAACTCCATTTATTTTCTATTGAAGATATAAAATTTTTCTGGAACTGTACAGCCCTAATCTGTAAGGGCCTGTACTTTTGACAATTTGATCGAAATTTGGCGGGAAAACATAAACATTGCATAATCCAAATCTTCTAGGGTTTATTTTTATTGTTAGAAGCAGTGTCACAGATAAACGTACCTGAGGCCTTTTCGTGAATATTTTTCTTTGCACTTTACTCAAAACTGCACGCACACAAAGGCCATTTTGGGCCAATTCAGAGCAATTGCGAAATTTTGACATTTGTCATGTTTTCTGACGTATCGCATTGAAATCGCTTCTATCAACTCACCTGGACGCTTAACTTTGAAACCGGGAGATCATCTCACCGGTGAGATTTAGGCAACACGCCGCTCTCACGTGCATATAGAGCTGCGGCAAACCTATGAGATTCAATCTCCCTTGGTCAAACCAAGCAAGATCATCTCCCAGTTGCCAGGTTAGAATGCGCCTGCGTGTGCATCAAGTTGCAACAAAATGCCAGTGGTTATTTCGATGAAAATGAAGAAAAGGGCATGATTATGTTGCAAATCAATATGACGGAAGAGCAAATGTAGATTTATTGGCTGGGAGAGCCTTATTTAGGCAAAATATTATCCAAAATTATTTTGCGTAAGATTAGCAAATAGATTAAAGGTGGGTTTATACAAAAAATTTAGATTTAGAATTAGACTTTGGGTTTAATTTATGGTTAGTATTAATGCTACTTAAAGTTGGTCGTTTATACACAGTTTTTAACGTAAACTTTTCTGTAACTTGCGCATGCGCCATGAACACGAACAGCTGCCATTCTGGTAACCACTGGTACCAACTCTACCACCTGTCGTGTTTCTGTTCTGTTTACATGACATTAGAAAAGAAAGGTTAGGTGTTTGTTTGGTGTTGATTTGATTCTGTCATAATGCTAAAAAGACCGCTGTTTCTAAACACTTTTTAGGTACATAAGAGATGTACAGAGGAATGTTGTTTAAATATCAATAAACTCAGCAACAATCAGCAATAACGTTTTTGAGGTTATGTATGTTGTTGTGGTGATCACGTGAGTGGGGGAAATGTGGAATCTTAGCACTTTGCCAATTTTGCTGGGGAATTGGAGATTTTAGATTTTTCAAGTTTGAGAAGTGTAAAAAAATTTAACTTTAGCCTTTGATTTAGTGGTAATTATTAAATTTTAAATACTTTCAAGGTTAGCATATAAAACTAAACGTAATACTAAATCCAAATAAACGGCTCCATTACAATGTACGCATTGAACTTTTTTGCACCTAACCCTAATACTAAAACTAACGCTAAATTGTCTGTATAAACCCACCTTTATTGATATTCATTAAATCGCAGAAATGTTTGTACATATTTTTCGCACTTGATAGGAAAAATAAGGCGTAAAAAGAAAAAAATGCAGTTTTGTAAGTGTTAATTTATATTGTTGTACCTAAATAGAAAAAGTTCAGTCTTTATATGTAGGTATGTAAATTACTACATAAATAGGTAATTATAAGACTGAATAATAAGTAACAACTTTTTTAGGATCATTTGTATGACAGCATGAAATTTTGAATAAGAAATACGAAAGTTAAATTAAAAATACCACAAATTAAATAACTTTTGAAACATTATGAACTTTAAACAAAGGCGAAACTGATTAAAATTTTAGCAGCAATAAAAAATTTCCATTTATAAAGACGCAAAAAAATTAACAAGAAACATTCGGTACTTTTAGAATATATAAACTAATAAAAAGCAAACAAGAAAGGTAAATCAAAAACCGACAAATTAAATAATTAATTATTATTATTATTAATAATTAATATATTAATCATAATAATTAATTAATTAAATAACTATCACACGAGTAAAACCTCAAAAATTCTGGTTTATTTTTCTAGTTATTTTTGATTTTCGCCATAATGGTCAACGTCCAATTCTTGTCATGCGCCAAAATCTCATTTATGTTCAAAAATAGGTTCGGGGAGACTCTGTGCTGAGATAAGTTGCATCTCCCCGGTGAGACCATCTCACCGTTTGAAAGTTAAGCGTCCTGTTAGAATAGTAAAATTCCTTGCAAAATTTCCTCATCTCATACCAACATAAAATCCAAATTTTGACGTTCTGTCACTGGATGGTTTTAGTGCCGTAGCAGAATGCGGGGGTACTCTTGTCTTAGCTTATTCGCTCGCTCGCTCAATCGCTCGCTCGCTCGATCGCTCCTCAGTCTGTCCGTCGGATAACTTGAGAACGGATCGAGATATCGAGCTGAAACTTGGTAGGCAGCTTCGTCTCCCGAAAAGTAAGGCGGGGATTGCTTTTGGGCCATATCGGACCAAGGGGGTGGGAGCTAGGGGTGAAAAACCGAAATTCTACTAATTGCAATAACTCGAGAACTAGTGGAGATATCTTGCTGAAAATTAGTATGCACGTTCGACCTTCAAGTCTGTTGAAAGTGAGGGGGTGCCAATTTCGGGGGATGAAATTTAGGGGATGAAAACCACAAAAAATATGATAACTCCGCAAGGGTTGCACGCAGCTGTCGGAAACTCAACGTACACACATATATCGGTGAAATCTTGTGGAGGATGCGTTTTTTCGTAAAATCGAACAAATGGGGTGGAAATTAGGGGTAGCAACTCGAAATTCCGCTTAATAAGTACTAGTCGAAATTGGCGTCATTCGATAGCTTTCCATTAATTATTCAAAAAAGGTGTCATTCATATTTTGCGAAAAACCACCCTTATAGGCGCTACGACCCCTAACATGCAGAAACACAAAAATACGAGAACTCAAAAACTACTCAACGTATCAAGGCAGAATTTGGTTTGTGAATTTCCAGTGACATTATAGGTGGATGGACAAATTTTCTAAAATATCTAACAAAGGGGATGAAATTTAAGGGTTGAAACTTGAAATTTCTTCAAGTAAATGGTAGCCTAAAATTACGGGGTTCGATAGATTTCGGTCAACTATTGAAAAAAGGTCTTATGAGTTTTCAATCTAAAACCAACCCCTGGGCCATTAACCACCCCTAACTCTTTGCAAGTCGATAATTATATTTTATTTATTTTTTCTGAAACCCTATTGGTTTATTTATGAACAACTGAAGTCAGTAAATACGCAAGGAGTCATGTCACACCGGAAAAATAAACTCACCCCTGTAAATCATAAAGGGGTGAAATCATGAGGTGTTGAAAACATGAATCTACAAATTACCTTAATTTTTAAACGAATTGGGTTAGGGTGGTGAAATTGAAAACACAACTTCCTTTAGGGCATGTGGGGGTGGTGAAATAGGGGGTTGGAGTTTAGGGGTTGAAACGTCCATAAAGCCCTGTAATTTGACACAGAGAAGCAATATCTTCTGCGAAACTGTGACATCTTACACACTGCATCTTCGAGAAGGGAAGATCGAATTTTAGGAGAAAATTATCGAAGGGGATGAAAGTTAGGGGTGGAAACTCGAATTTTCAATGAAGAATGTATAGTTGAAAATATTACCATTCGATAGCTTTCTATTGATGGTACAAAAAAGGTCTTATTCATCATTCGCGAAAAACGACCCTTAAAGGCGGTACAACCCCCTAACATGCCGAAACAAAAAAATGCGAGAACTCAAAAACTGCTCAACGTATCAGGGCTAAATTTGATGTGGTAATTTACAGCGCCACTGTAGGCGGATGGGCAAATTTTCATTAATATCTAACAAGGGGGATGAAATTTAAGGGTTGAAACTGGAAATTTTTTCATGTAAGTGGTGGAATAAAATTATGGGGTTCAATTGATTTCGGTCAACCATTGAAAAAAGTCTTATGAGTCTTCATCCTAAAACCAACCCCTACGCTACTAACAACCCCTAAGCCCTAGCAAGCGGAGTAAATATATTTCATTTATTTTTTTTTTGCTTTCTTCTAATTTGTTATTAATTTAAAGTGATTTTCATTAATTTTTGACCCATCCACAATTTTTCAACCCCTTTCATGATATGTGAACCCTCAAAGAGCAAAATTTACCCAGACCGCTTCTTTTTCGGGTGATTTCCGCTGGTTAATTTTGTAAAATTCGCGCAGTTTTGCCTTATGAATTGTTCTTGCCTTTTTCACTTTTTCGACCCCTTCGCAATGTTTCAACCCCCAAAAGTCAAATTTGCATAATTGGCTTATTTTCGTGTTATTTTCTGTAATTCTACTTAATTACGATTAATTCTCATCCCTTTTAACTTTTCATCCCCCTTTACAATTTTTCAACCCCCTAAGTGTTTATTTTGCAAAATTCACATAATTTAGTTTTCCTTCGGTAATAAATTGAACTCAATTGGATTATGTTTATCTTTTTCACTTTTCCAACCCCCTTCGCAACATTTCAACCCCCAAAATCTAAATTTGCATAATTGGTTTACTTTCGTGTTATTTTCTGTAATTCTGCTTAATTACGATTAATTCTCATCCACTTTGACGTTTCATCCCCCTTTACAATTTTTCAACCCCCTAGGTGTTAGTTTTGCCAAATTCGGATATTTTCGTTTTTCTTCTGTAATAAATTGAACCCATTTGGATGATGATTAAATTTTTCACTTTTTTCATCCCCCTTCGCAATGTTTCAAGTCTTCAAATGCTAAATTTACATAATTGGGTTAATTTGGTGTTATTTTTCGTAATTTTACTTAGCCACGGTTAATCCTGATACCTTTAGATTTTTCATCCACCTTTACGATTTTTCAACCCCCTAAGTGCTAATTTTGCAAAATTCGCATAATTTCGTTTTTCGACGGTTATAAAATTGAACGCATTTGGGATTCAGTTTACCTTTTACAATTTTTCAGTTTCCTTCGCAATAGGTAGGTATAAGTGCTTATTTCAACCCCCACAAAAGTTTTAATTGCATGATTTGGTTATTTTAGTGTTTTATTTCGTAATTCTACTTAATCCACACTTCATTTTCATTCCTCTTGACTTTTCATCACCTTTTTTCATTACCTTGGACTTCTCATTCCCTTTTTCAACCCCCTTAGTGCTAATTCTACATACCTACTTCGCAAATATGATGTTTTTTTGTTAACTCTCTACTGTTTAATTATGTACGGCCAATTTTCATAATTTCGTCTTTTTAACACCACTGTGCGTCTGCGGAGGCACTACTACTAGGTGCAGATTTATAAAATCTGCACCCGACTCCACCAGTAAATTCAGCTCGCCCCTACATACACATTAACAAGGTAAACATCTACAGGGACACACATCGCATTGATATACATCTTTCGTTGGCTTTTTCATTAAAGTTTAAAAATCTTGCTGATTACGTCGAAAAACTAACAATAAACACCTGCAAACTCTTCAAAAGACCTCGATCCGGCCCTGTTTCCACTTCCATAGTTCTCTACCTGGACGCGAGATGGCGCGACAGTTCTTAATTGCACCGCAACATTCCATCGTTAGTTGGCATGTTTGCCACCCTGCTTCCACTCACCCCATTGGCTAAAAACCCGCAATAAAAGTGGAGGGGATAAAACTCGTTTGAATTGAAATTTTTAGTTCGTAAAATGCCAACTGAGTGAAAGCAGTGACGTTCCGCCTGTATTTGTTTTGTTTGAAAATGTGCACATGTCCGCCGTTATCGGCACCGGGGGCCTGGTCCCGATAAACGTAACAAGTACCGTGTTAGTTTTAGTTCCGTTTTCAGTGTTGTTTCTGTGATTTTAACAATCGTGCAGGTGTCCATAACAAACGTACCTGGAGTGCTACAGCATGGCGTCATCGAGTTACCTGGCGGTCGCACACTAGATCTCGCTTGTTTTCTTGGAATTTTCGTTTAAAATGAAAGTGACTGTGTGTTTTGGGAGTGTTAGAGTTGTTGTGCCCTGTGGGGAAGGCGATATCCTCGTCAGGGATCTTATTAGAGAAGCCATCCTGCGGTACAAGAAGGCCACAGGCAAGGTGAGTTTAAATGGACTGCAAGACAATTTTTGTTGTTGATGGGTTACCTGGTTACCAGGCTGCAGCTACTGCGATCGATGAGAATTATTTTTAGCATTGTTCATAATATTCTGTGAGAAGAATCACTAGGTACCTAATATTAGATAACATTTTAATTATCAATTTGGGTTTCAAAAATTAAAAAAAAATCTTTAGCAGTAATTATAGAGAATTAGACGCACGCAGTATGAATATTTGAAAATTCGGGGATTAGAGGATAAGTAAACAATATTAATTATTGCATTAATGCTTTGTAATTCCTGTTATTGTTACGTAATTATAAAAACCTGCCAAATTTGAGTATAGGTATATGGGTCTCGGAGTAAGCTATGCATTTTTAGATGTCAAAATCCTGTAAAAATCGGTTAGAATATTATTCATGGCCCACTTTGCAAAAGCCCCGGGTGTTATATTTTATTTTTTTATACCTACAGCTCGACCTACAGGGTTGTTACAAATGATGGTACCATCGTATGTAAGATGAGGGCTTTGATAGTTTGGTAATTTTTTCTACGTCGATTACTACATTTCTATAGAGATCCTCGATTCTTATAATACCTATAGTAATTATTTTTCTTTTAATAGTATGTACACTTCCAAAGGTATTCTGAAAGTGGACATCTACCGAGACATCTACAGTATTACCATACAGGGTGTTATTTTTAAAACTTCCCAACTTAAATATCTTTAGACCTCGCTTTAGACGTGAAAAAGATATTGAAATGAAATAAACGCTAATCTAAGTCCTGGTACGGAGGACACTTGCGCGTCTATTTAGGTGATTTTTTTCACTTCCGGTTTCATCGGATGTGACCTCAATTCTTGTTTTCCAAATGGGTTTATACTTTTTTCTCAACGAATTCTGGATCTACGATTTTTTCTGAGTTAGAAACATGTATTATACTTAGCCGGAAGCGAGGGGTAGACAACTGGGTAAAAATCTGTGCACCAACATAATTTCTAAAAAATTTCCAGAAAATGTCCAAAGTCATGTAAAAATATCCAAAATTTCCAAAATTCCTGAAAAAATTACAAATTTCTCATGCTCGTACACCAAAATTTCCAAGTGGTCAACCCCTCGGCCGGAAGTATTCAGGGTGGGTAATTTTTCGATGCTCACCATTGGGATCTCCTAAACGATATTTTGATTCGTTCTTGAGTTATTACAAAAAATCAGAAGATTGTCATTTTAAAGAATAATTAATATCTGCCTAACGATTGCTGTTATTTAAATGAAACTTGGAACTTTAATATTTTGGACAGCTGTCAATTGAATGGCATTAACAGAAATTTTCTAGGCCTTCTAGATTTTGAATAAAGACAGTCAACTTTTCTTTTTCTTATTGGCGCCATATTGAATTTTAACACCGCTGGATACACAGAAAAATTAGCTTCTCAAAAATGTAACCAACATGGACGTTTTTCAAAAAATATGTGAAAGCCCGAGTCACACAACCGCAAGACGTATTTTATTACTGTTAAATTCAATTATTTTCACATGGTATAAGAGATTGAAGAAGTCTGCGTACTTTTTTGCAAATGTTTTTCATCTAAGTTTAGGCTAATTTTGCAAATTATTCCTACCAATTTTCAAATTCTGACATCTGTCAAAAAAGTTCATGTTGTGTACATTTTTGAAAAGCCAATTTTTTTGTGCATTTGGTGGTGTTAAAATTCAATATGGCGGCCATAAAAGAATCAACAGTTGACTGTCGTTATTCAAAATCTAGAGGGCCTAGGAAATTTCTGTCGATGCCATTCAATTGACAGCTGTCAAAAATATAAAAGCTCCAAGTTTCATTTAAACAACATCAATCGTTAGGAAGATATTAATTTTTCTTTAAATAGGCAATTTTCATATTTTTTGTAATAACTCGGGAACGAATCAAAATATCGGGGAATTCTCTTTAGATTCTTAATCATCAACAAATAGCGCAACTTTTCTGTAATTTAACCGACCCTGTATCTTTTACCATTTAGGAGATCCCAATGGTGAGCATCGAAAAATTACCCACCCTGTATACAGTATACCATACAGGGTGTTATTTTTAAAACTTCCCACCTTAAATATCTTTAGACGTAAAAAAGATATTCAAATGAAATAAACGCTGATCAGTCCTGTACGTAGGACACTTGCGCGTCCTCGTGCGCGTCTATTTAGGTGATTTTTTTCACTTCCGGTTTCATCGGATGTGACCCCAATTTTTGTTCTTCAGATGGGTTTATACTTTTTTCTCAACGGATTCTAGATCTACGATTTTTTCTGAGTTAGAAACATGTATTATACTTGGCCGGAAGTATACACTCACGGTGAAACATTAAGATTGTTGAAAATCACAAAAACAGGTCTACCTACTTTATTTTTTAAAGATGTAGCTATCCTCGGAAGTATCTGATGGTATAGTCTGATACGAGGTCTGATATTTGTTCTCGACTTCCGTTTTAACCGGAAATTAAAGCCTTCCGATAGGTCTCGTTTCTTATAAATTCATGAAATAAAGACATAAAAGAAAATGTAATTGCACAGGACGTGTTTTTGCGTTTTTTTTTAATTTCAATTTTTCGCCGATTTCTTCGAAGATTTTAAAAATTAGGGTGGCCGTGACTATACTTCCGGTTAAGTATGATACACGTTTCTAACTCAGATAAAATCGTAGATTCGGAATCCGTTGAGAGAAAACTATAATCCCATTGGAAAAAACAAAATTAGGGTCATTTCCGGTTTACGAAAAAAATTACCTGAATACGCGAGTAAGTGTCCTCCCTCGTGTCCTCTGTACAGGACTGACCAGCGTTTATTTCATTTCAATATCTTTTTTACATCCAAGTTTACATCTAATGATATTTAAGATGGGAAGTTTTAAAAATAATACCCTGTATAATACTCGGTATAATATGTAAGTATGTACAGTCGGTTGCAAAATTATTTGGGACGTATAACCCGAGGTATAACCTCGCGTATAACTTTTTATATACTTAGTTTAGGTAAAGAATGGAGCCAAATTACCGAAGGGTAATTCACTCTCGAAAAATATGTACACCTGATTTCAGGAATTTCAGTGATTTCAACTTATTTCAGCCCGATTTCAGTATGACTTCAGAGAGATTTCAGTCGATTTGAAGTGATTTCAGTCTGATTTGAAGTGATTTCAGTCCGATTTGAAGTGATTTCAGTCCGATTTGAAGTGATTTCAGTCTGATTTCAAGTGATTTTAGTCTGATTTCAAGTTCGTAGTATGTATTGTCTTGATAGAAATGAACGATTTCAGTGCAAAGCGAGGTGCAAAGTCAATAATAAAACCAAACGTTTTTTTAGTTAAGAGGTATAAAACACGAGGCACAAAAGCACGTCGGAATTCCTCACAATAATGATCTCGACAACGACTAGAATATTGCGCAACGCACAACC
This sequence comes from Pycnomerus fuliginosus, assembly GCA_963924575.1. Taxonomy (NCBI): domain Eukaryota; kingdom Metazoa; phylum Arthropoda; class Insecta; order Coleoptera; family Zopheridae; genus Pycnomerus; species Pycnomerus fuliginosus. The sequence goes on along the minus strand of OZ004621.1, from coordinate 1,799,637 downwards.
CTGCGCGGTATGACAGCCTCACCGTTACGTCACACAGTCACACACACTTGAGGGGTATATTCCTCACTTCGACCTCGAATTGGCATGACGAAAATTTTACTCTGGTGTTACTTTACTTGAGGCAAAGTTGGAAAATCTATAAATACCTACTATCATATATTACCATTACAGAAAATGTTCTAAAATTAATAATGGCAAAGATTTACAAGTTTTGCTGCGATAAGACATTAAAATACAACAAAATTTTGCATCCCAATTTTGCTAGAAGAAATGCTACCTGCCGGGTCAGACGGCCTTAATACGCTGGTTTGAGGCAATTTTATTTTTCAGATTGCAAGCAGGGTGAAATTTTTAAAGGTCCGATCGAAATTTAATTTCTAGATTTTTAAGTTTTGTATTATGGAAATAGAAAATAATTTGGGGCAAGGTTTCGCGGTGATTTCGTCTAGTTTTCATGTTATTTCAAAATGATTTCAGCTGATTTCAAGGGATTTCAGAATGATTTCAACTGATTTCAGATGATTTCAATCTCGATTTCAGATGATTTCGGATGATTTCAACTGATTTCATCTCCCTTGTATACCTGATTTCACAGGTGAATTACCCCTCGCAAATTACCTTTCTGAGACATTATGTTCCAATAGGCAGTGTAATCTACCAGCCTCAGACATTGCTTTTGACCAGCAAATTGGCCTTTTCATTCTTCAAACTTATAATTTATAAAAAGTTTCGAAAATATTAAAATAAATTGTTTCGAAATATGGATATCTAAGCACGAAGGTTTTTTGTTTGTGAGGAATTTCAAGGCATTTCTGAGGAATTTTGTGGTATTTTCGAGGAACTTGTTGGCATTTTTGAGGATTTTTTTGGAATTTTTGATGAACTTCCCAGGAATTTTGGCATTTTGATTTTTGAGGCAATTGAGAGGAATTTTTTGGAAATAAAAATCATTTTAGTATTGGTGGAATTTTTTTATTCCTCAAAGCAGACCGTGGCAACCCCCTCGGATTTCCTCAAGATTTCCTAGCACCTGTACACCAGATTTCCCCTGCGGCGCACCCCTCGATTAATTGTTAAATGACGTTCGTAAATAAATGAATTTTTAAAAGATTGGAAAGAGTTTTTGAACATCTCTTCTTTTCTATAGCAACCGAGATAGCAACTAAAGTTACATTATTTTTGAAAATATCGAAAACAGGTATTAGGGAATTGCTATAATAGCTGTCTAAAGGAAATTTTGTCTGCATCTTTTGGCTGCATAAAATCGTGGTACTTGTATTTGAAAAACTTGAGCTCTGGTGCTCTGTACAATTCCTTAACGCCATTCGAGCCATAAGAAAGCTTAAAGCTTCTACAGGGTGGGCCCGTAAAAGTTGGAACAAACTTTGGCTGCTAATTAAATTTTTATTTATAATGCGATTTCAATGAAGATTTGTGAAGTTGTTAACTCAACCTTTCTACGTCGAGGCCACTCATTTAATCGAGCATTTAATACACCAACACTCATTTAGTTTCTGAAATATTCTTCAGTAAATGAAGAGGTAACATTTAGGGTCGCTGCAAAATTAAATCAACGGTGATGGTCTGCTTCTCTTTATCTTAGAATCATATTTGAAGTTTTCTGAGCAGAGTAACAACAAAAAATTAAGACATTTTTTGTTCTTTTACTCAAAAATTAATTAATTAACATCTGCAGTTTCGCGAAAAACTCGAAATTGTAAGTCAAGTTGCCTTTTAGAATTCACTTCTGTCACATTGTCAAGCAAATTAATCTGTTTAACATGGCTCGATTATTACTAGAAGATAAAATTTTAATCTCCTCCAGTTCCACGAGCGTAATTTTGGAGCCAGAAGAATCTGGTGCAGTACTGCAACGACTTTTCTGATGGCTCTAGAATTACGCTCATGGAGCATTTTGATTAAAATTTCTCTTCTAGCGATAATCGAGCCATCTTAAATTGATTAAAATTTGCTTGTCAATGCGACAAAAGTAAATTCCAAGGGCAACTTGACTTGCAATTTCAGGTTTCTCGCGAAACATTGCAGATTTTAGTTAAATTAGTTTTTGAGTAAGAGAACAAAAAATACCTTAATTTTTCAGTGTTACTCCGCTCAGAAAGCTCCAAATATGATTCTAAGACAAAGGGTGGTATTAATAAAACGCTAGCATGTGCTGATGCTACAAGTTTGTAAGCAAATGCTACCAAATCCTGAGATCTTATTGGCCGGTTCAACGATATCTACTAGCATATGCTTATAAAATTGGTAGTATTAGCATATGCTATATTTTATTAATATGACCCAAAGAAGAGCAGCCCATCCCCGTTGATTTAATTTTGCAGCGACCCTAAACGTCACCTCTCCATTTAATGAAGAATATTTCAAAAACTAAGTGAGTGTTGGTACATTAAATGATTGGTCTCGACGTAGAAAGGTTGAATTAACAACCTCACAAGATTTCATTAAAATCGGATTACAAATAAAAAAATTATTAACAGACAAAGTTTGTTCCAACTTCTACGGGCCCACCCTGTAGTTTCAGCCCTGCAAGTTTGGTTCCTTAATCTTCAACCCATCGGAAGATATAATTTTTTCTATTGGGGATTGCAGATCAATTTCTTGATACATATTTTGACGTAGGTATGTCAAAAACGGTGACAGTTAGGTAGTGGATGCGGTAAACTCGAGGATAAACTACAATCAAGAGGCGAATCCGAATTTAAAATCAAAATGAGGACTTTTCACTTAAAATAACAAAGATGGCGGCCACGACTTCCGGTAAAACCGGAAGTGCTGGGGTGTTGTAAATATGTTATTTTTGTTGGGCGTGGGCGATTATGGTATAGCACCGAGTATATAGCACCAGATTTCGAAATTCTACTACAAGTAGATCTCGGTAGATCCCCAAAAGTTTCTATGAACGGTCTTCGAGGGTTGACGTTTTGGCTCGCTTTTTGGTCTAATTCGAGGCTTAATCTCGGATTTAATTGATTTTAAACTAAAATTAACCACTACAAATTTAATGTTCGCGACTATGTATTTTTCCTGAGATTACCTAAGATCTTTTTTCTAACATAAAAGTGGACCAAGATGTTTTTTTGCTGAAGAGAACATTAACATCGAAAACAGCTTTCCAAAGCGGGGGTGTCGTGGGCAAAAAAAACTTAACCCAATCGATTAACAAACCGTGAATAATTGTGCAACGAAGGTCAAGACGCCCTTATAAATTGCAGCATTAATTAAGCGACTTAAATAGTTGAATATCAGTCATGCGGTTAGACTTCAACGTTTAAAAGGTATTCGTACCAAAGTTACCAAACGAAACACAATCACTTTTGTTCTTGGTGTATAATTTGCATTTGCGCTGTTAGTCACAGAATTCTTATTAGGCAAAATGTTAACGACCCAGCGTTTTTCGAAAAAGTGACATATTTCCGCGTGCCGTATATCTCAGTATGTGCCAAGAATGTCTTTTTTGTGAGTCATGGACAAGTGGGTAGAAAATTCTTTGTTTATTGTTATCGTTGTGAAATTTTAAAATTGTTTTTTAAAACAGTGGCGATGATTTTGGGACGAGTGTAGCGTATAAAAAGCGAAATAGGAAGTGCGGATTAACTTTGTTTGGCATTGGATTAGCCCCGGACATTTTTCTCATTCTAATTAGTGAACAAGTTAGATAACAATGACGATATGTTTTAATAATTAATCGCCAACTCGTTTATCATCTTCTCACGTTTTGATGGAAGTATACAAAACGTCGATTCAGTCAGTTTTTGTCTCGCATAAAACACTTATTATTCCTTCACGGTCTCGCCAAAGGCAAAAGATGTTAAATCTCTCATTGCAAATGAGTTCCGAAAGATCACCATGACTCAATTTCCAGGTATTTAATATGGAATGTACCTAATATTCTCGCTAATATTTAATCGAGACATTCGTATTCGTATTTCGTTCTGCGGTGCGTTTCCCTGACGGGTCCGCTGCATTCAGACCTTATGGTCCATTATGCCCGCACTGTGACAGTTATCCATTTTCTACAGGAACCCCGGTTCTGCAAAGACCCAGTACTTCTGCTGTAGAAACTGAATAGTGTTAATCGGGTGCTAGAAAAGCCACCCCGCTTTGCTATACCACGGCGGGTACTTCTGCTCTTTAGGGAGTTTGTTGAAGCTTCGTCCCGCGAACCCACTATAACCGGCAGGTCTTTTTCAGCCCTGCCGGATACAACTGGTTTCTTGGTGTCGAAGGCAGCTTAAAGTGTACCCTTAAAGGGTTCAGTTGAGGTATCAATTTATGTCCCTCTATGTTACAAACTGCAGACATCTTCCCCCAGTGTGGCCGACGGTTCTTGGTGGACAGCCCCATCAGCCACAACTGGTTGTTGGTGCCACAGTCCCTGAGGGTCTGCCAGTGTCACGGTACCTGTGCAGCTGTGGTATCTTTTTCAGTCCCATCAGTCACAACTAGTCCCTAGCGTCCTGCGCAGCACTATTATAACTACCCTTCCGTACAGACTGCAGACATCTTCCCCCCGTGTGGCCGATGGTTCCTGGTGGACAGCCCCATCAGCCACAACTGGTTATTGGTGCCACAGTCCCTGAGGGTCTGCCAGTGTCACGGTACCTGTGCAACTGCGGTGTCTTTTTCAGTCCCATCAGTCACAATTAGTCCCTAGCCACAAAAGTCTGATAGGTCCAGTTGTCAACCTGTCCCTATCGCAACCGCGAGGTATTTTTTATTTTTTTTCCCTCCGTACAGACAACAGAAGTATCAGTCTTCCAGTCCCTCTGTTCAGACTGCTAGGTCCCGAAGTCTCAGAGCAGCTATGGGTGTCCTTCGACCCCATTTGCCGCATTGAGGCCTCCAGTATCCTCTTAAATCTGGTCTGAAATTCCCAGTTAACCCCGGGAATTCGGTCCGCCCTCATTCCCTGAGGGTCTGCCAGTGTCACGGTACCTGTGCAACTGCGGTGTCTTTTTCAGTCCCATCAGTCACAATTAGTCCCTAGTCACAAAAATCTGATAGGTCCAGTTATCAGCCTATCCCTATCGCAACCGTGAGGTAATTTTTTATTTTTTTTTTGTCCCTCCGTACAGACAACAGAAGTATCAGTCTTCCAGTCCCTCTGTTCAGGCTGCTAGGTCCCTAAGTCTCAGAGCAGCTATGGGTGTCTTCCGACCCCATTTGCTGCATTGAGGCCTCCGGTACCCTCCTAAATCTGGTCTGAAATTCCCAGTTAACCCCGGGAGTTCGGTCCGCCCTCATGGAGCCCGGCGCATGAGGGTAAGGCTATTACTCTGAGAGGGCGCCCGGTGTCTCAGAGGGGTTGGTTCGCGGTAGCGGCTTTGGTACAGACACGTGAGGGTTTTAAGCCCCAGGTCTGCACGTATGGCCGTAACTAACCAGCGGACTGGCCATTCCCCTATCCACCACCCGGGGACGCGCCCGATGGGCACCCAACCGCACGGGTAATCGAGACATGCTTGTGAAAAAAAATCTGTAGAAATCTTGCGGAAAAAAATCGGGAAATCTCGTGGAAATCTAGTGTAGAAAATTTTCCCCTGCGGCTCACCCCTCCTATTTAATTAAACCTCGATTAAACCATAACCAAGTCCATGGCATATTTTCGAAGATTGGCCAGATTATCTCGACCGACAAATAGACTATGTCTGGAGTCTGTATGTATGTATTCATAACCATATGCGGATGGAATTCGATCTGATAAAGAAGACATTGTGGTTTGGGAAGTGCATTCGAATGCCACTTTCTCATCAATTTTTAAATTACCAGTTTCCTCACTTTCAATCTGATGCATAAATTCGGTGAACCCTTGGGGGTCATTCGAGTTTTCTGATGATGTATGGAAAAATGATTAATAGCTGTATCTAATTAGATGGTTGAAAGATATGTTATAATAATTATGGGAACTGGAATGGAAACCTTACCAAGTGATCCAGTGAATGCTGAAATCTTATAAAACTGCATTGATTGATGTATTTTGCAACAATTGGTGGGTATGTAGGATTGTAGGTACAGCTTAGAAACATGAAGATGCCCACTCAGAGCTGAATATTTACCTGGCCGCATGGACGAGGCCACGACAGAGACCGTGCAGAAGTTAGTTACCCCTACCTAACTGCTATTCCAATGCTAGGCGACCAACTAAATATTCAGCTCTGGGTGGGCATGTTCATATTTCTAAGCTGTACATCACTGATGACGAAGGGGACGAGGGGTGAGCCGCAAGGGAAATTTTTGTACACTACGGTTCCTTTGGCCAGATTTTCCAAGATTTCCTCGGAAAAAACATGCAGAGATGAGCTTTTAAGGTCTCTTTGGGAGGAAAATTTAATCCTTTAAAATAACGTTATTTCTAAAACCCTAACGGTTTCAATAAAGTCACGGAATTAGAAAACATGAGAACATGAAATACAGGGTGGTCCAACGAAAAGTTTCCACCCCTAATATCTCGTGAACGGAACGAAATATAAAAATTTGCTCGGACAGGTCGATTTTTGTTTCGAGGGGGGCACTTTAATCCCCGGTTGGTGAAATTCCACAACGCAACCCCTAACCCCCACTAACCCCAGCTTCAAAATCTCAAATAGTAACCCCCCACTTGTGATGCATCATTTTAAAGCAAATTTAATTGCCAACCCAACGATGTAAAAATTTCTGGGATTTGATCAACTCCAGCGCCCTCTACGGTCAAATTTTAAATTATATTAGGGCCCTCCGTGATACATTATTTGAAAGGGTTTGAAATTCTCTGGAAAACGATGCAAGAATTTTTGAAATCCATTCACTCGCTCAAAAGTTACATTGAAGAACATGAGCTGGTTTTGGGCCTAGAAATCCATCAAGTTTACGCCTGTAACTTTTGAACGAGTGGATGGATTTCAAAGATTGTTACATCAGTTTAGAAAGAATGTCAAACCCTTTCAATTGATGTATTACGAATGGCCCTACTGTAATTTAAAATTTGACCATAGAGGGCGCTGGAGTTAAATAAAATTCAAAAATTCTTACAGCGTTGGATTGACAATGAAATTAGCTTTGAAATAATGCATCACAAGTGGGGGGTTGCCATTTGAATTTTTGAAGATGGGGTTAGTAGGAGTCAGGGGGTGTGAGGAAAAATTTCACCAAGGGCGAATTTAGGTGTCCCCCTCAAAATAAAAATCCACCTGTTCGAGCAAATTTTTATATTTCGCTCCGTTCACGAGCTATTCGGGGTGGAAACTTTTCGTTGGACCACCCTGTATGTATGTGGTAGAATTAATGAAAATTTTGTATTTTTTTTGAAAGAGCTGAGCATAACTCGGAGCATACGACGTAGAAAAGGACCAAAAATTGAGAAGAGTATAGCGCAAAGGTTATCTATGGCCGAGTCTATGGCCAACTGAAGTTTTAGAAAATTTTCTCAAAAATTTTAAATCTTCAATATTCTACGTTGTAACCTCGGCTGTACTTTAAGAATGGAACATCAGAGAGGAGCTTTAATCCTCTACAAAATGGCGGAACGAAATTAATGAAAATTTTAATTTTTTTGAAAGAGACGAGCATACCACGGGGAGGGTAAAGGGGATGTTACTACAATTGGTTCAAAATCTTTTGATGAAGATCCGACGATACTGCCTTTTTGACATATAAACTTTGAAATTTTAAGTATAAACCTGTATAAACCTATACAAAGGTAAACCCCTAGTTTCTCTCAATATGAAAATATGAAAGGTCTACAAATTCTTTCCAAAAGATGTATTCACACTACCTATTCTCAAGTGCCTAGGTATACCCTTTTAACGAACATCTAGAATTTTCAGGTTTTGAAAAACACGAGGAAAAACAGTATACAGTGTGTCCAGAAATAACGTCGCAGTTTTTTGGAGGGTGATTCTACACCTAAAAATAGGAAGAAAAGCGAGGGGTTAACCACTTAGCGATTTTGGTGTACAGTTCTCTGGAATTTTGGCAATTTTCTAGCAATTTTGGCGATTTTCCAGTAATTTTGGCGGTTTTGGCAATTTTCAAGCGATTTTGCAGCAATTTTGACGATTTTCGATTTTCGGGCGAATTTGGCATATTTTTTGGCGACTTGGAAATTTTCCAGCAATTTCGGCGATATTTCAGCTCCCTCTGATGTGGTCTTTAATGTTTAATTTTTTAGATTTAAAGACCCTGTCCTGATTTTGGACAAATTTTAAAAATACGTCCCAGTCATTTACTATTAGGTACTTTTCTTCGACTGAAAAAGGGGTGAATCTGCCGGTTTTTCCCGATCAATACCTACCTGCCAAATCTCTCCACAAGCCCCTTCTCCGAGATACTTGTAGTTCAATCTCTTGCAAAGTTTGCTTAAAAAACTTGTGGAAACAAAACAAGGGGATGAATTTAACAAATTGGCAGTCTCGGAAACGGTAGAAACTTTAATTTAAATTAAGAGCCACATCAAACAGCTTATGTTTTTTTAAAGCAATATCAGGTATTCTATGACGATTATCGTCGAACTTTATTATTTTTTATGGGAACTTTGGAGGCGCTTGTTCTGTTAATTTTCAGCAACTTGTTGATTTTTGGCAACTTTGGGCAATTTTTAGCGGTTTTGTCAATTTTAGCGATTTTGGCGATGTTCTTACAAATCGCGATTTTGTGTACACAAATTTACCCTCGAAGAAAAGTATATATTTTTTTAAAACTGTTAATCGTATGACTTAATATCACGAGCTGTACATTTTTTAGCGGATTCTTGTAGACATATTTTTTTTACGTTCAATTATGTAAAAAAAGTTTACTTTCACTAGAAAATGAAATTTGTTAGTTTTGCAGTTAGCCATGGAAAAAGTTGGTTTGTGATATTGACTAATGTCGCCCTCACTCCAAGGGTCGTGTTTTTCAAAAATTGTAATTAATTTACCTTTAAAACCGTTGATAAGTAATAATTTTGTTGTCATTAAAAAGTATAAGCAAGTGGGGTATTATTGTTATTAATGAATAAAAGGGTAAATAATAATAATTTTTTGTGAAAGTTCTGTCTTTATCATGTGTGACATTAGACTACACAACAATTCACTTTTTTTCTCGCTTTTTTTTCAAGGCTAACTACGTTTATTGACAGGAGATTTTAAAATTGTGTCTAGTCAAATTATTTTTTTTCTCGTAATTGTTCTAGTGAAAGTGCAAATTTTTTTTACATAATTGAATGTAGAAGAAATATGTCTACAAGAATCCGCTAAGAAATGTACAGCTTGTCATTTGAAAAAAAATTGTTGACAATCGTGATTTTAACATATGTCATAATAGAGACGATTTAATGCGGCCATTTAATAGAGCTTGTCAAGCGATTTACAAATATATATGGTTTTATATATTTGCCTCTTCGAATAAAGAAGTTACAGGGGGGCGAACACCAAACTGAATCACTCGGTATATACAGGGTGTCTCAGAACGCTCGCACCAAATTCTAATGGAGTATTCAGGATTAAATTCCGAGTCGATCGGCGTTTTTGAAAATTTCCAGGGTTAAATAGTTCTCAAGTTATAAGAGATTTAAGAGGACCAATCAGATTTCAGCTTTAAGTTGCTTCATAAGGTAATTTAATGCTAGATGCACTATTTCTTAGGTAACAAGATACTATCAATGAAAATTTATACTGTTGTAGCTTGTTACCTAGGAAATAGTGCATCTTACATTAAATTACCTTATGAAGCAATTCAGAGCCGAAATCTGATTGGTCCTCTTAAATCTCTTATAACTCGAGAACTATTGGACCCTAAAAATTTTCAAAAACACGGATCGCCTCAGAATTTAATCCTTAATACTCCACTAGAATTTGGTGCGAACGTTCTGAGACACCCTGTATAGGTAGGCATGCCGCATGATGTAATGTGGGGAGGTTTCAGCCACTTTCTTAGCTGTCCATTTTTTTATAAAATTAAATAGACAGTGTTCATTAAAAACAGCGTTCTCCATCTTTGCAACTCATTGATAAAAGCCAACGAAAGATGTGTATCAATGCGATGTGTGTCCCTGTAGATGTTTACCTTGTTAATGTGTATGTAGGGGCGAGCTGAATTTACTGGTGGAGTCGGGTGCAGATTTTATAAATCTGCACCTAGTAGTAGTGCCTCCGCAGACGCACAGTGGTGTTAAAAGTCAAGAGGAATGAAAATGAAGTGTGGATTAAGTAGAATTACGAAATAAAACACTAAAATAACCAAATTATGCAATTAAAACTTTTGTGGGGGTTGAAATAAGCACTTATACCTACCTATTGCGAAGGAAACTGAAAAATTGTAAAAGGTAAACTGAATCCCAAATGCGTTCAATTTTATAACCGTCGAAAAACGGAATTATGCGAATTTTGCAAAATTTGCACTTAGGGGGTTGAAAAATCGTAAAGGTGGATGAAAAATCAAAAGGTATCAGGATTAACCGTGGCTAAGTAAAATTACGGAAAATAACACCAAATTAACCCAATTATGTAAATTTAGCATTTGAAGACTTGAAACATTGCGAAGGGGGATGAAAAAAGTGAAAAATTTAATCATCATCCAAATGGGTTCAATTTATTACAGAAGAAAAACGAAAATATCCGAATTTGGCAAAACTAACACCTAGGGGGTTGAAAAATTGTAAAGGGGGATGAAACGTCAAAGTGGATGAGAATTAATCGTAATTAAGCAGAATTACAGAAAATAACACGAAAGTAAACCAATTATGCAAATTTAGATTTTGGGGGTTGAAATGTTGCGAAGGGGGTTGGAAAAGTGAAAAGATAAACATAATCCAATTGAGTTCAATTTGTTACCGAAGGAAAACTAAATTATGTGAATTTTGCAAAATAAACACTTAGGGGGTTGAAAAATTGTAAAGGGGGATGAAAAGTTAAAAGGGATGAGAATTAATCGTAATTAAGTAGAATTACAGAAAATAACACGAAAATAAGCCAATTATGCAAATTTGACTTTTGGGGGTTGAAACATTGCGAAGGGGTCGAAAAAGTGAAAAAGGCAAGAACAATTCATAAGGCAAAACTGCGCGAATTTTACAAAATTAACCAGCGGAAATCACCCGAAAAAGAAGCGGTGTGGGAAAATTTTTCTCTTTGAGGGTTCACATATCATGAAAGGGGTTGAAAAATTGTGGATGGGTCAAAAATTAATGAAAATCACTTTAAATTAATAACAAATTAGAAAAAAGCAAAAAAAAAATAAATGAAATATATTTACTCCGCTTGCTAGGGCTTAGGGGTTGTTAGTAGCGCAGGGGTTGGTTTTAGGATGAAGACTCATAAGACTTTTTTCAATGGTTGACCGAAATCTATTGAACCCCATAATTTTATTCCACCACTTACATGAAAAAATTTCCAGTTTCAACCCTTAAATTTCATCCCCCTTGTTAGATATTAATGAAAATTTGCCCATCCGCCTACAGTGGCGCTGTAAATTACCACATCAAATTTAGCCCTGATACGTTGAGCAGTTTTTGAGTTCTCGCATTTTTTTGTTTCGGCATGTTAGGGGGTTGTACCGCCTTTAAGGGTCGTTTTTCGCGAATGATGAATAAGACCTTTTTTGTACCATCAATAGAAAGCTATCGAATGGTAATATTTTCAACTATACATTCTTCATTGAAAATTCGAGTTTCCACCCCTAACTTTCATCCCCTTCGATAATTTTCTCCTAAAATTCGATCTTCCCTTCTCGAAGATGCAGTGTGTAAGATGTCACAGTTTCGCAGAAGATATTGCTTCTCTGTGTCAAATTACAGGGCTTTATGGACGTTTCAACCCCTAAACTCCAACCCCCTATTTCACCACCCCCACATGCCCTAAAGGAAGTTGTGTTTTCAATTTCACCACCCTAACCCAATTCGTTTAAAAATTAAGGTAATTTGTAGATTCATGTTTTCAACACCTCATGATTTCACCCCTTTATGATTTACAGGGGTGAGTTTATTTTTCCGGTGTGACATAACTCCTTGCGTATTTACTGACTTCAGTTGTTCATAAATAAACCAATAGGGTTTCAGAAAAAATAAATAAAATATAATTATCGACTTGCAAAGAGTTAGGGGTGGTTAATGGCCCAGGGGTTGGTTTTAGATTGAAAACTCATAAGACCTTTTTTCAATAGTTGACCGAAATCTATCGAACCCCGTAATTTTAGGCTACCATTTACTTGAAGAAATTTCAAGTTTCAACCCTTAAATTTCATCCCCTTTGTTAGATATTTTTGAAAATTTGTCCATCCACCTATAATGTCACTGGAAATTCACAAACCAAATTCTGCCTTGATACGTTGAGTAGTTTTTGAGTTCTCGTATTTTTGTGTTTCTGCATGTTAGGGGTTGTAGCGCCTATAAGGGTGGTTTTTCGCAAAATATGAATGACACCTTTTTTGAATAATTAATGGAAAGCTATCGAATGACGGCAATTTCGACTAGTACTTATTAAGCGGAATTTCGAGTTGCTACCCCTAATTTCCACCCCATTTGTTCGGTTTTACGAAAAAACGCATCCCCCACAAGATTTCACCGATATATGTGTGTACGTTGAGTTTCCGACAGCTGCGTGCAACCCTTGCGGAGTTATCATATTTTTTGTGGTTTTCATCCCCTAAATTTCATCCCCCGAAATTGGCACCCCCTCACTTTCAACAGACTTGAAGGTCGAACGTGCATAGTAATTTTCAGCAAGATATCTCCACTAGTTCTCGAGTTATTGCAATTAGTAGTTTTTCGGTTTTTCACCCCTAGCTCCCACCCCCTTGGTCCGATATGGCCCAAAAGCAATCCCCGCCTTACTTTTCGGGAGACGAAGCTGCCTACCAAGTTTCAGCTCGATATCTCAATCCGTTCTCAAGTTATCCGACGGACAGACTGAGGAGCGATCGAGCGAGCGAGCGAATAAGCTAAGACAAGAGTACCTCCGCATTCTGCTACGGCACTAAAAAGCACGAATTTAATTAAGTCAAATCAATAGACAATTCTCTATTTTTGCCCTAGGTCGACTGCGTTTAAATGGATTTTTCCCATAGTATTCAGCATTCCGTGACCTTATTATTGATTCTATTCCGAGTTTCAATTCTAACAAGTTGTAGGTAGGTACGTAAATCGCGTTTATAATTAGTCGATAAAACTTTATAATCACGAAAATCCTAAGAGAAAGGTGACCATTTAAAATCGGCCAACGTTATTTAGGCATTTAAAGTGGTTTTGTCAATGAAATGGTTCATCATAATCAAATGTCAACGGAAATTGCGTTCCAGTTATGAGCAGGTTTTATAAACCTAGTTTAAATTATTGTAGCTTGTTTAACATTCCCATGAGAGTAACTTGAGTAGGGGGGGCGTAAAATTTAAATGTTAAAAACCGTCATCAGATTTTTTTCGAGGGATGACTAAATACCATCAACCCCACGGTTATACCTAACAGCTGTAACGACCGTTGCCATCATGCACGTGCCCACTCCTTTTAATTGAACCCCAAATAGCCACGTTTCACCAGACATTCAGACAATATTATTATTATATTTGTATTTACTATTTTATTATTAGACGTAGTGACTTCGACGATGCGTCAGACGTGATACCGATATCAGTGCCCGGCCCCTTAGATAAACAACGCAATGTTGTAGATAGAAAGGTGACACCGTTTCTGAGCCCTCATGGGCATGGCAAAATCTGGCGGATGTTGCCAAGTGCATTTCCATTGTGCCCTTGACGGCATCACTAAATCTTTCGTCCGTGAACTTTGCCATGCTCGACTTGGCGTCCCACGGTGACGAAATATAATATCTGCAATCTTTTACAATGCCGGAATTTCGGTGTGTGGGAGTCGACCATTCACTATGACCTCTGCAAAAAATTCTTTCGTAGGGCGGAGGAGAATTACGGTAGTGGACTTTTCGTTGTATCTAGTGGTGAATTTTACGAAGGTGAGACTCGAGCAGGCATTAATACCTGTATCGTTAAAGAATTACATATCGTCACGCAACCTCACATACACGTGTAAAATGATTTTCAGAAATAATACGTGATCGGGATTATTCAACAACTTTTTTATTGGTGTAGAAGTTTCTGTTTTAAATTTTTTTCATGGTTCTTATTCGATCGTAGTCAGTTGGTTTACTTAAAAATGGTAATCTTTCTAATATTGGTCAGGGGTTCCACCGGGTTTCATTTTGGGACCACTTTTAATCAGAATATACAGGATGCCCCGAAATTAGTGGTCAAAACTTTACCAGTAGATTCTTCTATGAAACATATGAAAAAAAATCCCTATGAACATATGTAGAAAAATAAGTCCTAAGGGAGCTAAGGCCCCTTAAAGGGGCCACTTCGAAAGTGTTTTTTCTAAATGTCTTCAAAACGGCTAAATCTAGAAACGTGAAATTTGATATCTTTAGTCTTTGATGCTGAATTTACTACTGTGGAGAAAATTTTAAAATTTTGATCATAAGCGTCTCATACAGGAGGGGCTTAGGACTAAATTTACATTTTTGTAAGTAGTTTTTTATCAAATTTGATTCCAGAATCTGAAAATTTGAGGTTTTTTAAATAAAAATGGTATTCTTGTTTGACATCGATAGAATGAGCCATTTTCAAAAAAAATGACTATTGGTTCAGGGCTCCAAAATCTGTGACAGAAGACATCAAAATATCGTAAACAAGTTCATGAGACGGTTCCTTACTTCATTCTAGAAAAAAAGTTCTTATGGGTATGAGTCGAAAAGTGCTCCCTAAGCGAGCTATGGTCTTTCAAATGGAGTCTTGGAAAGCATGTTGTTTGAAGCACTCTTATGATCAAAATTTTAAAATTTTCTCCACAGTAGTAAATTCAGCATCAAAGACTTAGTAAAGATACCAAATTTCACGTTGCTATCTTTAACCGTTTTGAAGATATTTAAAAAAAAACTTTCAAAGAGGCCTGCTCCCCTAGGACTTATTTTTCGACATATGTTCATAGCAACTTTTTTTTCATATTTTTCATAGAAGAATCTACTGGTGAAGTTTTGACCACTAATTTTGGGACACCCTGTATACAGGGTGCGAGATTAAAGCTCCAAAACGCTATAACTTTGTTATTTGTGGTCCGATTTTACAATGCGTGCAATGTTGGGACGCACGTGTGTGCAATGTGTAATATTGTGCAGTCAAGTGTGCAATGCTCTGCATTCATATGCAATGCTGTGCAGTTTTGTGCCCATTCTGTGTTGAGCGTGCTGAAATTTTCTTTCCCCTTTCCTTGCGAAGCTCAGTACAGTCGGGGACTATGAAAATGCCCACCCCGATTGATGTTTGTCTGACAGGTTAGCAGATATTGAACCTCGCATTGAACACGATACAGTCGACCAAGTGGATTGTCGCGGTGGGGTGGGCACGTGGGCATTTTAAATTTCTTCGTCTGTACCTAATAAATAACTAATTACACTTTGTGCGTAGAAGAGTATTGTTGTGGCTAAGTTTGGCCTGCATCAATATACCTAACAATTTTTTGTCAAATTACCTCTACTGGCAACTCATATCTATAGGTATTAAAAAAATTTCAAAAAAATTGAAAAAAGGAAAATTTTAGGAAAATACCGAAACACATACATATTCTCAAAAATTCTGCAAAAACGAGTTGCTGACGTTTTCTAAGCACAAACTATGCATTTTCAGTTCAGAACAGACAAGTTAGGCCACACGTCGCGTAATTTGAAAAAAAAACGTTGTCATTAAAAATTTTTAGTACGCCGGAAAATATCCCTTTCCTCTCTAAATCATAGGTCTCTATTTCTCAAAATTTTACCTTGCTACATGCAGATTTTTGAACGATTTTTTCAACAAATTTGGTTTGAGCTGCAAAGTAGTGCGACGGTGCAATGTGTGTAATAATGGTGTAGTGTGTGCAATAATTATGTAATGTCTACAATGACTGTACAATGTGCGAAATACAAGCGGAATAGTTGAAAATTGGGCAATATTGCATCGATTGTGCAATGTGGGACACCAAATCGTCTAATGAATGCCCCTTGCGATTTTAGTGAACTAAAAACCAAATGAAATTGCTCATAAATCACCGTAGGGTTGACAACTTGGAAATTTTGGTGTACAAGCACGAGAAATTTGTACAATTTTTTTCAGGAATTTTGGAAACTTAAAATTTTTTTGAAAATTTTGGATATTTTTACATGATTTTGCACATTTTCTAGAAAATTTTTAGAAATTATGGAAATTTTGGTGTACAGGTTTTTACCCAGTTGTCAACCCCTCGGGATACCCTGTAGGTTGCGGGAGACAAAATGGTGGATCTAGAGAATATTTTGAATAAAACAACTTGACTTACCCCGAGGGGTTGACAACTTGGAAATTTTGATGTACAAGCATGAGAAATTTGTACAATTTTTTTCAGGAATTTTAGAAACTTGAAATTTTTTTGAAAATTTTGTACATTTTTACATGATTTTGCACATTTTCTGGAAAATTTTTAGAAATTATGGAAATTTTGGTGTACAGATTTTTACCCAGTTGTCAACCCCTCAGGATACCCTGTAGGTTGCGGGAGACAAAATGGTGGATCTAGAGAATATTTTGAATAAAACAACTTGACTTACCCCGAGGGGTTGACAACTTGGAAATTTTGATGTACAAGCATGAGAAATTTGTACAATTTTTTTCAGGAATTTTAGAAACTTGAAATTTTTTTGAAAGTTTTGGACATTTTTACTTGATTTTGCACATTTTCTGGAAAATTTTTAGAAATTATGGAAATTTTGGTGTACAGATTTTTACCCAGTTGTCAACCCCTCAGGATACCCTGTAGGTTGCGGGAGACAAAATGGTGGATCTAGAGAATATTTTGAATAAAACAACTTGACTTACCCCGAGGGGTTGACAACTTGGAAATTTTGATGTACAAGCATGAGAAATTTGTACAATTTTTTTCAGGAATTTTGGAAACTTGAAATTTTTTTGAAAATTTTGGATATTTTTACATGATTTTGCACATTTTCTGGAAAATTTTTAGAAATTATGGAAATTTTGGTGTACAGATTTTTACCCAGTTGTCAACCCCTCGGGATACCCTGTAGGTTGTGGGAGACAAAATGGTGGCTCTAGAGAATATTTTGAATAAAACAACTTGACTTACCCCGAGGGGTTGACAACTTGGAAATTTTGGTGTACAAGCATGAGAAACTTGTACAATTTTTTTCAGGAATTTTGGAAACTTGAAATTTTTTTGAAAATTTTGGATATTTTTACATGATTTTGCACATTTTCTGGAAAATTTTTAGAAATTATGGAAATTTTGGTGTACAGATTTTTACCCAGTTGTCAACCCCTCGGGATACCCTGTAGGTTGCGGGAGACAAAATGGTGGCTCTAGAGAATATTTTGAATAAAACAACTTGACTTACCCCGAGGGGTTGACAACTTGGAAATTTTGGTGTACAAGCATGAGAAATTTGTTCAATTTTTTTCAGGAATTTTGGAAACTTGAAATTTTTTTGAAAATTTTGGATATTTTTACATGATTTTGCACATTTTCTGGAAAATTTTTAGAAATTATGGAAATTTTGGTGTACAGATTTTTACACAGTTGTCAACCCCTCGGGATACCCTGTAGGTTGCGGGAGACAAAATGGTGGATCTAGAGAATATTTTGAATAAAACAACTTGACTTACCCCGAGGGGTTGACAACTTGGAAATTTTGATGTACAAGCATGAGAAATTTGTACAATTTTTTTCAGGAATTTTGGAAACTTGAAATTTTTTTGAAAATTTTGGATATTTTTACATGATTTTGCACATTTTCTGGAAAATTTTTAGAAATTATGGAAATTTTGGTGTACAGATTTTTACACAGTTGTCAACCCCTCGGGATACCCTGTAGGTTGCGGGAGACAAAATGGTGGATCTAGAGAATATTTTGAATAAAACAACTTGACTTACCCCGAGGGGTTGACAACTTGGAAATTTTGATGTACAAGCATGAGAAATTTGTACAATTTTTTTCAGGAATTTTGGAAACTTGAAATTTTTTTGAAAATTTTGGATTTTTTACATGATTTTGCACATTTTCTGGAAAATTTTTAGAAATTATGGAAATTTTGGTGTGCAGATTTTTACCCAGTTGTCAACCCCTTGGGATACCCTGTAGGTTGTGGGAGACAAAATGGTGGCTCTAGAGAATATTTTGAATAAAACAACTTGACTTACCCCGAGGGGTTGACAACTTGGAAATTTTGATGTACAAGCATGAGAAATTTGTACAATTTTTTTCAGGAATTTTAGAAACTTGAAATTTTTTTGAAAATTTTGTACATTTTTACATGATTTTGCACATTTTCTGGAAAATTTTTAGAAATTATGGAAATTTTGGTGTACAGATTTTTACCCAGTTGTCAACCCCTCAGGATACCCTGTAGGTTGCGGGAGACAAAATGGTGGATCTAGAGAATATTTTGAATAAAACAACTTGACTTACCCCGAGGGGTTGACAACTTGGAAATTTTGATGTACAAGCATGAGAAATTTGTACAATTTTTTTCAGGAATTTTAGAAACTTGAAATTTTTTTGAAAATTTTGGACATTTTTACTTGATTTTGCACATTTTCTGGAAAATTTTTAGAAATTATGGAAATTTTGGTGTACAGATTTTTACCCAGTTGTCAACCCCTCAGGATACCCTGTAGGTTGCGGGAGACAAAATGGTGGATCTAGAGAATATTTTGAATAAAACAACTTGACTTACCCCGAGGGGTTGACAACTTGGAAATTTTGGTGTACAAGCATGAGAAATTTGTACAATTTTTTTCAGGAATTTTGGAAACTTGAAATTTTTTTGAAAATTTTGGATATTTTTACATGATTTTGCACATTTTCTGGAAAATTTTTAGAAATTATGGAAATTTTGGTGTACAGGTTTTTACCAAGTTGTCAACCCCTCGGGATACCCTGTAGGTTGCGGGAGACAAAATGGTGGATCTAGAGAATATTTTGAATAAAACAACTTGACTTACCCCGAGGGGTTGACAACTTGGAAATTTTGATGTACAAGCATGAGAAATTTGTACAATTTTTTTCAGGAATTTTGGAAACTTGAAATTTTTTTGAAAATTTTGGATATTTTTACATGATTTTGCACATTTTCTGGAAAATTTTTAGAAATTATGGAAATTTTGGTGTACAGGTTTTTACCAAGTTGTCAACCCCTCGGGATACCCTGTAGGTTGCGGGAGACAAAATGGTGGATCTAGAGAATATTTTGAATAAAACAACTTGACTTACCCCGAGGGGTTGACAACTTGGAAATTTTGATGTACAAGCATGAGAAATTTGTACAATTTTTTTCAGGAATTTTGGTAACTTGAAATTTTTTTGAAAATTTTGGACATTTTTACATGATTTTGCACATTTTCTGGAAAATTTTTAGAAATTATGGAAATTTTGGTGTACAGATTTTTACCCAGTTGTCAACCCCTCAGGATACCCTGTAGGTTGCGGGAGACAAAATGGTGGATCTAGAGAATATTTTGAATAAAACAACTTGACTTACCCCGAGGGGTTGACAACTTGGAAATTTTGATGTACAAGCATGAGAAATTTGTACAATTTTTTTCAGGAATTTTGGAAACTTGAAATTTTTTTGAAAATTTTGGATTTTTTACATGATTTTGCACATTTTCTGGAAAATTTTTAGAAATTATGGAAATTTTGGTGTACAGATTTTTACCCAGTTGTCAACCCCTCGGGATACCCTGTAGGTTGTGGGAGACAAAATGGTGGCTCTAGAGAATATTTTGAATAAAACAACTTGACTTACCCCTCGTAAATCACTACAAACTCAAGATGGTTTTTATTTTTATCAACTTCAACTTCGAATGGACATACCCAATTCTTTTTACTCATAGCTAATTTTTTTGTGCGTCTTCTGATGTACAATAAGTTATGTTTGGTTTATAACGGTTTATAATTAGTTCTGAAAATAATAAAAATTTTGTCCAAATTAGAATATTTTTTATAATTTTCGAATCTGCTGTGGATCTTTAGTTTGTAGTGTTTTATGAGCAATTTCATTTGGTTTTTAGTTCACTAAAATCGAACCACAAATAACAAAGTTATAGCGTTCTGGAGTTTTTATCTCGCCCCCTTTATACTTAACTATAATTTCTTAAAATTTCCATATAATTCATAAATTAGGTAACATTTTAAAGTTTGGGTCGAGTTTGGCTAGTACGGTCCTGGAGGCACTAATATCTTTCTGTTTACTGGTAAATATTATTCACAAATTGAATGCACTTAACCGCAGTTGCGAAATTTACGGCTAGATACAACGAAAAGTCCAAAAGTATATTTCGTTGACTACTGCAGCGGAACGCCGGAGGGGCTATACGTGCACCTGCTTCCTTTTACTGACTACCTGCGTATCTCCTATTCTTACCTGTTATATTTTCACTGTAAGTATAGTTTGACTCATCTTAATTCACTTTTATGATTCATGAGATTCAGGAGAACGAGATCGCATTATTTCAGAAAACCTGTTTTCATTAGTAATTAAAGCACCTGTGAAAAGTAGTTTCCTCTAGTTTGTTGTTTGGATCGGAACAGGCAATCGTCGCTTTCTTTACGTTTAACTGGCTGCATATAATAATATTTCTTGCTTTAATAATCCGTACCAACAGGTAATCAGCACGGATTTGCATTTACGACTACCGCCATTGCAATTCCAATGGGGCGTTATTTGCAACTCGTACCGTGAAACAATCGATTAAGCTGAAAACGTGATGGTATCTGAAACTATACACCATAGGTCAAACAAAAATCTGGATCTAATTTCCACGATAAAATCTCTTTATTATTTCCGAATGAAAAGAAGAGTAGAATATTCTCTACTTTGAATTCAGGTGCTCGTTTCTATTCAATGAGAATTGTGATGGATTGTTGTTGTCGAGCAACGCGATGTTTTCTAAATTAGATAAAAAATAGACAACCAACTAAACAAGTGAGTGTTGTGGCTGGGTATTGTGTAAATAATGAGGTTCTTTTTTGCTTTATCGCCAGGTAAACAAAACAGTAATAATATGACTCACGGTATGTACCACGTGAGTACCTGTATATTGTCAAGGTATTAAAGTTTATTGATGGATGTGTCAGCAGAGGTGGACTGGCCATATATTTTGGTCTCATTTTTTTAACGAAAATTTTTTGGTAATTTGCGCTGACATCACTAATCGTTTTAGAGTGCCAAAATTTGTAACAAAAGATTTTATTTTTTTTACCACATTATAAAAAGCCAACGAAAGATGTGTATCAATGCGATGTGTGTCCCTGTAGATGTTTACCTTGTTAATGTGTATGTAGGGGCGAGCTGAATTTACTGGTGGAGTCGGGTGCCTAGTAGTAGTGCCTCCGCAGACGCACAGTGGTGTTAAAAGTCAAGAGGAATGAAAATGAAGTGTGGATTAAGTAGAATTACGAAATAAAACACTAAAATAACCAAATTATGCAATTAAAACTTTTGTGGGGGTTGAAATAAGCACTTATACCTACCTATTGCGAAGGAAACTGAAAAATTGTAAAAGGTAAACTGAATCCCAAATGCGTTCAATTTTATATCCGTCGAAAAACGGAATTATGCGAATTTTGCAAAATTTGCACTTAGGGGGTTGAAAAATCGTAAAGGTGGATGAAAAATCAAAAGGTATCAGGATTAACCGTGGCTAAGTAAAATTACGGAAAATAACACCAAATTAACCCAATTATGTAAATTTAGCATTTGAAGACTTGAAACATTGCGAAGGGGGATGAAAAAAGTGAAAAATTTAATCATCATCCAAATGGGTTCAATTTATTACAGAAGAAAAACGAAAATATCCGAATTTGGCAAAACTAACACCTAGGGGGTTGAAAAATTGTAAAGGGGGATGAAACGTCAAAGTGGATGAGAATTAATCGTAATTAAGCAGAATTACAGAAAATAACACGAAAGTAAACCAATTATGCAAATTTAGATTTTGGGGGTTGAAATGTTGCGAAGGGGGTTGGAAAAGTGAAAAGATAAACATAATCCAATTGAGTTCAATTTGTTACCGAAGGAAAACTAAATTATGTGAATTTTGCAAAATAAACACTTAGGGGGTTGAAAAATTGTAAAGGGGGATGAAAAGTTAAAAGGGATGAGAATTAATCGTAATTAAGTAGAATTACAGAAAATAACACGAAAATAAGCCAATTATGCAAATTTGACTTTTGGGGGTTGAAACATTGCGAAGGGGTCGAAAAAGTGAAAAAGGCAAGAACAATTCATAAGGCAAAACTGCGCGAATTTTACAAAATTAACCAGCGGAAATCACCCGAAAAGAAGCGGTCTGGGTAAATTTTGCTCTTTGAGGGTTCACATATCATGAAAGGGGTTGAAAAATTGTGGATGGGTCAAAAATTAATGAAAATCACTTTAAATTAATAACAAATTAGAAGAAAGCAAAAAAAAAATAAATGAAATATATTTACTCCGCTTGCTAGGGCTTAGGTGTTAGTAGCGTAGGGGTTGGTTTTAGGTTGAAGACTCATAAGACTTTCTTCAATGGTTGACCGAAGTCTATCGAGCCCCATAATTTTATTCCACCACTTACATGAAAAAATTTCCAGTTTCAACCCTTAAATTTCATCCCCCTTGTTAGGTATTAATGAAAATTTGCCCATCCGCCTACAGTGGCGCTGTAAATTACCACATCAAATTTAGCCCTGATACGTTGAGCAGTTTTTGAGTTCTCGCATTTTTGTGTTTCGGCATGTTAGGGGGTTGTACCGTCTTTAAGGGTCGTTTTTCGCGAATGATGAATAAGACCTTTTTTGTACCATCAATAGAAAGCTATCGAATGGTAATATTTTCAACTATACATTCTTCATTGAAAATTCGAGTTTCCACCCCTAACTTTCATCCCCTTCGATAATTTTCTCCTAAAATTCGATCTTCCCTTCTCGAAGATGCAGTGTGTAAGATGTCACAGTTTCGCAGAAGATATTGCTTCTCTGTGTCAAATTACAGGGCTTTATGGACGTTTCAACTCCTAAACTCCAACCCCCTATTTCACCACCCCCACATGCCCTAAAGGAAGTTGTGTTTTCAATTTCACCACCCTAACCCAATTCGTTTAAAAATTAAGGTAATTTGTAGATTCATGTTTTCAACACCTCATGATTTCACCCCTTTATGATTTACAGGGGTGAGTTTATTTTTCCGGTGTGACATAACTCCTTGCGTATTTACTGACTTCAGTTGTTCATAAATAAACCAATAGGGTTTCAGAAAAAATAAATAAAATATAATTATCGACTTGCAAAGAGTTAGGGGTGGTTAATGGCCCAGGGGTTGGTTTTAGATTGAAAACTCATAAGACCTTTTTTCAATAGTTGACCGAAATCTATCGAACCCCGTAATTTTAGGCTACCATTTACTTGAAGAAATTTCAAGTTTCAACCCTTAAATTTCATCCCCTTTGTTAGATATTTTTGAAAATTTGTCCATCCACCTATAATGTCACTGGAAATTCACAAACCAAATTCTGCCTTGATACGTTGAGTAGTTTTTGAGATCTCGTATTTTTGTGTTTCTGCATGTTAGGGGTTGTAGCGCCTATAAGGGTGGTTTTTCGCAAAATATGAATGACACCTTTTTTGAATAATTAATGGAAAGCTATCGAATGACGGCAATTTCGACTAGTACTTATTAAGCGGAATTTCGAGTTGCTACCCCTAATTTCCACCCCATTTGTTCGATTTTACGAAAAAACGCATCCCCCACAAGATTTCACCGATATATGTGTGTACGTTGAGTTTCCGACAGCTGCGTGCAACCCTTGCGGAGTTATCATATTTTTTGTGGTTTTCATCCCCTAAATTTCATCCCCCGAAATTGGCACCCCCTCACTTTCAACAGACTTGAAGGTCGAACGTGCATACTAATTTTCAGCAAGATATCTCCACTAGTTCTCGAGTTATTGCAATTAGTAGTTTTTCGGTTTTTCACCCCTAGCTCCCACCCCCTTGGTCCGATATGGCCCAAAAGCAATCCCCGCCTTACTTTTCGGGAGACGAAGCTGCCTACCAAGTTTCAGCTCGATATCTCAATCCGTTCTCAAGTTATCCGACGGACAGACTGAGGAGCGATCGAGCGAGCGAGCGATCGAGCGAGCGAGCGAGCGAGCGAATAAGCTAAGACAAGAGTACCTCCGCATTCTGCTACGGCACTAAAAATAGGTTCAGGGGCTGATTCTTCGCATTATTTTAGGAAGAAAAAAAGACGTACAGTGCTTTTCAAAAGTAAGGAATCAATTCAAAAACTTTTTCGAGATAAAGATTTCGGAAATATTCTCGGGCAGGATGACCTTACTTTTTTTAAGGTTAATCTGATGGTGTACTCGTAACATTTTTCTGCACTTCCGGTTTAACCCAAAAATAATCCTGATTTAGATTTTTCAAATGGAATCATATACTTTTTTCTCAACGGATTCGGAATTTACGTCTTTTTCTGAGTTAGAAACGAGGGGTTAACCACTTATCAATTTTGGTGTACGGTTCTCTGGAATTTTGGCAATTTTCTAGCAATTTTGGCAATTTTCCAGCGATTTTGGCGATTTTCTAGCGATTCTGGCGATTTTCTAGTGATTTTGGCGATTTTCTAGCGATTTTGGCGATTTTCTAGCGATTTTGGCGATTTTCTAACGATTCTGGCGATTTTCGAGCGATTTTGGCAAGTTTCAAGCAAATTTCCGGTGATTTTCAAGCAAGTTTCCAGCGATTTTCTAGCGAATTTGGCATTTTAACCTCCCCACTCCACTTCACCATTTAAAAAAAAGGGAGGTTACTGCAATCACTAAAATTTTCGAATTCGAGATAAGACCGGATCTATACGTTTTGAGGTCTCAGGAGCCCAAAAAAGTGGTTTTTAAAATGTGTCTGTATGTATGTTCGTACGTTCGTACGTTCGTACGTACGTTCGTAAACACGCCACAGCCCAAACTACTCGACAGATTTAGCTGAAATTTGGTACGTGTGCATGTGATAACCCAACTTAAATCTGAAAAGCTTTTGGAGCCAATCGTGAAACTAGAAATGCCATTTTGGCACATCAACTTTTAAATTTTAAATGCAAACCCCCATTTTTCACCTCACGATAGAAAAGGCCTTCAAATTCTGCTTATAAAAATGTATTCATTTTTAGTGCCCTTTTGATCAAAAATTGAAAAAAAAATTATTTTTATCCGACTTTAAAATCGCGGTACAGCCCAAGCCCCTGAACCGATTTCGCTGAAATTTTGCACATGGGGATTGTATTGCACGTCGAAGAGCTGAACAAATTTTGGAATCAATCGGCCCACGGAAACTGCCGTTTTGGCACACCAATTTGTAACTTTAAAATTATTCACTCATTTAACCATCCAAAACAAGTTTTTGAAACATTTATTGTCACCATCAGAAAGGTCTTCAAATTCTGGTTTTAAGTAAGACAAGATTCGTTCGCATTTAGTGCTCTTTGGGTCAAAAAATCGAAACATAATAACACTAAAAATACATTATAGCCCAAATTAGCGAATCGATTTGGTACATGGAGATTGGGTGACCCGTTGAAGACCTGAAAGGCTTTTGGAAGCAATTGGTCCACGGGAAGTGCCATTTAGGCAAATCAACTTTAAATTTTAAATACAAAGGTCTCCTTTTTATGTCGCCATTAGAAAGACGATCAAATTCTCGTTCTAAAAATGTCGAGGGAAAATAGAGAAAAAAATATTTTTCATTAAAAGGGAGCAGGCTGACAGTGGATGACATAAAGTATCAGTTATTGTCAAAAGGGTGGCAAACTGTTAACCTTAAAAGGAACATATTGTCAAATGTGATGGGTGATGTCGGTATTTGTCAGAAAATTGCGAAATTAGTCACAGACAATAAGCATAAAAAAAATTCTGTGGAATTGACTACTATCTATACAGAATACAAAGATCCACGCGATGGGGAGGTTCCAGCCGCTTCTCTGCTGCAATTTTTTTTTTTGGCGACTTGGAAATTTTCTAGCAATTTCGGCGATTTTTAACCTCCTTTTGTGGTCTTTAATCTTTCAAAGGGTTGAATCTGCCTTTTTTTCTCAACCAATACCTACCTGACAAATCTCTCCACAATTCCCTTCTCCGAGGCACTTGTAGTTCAATCTCTTGCAAAGTTGGCTTGTTCAGCCAAAAAAGATGTGGAAACAAAACAAGGGGATGAATTAAAGAAATTGACAGTCTCGGAGACGGTAGAAACTTCTACTTTTTCACAGAATTTGTAAATGTAGCAATTAACTTTATTTAACTAAAGTCGGGCGTGCGGGCGGTTGTCGACTCGGTTGTCGATGGCTGATGCGCCCGGCGCTCATTTACTAAAATCTAAAATACAAATGTTTTTCACACCTAAAATGACATTTCTCGAACAAATGACACTAAGGTTTTCGATCCGGCAATGCAACAGCTATCAAATTCGAAAATGATAATAGGCCCTTTTGCTAAGACAAATTCAAAAAGGGACATTCTTGTCCCTAAAATGGAAATTTTCTAAAAAATTGCACAAGGGGCCCTTTTGCCACTAAAATGACAT
Source organism: Pycnomerus fuliginosus (assembly GCA_963924575.1). NCBI lineage: Eukaryota > Metazoa > Arthropoda > Insecta > Coleoptera > Zopheridae > Pycnomerus > Pycnomerus fuliginosus. The sequence continues at coordinate 1,773,019 of OZ004621.1, read as the reverse complement.
TTTTCGACAAAATGGCACTAACGTTTTCGGCTTGAAAAAAAATCAGCTATCAAATCCAGTATAGGTTTTTTCACGGCAACATTTTTTGGCCAAAATGGCACAAGTGTGAATACATCTTTAGAAGCAGAATTCGAAGAACATTCACATGGTAACGCGAAAAATGGGGGTTTGCATTTAAATTTTTAAAGTTGATGAGCCAAAAAGGCACTTTCCGTGAGCCGATGTGTCCCAAATTCTAATCAGCACCTGCAAATCTCCCACTGAATATGTGTGCCAAATTTCATCTCGATACGTTCAGTAGTTTGAGCTGCAGCGCGGCTGCTACAAGCAGAAACACAGTAACCAAAATTGTTTGTGGAAGTGAGTTTAATATTTAGATGCATAATACTTTGTTTTCATTTGTATTTTAAGCCAATAGCCAATAGCTATCAGTTCCTGGTTTATCGGAAACTAAATTGTACATATATTTTCTGCTATTGCGAAGAGAAATTGAACAAAAACGTCGCTACATTTAGAAAAAGAAGCATTCTCGGAAGCATTTTTAAAAAATCGTCAAAGTGACATTACCGAGGACGTTACCATAGACCTTTCAATGCTTTAAACCTCGTTCCACGAGACTTTACAGCGGTAGTCGCCTTTGGAATATAGTTTTCCCCTCGGTTTTCCCAGTTTTCCCATTTAATTTACATGGAGAAGCAAAATTTCAAAGGTGACTACCTTATTAAGGTTAAATTAAGAGCCACATCAAACAGTTTATGGTTTTTTTTAGCAATATCGATTTTTGGCAACTTTGGGCAGTTTTTAGCAATTTTGGCAATTTTAGCGATTTTGGCGATTTTCTTACAATTTGCGATTTTGTGTACACAAATTTACCATGTGGTTAACCCCTCGGTTAGAAACGTGTATCATACCCTCGATCATACCTGACCAGAAGTCACGGCCACGCTAGATTTCAAAAACATCGAAGAAATCCGCGAAAAATTGATATTTTGGAAAAACGAAAATACACGTCAACACTGACAGGTTTGAACATTGCAGAAATTTTAAACAAATAAAAATAATTTAAAAAAAAGTAGCTGCGCAGTTGAATTTATAATTTATATCGAAAAAGCAAGTTGACGTGTTTTTGCGTTCTTCAAAAATATCAATTTTCTACCGATTTCTTCGATGTTTTTGAAAATCTAAGGTGGCCGTGGCAGCATTTTTGAAATTATTTGCCTAAGTGTTAAAATATCTTCCCTGGGAACTGAGGTGCAAGAGAAAACTGTTAAAAAAACTGTTTTAATTAAAATGGGAAATTACAAAATCGTATGCCACCAAAATAATTTTTGTTGGGATAACATAGTCGTAAGTATCTATAAACTGTATTAAAAAAAATTTAAAATCAAGGCATTTCGTATTTCACCTTGCGTTTTAACATATTATGTTGACGTTTTAAACTGTGCAATTACATTTCTCTTTATTTGTTTTTGCTTTTTTCAAACCTAATTTCCATAAACTGATGACAACATTTTTGGAAAATGTATCTGCGCATTTGAACTTGGATCAAAAATAAAGTCGCGGCACTTTCTAGCGAATTGGTGTGAGTCAGGGTTTTTTTCTGTTGGTTTATAGGTAATCGGGTTTTCAGTTCCGTCAAAATTCTTGCCAGTGTCAATCAAAAGTAGCAATATGGAGGTTGCGAGGAGTCATTGTTGTTAATTATTGTCTTTGTTTTTACTTTTTGACACTGACAATCATTTTGGTGTAACAAAGTAGTATGTGTTTCTGAAATAATTGTTTTTTTCTACGGATTAACGGGAATTTTGATAAGAAATATGTAATCAAATTGCTTATTAAATTTTTCTGAGTAATCTTAACCAAAATTTTTAATTATTACATGTAACAGTTTAGAAATATTGCTCCCACAAATTACAAACCTTCATATCTCGCAACGTCATACGATAGTGTAATTCTAAACGAACGCATGTTTCTAGCTCAGAAAAAAGTCATAGATTCCGTCCGAATCAGTTAAGAAGAAAATGATTCCATTTGAAGCGAGTTGAAGATTAAAAATTAGGGTCATTTCCGGTTAAACCTGAAGTGCAGAAAAATATCTGACTACACCGCTACACCTGTCCGAGGATATTTCCGAAATATTGTTCTCGAAAAAGTTTTTGAATTTATTCCTTTACTTTTGAAAAGCAGTGTATTATGGTGGAAAATAGTTCTTATACAGGGTGTCTTACGAATATGGAGCAGTATCGATATCTCTGGACATAAGCAAGGTACAGTTGTAAGATTTGGCATTTACAGAAATTGACACATTCGGAGTCTATTGAAATTATTAGCAAGGATGGGGTACTTCCGGTTATACCGGAAGTAGGGTCCAACTTTAAAATTTTAAATGGCAACCCCCATTTTTCATTACAGATTCGGACAGAGGAGGAAAACCTAAACCTAACACCTAACATGTAACTTGTTTGCATCAGCCGCCTAGATTTTATTAACGTTTTTAGGGAAAAGTTCCGTAAAACAGTGCTATGTAAAAATGGTCATAACTTGTAAACCGCGGGCGATAAAAATAAAAACCATTGTAAAGTAGAAAGACTGTTTTACATTATACTTGCCAAAAAGTCATATGAAAGCTGATTCAAAGTCGATTTAAAGAAATTGAAATTTTGGGAATTTAAAAGCCGAATAACATTTTCTTCTTATGGAAAAAACAGCGATTTTAATTGTTTCCTTTTTTGGCACTTTATGGGTACCGTTGAAAAGAGAATAAAATTCTGCACCCATCCATGCAGAAAAACTTGTATGCTGCCATTTAAGAAAAAAATGTTATTCGGGTTTGAAATTTCCAGTATTGCAGTTTCTCGAAATCAACTTTCAATTAGTTTTCTTAGGATTTTTGGCAATCATAATGTAAAACAGCCCTTCCGCTTTACAACGGTGTGTCATTTTTATTTTTATCGCCCGCGGTTTACAAGTTATGACCATTTTTACATAGCACTGTTTTGCGGAACTTTTCTCTAAAAACGTTAATAAAACCTAGGCGGCTGGCGCAAACAAGTTACATGTAGGTGTTTTAAGCTTAATTTTTCTTCCTCTATCCGAATCTGCAATGAAAAATGGGGGTTGCCATTTAAAATTTAAAAGTAGGACCCTACTTCCGGTATAACCGGAAGTGGCCCATGGTCGCCAATAATTTCAATAGATTCCGAATGTGTCAGTTTCTGTAAATGCCAAATCTTACAACTGTACCTTCCTTAAGCTCAGAGATATCGATACTGCTCCATATTCGTAAGACACCCTGTATACGCGTAGATACGGACCTATGGCCAATATATGGGGTCTTGGAAAACATATAATTATGGCGTCTTCGAAGTACCATATCTGCATTTTGAGGGGGTGTACCTCCCTTAGCTTTTTCCCTAGGAATTAGCTACAAATCGTGTAATAAATATGATCAGGTTATGACTCGGGTTATGACTAAAGTGTATAGGCTAAAGGTAGGTATAAGTAGATTCAAGCACATTTTCCGAAAAAATGGTTCTGAGGTTTTCGCCCCTAAAAGATAGCAGCTATCGAATTCAATGATAAAAATACGTATTGCCTTTTTCACGACTCTGGGTATCTTCAGTAACTTGTACTGTAGGGTCTTTCTTTTACGATCTCTGGCCAAAAAGACCCTAAAATGACATTTTTCGAAAAAGTGACACAGACTCTCACTCAAGTGATTTTGATTAGTAGGCCACAGAGTCTGAATAAATCAAAAAAATACAACAGAGGCAAAAAAGTTGAGTTTTAACATTATCTTTCGAGAAATATGATCAAAGTGGCAGTTTAATAGCAAAAAAATGTGGCCTGATAAGCACCCTACAGTAAAAATTGTTATCTAGCCTTAAAAACATAAATAACAATTGGAGGACACCAAAGCCGTTTTTTGTCGATTTTGGGTTCTGAACTGCAAATGCTTAAATCTGATTGGTGTATTCGAGGGGTTCACCACTTAGCGATTTTGGTGTACGGTTCTCTGGAATTTTGGCAATTTTCTAGCAATTTTGGCGATTTTTAGCGATTTTGGAAATTTTCCAGCGATTTTCCTGCAATTTTGGCGAATTTCTAGCGATTCTGGCGATTTTCTAGCGATTTTGGCAATTTTCAAGCAAGTTTCCAGCGATTTTGTAGCAATTTTGGCGATTTTCGAGCGAATTTCGCATATTTTTTTGGCGACTTGAAAATTTTCTAGCAATTTCGGCGATTTTTAAGCTCCTACTGTGGTCTTTAATGTTTCATTTTTTAGATTCAAAAACCCTGTACTGATTTTGGACAAATTTTACAAATACAATTTTAGCGATTTTGGCGATTTTCTTACAATTTGCGATTTTGTGTACACAAATTTACCATGTGGTTAACCCCTCGGGTGTATTTGTCCATTTTCTGGATTGTTTTGTCCATTTTCTGGATTGTTGCCTAACGACAATATTACATCACTGTCTGTTTCAAAAGTACTGGCGAAGGACGCTTTAAAACTGACACGATTTTGACGCTTTTAATAAACAAATTCCTAAGAAATTCAGAAAATGGACCAATCACAGCTGGGTATTTGTGTTTCAAACTGCAAAATCGCAAAAAAACTTGAGTGAATTTTGGTTTGGTGCTCGAAGTTCGGTTTCATGTGGTTGAGTCATCACCATGTTTTTGAAACACTCTGTATAGTTGGTTCTTTTTGCCGCGACGATTTTTTGCCAAAAGGGCACTAAGTGTGAATATACTTTTAGAAGCAGAATTTGAAGAGCTTTCTTACAGTGATGCAAAAAATAGGGGTTTGCTTTCAAAAGTTTGAAGTTGATGTGTCAAAAAACACTTTCCGTGGACCGATTTGGCCCAAAATCTAATCAGCTCTTCCGTAAATCGTACTATGTGCTCTTACCAAATTTCAGCCAGATTGGCCCGCCAGTCGGACATTTTTCAAAAACCACATACCAAAAAGATTTTATGTTTTTCGATCGATTTTAGTAAGCGTAGAAGTTAAAAATGTATTTTAAAGAGAAAACTGTGACTGCTACTTCCATTTCCATCCACCCGTAAATGCTAAAGAATTTTTTTAATTTTGGCAGATTTTTTCGAAAAGGCAATCCTGACATCCTGCGCGAGCCCTGCAGGCATAATGGGTTGCCTTGTCCCTATTCTGTCTAAATACTTATCTAGTGTCTTCCTCTGTCATTTTCCAGCAATTGTGGCTCCAAAATGGCGAAGGGTTTAAAAAGCACTCATACTGTGTTCCAGGAGACCCTTGCAAGGGTGGTCGATTTTCCACTACTTTTCGGGCTCCAAAATGGCGTTTATTTTGGCGTCCATACTCAGGACCGATTGTTCCGAGGGGTTAACCACTTAGCGATTTTGGTGTACAGTTCTCTGGAATTTTGGTGATTTTCGAGCGAATTTGGCATATTTTCTTGACGACTTGGAAATTTTTCAGCAATTTCGGCGATTTTTAAGCTCCTTCTGTGGTCTTTAATGTTTCATTTTGTGGATTCAAAGACCCAGTACTGATTTTGGACAAATTTTAAAAATACATCCCAGTCACATACTAGCAATTTTGTCGATTTTCTTACAATTCGCGATTTTTTGTACACAAATTTAGCATGTGGTTAACCCCTCGGATTGTTCAGTCTGAAGTAAACTTTAAACCTATCGCTTTAAACAGTCTGTCTGACTGACAGAAAACACGAACACAAAACTCTTTAAATACAGGGTGGTCGTTTTATCTTGAGACTGGCAAATATCTCGGAAAGGAACCATTTTAGAGAAAAATGTTTGATATAAAAGTTTTATGACTTCGAGGGGGAAAATAGATGGCATCAATGCCGTTTTGATTTAACGTCATTTTCAAGGTCAAATAAAAGTCAACTTAGTTTTTTTAATGGAAACAGATTCTTATTCCCCGTAAAAGAACAAACAATTCTTATCTAAACTATTTTTGGATCCGATGAATAGTTTGTCAGATATTTCAATGAAAATTTTAATCTTCTTCGAAATCCATTGCCTTCCTAGCGACAGCGGCATGACAAAAACAAAATCTACAACAATTTTTGTGGTTTATTTATCTAGAGTTCATCGTTGCTAAGATACAACGGTTGTTCATTCTGTTACTAGGGAATTTCTAGGGATTTCGAAAAAGATCAAAATTTACATCCACCGGATCCAAAAATAGTTTAGATGAGAATTGTTTGTTCTTTTAGGGGGAATAAGAATCTGTAATAAAAAATATAGGTTTCCATTAAAAAAGCATGTTGACCTTCATTTGACCTTGAATCAAAATGGCGATGAAGCCATCTATTTCCCCCTCGAAGTCATCAAATTTTATACAAAACATTTTTTTCTAAAATGCTTCCTTTTCGAGATATTTGCCAGTCTCAAGATAAAACGACCACCCTGTATAGTAATACGCACTTTAAAAATTGTTTCGAAGATAATCCACTTGTATTCACCTCAAAACAGCAAATAATTACTGAAACGATCAAAATATCAACACGCAGTCTTATACCCACAAGAGGAAATTGCGACGTTGCCATTTTCAAACCCCCGACCCCTATAGAAATGACAATAATATATCGCAAATTTTCTCTCCATTGTCAATGTACCTATTGATACTAAATTTTTTTTTTATTTCAGGTGAGACGCCCGATTGTAGCGGTGAGTCAACTACAAACATTTAAGCAAGCCCTTTGTAAAAATCTACATAGCTTAGCAACAATGCAGAGGGAGTGGTAAAAGTCGGCATTATGTATCCGGCAATTTACTTAATAACGTACGTCTGTGATTGTATGCAAAACAGGCTTTGTCAAGGCAAATTTCTTAATTTTTTTAATCACCCTATATTCTTGATTAAACAACAAATATTTAATTTAGCAGTGACGTCTCTAAACAGATAACAGGGTTATTAAGAATCCATGCAGATTTGATTATTAAGCGAGGATAGAATAATTGCTTTACCTGGGGGAAGGGAAATTGATAGTGGAGAGTCGGTCGGTCGCTCGACGTGCTTCCAGTTTCGAGCTGTCCGCGAATATGGTTGGTCGTGCACTTTAATAGGAATGATAATAAGGACTATTATGATTGTGCATCGACTGTGTGTGTTGCTTTCAAACAGAAGAAGGATGTAGAAAGTTGTGGCGGTCGGTATTTTGAAATTGACGATTCGGCAAAAGTGCCTAACTACGACGTTTTTAATTGCATGCACAAGTAATTTGAGTAACTTTTAATTGTCGGTGATTTCAAATAACGGCATCAATCAACAATTACCATTATTTTGCTTTACTACAACCTGCACTTAGTACCTAATACTTGTGCGATGTAGATTTCCTTTTGCAGTTTTTATTCCTACCTGTCAAATTAATTGTCCACCAGGTGGCAATCAGAAAATTTATGAGGAAGACCTTTGCTGTAAAACATCTCAAATATTCAGCCGACAGCTGCTATGGCAGATAATAAAATTTTTCACCACACCTTTTACGTTTACATAAAACACACCAATTTAAACAGATTTATTTCTTACAAGGGAAGTAGGTATTTATTTGTTGCGGACTCATAGTTTGGGAAGTTGAGGCCTTTCTAAAATTTTTGATTAAATGGACTTATCTTTTTTTATCAAATGGAATGTGTACAAAACAATTTACTAGAACGAGTTTGTGATTTAAGAGCTTTCGAGGGGTTTCCGTGTATGGTTACCCTATTACTAAACAGTATAACAGGTGAGCAAGGATAATTCTCAATGGAGTCGTCTATTAAAACAACCGAAGCTATGGCTGACTAGTGAGTAATGGCGTGACGTGACGCTATTGCGAATTCTTGAATTTGTCTTTGTTTGTACAGCTAATCTTTTTTCACAGAAGAAATTTTTGGTCCTTTTCTACGTCGTATCTCTTTGATCATCTCTAAAAAAATCCAAATTTTACCACGTTTTCTAATTCCGTAAAGCTGACGAATTTATTTAAGCCGTCAGGACTTTAGAAATGACCTGACTTGGTAGAACATTAAATTTTCTTTCCAAATCTACTTTAAAAGCTCATTTCCGATGCCCCGTTCTTAAGTTACAACGTCAAACGTTAAAATTTAAAATTTTCTAAAACTACAATTGGCCATAAAAGACGAATGGAGCGTCTTAAAGAAGTACGGTTTGCGGCATTTAAATCAATTTTCAATCCTCTTTCACGTCGTATGCCCATCTCTTAAAAAAAATCGAAAATTTTCGTTAGTTGTTTTCTAATTACATAAAGCTGAGGAGTTTATTTAAGCCGTCCGGCATTTGGAAATTACCTCATTTTGTAGGAAATTAAATTTTCTTTCCAAAAATTACCTTAAAAGCTCATTTTTGACGATCCGTTCTTAAGTTACAACGTAAAACGTTAAAATTTAAAATTTTTTAAAATTTCAATTGGCCATAAAAGACGAATGGAGCGTCTTAAAGAAGTACGGTTTGCGGCATTTTAATCAATTTTCAATCCTCTTTCACGTCGTATGTCCATCTCTTAAAAAAAATCGAAAATTTTCGTTAGTTGTACCATGTACCCCTCCCTTCTTATGTTTTCTAATTACATAAAGCTGAGGAGTTTATTTAAGTCGTCCGGCATTTGGAAATTATCTCATTTTGTAGGAAATTAAATTTTCTTTCCAAAAATTACCTTAAAAGCTCATTTTTGACGATCCGTTCTTAAGTTACAACGTAAAACGTTAAAATTTAAAATTTTCTAAAACTTCAATTGGCCATAAAAGACGAATGGAGCGTCTTAAAGAAGTACGGTTTGCGGCATTTTAATCAATTTTCAATCCTCTTACACGTCCTATGCCCATCTCTTAAAAAAAATCGAAAATTTCGTTAGTTGTACCATGTACCCCTCCCTTCTTATATTTTCTAATTACATAAAGCTGAGGAGTTTATTTAAGTCGTCCGGCATTTAGAAATTATCTCATTTTGTAGGAAATTAAATTTTCTTTCCAAAAATTACCTTAAAAGCTCATTTTTGACGATCCGTTCTTAAGTTACAACGTAAAACGTTAAAATTTAAAATTTTCTAAAACTTCAATTGGCCATAAAAGCCGAATGGAGAGTCTTAAAGAAGCACGGTTTGCGGCATTTTAATCAATTTTCAATCCTCTTTCACGTCGTATGTTCATCTCTTAAAAAAAATCCAAAATTTTCGTCAATTCTACCATGTACCCCTCCTCTTCTTATGTTTTCTAATTCCATAAAGCTGAAGGCTTTGTTTAAGTCGTCCCGCATTTAGAAATGATCTCATTTTGTAGAAAATTAAATTTTCTTTCCAAAAATTACCATAAAAGCCCATTTCTGCCGTTCCGTTCCTAAGTTGCAAGGTAAAACGTTAAAATTTAAAATTTTCTAAAATTTCAATTGGCCATAAAAGACGAATAGAGCATCTTAAGGGAGTGCGGTTTGGGCTATTCTTCTCAATTTTTAGTCCTTTTCTACGTCGTGTGCTCATCTCTTTTAAAAAGAATCCAAAATTTTCATCAATTTTACCACATACCCCCCTCTTCCCAATTTTTATAATTCCGTAAAGCTGACGAATTTATTTAAGCCGCCAGGCGTTTAGAAATAACCTCATTTTGTAGAAAATAAAATTTTGTAACCAAATCTACCTTAAAAGCTCATTTTTGATGTTGCTTTTAAGTTACAACGTTAAAATTTAAAATTTCGCCTTGCGAATTCTTGAATGTGTCTTTGTTTGAATAGCTAATCCTAAAGAAATGTGTGAATTAAAATGTGTAAAAAATTAATTTAAAAAAATACGGTTTTAGGGCTGCCTCAGCAACGTGAACACCGGCATAATTACAACTCGATTAACATAGAACACGTTTTGACTTTCATATCGTGCTCATAAAACATCTCAACAATGCGATAATTGCGCATTTTTCCACATTTACCACCCGATTTCACAATTAAATTAAACTTCTGAATCGGAAGAGGAAGTCAACGGTGTTAAATTTTTTAATAAGGCGACAGGAAACGCATTGGTATTCTTCACTATTGGTTTATTAATTCGTTTAATTGTTAGTCCGTTTTAATGTTTTAATAGTTCCATGCACCGATGCTGATGTTTGCCTTTATTTATTTGCATAACTTATGAAAGTTGAACAGTTATGAGTACTCTGGCCATTGGTTTAGTAACGTTACTTCGAGAGGATTAAATTGGAGGTTCGATAATTAATATTGAGTGAAATAGTAGAAAAAGGCTCGGGTTATTGTTATGCCATTATCTGGAATTCCTCCGGTGCGATTATAAGTCATTTTGTATAACAGCGCTTCCTTATTGAACATTCCAGGACGGATTTTGTTCGTGGGAGTTCTTTTTTTTAGCAAAAGAGGTAAACTATGATGGGAAAACCCCAAGTTTGGTTGTTGATATTATTGTAGAAATTATAACCTAAATGCATGTTTTAGTAAAAATTACATGGTCATTCCACCGTTATAGTTTAGAGCAGGTTGTACATGCAGTGCAAATCTCGTGCAAGATACAAGATAATAGCTGTTGAGAGGCGTGCCCTTGAAATACCATCACATATACTTCAATATGCTGCAATCTATGCAATTAAATTTACAGTTGATGCCGCTTTTGAGAGATTATCGACCTATTAGAAGAACCCTCAAAAACGCGCGGCAATTAAAAACGTCTTTGTTGTTGACACCGTATATTTCCAGACCAGAAACTCTATACACACACATTATTGCAAAATGGTTTTGACACAATGAGCGGTGTTGTGCAAGAAGCAGTACATTGACTGTGAACTGAAACAAAGGTTTTAGAAAAGTGCGGCTTTTTCACAATGTGAAATGTTCGACAGTTGTCAAACGATTAACGCCGTACCCAAATGTACGGAGGTTGCTGAAAAAATTGTACAATTGTTCGGCTGGAGACATACGTATAACGTTGAGAAATTGCAGAGGAATGTGCCGGGAAGGGCCACCACCAGAATCTCCATCACGAGGTCTTCGCCGAGTCGAAGTAGCAAAAGCGGGGAGGTAAGCAGCTTGCTAGGACTAAAGCGTCGTTAAGATTATAAAAAAAATAGTCATCATCATTGAAAGTGGCTAAATTTTAAAACTTCTATACAAAATGATAAAATGAACTCTACAGTGAGAATTAGGAAGGATACGGTTCAACCGGAAATAACGCAATTTTGATTTTTGATGGGAACATACATTTTTCTCAACGAATTCGAATCATACTCAATCAAGTGCAGTCACGGTCAAACTGGATTTTCAAAAAACAGTGAAAAATTTAGATTTTTGGATAAAATTAGAACACGTCAGCTTTGTTTTTTTGATACAAGGCCAACTGCGCAATTTCGTTTGCTTACATTTTTTGCGATTTTGACAATTTCATGGAAAAAAAGTAAGTTGAAAAAAATGACCGAGTTCAAATCCAGGGTGGCCGTGACTACACTTGCGGTTAAGTATGACAAGTTTCCATTTCAAAAAAACTCGTAGATTTTGAATTCGTTCCCATCTGGAAAGTCAAAAAATTGGGGTTATTATAAGTGGAAAAACTATCAAACTACTTATACGCCATAAATTTTGACCTGTTCGAGGTTTTTTTTATGACGTCCTTCTGTAAAAAGTTATAGAATTTATTCCTTATTTTTGAAAAGCACTGTAACAGGTACACTCGAGTGCAAGCGAGAGTGCAAGTGAATGTTAACGATTCGTCATTATCCCATTATGACATAAGTTTTGAATTTTTGGCGAATGTGCGCAAGAAAAATATAAAAAATAATAGTAATAGATTTGTTAGATCAGTAAATTGTATATTTTGTTATTTATTATTGTTACATTTAATCGCCCTTGCCGTGAGAAACGTAGGGCGTAGCCTGCGGAAATTACCACTCAAGACGAAATCTGACAACAACGTTATCTTATAATTTCAGCAATCTCCGCCCTACGTTTCACACGGCAGAGGCTACTATAAATTAAAATATAGAAACTTTTCTTTAAAATCGGTTAATTTTCAAATGCTTCAAGTTCAGATTTGCGGGAGATTAAAGTAGATTTTTATCTAGATTAAAATATCCGAATTCAATGCAAATTTCAAGTGTAGGTGAATCAGCTCATTAAGACCAGAGAAATGTCATTAATTGCCAGTAATACCAAACTTGCCATGAAGTAACACCAGTTCTTTGGGTCAAGAGGCGGTGTCCGTTAAAAAAACAAATTCATTGCAACCAACGGATAAAGCGAGAACTTGCGAGCAATTAAAATCTTAATCAAATTAGGTTTTCAAGCTTATGGGAAGCCCTTTAAAATCAATTCCACTCTTACCAACATTATTTTACGACAAGATCGATAAGCAGGGCTCTATAATCAGATAATAGGGGATTAAAGTAGTATTTTATGTTCTACGGAAAAGCAGCATATCCAAATACCTACCGATTAGTGGAAGTTTCGTTGCCCATTTGATGTTACAGTTATTTTAACAATAAAGCGAAATCAGAGCGGCCACATTAGACATGGAGGATTGACCACAAAGATTTGCCTTTTATTCTTTGGCGAACTGGGTTTCATACCAACTTAAAAATTATCCAAACCACTTGAAAGTGGAACGCAGAAATAGCTGCAATTAAATTTTACCTCGTGGTGGTTATTGGCGGATTTCTTACGATGCGGATTATGTACAGAAAACGAAGGGTTGACCACTATTGAAATGTGGTGTACATGGTTGCTAACGAGGCTGTTAAAATGTCACCGTATGTGTACAAATTTTTGATGATTGGTCAGCTCCTCGGCTTACAGTTTCAATTTACTCGCTTTTTGGCTCCGAAAAATCTTGCAAAACTTCAGCTTCGCCTTAGTTTATTACAGTTTCAATTGACTACTCGCTTTTGGCTTCACCTTAGTTTATTACAGTTTCAATTGTCTGCTCGCTTTTGGCTTCGCCAAAGCTCGCAAAATTTCGGCTTCGCCTCAGTTTTTTACACTTTCCATTTACTCGCTTTTGGCTCCGCCAAACCTCGCAAAACTTCGGCTTCGCCTTAGCTTATTACAGTTTCAATTGACTACTCGCTTTTGGCTTCGCCAAATCTCGCAAAACTTCGGCTTCACCTTAGTTTATTACAGTTTCAATTGTCTGCTCGCTTTTGGCTTCGCCAAAGCTCGCAAAATTTCGGCTTCGCCTCAGTTTTTTACACTTTCCATTTACTCGCTTTTGGCTCCGCCAAATCTCGCAAAACTTCGGCTTCGCCTTAGCTTATTACAGTTTCAATTGACTACTCGCTTTTGGCTTCGCCAAATCTCGCAAAACTTCGGCTTCACCTTAGTTTATTACAGTTTCAATTGTCTGCTCGCTTTTGGCTTCGCCAAAGCTCGCAAAATTTCGGCTTCGCCTCAGTTTTTTACACTTTCCATTTACTCGCTTTTGGCTCCGCCAAATCTCGCAAAACTTCGGCTTCGCCTTAGCTTATTACAGTTTCAATTGACTACTCGCTTTTGGCTTCGCCAAATCTCGCAAAACTTCGGCTTCACCTTAGTTTATTACAGTTTCAATTGTCTGCTCGTTTTTGGCCTAGCCAAAGCTCGCAAAATTTCGGCTTCGCCTCAGTTTTTTACACTTTCCATTTACTCGCTTTTAGCTCCGCCAAATCTCGCAAAACTTCGGCTTCGCCTTAGCTTATTACAGTTTCAATTGACTACTCGCTTTTGACTTTGCCAAATCTCGCAAAACTTCGGCTTCACCTTAGTTTATTACAGTTTCAATTGTCTGCTCGCTTTTGGCTTCGCCAAAGCTCGCAAAATTTCGGCTTCGCCTCCGTTTTTTACACTTTCCATTTACTCGCTTTTGGCTCCGCCAAATCTCGCAAAACTTCGGCTTCGCCTTAGCTTATTACAGTTTCAATTGACTACTCGCTTGCTTTTGGCTTCGCCAAATCTCGCAAAACTTCGGCTTCACCTTAGTTTATTACAGTTTCAATTGTCTGCTCGCTTTTGGCTTCGCCAAAGCTCGCAAAATTTCGGCTTCGCCTCAGTTTTTTACACTTTCCATTTACTCGCTTTTAGCTCCGCCAAATCTCGCAAAACTTCGGCTTCACCTTAGTTTATTACAATTTCAATTGTCTGCTCGCTTTTGGCTTCGCCAAAGCTCGCAAAATTTCGGCTTCGCCTCAGTTTTTTACACTTTCCATTTACTCGCTTTTGGCTCCGCCAAATCTCGCAAAGCTTCGGCTTCGCCTTAGCTTATTACAGTTTCAATTGACTACTCGCTTTTGGCTTCGCCAAATCTCGAAAAACTTCGGCTTCGCCTTAGCTTATTACAGTTTCAATTGACTACTCGCTTTTGACTTTGCCAAATCTCGCAAAACTTCGGCTTCACCTTAGTTTATTACAGTTTCAATTGTCTGCTCGCTTTTGGCTTCGCCAAAGCTCGCAAAATTTCGGCTTCGCCTCCGTTTTTTACACTTTCCATTTACTCGCTTTTGGCTCCGCCAAATCTCGCAAAACTTCGGCTTCGCCTTAGCTTATTACAGTTTCAATTGACTACTCGCTTGCTTTTGGCTTCGCCAAATCTCGCAAAACTTCGGCTTCACCTTAGTTTATTACAGTTTCAATTGTCTGCTCGCTTTTGGCTTCGCCAAAGCTCGCAAAATTTCGGCTTCGCCTCAGTTTTTTACACTTTCCATTTACTCGCTTTTGGCTCCGCCAAATCTCGCAAAGCTTCGGCTTCGCCTTAGCTTATTACAGTTTCAATTGACTACTCGCTTTTGGCTTCGCCAAATCTCGAAAAACTTCGGCTTCGCCTTAGCTTATTACAGTTTCAATTGACTACTCGCTTTTGACTTTGCCAAATCTCGCAAAACTTCGGCTTCACCTTAGTTTATTACAGTTTCAATTGTCTGCTCGCTTTTGGCTTCGCCAAAGCTCGCAAAATTTCGGCTTCGCCTCCGTTTTTTACACTTTCCATTTACTCGCTTTTGGCTCCGCCAAATCTCGCAAAACTTCGGCTTCGCCTTAGCTTATTACAGTTTCAATTGACTACTCGCTTGCTTTTGGCTTCGCCAAATCTCGCAAAACTTCGGCTTCACCTTAGTTTATTACAGTTTCAATTGTCTGCTCGCTTTTGGCTTCGCCAAAGCTCGCAAAATTTCGGCTTCGCCTCAGTTTTTTACACTTTCCATTTACTCGCTTTTAGCTCCGCCAAATCTCGCAAAACTTCGGCTTCGCCTTAATCTCGCAAAACTTCGGCTTCACCTTAGTTTATTACAATTTCAATTGTCTGCTCGCTAGCTTATTACAGATTCAATTGATTACTCCCTTTTGGCTTCGTCAAAGCTCGCAAAACTTCGGCTTCGCCTCAGTTTCTTAAATCTTCCTTCGGCTTCGCCTTAGTTGTTCACTTTCAATTTACTCGTTTTTGGCTCCGCCATATCTCGCAAAACTTCGGCTTCGCCTTAGCTTATTACAGTGTCCATTGACTACTCGCTTTTGGCTTCGCCAAAGCTAGCAAAACTTCGGCTTCGCCTCGGTTTCTTACAGCTAAGGCAAAACCGAAGTTTTGCGGAATAGTAAAAATCTTCGGTTTCGCCCGAGGGGTTGACCATTATGTCAATATAATGTATGTAGCTGCTAAAATGTCGCGGAAATGTTGGAAATATGAAATGTGATGTACAAATTTTTGATGACTGCTCAGCCCCTCGACAGAAAAACTAATTATCTAACGAGATAAAGTTGTGTTTGGGCAAGAAGACATTATCACGTCCTCTCCCTACAATTAAGAAACTTTCGTACAGTGTGAGAAAGTATCTTCAGGTCCTAATGAAGCGTCAAAACAAAATTGAACACCCGAATCTTCATTAAATTGTCAAATCAGCGAAATGGAGCGGAAATGGCATTTTCACAAAAAATCCAACAACAGATCCAACTCACTTTTAACTTTTCACCACAAACGAGGGCGTGTGAATATCATCGAACTGATACGATTTTCCAGTAAAATAAATTTACTTTTTTTTCTAACTTGTCCCACAAACCCAGATATGAAGTGTTTACAAGCACGATTTCTTCGAGTACGTTTGATTTTCATGGCCTGCGATTAATTTGTTCAAGATGAATGAGTTGAAAGACCTTCCAAAGAAAGTAGAAATGGTTCACGTCTGGTCAGAAATTGTCAGTCGGCACTTTCACTGCTATTATTTATCGGCCAAAGCAGACGAGAGAGCGTCCTGAGGCGGTTCGATATTTTTTTAGAGACACATTAAGTAGCGTGTAAAAATAGTAAAGATACAACCTGCTCCCGCTCATTGTTCGCTAACAGGTACATGAACCGACAAGGACGTACCCAACAGACTTGAAACGTTCAATTAAATTTTATTCTAGGGTTCCGACTCGTGGGTTTCCGTCCACAATTTGAAAACCCAGGGGGGTGGTATTTTAGACCCTGACGACCGTTTGAGTGACGTGGTGGATGATAGAGAGCAGATCCTGGCCAGCTTTGAAGACGGCGATGGGGCTCATCATCACGGCGGGGGGGACGGGGCAAGCGGAAGCTCGGTGGGAACTGGAAGTCCTGATATATTCCATGTAAGTCCATAACCTTGAAAAGTGGTCGAGTGCTAGAGCTCGCTGCAAATGTGGTGAATGAATTTATTCCAGAGATTCGCTATAATTATTCAGAAATAGTACGTGTAGTAAGTCCAAAACAGGCCGCCGTTCTGTAAATTGACAGTTTTTGAGTAAATTTACAGTTTTTCTGTCAATTGTAAAACTGTAAATTTACAGAAAATCTGTAAACTTAGGTACTCAAATTGACAGTTTTTCTGTAAATTTACAGTTTTTCTGTCAATTGAAAACTGTAAATTTGCAGAGAAACCTCGAGAAAGACTGTTTTACAGAAAATCTATAAAACTCAAAAACTTTCAATTTACAGTTTTTGTGTAGTAAAACAAATTTTTTGTTTTACAGTTTTTATTTCTGAAACTTAATATTTTTTGAAATAAAAAAAGGAGAGAAATATGGCACTTCTATGACGTCAACGGTTTGAAAGAGACCAATCAGCTAGGAATTAGTCCACTGTTAAAAAATAAGACAAATTCATTTAAACTATTTTTATCATTAAACTCAAAATTCACAATAAAGCAGCGTTGGAATTTTTCAATTTTTGCGTAAGACGACAGTTTCGTTTCCCAACACTACATACAGGGTGTTTGTTTTTAAACTGCCCACGTTGAATATTTAGACGTAAAAAAGATATTGAATTAAAATAAACCCTGGCCGCCCCAGCATGGAGGGGGACGCACCTACGCGTATATTGAGGAAATTTTTTCCTCTTCCGGTTTAACCGGAAATGACTAGGTTTGTTTTTTCAAATGGAATTATAGTTTTTTCTCAACGGATTCGGAAACTACAGTTTATTCTGAGTGAGAAACAAGTACAGGGCTTCCAGCGAAGTCATTTAAATCATTTATAGTCATTTAAAGTCATTTTTTTCACATTTATTGTCGTTTTTTTTGGCCCAAAATAGATTTGCTCCTCAAATGGTAAGTTATTGATGGATCCCACTCTACGCCACTGATAAAAAGAACGTCATTGAAAAAACCTGTCTTCAAGTTGCTCAGTTGGCTTCTCGCGGGTTCTATTAAGATAAAAATTTTGGAGTGATTGCAGTAACCTCCCATTTTTAAATTGGTTGTGGGGACATTAAAATTGAATTATGATACGCTGAAAAAGACACTCGTGAATTGGAGAAGAAAATTTAAAAAAATCAAGTACTTTAATTGATCATTTTCTGGTCAAGAAACAAAAAATTTCTTAGTTTTAGTGCCGTAGCAGAATGCGGAGGTACTCTTGTCTTAGCTTATTCGCTCGCTCGCTCGCTCGATCGCTCCTCAGTCTGTCCGTCGGATAACTTGAGAACGGATTGAGATATCGAGCTGAAACTTGGTAGGCAGCTTCGTCTCCCGAAAAGTAAGGCGGGGATTGCTTTTGGGCCATATCGGACCAAGGGGGTGGGAGCTAGGGGTGAAAAACCGAAAAACTACTAATTGCAATAACTCGAGAACTAGTGGAGATATCTTGCTGAAAATTAGTATGCACGTTCGACCTTCAAGTCTGTTGAAAGTGAGGGGGTGCCAATTTCGGGGGATGAAATTTAGGGGATGAAAACCACAAAAAATATGATAACTCCGCAAGGGTTGCACGCAGCTGTCGGAAACTCAACGTTCACACATATATCGGTGAAATCTTGTGGGGGATGCGTTTTTTCGTAAAATCGAACAAATGGGATGGAAATTAGGGGTAGCAACTCGAAATTCCGCTTAATAAGTACTAGTGGAAATTGGCGTCATTCGATAGCTTTCCATTAATTATTCAAAAAAGATGTCATTTATATTTTGCGAAAAACCACCCTTATAGGCGCTACAACCCCTAACATGCAGAAACACAAAAATACGAGAACTCAAAAACTACTCAACGTATCAAGGCAGAATTTGGTTTGTGAATTTCCAGTGACATTATAGGTGGATGGACAAATTTTCTAAAATATCTAACAAAGGGGATGAAATTTAAGGGTTGAAACTTGAAATTTCTTCAAGTAAATGGTAGCCTAAAATTACGGGGTTCGATAGATTTCGGTCAACTATTGAAAAAAGGTCTTATGAGTTTTCAATCTAAAACCAACCCCTGGGCCATTAACCACCCCTAACTCTTTGCAAGTCGATAATTATATTTTATTTATTTTTTCTGAAACCCTATTGGTTTATTTATGAACAACTGAAGTCAGTAAATACGCAAGGAGTTATGTCACACCGGAAAAATAAACTCACCCCTGTAAATCATAAAGGGGTGAAATCATGAGGTGTTGAAAACATGAATCTACAAATTACCTTAATTTTTAAACGAATTGGGTAAGGGTGGTGAAATTGAAAACACAACTTCCTTTAGGGCATGTGGGGGTGGTGAAATAGGGGGTTGGAGTTTAGGGGTTGAAACGTCCATAAAGCCCTGTAATTTGACACAGAGAAGCAATATCTTCTGCGAAACTGTGACATATTACACACTGCATCTTCGAGAAGGGAAGATCGAATTTTAGGAGAAAATTATCGAAGGGGATGAAAGTTAGGGGTGGAAACTCGAATTTTCAATGAAGAATGTATAGTTGAAAATATTACCATTCGATAGCTTTCTATTGATGGTACAAAAAAGGTCTTATTCATCATTCGCGAAAAACGACCCTTAAAGGCGGTACAACCCCCTAACATGCCGAAACAAAAAAATGCGAGAACTCAAAAATTGCTTAACGTATCAGGGCTAAATTTGATGTGGTAATTTACAGCGCCACTGTAGGCGGATGGGCAAATTTTCATTAATATCTAACAAGGGGGATGAAATTTAAGGGTTGAAACTGGAACTTTTTTCATGTAAGTGGTGGAATAAAATTATGGGGTTCAATTGATTTCGGTCAACCATTGAAAAAAGTCTTATGATCCCAGGTAGCACACCATGTAGAACCGATGTAGGTTATAAACTGATTAAATGTAGATTCCATATATTTATTTAATATAAAATCGATATAAAATGTTAACGCTTTGAGAGATGGAATGCATATAGGCTTCTATATAGAATGCATGTAGAATCTATCTCATTTCCATGTGAAAACCAATATAAGCAACATATTGCAAAATACATAGGGTAAATGTGGATATCAATATGGAATTTATATTTTAATCTAGAGAGGACCGATATAGGGCAAAATACATATATACTTGTTAACCTTAAATCTTTTTATTGAATCAATATTTAATTTATTTTGTTTGTACAATTAAATAAAACAACACCACACTAGCTCCAAAATCCAAATTTGATTTGATTTTATTAACACCACACACCAGACGACCGTACAATGCGTTTTTCTCTAGTTCAATCAAGTCAAGACAAGGCAATTGACTAGAGGGTAGGTAACAGGGACGCCGGAAAAGAACACCACACTAGACTAGCTCCAACCAAAATACAAATTTGATTTTATTTTATTAACACACACCAGATAGCACAACGCGTTCTGATCAAGACGACAAGACGAGGCAATTCAGTAGAGGGTAACACAGGGACGCGTAGGGAGCGTAGGAACACCAAGCGGCAACCACAATGGCATCCCTTCGCTGAAAAAGTAGTGCCGAAATTTTTGGCTCGAAACTTTGAAAGTGATGGCATGTCGGATCCTATATTCTCAAAATGAATATTATTCTTACATTTCCAGATACTATTGCAAGTTTAGTTTTCTCTTGAAATCGGTACTTCAAGGAACGTGATTATTTGGGATGCGAAAACGTACTGCGTAGGAATAACAAGTGACAACCGCACAGCGCACGGCACAATGGCGTTCCTTCGCCGAAAAAGTAGTACCGAACTTTTTTGCTTGAAACTTTGAAAACTATTCCACCAATACCTGGCAAATGTTTATCCACAGTCCCATTCGAGACACTTGTACATATTTCAATCTCTTGCAAAATTAACTTGTTCAGGCAAGAAACTCATATCTTGTAGTATAGGTATAAGTTCCAAGTTGATTCTATGTAGCACCATCCTGGAATTTTCCATGGCGATTCCAAATATATTGAGACAATGGTACAATATTAAATTGTCCATAAAATAGCCCTCGATCTAGCCTATATAAAATACCTCGAACATTTTGATATTGATCCTATATATTACCATCGATATAGATTGTATTTATAGGCATGATACAGGCCAAATCAATATAAAAGTGTTCATGTCTATTCTATATAGAATCAATCTGAAAAATGCTAATGTTGATTGTATCTAGTTCATAGATATGGGTCTCATATTGATATAATCAACATAGATTTATAAATGTCTAACCTTTATTGGGCCAATAACAAAGAATCAATGTAGTTTTTTCTACTTAGCACCTATATCGGAGTTATAATGGGAAAAATATATAGTTACATAATTTTGTATTCGATGTCGTACCAATATCGAGTAGACATTGTCTATATAGAAACGTTATACATATATAGGTGATATATAACACCCCTTTACAACCAACATAATGTGCCACCTGGGGAGTCTTCATCCTAAAACCAACCCCTACGCTACTAACAACCCCTAAGCCCTAGCAAGCGGAGTAAATATATTTCATTTATTTTTTTTTTGCTTTCTTCTAATTTGTTATTAATTTAAAGTGATTTTCATTAATTTTTGACCCATCCACAATTTTTCAACCCCTTTCATGATATGTGAACCCTCAAAGAGCAAAATTTACCCAGACCGCTTCTTTTTCGGGTGATTTCCGCTGGTTAATTTTGTAAAATTCGCGCAGTTTTGCCTTATGAATTGTTCTTGTCTTTTTCACTTTTTCGACCCCTTCGCAATGTTTCAACCCCCAAAAGTCAAATTTGCATAATTGGCTTATTTTCGTGTTATTTTCTGTAATTCTACTTAATTACGATTAATTCTCATCCCTTTTAACTTTTCATCCCCCTTTACAATTTTTCAACCCCCTAAGTGTTTATTTTGCAAAATTCACATAATTTAGTTTTCCTTCGGTAATAAATTGAACTCAATTGGATTATGTTTATCTTTTTCACTTTTCCAACCCCCTTCGCAACATTTCAACCCCCAAAATCTAAATTTGCATAATTGGTTTACTTTCGTGTTATTTTCTGTAATTCTGCTTAATTACGATTAATTCTCATCCACTTTGACGTTTCATCCCCCTTTACAATTTTTCAACCCCCTAGGTGTTAGTTTTGCCAAATTCGGATATTTTCGTTTTTCTTCTGTAATAAATTGAACCCATTTGGATGATGATTAAATTTTTCACTTTTTTCATCCCCCTTCGCAATGTTTCAAGTCTTCAAATGCTAAATTTACATAATTGGGTTAATTTGGTGTTATTTTCCGTAATTTTACTTAGCCACGGTTAATCCTGATACCTTTTGATTTTTCATCCACCTTTACGATTTTTCAACCCCCTAAGTGCTAATTTTGCAAAATTCGCATAATTTCGTTTTTCGACGGTTATAAAATTGAACGCATTTGGGATTCAGTTTACCTTTTACAATTTTTCAGTTTCCTTCGCAATAGGTAGGTATAAGTGCTTATTTCAACCCCCACAAAAGTTTTTATTGCATAATTTGGTTATTTTAGTGTTTTATTTCGTAATTCTACTTAATCCACACTTCATTTTCATTCCTCTTGACTTTTCATCACCTTCTTTCATTACCTTGGACTTCTCATTCCCTTTTTCAACCCCCTTAGTGCTAATTCTACATACCTACTTCGCAAATATGATGTTTTTTTGTTAACTCTCTACTGTTTAATTATGTACGGCCAATTTTCATAATTTCGTCTTTTTAACACCACTGTGCGTCTGCGGAGGCACTACTACTAGGTGCAGATTTATAAAATCTGCACCCGACTCCACCAGTAAATTCAGCTCGCCCCTACATACACATTAACAAGGTAAACATCTACAGGGACACACATCGCATTGATATACATCTTTCGTTGGCTTTTTAGTTTTAGAAATTGTTTATTCGCAATATGTGCAATAAAATTGTGTTATTAAAACCTTGATAAAAGCAACACCGTCCTCTACCGCATAAAACAATAAGTCCAATAAGCACAAGATTAGCAGAAAACCGCTCCACGGCGTAAAATTGTGTTAATAGTCCAGGCAAAAGAGTCGAAATAGAGGAATTAAAACATGTAGTTGCAAAAGTTTCAGGAATGTATAGGGGTAGGTCTCCTGAACAACGTAAAATAAAGTCCCATCAATTTTCGGGTCCGCGGGGGGTGGGGGGGAGGTTAAAAGGTTCGTTTTTTTAGTTTGTCGCTGATAACTCGAAAACGGTGCGTCGGCACAGAAAATTTATGCGAGAACAAAATGAAAGAGGGTTAAATTTCCTTCAAAATGGTGTATATAAGTTTGTTCCTATCTGTTTTATTTTCCGAGATATCCGCCGGGTATATAAAGTGGGTAATATGGAAATGAAGGGGTACCGCTTGATGTGTCCCGAATAAGCGATGTCCACTGTACATAGTTTTTTCAAAAAATTTTGCCGGCTTATATCTCGGAAACTTAAACAGATAGGGACAAAACATTTTATAGGGAATTTAACCATCTTTCATTTTGCTCTCGCATAAATTTTCTGTGCGACGCACCTTTTTCGAGTTATCAGCGAAAAATTGAAAAAACAGGCCACCCCCCGCGAACCCGAAAATCGATGGGACTTTATTTTACGTTGTTCACGGGACCTACCCCTAAACATTCCTGAAATTTTTGAAGCTACATGTTTTAATCCCTCTATTTTTTCTATTTTGCCTGGACTATAACTTGTTTTACTCAATTTTCTTTAATTTCTTGTCATTTATTTCTTATTTACCGAGGTCATTTTTTGGGTCATTTTTTTGGAACTAGTCAGTCATTTTTATCATATTTTTGCAAAGTTGGCGCTGGAAGCTCTGCAAGTATCATGCTTGACCGGAACTAGATTTTCAAAAATATCGAAAAAATCGGTGAAAAATTAAGATTTTTGAAAAGGTCTACTCTATTTTTTAGAAATGTATGATGGTTCTGTCTGCTATTTGTTTTCAGCTTCCGGTTTAACCGGAAATTGAAGCCTCCGATAGATCTCGTTTCTTACAAACTGATAAAATAAAGACATAAAAAGAAAATGTAATTGCACAGATGTATTAATTTGTCTGAAAAAAAGTAACTTGACGTGTTTTTGCGTTTTTTGAAAATCTTAATTTTTCACAGATTTCTTCGATCAAGTATATGATACTTGTTTTTGTTGTTTTTCTTGCGTCCGAAGATATTCAAGGTGGGAAGTTTAAAATAAAACAGCCTGTATAATAATTACTTCTTTTATTTTGTGTCGCGCTTAACATTTACGCATATGTACCTATAAATACATACGTTGTGAGGGGTGAGCCTTAGGGGAAATCCTGGTGTACAGGTTCTAGGAAATCTCGGTGAAATCCGGGGGAAACTGAGAATATTTTGGGGAAACCTCGGGAAAATCTTGCGAAAAAAAATTCCTGAAAATCCGAGGAAATCTTCAGGAAATGTTGGGAAATCTTATGAAATAGAAAATTGGGGAAATTTGAGTAAATCTGAGACAATCTTAGGGAAATTTGCGAAAAAAATAAGAGGAAATCTTTCCAAAAGGAAATCTAGTGTACAAAATTTTCCTCTGCGACTCATCCTCGGTGCGATGTGTGTGAAGTTAGCGCCTTCTCCAGCGCCCGGCGATTTCCCTAGATTTGACAATGTGGCAACCGCGCATTTTCCTTCTAACCAATCAGAGCGGCCGACAGGCACGTCAAACTAGAGCTACCTGTTGAGGTTATGTTACTATAATTTAAGTTTTCACCCCTTTTCAAAGAAATATAGATCAAACTTACTTTCGGCGATCCAAGGGCGACCCATACTGATAAAAATTATACCAGAAAACATGGGACGACCCCTGAAGTTAAGGGAAAACATTGAGAATTACAGAAATTATTTAATTTGAACCCCTTCCAGAAAAGTGTACCACACGCCCTTCATACCGACGAAAGCCCTATTCGAGCGGAACAAAATGACACCAAAGTCATCCACCTAAAAACATCGGATGGCCCTTAAAATTAAGGGAAAACGTTAAAAATTGCTTATTTTATTTAATTTCAACCCCTTCCAGAAAAATGTACCACACGCCCGTCATACCGACGAAAGCCCTATTCAAGCGGAACTAAACGACACCAAAGTCATCCATCGAAAAATATCGGATGACCCTTAAAAATAAGGAAAAAAGTTGAAAATTGCTTATTTTATTTAATTTGAACCCCTTCCAGAAAAATGTACCACATCCCCTTCATAAGGATGAAAGCCCAATTCAAGCGGAACAAAATGACACCAAAGTCATGCACCGAAAAATATCGGATGACCCTTAAAGATAAGGAAAAACGTTGAAAATTGCTTATTCTATTTAATTTGAAGCCCTTCCAGAAAAATGTACCACACGCCCTTCATACCGACGAAAGCCCTATTCAAGGGGAACAAAACGACACCAAAATCATCCACTTAAAAGCATCGGATGACCCTTGAAATTAGGGGTAAACGTTGAGAATTGCTTAATTTATTGCTTATTTTATTAAATTTGAACCCCTTCCAGAAAAATGTACCACATCCCCTTCATAAGGATGAAAGCCCAATTCAAGCGGAACAAAATGACACCAAAGTCATGCACCGAAAAATATCGGATGACCCTTAAAAATAAGGAAAAACGTTGAAAATTGCTTATTCTATTTAATTTGAAGCCCTTCCAGAAAAATGTACCACACGCCCTTCATACCGACGAAAGCCCTATTCAAGGGGAACAAAACGACACCAAAATCATCCACTTAAAAGCATCGGATGACCCTTGAAATTAGGGGTAAACGTTGAGAATTGCTTAATTTATTGCTTATTTTATTAAATTTGAACCCCTTCCAGAAAAATGTACCACATCCCCTTCATAAGGATGAAAGCCCAATTCAAGCGGAACAAAATGACACCAAAGTCATCCACCTAAAAACATCGGATGGCCCTTAAAATTAAGGGAAAACGTTAAAAATTGCTTATTTTATTTAATTTCAACCCCTTCCAGAAAAATGTACCACACGCCCGTCATACCGACGAAAGCCCTATTCAAGCGGAACTAAACGACACCAAAGTCATCCATCGAAAAATATCGGATGACCCTTAAAAATAAGGAAAAAAGTTGAAAATTGCTTATTTTATTTAATTTGAACCCCTTCCAGAAAAATGTACCACATCCCCTTCATAAGGATGAAAGCCCAATTCAAGCGGAACAAAATGACACCAAAGTCATGCACCGAAAAATATCGGATGACCCTTAAAAATAAGGAAAAATGTTGAAAATTGCTTATTCTATTTAATTTGAAGCCCTTCCAGAAAAATGTACCACACGCCCTTCATACCGACGAAAGCCCTATTCAATCGGAACAAAACGACACCAAAATCATCCACCTAAAAGCATCGGATGACCCTTAAAATTAAGGAAAAACGTTGAAAATTGCTGATTCTATTTAATTTAAGGGTGATCCGATATTTTTCGGTGGATGACTTTAGTGTCGTTTTGTTCCCCTTGAATAGGGCTTTCGTCGGTATGAAGGGCGTGTGGTACATTTTTCTGGAAGGGCTTCAAATTAAATAGAATAAGCAATTTTCAACGTTTTTCCTTATTTTTAAGGGTCATCCGATATTTTTCGGTGCATGACTTTGGTGTCATTTTGTTCCGCTTGAATTGGGCTTTCATCGCTATGAAGGGGATGTGGTACATTTTTCTGGAAGGGGTTCAAATTTAATAAAATAAGCAATAAATTAAGCAATTCTCAACGTTTACCCCTAATTTTAAGGGTCATCCGATGCTTTTAAGTGGATGATTTTGGTGTCGTTTTGTTCCCCTTGAATAGGGCTTTCGTCGGTATGAAGGGCGTGTGGTACATTTTTCTGGAAGGGCTTCAAATTAAATAGAATAAGCAATTTTCAACGTTTTTCCTTATTTTTAAGGGTCATCCGATATTTTTCGGTGCATGACTTTGGTGTCATTTTGTTCCGCTTGAATTGGGCTTTCATCCTTATGAAGGGGATGTGGTACATTTTTCTGGAAGGGGTTCAAATTTAATAAAATAAGCAATAAATTAAGCAATTCTCAACGTTTACCCCTAATTTCAAGGGTCATCCGATGCTTTTAAGTGGATGATTTTGGTGTCGTTTTGTTCCCCTTGAATAGGGCTTTCGTCGGTATGAAGGGCGTGTGGTACATTTTTCTGGAAGGGCTTCAAATTAAATAGAATAAGCAATTTTCAACGTTTTTTCTTATTTTTAAGGGTCATCCGATATTTTTCGGTGCATGACTTTGGTGTCATTTTGTTCCGCTTGAATTGGGCTTTCATCCTTATGAAGGGGATGTGGTACATTTTTCTGGAAGGGGTTCAAATTTAATAAAATAAGCAATAAATTAAGCAATTCTCAACGTTTACCTCTAATTTTAAGGGTCATCCGATGCTTTTAAGTGGATGATTTTGGTGTCGTTTTGTTCCCCTTGAATAGGGCTTTCGTCGGTATGAAGGGCGTGTGGTACATTTTTCTGGAAGGGCTTCAAATTAAATAGAATAAGCAATTTTCAACGTTTTTCCTTATTTTTAAGGGTCATCCGATATTTTTCGGTGCATGACTTTGGTGTCATTTTGTTCCGCTTGAATTGGGCTTTCATCCTTATGAAGGGGATGTGGTACATTTTTCTGGAAGGGGTTCAAATTTAATAAAATAAGCAATAAATTAAGCAATTCTCAACGTTTACCCCTAATTTCAAGGGTCATCCGATGCTTTTAAGTGGATGATTTTGGTGTCGTTTTGTTCCCCTTGAATAGGGCTTTCGTCGGTATGAAGGGCGTGTGGTACATTTTTCTGGAAGGGCTTCAAATTAAATAGAATAAGCAATTTTCAACGTTTTTCCTTATTTTTAAGGGTCATCCGATATTTTTCGGTGCATGACTTTGGTGTCATTTTGTTCCGCTTGAATTGGGCTTTCATCCTTATGAAGGGGATGTGGTACATTTTTCTGGAAGGGGTTCAAATTTAATAAAATAAGCAATAAATTAAGCAATTCTCAACGTTTACCCCTAATTTTAAGGGTCATCCGATGCTTTTGAGTGGATGATTTTGGTGTCGTTTTGTTCCCCTTGAATAGGGCTTTCGTCGGTATGAAGGGCGTGTGGTACATTTTTCTGGAAGGGCTTCAAATTAAATAGAATAAGCAATTTTCAACGTTTTTCCTTATTTTTAAGGGTCATCCGATATTTTTCGGTGCATGACTTTGGTGTCATTTTGTTCCGCTTGAATTGGGCTTTCATCGTTATGAAGGGGATGTGGTACATTTTTCTGGAAGGGGTTCAAATTTAATAAAATAAGCAATAAATTAAGCAATTCTCAACGTTTACCCCTAATTTCAAGGGTCATCCGATGCTTTTGAGTGGATGATTTTGGTGTCGTTTTGTTCCCCTTGAATAGGGCTTTCGTCGGTATGAAGGGCGTGTGGTACATTTTTCTGGAAGGGCTTCAAATTAAATAGAATAAGCAATTTTCAACGTTTTTCCTTATTTTTAAGGGTCATCCGATATTTTTCGGTGCATGACTTTGGTGTTATTTTGTTCCGCTTGAATTGGGCTTTCATCGTTATGAAGGGGATGTGGTACATTTTTCTGGAAGGGGTTCAAATTTAATAAAATAAGCAATAAATTAAGCAATTCTCAACGTTTACCCCTAATTTTAAGGGTCATCCGATGCTTTTAAGTGGATGATTTTGGTGTCGTTTTGTTCCCCTTGAATAGGGCTTTCGTCGGTATGAAGGGCGTGTGGTACATTTTTCTGGAAGGGCTTCAAATTAAATAGAATAAGCAATTTTCAACGTTTTTCCTTATTTTTAAGGGTCATCCGATATTTTTCGGTGCATGACTTTGGTGTCATTTTGTTCCGCTTGAATTGGGCTTTCATCCTTATGAAGGGGATGTGGTACATTTTTCTGGAAGGGGTTCAAATTTAATAAAATAAGCAATAAATTAAGCAATTCTCAACGTTTACCCCTAATTTTAAGGGTCATCCGATGCTTTTAAGTGGATGATTTTGGTGTCGTTTTGTTCCCCTTGAATAGGGCTTTCGTCGGTATGAAGGGCGTGTGGTACATTTTTCTGGAAGGGCTTCAAATTAAATAGAATAAGCAATTTTCAACGTTTTTCCTTATTTTTAAGGGTCATCCGATATTTTTCGGTGGATGACTTTGGTGTCGTTTAGTTCCGCTTGAATAGGGCTTTCGTCGGTATGAAGGACGTGTGGTACATTTTTCTGGAAGGGGTTCAAATTAAATAAAATAAGCAA
The DNA here is from genome assembly GCA_963924575.1 of Pycnomerus fuliginosus. Classification (NCBI taxonomy): domain Eukaryota; kingdom Metazoa; phylum Arthropoda; class Insecta; order Coleoptera; family Zopheridae; genus Pycnomerus; species Pycnomerus fuliginosus. Next base: position 1,744,091 of record OZ004621.1, on the reverse strand, counting down.
TTTTCAACGTTTTCCCTTAATTTTAAGGGCCATCCGATGTTTTTAGGTGGATGACTTTGGTGTCATTTTGTTCCGCTCGAATAGGGCTTTCGTCGGTATGAAGGGCGTGTGGTACATTTTTCTGGAAGGGGTTCAAATTAAATAATTTCTGTAATTCTCAATGTTTTCCCTTAATTTCAGGGGTCGTCCCATGTTTTCTGGTATAATTTTTATCAGTATGGGTCGCCCTTGGATCGCCGAAAGTAAGTTTGATCTATATTTCTTTGAAAAAGGGTGAAAATTTAAATTATAGTAACATAACCTCAACAGGTAGCTCTAGTTTGACGTGTCTGTCGGCTGCTCTGATTGGTTAGAAGGAAAATGCGCGGTTGCCACATTGTCAAATCTAGGGAAATCGCTGGGCGCTGGAGAAGGCGCTAACTTCACACACATCTCGGTGCGTTGGTACCAAAAACAACAAAACCTGATGAAATCAAGATCCTCACATACCCAAGTTGTATGACACTATAACAAAATTTTACGCTATTCTCCTTCTACATCATATCAATTATGTCAGTTACGTATTAGTGAGATTTGTAGATATAAGACTATATCAGAGATTGATTTCAAATTTTGTTGTTCAAATGGTATTTTTTGTTTTATAAAGGTATTTTGCGAAAACGGTAATTAACCATCCTTATAAAATACGTGGTATTGAAAATCGGTAAATTACAATTATACGGCGGTTTTTTGCCAAATAAATAAAATACCGCGTGTTGTTACACCACTGACTTCAGACTGCTCGTACTATTTCTGAATAATTAGGTATTGTAGTGAATTTTTGGAATAAAATCATTCGTCACATTTGCGGCGAGCTCTCTGTTATTTAATTTTATTATTATTTAAAAATGTACAGGATGGCGAGCACAAGTACGGCCCGGACTATCCGAGGACGGATATTGAGGTAACGGGGGAGCAAATCGCTTCAGGGGGTTCGGGGTCTCTTCAAGTGAGACGAGGAAGCGAACCCGCCCTTAATCAACTCCCAGTGGGTCCACCTGTCCCTTCCGAGCACACAAAACGGTGGAGTGCTGCTCCTTTAATACTAGAACCACCCCAGATTTGGAAAGAAGAAACCGAGGAAAATTCAGGATTTAAAAGAATCGCAAGGGATGGCAGCAATAGGTTATCAATGCAGTTTCTGGGGGATGGAGTTGGGTATAAATGGGCAGAAGCTGCGGAGAGGGCAGCCCAAGCCCGAGCCAGTACTTCACTGCCCAGAGAAAGCAAAAGAAAAGAACCTTTAGGGCAAGCAAACAGCTCAGATTTCAGTACCGAATTGATAGTGGTTAGAAATGAACCAGGTCCTTTGGGTATTCACGTGGTTCCCGACTATGACAGATCGGGTAAAGATCGAGGATTATTGATTCAAGGCATTGAGCCGGGCAAAAGGATAGACAGAGATGGTAGATTAGCAATATACGACAGGATAATAGAAATAAACGGCGAGAATCTTCTGAACATGCCCTTCCAAAGGGTGCAAGATGTATTCAAAATGTATCTTACAGCACCCGAATTAAGACTGAAAGTTATCAAAAATTCGAGCCTGGATAGTCTTAGAAAACCTCCAACGCCGGTTTATCCGAGATTTCCCGATGATAAAGAAAACGTTTCCATGGTGGAATGTGAACAGAAACGTAAGTTTATCCCAAGAAAAAATCACGCTAACTTTACCCACTGTAGAATTTTCTCAATCTCTTTATTCCATGTTTCTTTTGGTCGGCCTCTACTTTTATTGTCTTCAGTCTTCATCTCGCTTTCCTGTGTTGTTTCGGTTTTAAGACACTTTGCAAGTAGTACAAAAATTGATGATTGTTTGTAACAATCAAAAGATGTGCTGAAGAATTACACCAGATCTATCCAGAGGGTGGTAACAGCTTTCCATATTTCTAATAGATTCTGCAGTTTTGCTGCCATTATCACTACATCATCTGCAACGTTACATTTATTCATACTTGAAGTTTTTCTTATTTTTATCGTCCAGTATTGTTTTTTGAAATGTTACGCTGGTATCGAGTTGGTGGACAGAAAGAAGAGAAATCTTTAAAAACTTAAGTTATTTTGGCCAGCGTTTCGACCACTTCACGTGGTCTTCTTCACAGGCTAACTTAATTTTGAAATAAAATTGAAATTATTTAAAATACAGGAAAATAATACATCTGCCCTCATCAGGACCCATGATAGAAAGGATTTCAAAATTGAGTTGGCCTGTGAAGAAGACCACGTGAAGTGGTCGAAACGTTGGCCAAAATAGCTTAATTTTTTAAAGATTTCTCATCTTTCTGTCCACCAACCCGATACCAGCGTAGCATTTTAAAAAAGTTATTTTTTGCATATTCGGACAAAATATTTTTAGGAAAAAGTCAGCCATTTCTCAACCGATTTGGATGAACCTGGTCTTAAATTAAAGCTAAAAGATCAAGCTTTCGAATCGTGCAAGAAACTATGACAGATGGCGCTACCGTAGTGGCCCTATTGATACTGAATTTTAAGGCTTATTTTAGGTGCTTGGGGATTGGTCAGACAACAACCAGTCGTTATGAAACTCAAATGGCCTTGAAGATCGTTCTATTTTCTTCAAAAATCTTTTTTCAGAAGTCGATTTGATTTACGCATTTTTTAAAAATGTGTCTTTTTACGCCCTAAAGACTCATGAGTAAAGTTAGTGACGCACAAACAGCTTAAGTTTTACTCATAAATTATCGAATTTTATGAAAACAGAGGTGACTGCCAATGAGGGACAAATTGGAGGGCTATATTACTGAAAATTAAGCTGTTTTTACATCATTGTTACTTTAGTATCTTATCATAAAATCGTGAAAATACGGAAAAACACATTTTTTCAAAAAATTACTTAAAATTGATGCTTTAACCAAATGAACTTCTCAAAAAAGGTTTTTGAAGACAAAAGAACGATCTTCAATGATATCTGAGTCTTATGATTGGTAGTTTTCTCACCAAACGCACATAAAGTAAGATTTAAAAACAACTATTAATAGGAATACTACGGCAGCGCCATCTGTCGCAATTTCTTAGCGAGTTCGAAAGCCGGATTCCTTAGCTTTAATTTAAGACCACGTTCATCCAAATCTGATAAGAAACGGCTGACTTGTTCCCAAAAATATTTTATGCCGTTTTTTTTGGGACACCGGTAGTTTCTTTACATAATTTTATGCAGCCAAAAGAAGCAAAAATTTCCTTTAGACTATGTAGTAGCATTCAAGATATCTATTTTCTAGATATTAATTACTGTCGGATTGATAAAAAAAACGAATTAGGGTGGGCCATATAGCTAAATGAATTCGAAAATCAAAATCAAGAGTGTTAGTTTCTGCCCTATTTGTCAAAAAGTGACAGATCGAAATTATTTATACTGTCACATTAATGTCATTTAAATTTTACGCTGGACAGAAAGAAGAGAAATCTTTAAAACCTTAAGCTATTTTGGCCAACGTTTCGACCACTTCACGTGGTCTTCTTCACAGGCTAACTTAATTTTTTTTAAATATAATTTTTTTCTGTCATGGTTCCTGATGAGGGCACATGTGTCTTGATATTTAAATAATTTTAATTATATTTTAAAAAAAGAGAAATTAAGTTGGCCTGTGAAGAAGACCACGTGAAGTGGTCGAAACGTAGGCCAAAATAGCTTAAGGTTTTAAAGATTTCTCTTCTTTCTGTCCACCAACTAACAGCGTTATGTTGTCCATCTTTGAAAGTTCGACGCTCCTAAGTTATTCAACGAATTTAATTATTCACAATTAGCTTAGGACAAATTTTTGAAAGTGTAGAATGAACTACTAATTTTTTATCCAAAGTTTGCTGGTAATTTTGAAAATAAGTATGCATGAATGAATAGGGTAGGGAATAGGTTAAAAAGAAATTTAATTTTGCATCTTTTGTCGACATAAATCAATAATAAACTCATGGTACAGTGGTACAGTTTCGAACATGGAATTTCGTACTTCATTATTTTGTCATTCTGTCATTGGTTCTGTCAATGGGGAATTACGGTACTTTTGAATTATTGTTCTGATCAAAAGACCTTTTAAAATGATCTCTGATGACGTATTTTTGCATTTTCGAATATAACCAATCCTTAAGCCATAAAATTAAATATTAATTTTGATGACGTATGAGCTACGTTCTCACGGAAAGTACGAGCCAACCTGTCCATTTCATTCTTGTTTAATTTCGTCAATGTCAAATCTAATTTTCCAATGGAAACAAGTGACAATCGTGGACACAACTGTCATCTATTTGACATCTGACTCATCTGTGTTGTTACACCAAGAAATTGTACGGAAAGGTGAGGTCGCTACTACATACGTCATCATTTTTCAAAATTTGTTCTTTGAAGTAAAATTCTTAATAAAATCTAAAAAAAAAATGCAGCAGAGAAGCGGCTGGAACCTCCCCATCGCGTGGATCTTTGTATTCTGTGTAGATAGTAGTCAATTCAACAGAATTTTTTTAATCCTTGACTAATTTCGCAATTTTTTGACAAATATCGACGTGACCTCGGACATCACCCATCACGTTTGACAATATGTTTCTTTTAAGGTTAATCTTTTGCCAACTTTTTGACAATAACTGCCACTTTATGTCATCCACTGTCAGCCCGCTCCCTTTTAATGAGAAAGAATTTTTTCTCTATTTTCCACTGAAATGGCAGAAACTGTGAACACATTTTTAGAACCAGAATCTGATCGCCTTTCTAATGGCGACAAAAAAAGGAGGTCTTGTATTTAAAATTTTAAGTTGATATGCTTAAATGGGACTTCCCGTTGGCCAATTGCTTTCAAAAGCCTTTTAGATCTTCAGCGGGTCACCCAATCTCCATGTACCAATTTTCAGCCAAATCGATTCAGTAATTTGGGCTATAATGTATTTTTACTGTTATTATGAAATTTCGATTTTTTGAACCAAACAGCGCTAAATGCGAATTAATTTTGTCCTATTTAAAACCAGAATTTGAAGACCTTTCTGATGGTGACAATAAATCTTTCAAAAACTTGTTTTTAATGGTCAAATGAGAGAATAATTTTAAATTTGGAAATTGGTGTGCCAAAACGGCACTTTCCGTGAGTCGATTGAATTCAAAATTTGTTCAGCTCTTCGGCGTGTAATACAATCCCCATGTGCAAAATTTCAGCCAAATCGGTTCAGGGGCTTGGGCTGTACCGCGATTTTAAAGTCCGATAAAAATAAATTTTTTTTTAATTTTTGGTCAAAAGGGCACTAAGAATGAATACACTTTTAGAAGCAGAATTTGAAGGTCTTCCTAATGGTGACGTGAAAAATGGGGGTTTGCATTTAAAATTTAAAAGTTGATGTGCCAAAATGGCATTTCCGGGTGCACGATTGGCTCCAAAAGCTTTTCAGATCTAAGTTAGGTTACGAGATGCCTATGTTCCAAATTTCAGCCAAATCGGTCTAGTAGTTTTGGCTGTGGCGTGATTACAAACGTACGTACGTACGAACGTACAAACGTACGTACGTACTTACACAAAGACACATTTTAAAAACCCCTTTTTTGGGTTCCTGAGACCTCAAAACGTGAAGATCTGGTGGTATCTCAAATTCGAAAATTTTAGTGATTGCAGTAACCTCCCATTTTTTTTAAATTGTGATGGGGTTGGGGAGGTTAAAACGATGGATCACAATCAAATTTGGTTATCTTTCGAATTTTGTGACATCCCGTAATGGTCTATTGTTGCCAGTACCATGTGATCAGAAAAAACGAGTAGAGAGTGACATGACTTTAGACACAAGTATTTTCTAACATTTTAGATGGAAAAATGTGTGTCTAAAGTCATGTCCTGTACTCGTTTTTTCTGATCACGATGGTACCTATAAAGCCTGTGTTTTATTAATTATTTTTTTTTCTATTTATTTGTGGCCGCAACAATGAATATAAAATTTAATTAAAAAAAAAATGCGCTTATAACAGCTTTTGTCAATGAAATGTCGCCGTTGTATAAAATTCTTCTTGGAAAATTTTTTCATGATATTCATAATTTTTTCATATCATAAGTTATTAATAAACCATTATGTTTCCTGTAGCCGGTATTTAATCTATTTTTTGATAGAGAAGCCTGAGATGACATTCTTTTTTTTTAGAAAACAAAATGAAAAGGTTCAAATTATGACATTTTGGCATTAGCATTTTTGAATCGGCAGAAAAAGACCTCTCCAATGGTGTATCGCAAGTGGGGTGTTGGTGGAAAAAGTATTATTCCCGACGTTCCGACGCAAAATTTTGAAAATTTGTCCAACCGTTTCCAAGAAAAATGGCCTGGGCGTCGAGTTTGGATCACCCTGTACTCGTATTTGAAAAACATTATTTTTCTTCGCCATATTTTTAAAAATTATTTTCCGCTTATTTTATTGCGTCAACAAAAGCAAGCGAGTGACCAAAAGACGTTTTATTTTCAACCCTCCAAGTTAATTTTCTTAATTTTCAACCGTTTGACATAAATATTTTTACAGTGCTATTCTGAAAATGTGTAATAAAGGGAAGCTATGGAAACAAGTGAATCACAATCTGTCGAAAGCACGCTTGTCTAAACTTACTTCTGACAGCTCCCAGATCAAATGACAGATGTCATGTAAATTGATACGACATTCCTGTACGAACTAACTTTGGACAAACGTTCTTTCGACAGATTGATATTAATTTGTTTCCCTAGCCACCCGTCAGGTATATTGCAAATAAAATTTTTGATACAAACAGCATATGTCAAAAACTGACAGTAGCCAGACAAAGCGACTAATCCCAATCTAGAATCAAAACATAGGCTTTCCCTTCAAAATAACAAAGATGGCGACCACTTCCGGTAACCGGAACTGCTAGAAGACTAGGAATATTCTATTTCGTGTGCGTGGACCATCAAATATCAAAATTCTTCTACATTTTCACCCTGTATAATGGTTGCAATTTAGCTTTTTCGCCTTCTATCAATTTATCATGTTACACTAGTAGAAAAAACTTCCTCAAAATCGATCGCACGTTTCGATTTTGAGAAGTTTTTCTACTCTATAATTCAACCCCCAGCCCACTTCGAGATAATGGACAATTCCAATATTCTAATTTATTATGTGTTAGCAATTCCTGTTTCCTGTTTCAGTAAGTACAAACACTAAAGTAGCGACCGTATCCCCAACCAAGAAAGTTCCGGCAGTATCAAAAAACCTAAAATCCCTATTATCAGCAAATACCCGAAAAATCGGTCGAAAAATCGAGATAGATTTAGTCAAAGGGCCCCACGGATTAGGGTTTAGCATAACGACAAGAGATAATCCTGCTGGAGGCAACTGTCCAATTTACATCAAAAACATTCTTCCAAAAGGTTCGGCAGTAGAAGATGGGAGACTGAGGATAGGTGACAGATTATTGGAGGTTAGTGGCGTGGAAATGACAGGGAAGAGTCAAGCAGACGCCGTGTCAGTCCTACGAAATGCGCTTCCAGGCAGCAAAGTCAGAATAGTGGTTTCCAGGCAGGAGGACGTGTTAGATACTAGTCTGCCCCGAATAATGGTAAGTTTGTTCGACTTGCATGTGCATGCCTAGATGCCAAATCTCACAGCACTCTGTAAAATTAGTGTTTTTCGTTCAGGATTCGGATCTGGAGAAGGAAGTCGATCAGAATGCGAATATTACTGATGTACCTCCGACTATTCCGCCTTTGCCTCAAAGCCATCTTCAGGCTCTTCACAGTAAGAGTAACGGATCTGTGGCGAAAATTATTTCACAGTTTCAAGAGGCGACCATGAGCAATGTAATTGTTTTGGTATTTCACTTGTAGTATTAGTTGGTGGTGGAAAAATAATATATTAAACAACACGTTTGGATGTTTTCCCACCTTGTTAATGTTTAAAAAATTTGGTTTTGCATTTTCAAGGACAGTGCATGGGATTATTGCTGACAATCGTTTACTAAGGGTGTAATTCCAAGTCAGTTTATGTCAGTCACGTGATGACGTAAGTCTAGTTAGGCGCACAACTTAGCAGGGGTCGTTGCTTGCATATTTTTGCAGATTTCTGCAATGTTACATCTCACTGACGACTATTTTCATCTTATAACCATATACAGGGTGAGTCTGAACTACACGAAATCCTTCATACCATATAATCTACTGTTCAAATGATGAGTTTTGGTCAATTGGGATTCCTCTTGATGTTATAAGCCGCCAAATCTCTTCATTTTTAATCGTTTTTATTTAATATATTCCGAATGGTGTATCGCAGGATTCTGAAATTTTGTACAGTATTGTTGCAGACCAAGAGGCAACTCCTGACGGTACTTTAAATATTATCCAAAAATCGGATCCCTGTTGTACAGGTTGGTCCTAATATTATTTGTTATTTGTCCTTGAACTTTTTTATGTTTTTAAATGTTGGTAATTTGTCTATTCGGTATTATTCTTCGATCAATTCTAAAGCTATTTTGGCTCTTAAATTTTTTTGAAAAATCTCAGAATTAACCAGCAAAATTGAAAAAACCGATAACATGCCAAAAACCAATGGTAAAATTTCACTTAAAAAAAAAAGTGAAATTACCACCCAAGCCTTTCTTCAGCTGTGAACATGAATTCAGGACACCGTTGTCGAAAAACGGCTCCCTTGCATAAAAACAATTGAAATATGATGCGTATCAACGCATCTTTGATTTTTATTGCAATTGTGCCTTATCGCGATTGTCATTTCTCCGGTTTTTTCAATTTTGCTGGTGAATGGTGACTTTTTTCAAAGAAAATTAAGAGCCAAAAAAGCTTTAAAATTGATCGAGGAATAAGCATAGACAAATTAGCAACATTTAAAAACATAAAAAAGTTCAAGAACAAATAACATTATTACTATCCTGTATAACAGGGATCCGATTTTTGGATAATGTCTAAAGTACCATCAGCAGTTGCTTCTTGGTCTGTAACAATGCTGTGCAAAATTTCAGATCCCTGCGATACACCGTTCGGAAGATATAAAATAAAAAAGATTAAAAATGAAGAACTTTGGCGGCTTAACATCAACAGGAATCACAATTGACCTAATAATTTTTGCACCAAAGCTTACCATTTGAATAGTAGATTATGTGGTATGAAGGATGTGGTATCGTTCAGACTCACCCTATATACAGGGTGTCTCAGAACGCTCGCACTAAATTCTAATGGAATATTCAGGGCCGGTTTATCGATGCTCAGCTAACTTCAAACTGACAGATTGTAGCCAATCAGAACTGTAGTTGCTAGGCAATTGGCTTTCAGCTACGGATAACTGAGCATCGATAAACCGGCCCTCAGGATTAAATTCTGAGTGGATCCGTGTTTTTGAAAATTTCCAGGGTACAGTAGTTCCCGAGTTATAAGAGATTTAAGAGGGCCAATCAGATTTCAGCCCTTAATTGCTTCATAAGGTAATTTAATGTTAGATGCACTATTTCCTAGGTAACAAGATACAACAATATAAATTTTCATTGATAGTATCTTGTTACCTAGGAAATAGTGCATCTAAGGTTAAAGTACCTTATGGAGCAATTCAAATCTGAAATCTGATTGGTCCTCTTAAGTTTCTTATGACTCGAGAGCTATTGGTCCCTGGAAATTTTCAAAAACACGGATCGACTCAGAATTTACTCCTGAATACTCCATTAGAATTTGGTGCGAGCGTTCTGAGACACCCTGTATTAAACAACACGTTTGGATATTTTTATAATGTTTTTTTCTAGTGATGTGGGGTTGGTTATTTATCAAAATGATATATATCGAAAATAAACATAAATATCTGCTATGTTGAAAACGCTTTTAGCTGATATACAGGGTGCGAGATTGAAACTCCAAAATGCTATAACTTTCTTATTTGTAGTCCGACTTAAGTAAACGAAAAACCAGATGAAATAGCTCATAGAACGCTATAAACACAGAGTAGCTTTGATTTTTATCAACTTCAACTTGAATGTCAACTGGTTATTAGCTTTTCATTTTCAAATAGACATACCTACCAGTTTTTTTTCGCTCAGTCTGCAAGCTTATTTTTTTCTGCGTCTTTTGATGTGCAATAAGTCGACTTTGGTTTATAATTAGTTGTGAAAATAATTATAACTTTTTGTCAAAATTTGAATATTTTTTATTCAAAATTTTCGATGTGGATGTCTGAAAGCTAATTTTTGTCTGCATCGTTTGATGTGCAATTAGGCGAGTTTGGTTTATAATTAGTTCTGAAGATAATTAAGATTATTGTCAACATTTCAATCTTTAAATCCTAAATTTTCGAGTGTGCCGCGAAAAAAATTCTTGAAACGTATTTTACGTGTTAGAAAATAACATATTTTAATTGTTTTGCCAAGTTTTTACCAGATCCACATTCACATCGAAAATTTTGAATAAAAAATATTCAAATTTTGACAAAAAGTTATGATTATTTTCACAACTAATTATAAACCAAAGTCGACTTATAGCACATCAAAACCCGCAGAAAAAAATAACCTTTCAGAACTGGGTATGTCCATTTGAAAATGAAAAGTTGACAACCAGTTGACATTCAAGTTGAAGTTGATAAAAATCAAAGCTACTCTGTGTTTATAGCGTTCTATGAGCTATTTCATCTGGTTTTTCGTTTACTTAAGTCGGACTACAAATAAGAAAGTTATAGCATTTTGGAGTTTCCATCTCGCACCCTACTGTATATCAAATTTTTCCCGCGAATATACAAAATGAGGTTAAATCAGTTGATTGCTGCAGTTTTTGATGTGTTTATGGCTTAGATGAGTGTTAAAAACATGTTAAATTTGAAATTCTGTTAAATTTTTATGGCACAAAGTGATTTTGTTCCGTTTCGCCGACAAATGCAAGAAATTTCAAGTGCAGAAAAACTGCAAGGTAACTAAAATAGCACAAAAATATTTATTAGTGAATAACCTGTGTGTGGTGTCAAAATTATCAGTGCGATGTAATAAATTCAAGAGAACGTTTTCCAGCAAAATTTGGTTTTTGACGAAAATAACATGATATACAGAGTGTCCGGAAATAACGTCACAATATTTCAGGAAGAAAAGTTTATATGAATATATGTCCGAAAGTGCTCCCAGGGGGCGCTACAGACTTAGGTAGGTGTCTCTCAGAAACAGGTATTTAATTAATTTTTTTTTTGAAAGTTGGAGCTAGAATAACAAGTTGTAGTCATTAGTGACAGACTAAAGACATTTGTGAAGCAAGCCAACTTGTTTTTAACATTTATAAAGTTTTACTATGGGCATATGACGTGTTTTAATCGCGTTTTTATTTAAAACGGTTGATCCTATGGCCTAGTATCAAGAGTACCTTTTTTATGTAGAATTGTTATCTGAAGTCAAAAATTCAAGAAAGCTGGGGAAAAAAAAGTATTTTTTCCTAGCCCCCCCCCTGTTTCGCACGCCTATGGCCGTCAATCACCTGTTTTGTTCCTACCAGATAATTTGTGACCCCAAAATTACCCCAGAACCAAAATTTCCATATTCTATCTACAACCGTTTCAAAAATAATTAATAAATATATGTTTTTCAGAAACACTTTCTAAGGCCTGTAGCGCCCCCAAGAGGCACTTTCGGACATCTGTTCATATGAACTTTTCTTCCTATTTTTAGGTGTAGAATCACCCCCCGAAATATTGTGACGTTATTTCCGGACACCCTGTATATCATGTTATACAGGGTGTCCCGTATTTAGGCTGCAATATTTTACCAGTGCGTTCTACGATCAAAATTAGGACTAAAAGTTTAGTAAAAATTTTTCGAAAAATCCATCCTAAGGGAGCTAGGGCCCCTCAAAGGGAGTAAAGAAAATAGTTATTTCTTCAATTGGTCACGAAATTTTGAACTTTCTCGTAGATTTTTGTGCCGAACAAGACTGATATAATGGTTTTTGGCAAAAGTTTCAGGGACTTGCGTGAGTGCGAGGGACCGCGGACATTTTTCTATCGAACTTTTTTGTACGATATCTTGGGACAATTATGAACACAAATTTGAATTCCTTGTACATTTTTACGTAAAAAAGGTGCTGTAGTTGAAACTCGATAGCTCAGGCCGTTTATGAGGAAAATCGATTTGAAGTTCTTTTTCCACGCAGAAAATGTGCAAAATTGATGGGATAGAGTATGCAAGATCCATTTTCTTGCGATTTTCTTTGGAATTTCAAGCATGTGAGATGCAAGTAGGTTAAACTTGTTTGTTTTTTGCTGATCACGCAGCATCTGATAATTTTAGGTATTTTGAGTGTCACAGTTACCCACTTTTATACCACGAAATTGAACTTTCAAATCGATTTTCCCCGAAAACGGCTTGAGCTATCGAGTTTCAACTAGAGTACCTTTTTTACGTAAAAATGTAAGGGGAATTCAAATTTGTGCTGACAATTGACCCAAGGTGTTGTACAAAAAAGTTCGGTTCAAAAATGTCCGCGATCCCTCCACTAAAGCACGTCCCTGAAGCTTTTCCCAAAAACCATTACATTAGTCTTGTTCAGCACAAAAATCTACTACAAAGTTCAAAATTTCGCGACCCTGTCGTAAACCGTTCCTCAGAAATTAAAGAAATCACAATTTTTTTACCCCCTTTGAGGGGGCCTAGCTCCCTTAGGATGAATTCTTCAAAAAATGTTTACTAAACTTTTAGTTCTAATTTTGATCGTGGAACGCACTGGTAAAATATTGCAGCCTAATTACGGGACACCCTGCATATCACAAAATATAAATAACCGCTATTTTACATCACAATTTTTTTCTATTTCGGTTGCCCACCTTGTTAATGTTTCAAAAATTTGGTTTTGCATTTTCAAGGACAGTGCATGGGATTATTGCCGACAATCGTTTACTAAGTTACGATGCAAACAAAAACGGTTCTCTAAACACACCGAAATAGAAAATTTGTGTTATTTTGATTGCATTTCAAGTAAAATATTTGTAGCCTCTGGAAACCTCGGAGGAGAGCATGATCTTCCCCTGGAAGCACCGAGAAATCCTCACTTTCAACATTCCAGTCCACGATTCCGAGAAGGCGGGATTGGGAATAAGCGTGAAAGGCAAAACCAGTGGCTCTCAAGACTTGGGCATCTTTATAAAAAGTGTGATACATGGAGGTGCAGCCTCTCGTGATAAACGGTTAAGGACTAACGACCAGTTGTTGAATGTGAACGGAATTTCATTGTTGCAACAATCGAATAGTGACGCCATGGAGACGCTCAGGAAAGCCATGATGCACACGGAGGGGCCGGTCCCGGGGAACATCACGTTGACGATAGCGAGACGAGCGGTATCCCCAGGGAGCAACAGGAGCTTCACGAGGGGAGGTTCTGATCCCAATTTGCTCAATAATTCTGGAGAATTGTGCAGCTCCAATGATACGGATCCATCGCACAGCAATTCGGGTGCTAGTAGTGGCTCGACCAATACCGTCATTTTCAATCCGAATCAAAACGGCGTCGATATGAAGCAAATCAATCAAATGCACACGTGGAATCCTGTTCTGGAACGACTCACCGGCAATAACAAGCAGCAACAACTTAGGAATGAAAGTTATTATAAGGTAGGTACCTAATTAATCTGTGTAGTGCCAGTGAAATAACACTTTTACTGCCTAGGCACTAAAAAGTTATAAATAGTTTTTTCATCTCATGTTAACTGTAACATAAACTAGGGTAATGAACCTCAAAGTTAACATTAAATTGCTGACGAAGTTATTTTATGTAGCAAGGGAAAGTAACAGTAACATTACTCTGTAGTTGTATACAGGGTCATTCCAACTAAAACAATCTACCTCTTTCGCCAAACCAAATGATTCAATGAGTGGAATAACAGGCCAAGTCCCAAAGCGGTCATTTGATTACTAATACCCCCTATGATGAAACCTTGCTTCGGTGACATATCGTCGTGTTGGTGGTGAATAATTCTACACCACAACTCATTACTCATTAGTTCCGAGTTACAGGCCTTTAAAGTTTTGGCGCTGCCACAAAAAGTACATTTTATTCATTTGGACTTCGGTCTTCCTGGCAAAAATAATTTTAAAAGTATATTTCGACCTATAACTGAACACAATTGCATGTAAAAACAAAATCATAGAATAACTAGTTCTCCTTGTTTATTCGTTGCTTAAGGGCCTTTCACTATTATTCGTTATTTCCTTGAAGATTTCTTGTTTCGCGTTATAACTGTTAGCCATAACGAAATTTTAGGCACTTTTCTAAGTAGTGAATGGATAAAACTGTTTTTTGATTTTTGTTGGTTAGAACTTTTCACCGCCAACACGACGATATGCTACTTCTTGTTTAAGCGACAATAGTATATGAAAGAATAACGAAATAATAATCAAATAATCACGGCATTATAACTAACATTGGTAGATCCCTCTAATAACAGCTGTTAAGGCTTGGCGCTAGTGATGGTAATGTCGTTAGTCTGTATGGTTTTGGATTAAAACTTTGCTTATGAGAGATATACATGGGCATTTCTATATTGCTTATAAATTTATTACTGAACGACTCACCGGCAATAACAAGCAGCAACAACTTAGGAATGAAAGTTATTATAAGGTAGGCAATTAATTTATGTAGTGGCAGTGAAATGACACTAAAAAAGGTCTAATGGCCAATTGCACCGATGTTGGTTAACTTTAAGCAACAGTTGAAATGACAAGAATGACATATAACCTATTGTTTAAACGTCATACTTGTCATATTAACTATCGCTTAAAGTTAACCAACGTCGGCGAATCGAGCAGTAAATGTTTTTTTTTATCTCATGTTAACTTTATAATATACTTAAGGTTATTTCGATAGAAACCATTTATTGTTATCACAACGAAAACCAGGGTAATGAACCTCAAAGTTAAGATTAACTTGATGGAGAAGTTATTTTATGTAGCAAGGGAAAGTAACAGGAAGCATATTGGGAAGTTTAGACCCTACTTTTTTAATTACTCTGAAGTTGTATACAGGGTATTGGATTCCAACTAAAGGTATCTACTCTCCATTTTCTATTGAAGTGACAGAACGTCAAAATTTGAATTTTATGTTGGTATGAGGAAATTTTGCAAGGAATTTTACTGATAACTTGAAGCGATTTCAATGCGATACGTCAGAAAACATGACAAATGTCAAAATTTTGCAATTGCTCTGAATTGGTCCAAAATGGCCTTTGTGTGCGTACAGTTTTGAGTAAAGTGCAAAGAAAAATATTCACGAAAAAGCGTCAGGTACGTTTATCTGTTGCACTGCTTCTAACAATTTCAATAAACCCTAGAAGATTTGGGTTATGCAATGTTTTTGCTTTCCCGCTAGATTTCTATCAAATTGTCAAAAGTACAGGCCCTTACAAATTAGGGTTGTACAGTTCCAGAAAAATTTTAGATCTTCATTAGAAAAATGAATGGAGTTTAATTAACTCTTTCTTCAAACTAAATGAATCAATGAGTGAAATAACAGGCTAAGTCACAACATGGCCATTTTAATGATATTAATTTGTTTGCTTTTTTCATATGTAAAAACATGAAGGATAATACTGTTGAACATGAAAAACAACACAGACAGGGTGATTATTACAATAAAAATTCACATGAATAACACTACTAGGTTAAATTTTTTTCTAGATATCGCTAAAATTGAGTAATCCCCGCGCCCCATTACCCACAAACCTGAATCTTGATACCAGTTTGACCACGCTCATTTTATAAGGCCTGCTTATCTTTACAACACCTTCAATCAACGACCGAAGTAATAAGATCTGAAGAATTTTGGGCCCAGAATACTTCCCTGGGAACCCCTGTAGCGGTAGATAATTTCGACGAAAGAAAAGTTCTGCCTTTGTTCTAGATTTTGATAGATTGTGAACGTCCTTGTAAATATGATTTGATCCAATCAAGGGCTTCTCCTCGACTACCATTGTATGTAGAAAATGTCTACAGTTTTTAACCCTTTATCAAAACTCTGCAGGATCTTGTTGCAAGAAGAGAGTTTAGTCGTAATTTCTTGTTTTGAACTGAGATACCCAAAACTTTATTCATTCCTTTACGCATGCCTCGGTGAAAGAACATCTTAAAAGCTCATCTCAGTATACAGGGTATCCCTCGACGAGCGTCAGTTAGCCGTATCTGGAGAACTGTTTCTAGCATCGTTTTGAAAATTTGTACACAGGGGTTTCAATTAATTTTGAATCGACGTAAAATATTTTCATCAATGGCGCACTTCCAGTTATACCGGAAATAGGTACTAACTTCCTTATTTTAAATGGAACACCCTGTATATTATGATATTTTTGGATTCTACTTTTCATTCTAGGTAAACTTTTACCAAGAATTGCTATGCCAAAAATCAACCATTTTTGAGAAAATCAAGAATTTCGCTTTTTTATGCCAAGTGCAGGCCTAACTTCAAAAAACTGTAACATCCTTACAATATGAAATGAGAAAACCATATTAATTTGACATAAAGACTAATGTAGGGTGTAGCCTCCCCTGGACTTAAATTGGGTCAAATACATACAGGGTGTTCTCCGCAAATTTTTAAACATCATCAACTTCATTGGTCAAAAAGTCAATTTTTTCAAATGGAATGCCCCAACTGTTTTATGGCACATCAATGCAGAATTTAATTGTCTATCATTCTAGTCTATGTGTTTACCATATTTAAATAAACAGTTTTTGTGATATTTCCAAGTACTTGGAATTTGACCAAAATTTCATATTTAGCAAGATTTAATAACCAAAGTTAGCTATGATTTTAGGAGCCTTTAAAGTTCCTTAAGGCTGCTCAAATGAAAATTTAATCCTATTTTAATCCTGTTTTAAAATATGAAATTTTGGTCAAATTCCAAATACTTAGAATTACCACAAAAATTGTTTATTTAAATATGGCAAAGATGTAGACTAAAATTATAGACAATTAAATTCTGCATAAATGTGCCATAAAATAGTTGGGGCATTCCATTTAAAAAAATTTACTTTTTGACCAAAGAAATTGATGATGTTTAAAAATTTGCAGAAAACACCCTGTATGTATTTTACCCAATTTGGGTCCCGGGGTGGATACACTCTACATTAGTCTTCATGCCAAATTAATATCGTTTTCTCATTTCATACTGTAAGGAAGTTACAGCCTTTTGAAATCAGGCCTGCACTTGGTATAAAACAGCGAAATTCTTGATTTTCTTAAAAATGGTTGATTTTTGGCATAGCAATTCTTGGTAAAAGTTTACCTAGAATGAAACGTAGAATCCAAAAAGATCATAATATACAGGGTGTTCCATTTAAAATAAGGAAGTTAGTACCTATTTCCGGTATAACCGGAAGTGCGCCATTGATGAAAATATTTTACGTCAATTCAAAATTAATTGAAACCCCTGGGTACTAATTTTCAAGATGATGCTAGAAACAGTTCTCCAGATACGGCTAACTGACGCTCGTCGAGGGATACCCTGTATACAGGGTGTTCGGTAGAAAACGCCCCACGCCATAGCTCCCTTATTTATGAACCGATTTTAAAAAAATTAAAAGGATTTCAAATGGCTGCTAAAATACTACAATCTGGGCGTATATACGCATTTTTCCAATGTCAACAAAAATGACTAACGACTACCAACTTTTGTTTTTCAAATTGCGACCTGCATATTTTTTGCTCCCATTTGATAGAGGACTTTTTTCTGAATTCATCCATACCATACAAGTCTTTTTTTCTACAGCAATTTATGAGAGAAAAAATTATCAAGTGCTGAAATAAATAAATTAAGATCATTTGAAAAATTGCAAGTGTGCCATGAAACAATGAAAATGACGGTTTTCAAACTAATGTCATTTAAGCGTCAGCGAGACAATTACTGACATTTTGGGCATTGTTAATCAAAAATATGGTAACATCACAGGGGGATAGTTGTACATAAATAGCTTTACTGATTAAAAACGCGTAGTAATTTCTAAAATTTATCTGCAGGAAAAACAAACAATACAAAAAACCAAATTTCAAAGTTTTTTATAAAACGCTGCATGAGTTATTTTACAAATATTGCTCAAAGATATCTCCTTCATGTTCGATGCACAGCTCACATTCTTACTTCGCAAGCGGCGTTAAGTATCATGTTTTGAGGTAGGTATAGCTTAAATGACATTAGTTTGAAAACCGTCATTTTCATTGTTTCATGGCACACTTGCAATTTTTCAAATGATCTTAATTTATTTATTTCAGTACTTGATAATTTTTTCTCTCATAAATTGCTGTAGAAAAAAAGACTTGTATGGTATGGATGAATTCAGAAAAAAGTCCTCTATCAAATGGGAGCAAAAAATATGCAGGTCGCAATTTGAAAAACAAACGTTGGTAGTCGTTAGTCATTTTTGTTGACATTGGAAAAATTCGGATATACGCCCAGATTGTAGTATTTTAGCAGCCATTTGAAATGCTTTTTATTTTTTTAAAATCGGTTCATAAATAAGGGAGCTATGGCGTGGGGCGTTTTCTACCGAACACCCTGTATCATATGTATGTCATCATAATACCGTATGATTTTTTAAATTCTTCATCAAAGCAACCGTTGGAAAACAAAAGTCGAATCTTTGATTACTTCAGATGGTTCAGCAGATTTTGAAGCTGTCACTTAATTGTCACTGTCATTTCATTTACAAAACATTTTTGTGTTTTCGAGTGGATTTCTGATGGTTTGCTTGCCAGAGCACAAAATATTTGCCCTCGGGGCCACACTGGCACTCAAGACAATGGAGACTCGGCAGAGTAGTGGCAGAGGCTGACTCTCGGGAACTCCGGAAGGAATAACGATAACAGAAAAACATCATCACTGTAAAGTCTTCTTGTAAGTTGGATTCTCAGATGGTACAGGATGCAAAATTCTGAAAGATTTACTGAAATTATTTAGGATAAAAGGCGCCTAGATACCTGGACTGGAACTCAAAAGAGCCCCCTTGGAATTGAATCACCCCCTGCTCTTTCGTGCTTTGAAAGATACTGTAACTGCCATGAGTGCCATATTATGTGCCTGATGGCCTTATTTATTTATTGATATTTTAATAGAGCAATAAACAAACTGGTAAAATGCTAGGTTATTTAATTTGGCAGCTTCCAGCTTCAAGGTCATGTCGATGAACAGATTAGAGATGGGTACTCAGTTGGTGAGTCGACTCAAATGAGCCACTCATCATCCGCAATGAGTGATTCAACTCACTCGCAAGAAAAGAGTCGAGTCATCGATGAGTTGAATTTTCGCTCGATTCAGCGCAAGGCGTCAAGATCTAGTATTCAAATTCAACCGCAAACGCAGCGATCGACGTAATATTCATAAATGCCGGTGCCGCCTCAACTCAACTAAATAAAATATAGTATAGTTTACACTTTTGCTTTATTCAATTTCGCCAGGAGAGTAGTTTCGCTAAATATGAGTCGAATCACTGAGTCAACTCACTGAGTCGACTAATCAGTTGTGAGTGAGTTGACTGACTCGACTCGCTTAAAAGAGTCGATCTGCCCATCTCTAGAACAGATTCATCAAAGTTCCTAAGTGGATTACAAATTTTTCGCGGGAACAAACAATAATTAGGGAATTTTTGCTAGTGCAGTCCTTTGTCCCTGCAAATAACCTCTAATAAACACGTGTTGAATTGATTAATAAAAAAGATTGCATCCTATGTAACAACATTTATTTGGATATAAGAAGATTATCATCGTTCATTAGATGATCAGTAAACCAACGACAATATCTGACACGTCTGTCGGGATCACCTGGTAAAAGTTCGTGATAGCACTGCATTTTGTAGGGAAATAAATGGAGTTGATTCTTCACGATTTTGCGAGTGGTGCTATAGCATAGCTGAACTTGCTGGGCAGCTCTTCGCAGGGATGTGGTTGGTTCATTCTCGAAGACTTGTCGAACATTCTGGACTGCTTCTTCTGTCTGAACTGTCGGTCTGCCACTACCCTTCTTTCGTGTAATGCTGCCTGTCTCTTCAAACAAGCTTACTGAACGTCGAACCATTGAAAAGAAATCAGCATCAAGAATGGCAACATTTGGGAACTGCTGCCGGAATTCTTCGAGACACGCCCGCACATTGTAACGCCATTCCCCATTTTCTG
Source organism: Pycnomerus fuliginosus (assembly GCA_963924575.1). Taxonomy (NCBI): domain Eukaryota; kingdom Metazoa; phylum Arthropoda; class Insecta; order Coleoptera; family Zopheridae; genus Pycnomerus; species Pycnomerus fuliginosus. The sequence continues at coordinate 1,723,956 of OZ004621.1, read as the reverse complement.
CTTGAAAACCAGTGCGAAAGTAAGCTTTAACAGCGAATATTTTATGCTCAACCAAGAAAACCATCGTGAAAAACCGTGAAACTGTAAACAAACTCGAAAAGATTTATTTCTGCAAATGACAGATGATGACAGATTAAAGTGACAGCTGTAAAATCTGAACCATCAGAAGTAATCAAAGATACGACTTTTGTTTTCCAACGGTTGCTTTGATGAATAATTTAAAAAATCATACATCATCAGTACATATAATACGACGCTTCGGTAGTCCAATCCTCAGGTATGCCAAACTTTTTTTTTGCTTAGTACTTTAGAATCGCCAACATAAAAAACTTTTCCAAGACAAAACCAAAAAATAAGCCAAAAAAAACGAACAGTGGGTAGAGAAAAACTAAATCCCCAAAAAACCTAACAATTTTTTCCAGAAAAAAGACAGTTACTGAAATCCTTTAAGGCCTTTCTTTTCGCCCAGTCGTATGTAATAACTCTTACCGACGTAGTTAAAATAAGGTGTAATAGTCCAGGGGCTCATAACAGAATTTTCGGGTATCATTTCATTGTAATGATATTTTTTATAGCAGTTATATGCTAAATAAACTTATATTATTATTATTATTATTATTATTATAGTATTCTGCTGCAGACCCCTATTACTTTACATTTCCAGTCTTGGAGATAGCATAGGACCAATTGGCATGCATGTACAGTGGATGTACTTGTTAGGAGGAATTTTTAAAATCATCATTTTTGACAACAAAAAAATATTACAGTATTCTGTCTCAAAGTTGTACCGATCTTTGAATAAGAAGAAATCATCCGACAGATTTAATTGGCATTAACTTCGAGTGGATGGAAGGGGTCGGCAGCGTGGGGTGAAATGAGCTCATTTAAAGCATAGTGGGGTATCATAGTATTCCTGCTGCCATTTGGCACACAACCTTATTTTAGCCTACATTAATAGAATATAATATTGGCATTCACCTAGGGTGGATGAAAAGCTCGCTAACTTAATTTAAAGATAGGCGTCACCACGATGACTTGGGTATAATAGTATTTCGCATGCCCTTTGATTTTTAGGTTATATAGTCTGTGTACAACACAAAAATATAATTGGCATGCAAATTCATAGGATGCATACGCTGGCATGCTCGAAAAAAATTCTTTTTATTGAAGTAAGTTTTAAGGCGGATTGTATAAAAAATTGACAATCTGTGCGTCGAATCCAAGCATCAAATCACTTCGCTACGGTTTTGTGCCGCTTATACACCGTCCATACGGTACACGGTACACGAATTGCCGTCATTATTTAACTTAAAAAATGTTTTTCATCGCTAAAATGACATTTTTTGAAAAAATGCACTAAGGTTTTCGATCCGGCAATGCAACACCTATCAAATTCGATAATAATAATAAGTATGCTAATAAAAATTCTAAAAGTGAAACGTAAATTTCCAAGAAATGGCATTTAGGTTTTTGATCCGTCAAAGCAACAGCTATAGAATTCAGTAGTAAGAAAATGCTCTCTTGGTAAGAAAAATTCATAAACCGGGGCCTTTTGCCACTAAAAGACATTTTTCGAAAAAAATGGCACAAAGGTTTTCCACCCGATGAAATATCAGCTATCAAATTCAATACTACAAAAATGGCAGCAGAGAAGCTTCTGGAACCTCCCCAACGCGTGGGTCTGATTTCCGTGACTTGTGCTTAAGATTTTAAAGTTGATATGCCCAAATGGCACTTCCCGTGGACCAATTGCTCCCAAGAACCTTTCAGCTCTTCAACGGGTTACCTAACCTCCATGTACCAAATTTCGGGCAAATCGATCCAGTAGTTTGGGCTGTACCGCGATTGTAAAGGTCGATAAGAATTTCGATATTTCAGATGTGATAAAAATGCATAAAAGGTACAGTAGCTCGGCGGCGTACTCCAAGGGGAGGGGGGTCCGCCCCCCCAAACCTCCTTCGTATTCCAGATATTTTTATTTGCGCGCCTTAATGCACGCGATGCAAGAGTGTGTTGCCTGTGATTACTTACTTTACCCAAATTTAAAGCGTAAAACGGCAAGTTCCTTTTAAAATCAATTTCCAGCAAGAAAAAAATTATTTTAACTTAGATTTTTTTAGAATCAATTTTTTTCAAACTTTCACATCGTATGCAGATTAAATTACCTTTCTAATGAGCGGTCACATGACCTCTCGTGCCATATACATTTTTGACTTTTATGTCATAACTTCGAAATTTCAAGGTCACAGCGCATTATGTCAACGGAAATCGGTTTAGTTTCTCGACTAATGCTCCCGTTTCAAATTTGAAAGCTCTAACTTAAGTGGTTCCAGAGATTCAGGGTGTTGGGGGCGGACTTTTGGTCCTGACTGTATATCGGGTTACATCCACTCCATTTGAATGCCAATGTCATAATCACTTCTAATGCTACCATATCTACTTATTCTCAAAACCTGAGCTGGAATACTATTATACCCAAGTCATCGTGGTGACGCCTATCTTTAAATTAAGTTAGCGAGCTTTTCATCCACCCTAGGTGAATGCCAATATTATATTCTATTAATGTAGGCTAAAATAAGGTTGTGTGCCAAATGGCAGCAGGAATACTATGATACCCCACTATGCTTTAAATGAGCTCATTTCACCCCACGCTGCCGACCCCTTCCATCCACTCGAAGTTAATGCCAATTAAATCTGTCGGATGATTTCTTCTTATTCAAAGATCGGTACAACTTTGAGACAGAATACTGTAATATTTTTCTGTTGTAAAAAATGATGATTTTAAAAATTCCTCCTAACAAGTACATCCACTGTACATGCATGCCAATTGGTTCTATGCTATCTCCAAGACTGGAAATGTAAAGTAATAGGGGTCTCCAGCAGAATACTATGATACCCGAAAATTCTGTTATGAGCCCCTGGACTATAAGTTCACTTTGAAAAGCGCGGTTTGGTTTCCAAGACAACGAAAAATAACACTGCTGTTAGTAAAAGGAAAACAATTGAACTGTCAAAGGTGTCGAGACGCATTTGGGATATTCGGCGATCTGTCAAACAGGATTTGTTTAATGGCTCACGAAATAGCTATTTACGTAAATATAGATTTTCCTCCCGCCGAGAGTTTGAATGCCCGACGCGCAGCGGAGGGCATTAAAATCCATGGGAGGAAAAGCATTTTCCTATAGTTTTTTTTACTACACTTTTGTCATTTTTTTTGTAATTTTGCCCTAAAGATTTGTAATGCTACAATTATGTTTGAAGGATGGAATAAATATAGGATGTTGACGTTTTAATAATTTGGATCATGGAAAGAACTCTTGCTTTATACGCTTATATGTAAAGGATTCCATAATCTTCTTCCTGCAAAATTAAACAGACGACGAAAAAAAGAAAGAGCCATTCTCCTCCCCCATTTTAGGGTCGAAAATGACATTTTCTAATAATAAGGTAGTAGAAAAAACGTTTAATTTCGATTGTGCGAAAAATCATAATCTAATAGAATCTCGGAAATTCCTCGATTGTGTGATATTGTACTTACCAACCTAATATCGTAATATTCTATAACTTCGTTTAATGATTTTCTAACAAAAAGTGTGAAAAATGTTTAATTTCTGTTGTGCGAAAAATCATGTACGATATACGCAGTTGTTATAAAGTACGTCTAACAGTTTTAGGATTTCTCGATTCTGTTATACTGTACTTAAGCCAACTTAATATCGTAATGTACGATTATTGAATCAAATCAATACACGATTTTCCTGTAAACATAAAAATAGTGATAGGTAAATTAAATTCCCATTTAAATAACTTTCCGGGATTTTTCGATTTTGCTTTAGGTTGAAAAAGGTTTTTAGCGCCAAATTCAAAAATCGATTAATATTTCCTGAATATCATTTATTTCTTCCCGGAAATAAAATGTGTATGCTGGCGGGTAAAAATCATACAGTGTGCTTTCTTTTTAAACTTTTCATCTTGAATATCTTTCGATGCAAAAAACATACTGAAATGAAATAAACCCTGCATGGAGGGTAGGGTTTTCAATCCCGGGATCCCGGACGATTTTCGATCCCGAAAATCCCGCCATTTTAGATCCGGGATTTTCGAGATTTTCGGGATTTTCGGGATTAGATGAACAAGCACAAAACCAGTTGCAAGCTTTTAGCGTGTTTATTTAGTATCTTTCGACCTTCCTGCAATACACGCGCACCTATAAATATAGCATTATTATATATTTTTGTATTTATTAACGGAAACCAAGTTGCTTCAGTTCAGAGTCTATTATCAAAAGCCAACGAAAGATGTATATCAATGCGATGTGTGTCCCTGTAGATGTTTACCTTGTTAATGTGTATGTAGGGGCGAGCTGAATTTACTGGTGGAGTCGGGTGCAGATTTTATAAATCTGCACCTAGTAGTAGGGCCTCCGCAGACGCACAGTGGTGTTAAAAAGACGAAATTATGAAAATTGGCCGTACATAATTAAACAGTAGAGAGTTAACAAAAAAACATCATATTTGCGAAGTAGGTATGTAGAATTAGCACTAAGGGGGTTGAAAAAGGGAATGAGAAGTCCAAGGTAATGAAAAAAGGTGATGAAAAGTCGAATGAAAATGAAGTGTGGATTAAGTAGAATTACGAAATAAAACACTTAAATAACCAAATTATGCAATTAAAACTTTTGTGGGGGTTGAAATAAGCACTTATACCTACCTATTGCGAAGGAAGCTGAAAAATTGTAAAAGGTAAACTGAATCCCAAATGCGTTCAATTTTATAACCGTCGAAAAACGAAATTATGCGAATTTTGCAAAATTAGCACTTAGGGGGTTGAAAAATCGTAAAGGTGGATGAAAAATCAAAAGGTATCAGGATTAACCGTGGCTAAGTAAAATTACGAAAAATAACACCAAATTAACCCAATTATGTAAATTTAGCATTTGAAGACTTGAAACATTGCGAAGGGGGATGAAAAAAGTGAAAAATTTAATCATCATCCAAACGGGTTCAATTTATTACAGAAGAAAAACGAAAATATCCGAATTTGGCAAAACTAACACCTAGGGGGTTGAAAAATTGTAAAGGGGAATGAAACGTCAAAGTGGATGAGAATTAATCGTAATTAAGCAGAATTACAGAAAATAACACGAAAGTAAACCAATTATGCAAATTTAGATTTTGGGGGTTGAAATGTTGCGAAGGGGGTTGGAAAAGTGAAAAAGATAAACATAATCCAATTGAGTTCAATTTATTACCGAAGGAAAACTAAATTATGTGAATTTTGCAAAATAAACACTTAGGGGGTTGAAAAATTGTAAAGGGGGATGAAAAGTTAAAAGGGATGAGAATTAATCGTAATTAAGTAGAATTACAGAAAATAACACGAAAATAAGCCAATTATGCAAATTTGACTTTTGGGGGTTGAAACATTGCGAAGGGGTCGAAAAAGTGAAAAAGGCAAGAACAATTCATAAGGCAAAACTGCGCGAATTTTACAAAATTAACCAGCGGAAATCACCCGAAAAAGAAGCGGTCTGGGTAAATTTTGCTCTTTGAGGGTTCACATATCATGAAAGGGGTTGAAAAATTGTGGATGGGTCAAAAATTAATGAAAATCACTTTAAATTAATAACAAATTAGAAGAAAGCAAAAAAAAAATAAATGAAATATATTTACTCCGCTTGCTAGGGCTTAGGGGTTGTTAGTAGCGTAGGGGTTGGTTTTAGGATGAAGACTCATAAGACTTTTTTCAATGGTTGACCGAAATCAATTGAACCCCATAATTTTATTCCACCACTTACATGAAAAAATTTCCAGTTTCAACCCTTAAATTTCATCCCCCTTGTTAGATATTAATGAAAATTTGCCCATCCGCCTACAGTGGCGCTGTAAATTACCACATCAAATTTAGCCCTGATACGTTGAGCAGTTTTTGAGTTCTCGCATTTTTTTGTTTCGGCATGTTAGGGGGTTGTACCGCCTTTAAGGGTCGTTTTTCGCGAATGATGAATAAGACCTTTTTTGTACCATCAATAGAAAGCTATCGAATGGTAATATTTTCAACTATACATTCTTCATTGAAAATTCGAGTTTCCACCCCTAACTTTCATCCCCTTCGATAATTTTCTCCTAAAATTCGATCTTCCCTTCTCGAAGATGCAGTGTGTAAGATGTCGCAGTTTCGCAGAAGATATTGCTTCTCTGTGTCAAATTACAGGGCTTTATGGACGTTTCAACCCCTAAACTCCAACCCCCTATTTCACCACCCCCACATGCCCTAAAGGAAGTTGTGTTTTCAATTTCACCACCCTAACCCAATTCGTTTAAAAATTAAGGTAATTTGTAGATTCATGTTTTCAACACCTCATGATTTCACCCCTTTATGATTTACAGGGGTGAGTTTATTTTTCCGGTGTGACATAACTCCTTGCGTATTTACTGACTTCAGTTGTTCATAAATAAACCAATAGGGTTTCAGAAAAAATAAATAAAATATAATTATCGACTTGCAAAGAGTTAGGGGTGGTTAATGGCCCGGGGGTTGGTTTTAGATTGAAAACTCATAAGACCTTTTTTCAATAGTTGACCGAAATCTATCGAACCCCGTAATTTTAGCCTACCATTTACTTGAAGAAATTTCAAGTTTCAACCCTTAAATTTCATCCCCTTTGTTAGATATTTTTGAAAATTTGTCCATCCACCTATAATGTCACTGGAAATTCACAAACCAAATTCTGCCTTGATACGTTGAGTAGTTTTTGAGTTCTCGTATTTTTGTGTTTCTGCATGTTAGGGGTTGTAGCGTCTATAAGGGTGGTTTTTCGCAAAATATGAATGACACCTTTTTTGAATAATTAATGGAAAGCTATCGAATGACGCCAATTTCGACTAGTACTTATTAAGCGGAATTTCGAGTTGCTACCCCTAATTTCCACCCCATTTGTTCGATTTTACGAAAAAACGCATCCCCCACAAGATTTCACCGATATATGTGTGTGCGTTGAGTTTCCGACAGCTGCGTGCAACCCTTGCGGAGTTATCATATTTTTTGTGGTTTTCATCCCCTAAATTTCATCCCCCGAAATTGGCACCCCCTCACTTTCAACAGACTTGAAGGTCGAACGTGCATACTAATTTTCAGCAAGATATCTCCACTAGTTCTCGAGTTATTGCAATTAGTAGTTTTTCGGTTTTTCACCCCTAGCTCCCACCCCCTTGGTCCGATATGGCCCAAAAGCAATCCCCGCCTTACTTTTCGGGAGACGAAGCTGCCTACCAAGTTTCAGCTCAATATCTCGATCCGTTCTCAAGTTATCCGACGGACAGACTGAGGAGCGATCGAGCGAGCGAGCGAGCGAGCGAGCGAATAAGCTAAGACAAGAGTACCTCCGCATTCTGCTACGGCACTAAAAAGGAAATGACCCTATTCGAAAATGGAGGTACATATTGTTGGGAAAAATTTGCAGATTGTGTGTAAAAACTTGTCGTTTTTAAGGTCCTTTTTCTAGGAGAAGGCAACACGAAAATAAGTTTACTTCCTTTTTTTTAATATTACTTTGTTTATCACCGACACTGTTCATCTTTTTTTCATGCAATAAATAAATAATAGATATTTATCCAAACTAAATCTAAAAAAAAGTATATTGCGGCTGAATTTTTATAATTTGTAATCTAATCCCGGGATCCCGAAAATCCCGGGATTGAAATGTTGTTTCAAAAACGTCACAAAAATTTGTGAAAAATGGGATTTTGAAAAAACGCAAAAGTTAATTTTTTGATGCAAATTCATCTGTGCAATTATATTTTCGTTTGTCTTTATTTTATTCATTTATAAGAAACAAGACTTAGCGGTTAAACCAGAAGCTCAAAACAAAAATATCAAACACTACATTTCAAAAAATTGCGATTTTCAAAAATTTAATTGTTGATCGATGACATCTTTAAAAATCTAGGGCTATCATGACTATACTTCCGACTTCCGTTCATGTTTCTAACCTAGAAACCAATTTTTGATTCTGAATCCGTTGAGAGAAAAGTATCGTAAGACCGTTTATGTTTCTTTTATGTTTTTTTGCATACTTCTTTTTCCGGCAATAACCTAACAACTAATATTTACGTAATACAACATGTAGAAGTTGCGTTGAGGGGTTAACCATTTAGCGATATTGCCGGTTTTGTCAACTATTACAATTCCGGTGGTTTTTGACTTTTTTTTTTTTGTCAGGCAACTCATGATACTTGGAGCAGTAGCATGCTGGCTGCCAACAATTCTTGCGGTAACGTGACCAGCACCACCCTGAACATGTCCCCCACAGAGCCCATTCTCATCGAAGACGAATACGGTTCCAAAATCCTGACCCATCAAAATTCTCGGTAAGTTATCCTCTCCACTATCACTAGAAACCCGAAACTAGAAAGCCGAAGCTGTACAACCCTACCTTACAGAAAACTGAAATATTTATATGCCCAAATGCGTAGCTCCACCCCTCGGCTGCGAAGGTTAGACCAATCACAGGTCGAGAAAAGGTCACGCGTGGGGGCGAACACGTATAAATATAACGAGTTCTCCCTATATACGTGTTCGCCCACGCGTGACGCTTTCTCGGCCTGTGATTGGTCTAACTTTCACAGCCGAGGGGTGGAGCTACGCGTTTGGGCCCACAAATATTACAGTTTTCTGGAACGTAGGGTTGTATAGCTTCGGCTTTGATAATGAGCACATTGTGTTCGGAGTAGGGGGTGTTTCTAGTGATAGTGCATTTTTCCACCGAAGTTGTCCAGTGTTTCCATTGTGCAGTCATCCCCTTTTTCATCTTTTTGCAAATAATTTTTCTTTCAGAATAAACATTCACATGACGAATAAAATGAACGGAAACATCCCCGAAAACCGTAAAGACCACGAACCTGATGGAAAAGACAACAAAAGCACAGATTCCCAAGCTACTGTAGTTACTGATCCCACTTACGCCAGTCAGTTGTCATTGGAGAATCCCCAGGGATTCTCCAGGGACGCCTTTGGCAGGCAGAGCATGTCAGAGAAGCGTCACGCCACCTTGGATGCCAAAAGCACGGATACTTATCAACGAACCAAAAAGTTGCGAGAGGAAAGAAAAAGTAAGAAATTTCGTAATAAACTTTGTGTATGTCGCTAACCGCCCCCTATTATGTGTGCTAATTGTTTTTTCATCTCATTTCATAGCTAATTTAGTCAGAGTTGGGTCGGTGGAGTCGGTTATTAGTGTAAATCGCTCGTCTGAACATCCCGAATGTAAGCATCTCAGCCATTTATGTTTTAACTTAAAAATAATGAAGTTTTTGGAATTAATTTAACGTTTCCACAGATGCTGATAAGTTGGGGCAATTGGGACCGTCTCTTGGCATGAAGAAATCTTCTAGTTTGGAATCTTTGCAGACGATGGTGCAAGAGATACAGATGCAAGAAGAGGGTGATCCTGCCTATAGTTATAGAGGGCCGTCAGGTGCACTGAAAGTAATCCGAGGACGAGGCTGTGAAGAGAGTTTTAGAGCAGCTGTTGATAAACATATTGTCGACCCAAATCATCCAACTGAAATAAGTAAGTAATAACCAGTGTTCAAAGTTTCAAAATATGTTTTTGTCTTTCTACGGAAAATACCATTAAAACCAATTAGAATCCCAAGAAATAAGATAAATGATTCGCAAATGAAGCGTTCGTGATTTTATTTTTCGTTAATTAAGATTATTTGCATTTGATGAGTAGCTATAATAAAATTATTCATTATTTTTTATGTAGGGGAGAGGGGTACATTCCACCAAGGTTTACTTTCAACCATGTCCAATAAAATCTCTATTTTTTAAACTTGACGCATGTTCTTCCGTTGGTAGGTAAATATACCACTATGCATGTCACAAAGCGGGCTTTGTGTAGTCCGACATATAAAGCATAAACGTTTTGTACAAAGCAAAGTATTGGAATCGCGTTTAAAAAGTTAAATTATTACTGTTTTAATTTTTGTGGTAAACTTTGAATTTTGGAATGAAATTTTAGCCAATCGCTATACATCCTTTTTTTCGTTGATTCATGTCCTACTAAATTTTTATTTGCCGTGTGAACACATGCGGGGTACATTCGACCTAGCCTATCTGGAGTAAATTCGACCGCTTTTCAAGAGAAACAAGCAACAGCTAAAATCAAAACACCAGCAACATCATTTCTCTATTTCATTTTAGCTATAATTTTGAAAACCAGAAAACCTCATTGTAAGGCGGTTTCTTTTTTGATTTTTTACCTTTTCTGTTTAATACGTATACCTAATATTTCAGTCTAGAATAGTAATAAAACTTACCCTGTAAAATAAAAAGTACTGTCGATGAGGAGGTCGAAAGTACCCCTCTAAGTGGGTGAAAGTACCCCAGCTAGATTCGACCATTTTACATGTCAACATAGAAAAATTCGTAAAATCAAAAAAAGGCTATGGTTTTAAAGTAACTTTTGCCGTGATAGATAACTTATCAGAATGACGTAAGAGTAATTTTGATATCAACAATAGTATATTTAAAAAAAAATTAAAACCGACTGGTCGAATGTACCCTCCCTTCCCCTACATACATAAACATCAATAAACTGTTCACTGTTATTAATTGTTGTTTACTATTCCTGTTTTTTGACACATATAGGAATTTTGACGTAAATGAAAGTCAATTTTAACAAAATAACGGAAAATACTTAACTACCCCTGCTTCTAGGTTATGATTATACTTTATATACATGTACCGGGTCGTTTCTTTTTCACAACTTACAATTAGCATTGTTCTTTTGAATAAGCATCGAAATACATACATAAAAAGTAATTAAGTGTTTTTGAAGTATTTGAAAGAGTTCATTGCTGAACATAATTAGATTTTTAACCATTAAGATTTAATTAGCATGGTGGTTCATTAATTTTTAACTTCTACGCTCCGAAGAGCAGTTACTGGAATCGGTCGAAAAATTCAGAAAAATCGAATCGCCAAAAACATCAATTTTTACATTTTAATATAATGGGAACCCAAAAAAGTGGTTTTTGAAAAAATGTCCGTCTGTCTGTATCTCTGAACACGCTACAGCCCAAACTACTGAATCTTTTTGGCTGAAAAGCACGATTTGAGCCTAAATAGCGTCAACAATGCGTTTTCGCACTATTCCCCAGGTAGCACACCATGTAGAACCGATGTAGGATATAAACTGATTAAATGTAGATTCCATATATTTATTTAATATAAAATCGATATAAAATGTTAACGTTTTGAGAGATGGAATGCATATAGGCTTCTATATAGAATGCATGTAGAATCTATCTCATTTCCATGTGAAAACCTATATAAGCAACATATTGCAAAATACATGGGGTAAATGTGGATATCAATATGGAATTTATATTCTAATCTAGAGAGGACCGATATAGGGCAAAATACATATACAACTTGTTAACCTTAAATCTTTTTATTGAATCAATATTTAATTTATTTTGTTAGTACAATGAAATAAAACAACACCACACTAGCTCCAAAATCCAAATTTGACTTTATTTTATTAACACCACACACCAGACGACAGCACAATACGTTTTTCTCTAGTTCAATCAAGTCAAGACAATAAGGCAATTGAGTAGAGGGTAGGTAACAGGGACGCCGGAAAAGAACACCACACTAGACTAGCTCCAACCAAAATCCAAATTTGATTTTATTTTATTAACACACACCAGACAGCACAACGCGTTCTGACGACAAGACGAGGCAATTGAGTAGAGGGTAACAGGGTCGCGTAGGGAGCGTAGGAACACCAAGCGGCAACCACAATGGCATCCCTTCGCTGAAAAAGTAGTGCCGAAATTTTTGGCTCGAAACTTTGAAAGTGATGGAATGTCTGATCCTATATTCTCAAAATGAATATTATTGTTACATTTCCAGATACTATTGCAAGTTTCGTTTTCTCTTGAAATCGGTACTTCAAGGAACGTGATTATTTGGGATGCGAAAACGTACTGCGTAGGAATAACAAGTGACAACCGCACAGCGCACGGCACAATGGCGTTCCTTCGCCGGAAAAGTAGTACTGAACTTTTTTGCTTGAAACTTTGAAAACTATTCCACCAATACCTGGCAAATGTTTATCCACAGTCCCATTCGAGACACTTGTACATATTTCAATCTCTTGCAAAATTTGCTTGTTCAGGCAAGAAACTCAAATCTTGAAGTATAGGTATAAGTTCCAAGTTGATTCTATGTAGCACCATCTTGGAATTTTCCATGGCGATTCCAAATAAATTGAGACAATGGTACAATATTAAATCGTCCATAAAATAGCCCCCCATCTAGCCTATATAAAATACCTCGAACATTTTGATATTGATCCTATGTATTACCATCGATATAGATTGTATTTATAGGCATGATACAGGTCAAATCAATATAAAAGTGTTCATGTCTATTCTATATAGAATCAATCTGAGAAATGCTAATGTTGATTGTATCTTGTTAATAGATATGGGTCTCATATTGATATAATCAACATAGATTTATAAATGTCTAACCTTTATTGGGCCAATAACAAAGAATCAATGTAGTTTTTTCTACTTAGCACCTATATCGGAGTTATAATGGGCAAAATATATAGTTACATAATTTTGTATACGATGTCGTACCAATATCGAGTAGACATTGTCTATATAGAAACCTTATACATATATAGGTGATATATGACACCCCTTTACAACCAACATAATGTGCCACCTGGGTCTGAGCTGAAAGCACGATTTGAGCCTAAATAGCGTCAAAACGAATTTTCGTACTATGCTGACCTGAGCACGATTTGAGCCTAAATAGAGTCAAAAACGAATTTTCGTATTATTCTCAGCTGAAAAGCACGATTTGAGCCTAAATAGCGTTAAAAACGAGTTTTCGTACTATTCTGTCTGTCTGTCTGTCTGTGTGTCTGTGAAGTGTGAACACGCTACAGCCCAAACTACTGAATCGATTTGGCTGAACTTTGGTATGTGCAGCTTGCATTGGAAAAAAAAGATCTGATTAGATTTTGGGATGAATCAGTCCACAGAAAGTGCCATTTTGGCATATCAACTTAAAAATTTTAAATGCCAACCTCCATTTTTCACACCACCATAGGAAAGCTTTTTGAATTCTGCTTCCAAAAATGTAGCAACTAAATGAACATTTGACAAAAAAATCATTAAAGACACGCTACAGCCGAAACTACAGAAGATATCTAGATGAAATTTTACGCACACGTTCAGTGATGATACGATTTTGGACCAAATCGGTTAATTACATTATGTTCATATTAATACGTCTATCTATAAGGTACGGAAGCGTAGAAGTGGCCACATTTGTCTCTATTTTGATTTCCAAATTACCACAAAAAATCTCTAAATTTCGAAGAAAAAACTGTAAATTTACACAAAAACTGTTTTTGTGTAAATTGACATCTTTTGTGTAAATTTACAGTTTTTGTGTAAATTTACATTTCTTGTTTTTGTGTACATTTACAGTTTTGTTTAAATTGACAGTTTTTGTGTAAATTTCAGTTTTTGTGTAAATTAACCGTTTTTGTGATAATTTGGAAATTAAAAAGGGGAAAAATGTGGCACTTCTACGCTTCAGTAATATGGCGTTTTCTTTACTGACGGTTAAACGTTTTTTGGAGATGGAACAAAATCTTATATAGAAGAATTGTTGCCAACAAATAGATCTACGCAAAAGTCCGCGACTGCATACAAGTATCTACGATAGGTAGCCTACAATAATTGTATTTGTTTTAATTTTTTGTAAAATTCTGTTTGAGTGTTGTTTGTTCTGGGCTATTCTCAATAGATACGTATATGCTGTCGCGGACTTTTTGGTAGATCTTTTCGTAGTCAACAATTCTTCTGTTTATGATTTTGTTATATCTTCAACCGTTTACTCAGCGCTCACGTTTTAAATTGCTAAAGCGGGGTGTTTCGCGCACTTTCACGCGACGAATTACTATGAGACGTTTTAAATAGGGTCAGTGGTTGACTTTTACTCTATTTTTATTTAAATTTAACATTGTGGTTAGACGATCGATAAAATCCAGCTAGTAAATTCGAGTAAATTCCATGAAGGGAGTAGGACATATTCAGCTAGCTCTCTCACCAAATGTCGCTGGCCGTGTTTGGCGAAGTGCGGTAACTTGGAAAAATGGTGGTTGAATTGAACAGATAGGTACTGAAACGCCAAAAACATCAAATTTACGCTTTATTTTCTTGCATTTCTATATTTACAAATTCTACCATCTCCGAGATTGCCAATTTTTTAATGGGAATCGCCAATTGAATGCTTATGATTTCTAATGGTTTTTTCTAATGTTGGATATTTCCAGTAAACACCATTAGGAAACAGTAAAGGTAATCTAAAAAACAATGGATATTTTTGATACAGGTGCCAAAAAACATTGGCTGCTGGATGGTCCCATGGAAAACGAGCGAGAAATCGACGGCTTCCCCAACACGAGAGGCACCCCCAGACAGTCCTCACTAAACGCCGCCCTGGATAACAAACACAAATCCGGAAAGAAAAAACCTGGCCTATTGAAAGGCATCGGTTCCATGTTCAGGTTTGGAAAACACCGGAAAATGGATTTCAGCGACCACCAGCATTACCAACAGAACAACGAGTTTGACCATAACCAAAACCACGAACCTGAACACGAAACCCAAGAGCATCACATTCCACAAATTGTCCAACAGCAGCCGATCTATCAAAGGCACGGATTTGTGCATCGACATGCAGAGCAAGTGCAAGTGATTCCAGAAAATGCAGTTCCACCCCCGATTAAATATCGAACTCCAAATGAGCAGCACCAAAGAAGAAATCAGAGGATGAGGCATACCTACTATCAGGGCGATGAGAATAATTTATACGATCAAAGACAGGTAATAAGTGTTCTTTTGAAGATTGTTTTATGCATTAAGTGTTGAACCAATCCAAAGCAGCATTTAGTATACCAGTAACCAATCAAATCCTGATTACAGCGATAATACTACAACGTCAAGTCGACACTGCTTACTCAATACTTTAATTTATAAAATAATCTGCAAAATACGATTCGTAGTCTCTTGGTTGCCTTGTTGAGTCCTCATGGACGCACTACCTGTCAAATAGTAGATTTCGGCCTAAAAAAATTACATTTTGACTCGTAGATGACAACCATTCGCACGTCAAAACTCGCGGCAACCAAGAGAATTTCCATAATCTTGGATAAATATACAGCGTGTCCCAATTGTCTGTATGATGACATGGTTTTCGTTTTGGCGGAATGTCATAAAAATGTACCATTATCATCCCACTTCTATGACCCATACCTACCCAAAAAAAAAGAGATCCGCTGAAAATCGAATTATTTATGAAACTTAAGCAAGAATGCCGTCAAAAAAGAGCAGCATTTTGAGACCTTGTAATAACAATCGCAGTTTTTTCTAAATTTCAAATTCTGATGCATTTTATTTAAAAAAACAATACTGTTAATTAGTTGTTAAGATAAGTGATAATCCCACTGGCAAATTCATTAATCCTATGTTTGTAGCCCAAAGACAAAGAGTGAACAAAATTCGAATCAGGGCAAATTAAGGAAAATAGCCTCAAAATATTAGGTCTATGGAAACTGCAATTGCTGATAACATTTTTGACGTATACAATGACATGCAGCCAGAGCCACCCTCTAAAAATTATGTGTTAGTGTATAAAACCTCTAATAAAACGAAAAATACGAAACATAGATATGTTATATCAGATGAAAGCAAATTTAATTCTACAGCCGATGGCTATAACATTTGATAGTGATGCCACTTAAAAATATTGAAATTTTAACGTCTAAATGTTCCAAAGTTCATAATGTTGCTGGAGACGAACTTAAAAGCTAGGACCGTTTTCAAGAGCTTGAAAGATAGACCAAACCTTCCTTAATGACATGCCAATTTTCCAAAACTAAAGGTTTAAAACTGTTTGACGGATGATTTTTTAAAACAAGTACTGCAAAAGTAATTATTCCCACAAAATTGACAATATCTTCTAAACGATTAACTTCAGGTGAAAAAATTATTAGTGTATGTTACATTAACTGTATGTTAAATGACATAAAGGGTGTGCCATTGGAAAAAACTTTTGTTTGTGTCGTCACTCCTTAGTGGAACACCCTGTACATACTATTGTATTTTTAAAATGTGCAGTGTTTGATCCTCTGCAACTTTGAACTTAACAATTTTTCGCTATCTCTGATAGTGATGGAGATATCGACCGAATACAGACAATTGGGACACCCGTATTTCAACAATCGTCAATAAAACGTCGTATTTAACTCGCTACGCTCGGGTTCTAAACTCAACGGCGTGAATAATGGCCTTCATATTGTACTCGTTTAATAATATACTCTTGTAACATGCTTTAATGGCTGTAAACTTATATTTTTAGAACTATGGGGATTACGGTGGCAGGCCTGGAAGCCGTTCGGGGATTGCCGAATTCGTCCCCTACACCCACTACGTCAACTACAATGAGCTGCAGAATCACCTGAGGTAAATATCAGGTGATGTTCCAAGGTTATGGGGACCCTTTTTTATGTCTCAATGTTGTGCACATTTCATCTTTGTTACTAACACTGTGACATGTTGCATGACAAACTGTTTAATATGTTTATATTATATTTTACCAGTCATTTCATTATGTCATAATTTATTTTGTCCACGCAGCCGTAAAGATCCTAGTCTATCTGACAGTCAGATAGTTCAGATGCGTCTGCAAGTTCAACAGCAAAGGTTAAAGGTGGAGGAAGAAAGGTATGCACTTTGTTTCCTTTTACACTGTCCTTCGGCTTTATGGCGAAACATTAACAATTTGCATGCTTGCGCTTGCGGGGATTATGTACATATACAGGATCGTTATAAAATAACACTACATCCATCATCATTAATACGAAAATTTAGCTTCCTTGCAAATAACCATTAGCAAACATTAAAAAAATACTACAAACCATTACATAAACAAGGGTCGCATAAATAGAATTGCTGGTTTCTAATGTAACGTACCTCAGATTTGTTTTCCAAGTTTGTTTTGTAATGGGAAAAGAAGTTTTTGTAATGGGAAAAGAAGTTGACTCTTCACCCCGTTTGTACTTCCAGTACGTGTCATTAGACCCATTAGATGCAATTACAACCCATTACAAATCCTTAATGTTTTCTATATAGATTCTAAATGGTTTCAACAATTATGTAGTTATTATAAGGACCCTGTATTTCAATAGGAATCCAAAAGGATTTTGGTGGTGGCTGTACATTGTACAATATTAAACCTACACTAGAAACCAGATCTGTAAAAACAAATGTGTGCAAGATCCTTATTTTGCTCTGCTACAATATATCGGGTGTCAACGAAACCAGGCTCACCCCATTTTTTCCGTATTTCTTAAAACATTCGAATGAAATTTGGCACACTATAGCATGATAGATATAACATTATTTGACATTTAGAGAGATTTTGAGTCACTTCCGGTTTCAGCGGAAATGAGCCCTTCTTTGAAATTTAAAGTGGAACACCCTGGATATTTTAATATTTTCAAGTTCTCTTTTAAATTCTGAGTATGAGAATTTTTTTTTCAAATTTCCGATTTCGTGCTTTCGAGAATCTTGATTTTTATTTCTTGATCTAGAGTGCTATGAACATCTCATACTAATCACAGTTCCCAAATTACTAATTTTCTTCTAATGGATCAAGGTACGATGGCGTAGAGGGGCCACAACAAAGTTTTTAAAATTTTCAGAAAAAAAAACTTTGTTGCAATAGCAAATTGTCACTGACAATTGTCACTTGTAACCGACAATTGTCACTTGCAACTGACAATTGTCACTTGTAACTGACAATTGTCACTTGTAACCAACAATTGTCACTTGCAACTGACAATTGTCGCTTGTAACTGACAATTGTCACTTGTAACTGACAATTGTCACTTGTAACTGACAATTGTCACTTGTAACTGACAATTGTCACTTGTAACTGACAATTGTCACTTGTAACTGACAATTGTCACTTGTAACAGACAGTTGTCACTTGTAGCTGGCGATAATTCGTTAACAGACCAATGGCGTACGCCGGAGGGGGTTAGGGGGGTTTACAACTCGTGTGCTTCCAGAAATTTTTTTTCAGTTTCTAGAAAATAACGAAAGTGTAAGGATTTATGCTCTTTTAATAGTTTTTGCACACCTTATTCTTTTCATAACAAATTTCTGCGCACGTCACTGAAGCAGTTCGTCATTGGTCTTTTCCAATTAACGAATTGTCGCCAGCTACAAGTGACAATTGTCAGCTGCAAGTGACAATTGTCAGTTACAAGTGACAATTTGCTGATGCAACAAAGTTTTTTTCTGAAAAATTAAAAAACTTTGTTGTGACCCCTCTACGCCTTCGTATCAAGGACCTGTGGATTAAGACAATCAAATTAGATGGCAATTGTTTTAATTTTACAATGGCCCACTACGTTTTACGCCTACTGGTTAATTCCGAAAAATAAGAACTTCATTGTTTATCCATTGGTTACATGTTTCATTTTAACCAATCGAATCTTATACCATTTTATTTTTAAGAAAATCTACTTTTTAGAAAACTGTATGAGCCACCCTTGATCCATTTGAAAAAAATTAGTTATTCGGAAAAAACTGCTAGTTTTTGAGGGATTGTAACACTCTACATGAAGAGTTAAAAATAAAATTTTTTGAAAACGAAGTCTGAAATTTGAAAAAAAGTATTGTCATATTCAGAATTTAATAGAGAACTCCAAAATGTTACGATATACACAGTGTCGCCTCTTAAAAATTCAATGATAGGTCCATTTCCGCTGAAACCGGAAGTGACTCAAAATCTCTCTAAATGTCAAAAAATGCACTTATCATGTAACGTATGTGTGCCAAATTTCATTGGAATATTTTAATAAATGCAGAAAAAAGGGGAGTGAACCTGGTTTCGTTGACATTCGGTATGTATACAGCCCCTGTAGTTGCATTTTTGTCAATAATGTCATTTCTAACATGGAAAATAAAAGCCTGTATTTCACAGGTTGACAGGATTTATGGATCTTGCTTCTATAGGGGTCGGTCGTTTGAAAATTGCAACGTCGCAACTTTCCATTAGACGCTTATGAAAACTACAATGTGAATTGTATTATTTTATGATTTATGAGTTATTTCTTTGTTTAAATAGTTTGTTGCTCATTATTTACATCGTTTTTGAACATTTTATGATTAATTGGACATCTCTTAAAAAAATATCCTTCAATGTTCAAATTGTCATTATCAGCACTAATTGTCAAGCAAGTTTTTTTAACTGCCGGAAGACACGGACACAAAACACGCTTGAAATGTCTAATCCACTGAAAACACACCAAACTATTAAATTTATGGCCGAATGTCATTGTTTACCACAGTAGAGAAAATTGCGAGGTTGCCAATCGACCCCTATTATTGTAGCTGTTAAAATGTTAAATAAAAATACTTAAAAATGAGTTTTTTTGGGCAGTCGAAAGCAGCATCAGTACCATTCGCAACGTCAAGCAAGAACCGACAACCAATTGCGACCAGTCTCAAACTTTTACGAATACGAAAGCATCCAATCAGTGCTAAACAGTCGCATTGTGGGAAGGCCGAACATCCCCCCCATGCCCCAGCCTGGGTTGTATCAACCCGACCCCAACTCTAACTCGTTGCCTAGACAACAACAACAACAGCAAATGTCACAACCAGTCCAAGGCAGACATCCCAATGGTCGGAACCCCCAACACAGGGGGCCTTTTGTAACGCACGTTACAATAGGTGAGCATAATAAGAAAAACGGTACTAAAGTGTAAATTGTTTTTAAGTATTTTAATGAGCTCATATTTTAGCGAATTTAAATTAATTGAGCAGTATTATAGTGATCAAAATGTTTTAAGAGAGGCGCCTCCAGTCTATTTTAGCTATATTTTTGTGTATATATTAGGTATTGAAATGAACTTTTATATTGTAAATATTTACTTATATTGAATGAAATAAATTTTATATCCGATTCTAAAGACTTGTGTTTGATTGTTTAACAAAGCGCGCGTTTAAGAAGCTCAGAGACCATAAAGTAGGGGCTTGTGGGCAAAATAATGGTGTCCGAAGTATTTTGGGAGAAAGTTAGTTATTTTTGTACGATTTTCCGTGAAACAAAGGAGTTTTACTGTACTAGTGTTACTACAACCAAATTCGGTGGGATGATTCTCCGTCATTTTGTAAGGGGTGCTCTTGATAATCTTGATTTTTCTTTTCAAATTAATTCTAGGCGGAGTTATCTTCTCAAACATACCAAATACATCATATTTTTTTCGACAAAAATGTGCAAATAAAGTAAATAAATACAATAAAAACCTGAAAAATTTGGATAGAATATGTTGATAACACTGTTGCTGCTGCTCACGTGCTGGTCACAACAAAAATCAACATGGTTTTTCAGATTTTGATTACTTACGACAGGCAGGGCTTCCAGTGAAGTCATTTAAATCTTTTATTGTCATTTTTTTGGGCCAAAATAGATTTTCTCCATAAATGATAAGTTATTGATGGATCGATCTCACTCTACGCCACTGAAGAAACCTGTCAAAAACCATTATAGGCCATACTTAGGGGGTGTTCAAATTGCTCAGTTGGATCAGTGAAAAAAAGACACTCATGAATTGGAGAAGAAGATTTAAAAAAAGAGTACCTTAATTGACAATTTTCTGGTCAAGAAACAAAAAATTTCTTAGTTTTTAGTTTTAGAAATTGTTTATGTGCAATACCTGCAATAAAATTGTGTTAACTTGTGTTGCTTTCGAATGGCCGGTATGAATAAGCGGTAACAAAGCTTTTGCTTATAGTTATATCCTTTTCTCGTGCACGAAAAAGTTGTATTTCTATCCTTTATTATATAAAACTATAAGCAAAAGCTTTGTTACCATTTATTATGAATAAAGTGTTACATCATGCTCATACTCACATTAACAAAGGATGCAAATACAAGTTTTTCGTGCACGAGAAAAGTATAGTACTATAAGTAAAAGCTTTGTTACCGTTTATTCATACCGGCCATTGGCTGGTATGAATAAAGTGTTACAAGATGCTCATACTTGTATTAATAAAGGATGCAAATACAAGTTTTTCGTGCACGAGAAAAGGATTGAACTATAGGCAAAAGCTTTGTTACCGTTTATTCATACCGACCATTGGCTGCATGCTATGAATAAAGTGTTACAAGATGCTCGTACTCCCATTAACAAAGGATGCAAATATAAGTTTTTCGTGTACGAGAAAAGGATAGAAGTATAAGCAAAAGCTTTGTTACCGTTTATTAATAATAATAATAATAATAATAGTTTATTTGCCATAAAAAAAAACTAAATACAAACATTCAACAAAATATATGTAATATATGTATTCATACCGGCCATTATGTCAGTTTCCTTTCATTTATGGCCGGTATGAATAAACTGTAAGGAAGCCTTTGCTTATAGTTCTATCCTTTTCTCGTGCACGAAAAACTTGTATTTGCATCCTTTATTAATACAAGCTGCATCTTGTAACACTTTATTCATACCAGCCATTGTCTTTTTCTTATTTACCGAGGTCCTTTTTTTGGAACTAGTCAGTAATTTTTATCATTTATTTTTGCAAAGTTGGCGCTGGAAGTCCTGACGGCAGGGCTCTTATTATTTTGTAAAAAGAACAAAAATTCGATATTTTGTCGTTGAATTCAATTCGTTTCATTTGTCATAAGAAATTGAAAGGGTCGGTGTACTTTTTGCAGTTGTTTCTTTCCTATATTATTATACAAATTATTCACACCAAATTTCAAATTTTGACGAAAAAGCCGAAATAGATAACATTTTTGAAAAGCTAATTTTTTTCTGTATCCTATGGTGTTAAAATCCAATATGGCGGCCATAAGAGAAACAATTTGACTGTCGTTTCTCAAAATCTGGAAGGCCTACAAAATTTTTGTCAATGTCATTGAGTTGACAGACGTCAATAATATAAAAATTGGAAGTTTCATTTGAATAGCATCAGCTGTTAGGAAGCTGAATTTTTCTGTAAAATCGCGATTTTCAGTTTTTCCAGGATAACTCAGGAACGAATCAAGATACCGGAGAATTCTTTACAGATTCTTAATCACCTTCCAAAGGCGCAACTTTGCTCTAATTTAACCGAACCTCGAACTCTTATGGTTTCCAAGATCCCAATGGTGGGCAGCGAAAAATTCACCACCCTGTATAAACATGGAAGGAAAATCGTATTGCGTGCGCGTGAAATTTTTACGGCAACTAGTACATTGCAATAAGGTTGGAATCCCCGTGCGCGGGGTATAAGTGCGCATGCGCACTTTGACATTACCTTTTTTTTGACAGTGATTTGCTTGTCAATTGTCACTTTTCTGCTGTCATGGCGAAGTGCCTAACTTTTGTCGCAATAAAATAGGAATGTGCTTTGTGGTAGGAATGCCCTCTTCTAAAGATATACACTTTCTTCGGTAAAGTAAAAATTTGTTGCATAATTACTTCAAAGCCGTTATTACTTTTGATTGTTGGTCTGAAAGCGCATGCGTCGTTATTCCCCTGCACGAGGATCAATTTGGCTTAAGCATTGGCATTCCATGCTTATATGGAATTCAGTGGATATTTCCAACAAAACATCCCCCCATCTGACGTCACAAAAAATTAGAAACGCTATTTAAACAAAAAGTTTTAATCTATCGGTACTTATCGTCTAATTAACAAGTGTAAAAATAATTTATACAAAATCGCAGCTGTACAATCTATTAATTGAGCACATGACCTATAACTATCAAAGTCTTGACACTACGGAAACCGCAATTCCTGGACGTATCTTGGATGAACGATGTTGTGGTAGGAATTGGACCTTCCTATTGGTTGCCGGTAATAGCGCTGCTCCGGGGGTGAATATCTCCTCCTTTGTCTATCTCGAGGGTTGTTTTCGGCAAATTTCTTTCTGTTTTCTTCCAATTTCCTGTAATATTCACGCTCTGAGTCTGTCCCAAAAATATCGAGAACCTGAAACTGGCTCATGTTAGCCTCCGAGTTTCTCCTCCAAGCCTCCCTGTATTTTTTTTCCACTTCTTCAACTGGCGGTTTCTTATTGGAGTTGCTGGAGGACTGACTGGAGTTTTCCTCGGAGGTGCCCAATCCTAAATCTTTTTCCATTAAATCTCCGTAGTGTTTATACTTTGGGGGTTGGAGGGTTGATAGTTTTTGCGATTTTAAATTCTTCCCCAAGTTGCTGCCGTTTAGGGTAAATTGAGGGTGTGGTATGCAGTAGGGGTGAGGCAAAGCTTTTTCTACGTTGGACATTTTATGTTCATCTTCACTAAAGTTGCGTGAGGTGCAAGAGCCTGGTCCAAAAAGTGACAACAGTACTGGTAATAAAAACAGGCCATGCAAAGCCCCGCAGAATACCACCAAAAACACCATTTTGAAGAAAACAGCGAAAATATAATTATTGGCTAGTAAAAGGGCTATCATGCCCAAAATCGTGCTAACAGAGCCTTGGAATATTGGTAGCCCTAGGGCGTAAAGACTTTCTTTAACTCGATCATCTGGATGTTTAGCTGTGGAAGACATGTAGGCGTAGCAAATGTGAGCTGTAAAGTCCACACTAAATCCAATGCACATAATTAGGTTTATCATGGAGATGGAGTCGAGGTTCACCCCCCAAAGAGACATGTACCCCACCACTCCAGCTTCAATGGAAATTATACTAAACGCCACCCAAACTGAGCAAAGCACATTAGGGATGAAAATAAAAGACACCAACATCATAATTCCAGCCCCAATAATCATGTTTTGAATTGACAACGGGCGAACAAGTTCAAACTGGTCAAAAAACACGAAATAGGGGTGAAAAACGCTGACGTTTAGTGGAGATTCTCTACAAATCTTCCGCAAGGCTCTAACCATTTCCTTCTCGTGTTCCGTGCCGGAAATATTAACAGCTTGTATCAAATACCTCATCGCAATTATCGAATCTCCAGCTTCGTTAAACTTCACGTCTAGGGAAAAAGCGCTTGAAGGAGTCAACCACTCCTCTTTTAAAGTCTTTATAAAACTAGCTTTGCTCTTGATGTCTATGTTGAGAAACTCTTGATTCCTCTCTGCGTATTCTAAGAAGCTTCTCAGCCAAGATTCAGTGTACAAAATATTCGAGGAAATGTACGAAGTGTTCTCGAAAGTTTGAGTGAGATTTTCGATTTGTCTCTGGACGGAAGGGTCGGAATAGTCGTATTCCCCTGCCACAACCACTTGGATTCTGTAGGGAAACTCTCGGTAGTAATCGTCTTCTCGGTCGAAAAATTCGATGGCGTAAGAGTCGTTTTTGGCTACTTTCCTTCGCTCGAGGCCTTCCTGAATTTGGGTCATGCCGTAACCGGCTCCCATTAGGTAAACCCCGAAAATTAATATCACGATGACTTTGACTAGGCCGTGGTTGAGGAAGGACGCGAAATCGTCTCGGAAGAAAATCATGATGCCGTGCTCTTGGTTGTCGATGGGGTTGTCCATGTCGTCTGGGTCCACCCCTCCCGAGCAGAAGACGCGGTAGAGCCAGCATCGGTCTTCTGAAAAAAGTTACACAACTTTTAATTTATGGATTTTTGGTCAATGGGTTAGAGGACAATTTAAACTAAGAACTGTACTTAATATACACAAGGAAATTCAATTTTTTTTAAACAATTTTTAATTTAACCTCATGACTAAACACAGCCAAGGAATGCAGCGTAGCAGGATTAAGTTTTTGGCAGCGAATTGAAATGAGGTATTTTTTACGCAGAAAGTTTCTCCAATTGTAGGGCCGATTTCATATATCATAATGTTCTTTAAATATTTGCCTAGCAATATTTCAAAAGGGCTGCTCCTGATTAGTCAAAATGCCCCTTAAAGCAGACATTAACTTTAAAGGACCGTTAACTTTTATTATGAAATCAGCCCTTAAGACTTAAGATTTGCTTCATTTTTAACCTCCCCACTCCACTTCACCATTTAAAAAAAAAGGGAGGTTACTGCAATCACTAAAATTTTCGAATTCGAGATAAGACCGGATCTGTACGTTTTGAGGTCTCAGAAACCCAAAAAAGTGGTTTTTAAAATGTGTCTGTATGTATGTACGTACGTTCGTTCGTTCGTACGTACGTTCGTTCGTTCGTTCGTTCGTTCGTTCGTAAACACGCCACAGCCCAAACTACTCGACCGATTTGGCTGAAATTTGGTACGTGTGCATGTGATAACCCAACTTAGATCTGAAAAGCTTTTGGAGCCAATCGTGCAACCAGAAATGCCGTTTTGGCACATCAACTTTTAAATTTTAAATGTAAACCCCCATCTTTCACGTCACAATAAGAAAGGCCTTCAGATTCTGCTTCCAAAGATGTATTCACTGTCAGTGCCCTTTTGACCAAAAACTAAAAATATCGAGATTTTTATCGGACTTTAAAATCGCGGTACAGCCCAAGCCCCTGAACCGATTTGGCTAAAATTTTGCACATGGGGATTGTATTACACGTCGAAGAGCTGAACAAATGTTGGATTCAATCGACCCACGGAAAGTGCCGCTTTGGCACACCAATTTCCAAATTTAAAGTATTCTCTCATTTACCCATCCAAAACAAATTTTTGAAAGATTAATTGCCACCATTAGAAGGGTCTTCGAATTCTGGTTTTAAATGAGATAAAATTTATTCGCATTTATTACCCTTTGGGTAGAAAAATCGAAATTTTGAAGTAACACTGAAACCACGTTATAGCCCAAACTACTGGAAGGATTTGTCTGAAATTTGGTACATGGAGGTCAGGTGACCCGTTGAAGAGCTGAAAGGCTTTTGGGAGCAATTGGTTAACGGGAAGTGCCATTTAGGCATATTAACTTTAAAATCTTAAACACAAGTCACGGAAATCAAAGACCCACGCGTTGGGGAGGTTCCAGCCGCTTCTCTGCTGCCTTTTTTTGACCTATTTTGGTTGGATTTTCGGTTAATGCGTTATTTCCAACTTAGACTTTTAAAATTTGTTTAATTTTTGGACTCCTTTAATATATTAATCGGTCTTCTGAAAGCAGTTACAAGTAACTTTTAATTATAATTGGATTCTCAGTTAACTCCTTAAGCCTTGTTCACATCCACATAACATACCAGGTATTTCAGCCGCAGGGACGCAGAGGGAAATAACATGGGAAAACGAATTTAATTTTTTTCCTGCTTCCGAGAATTTACAGTAAAAGTTTTACCCTATGTAGACGATAGACCAAAATTGATTAATTGATGCTATATGTGACGTTTAATGAAGAAATCTCAGGATTCTTTCGAATTTTAAGAATAATTATCGAACAAATGTCATCACGAAACAAAACTGGTTTGATCCTGGAGTCGAAAACTGCAGAAGCGTGTCGATTGTACCTGAAAATTTTCCAGCCTCTGCTGTACAAAATTGAATTTTCAAAAACTCATTGTTAAGTATTGTAACATATGCCAGTTAATGGCAATCCTGGGTAAATCCACATTAAATTGTTTGTATAAAATTTGTCATTGGGGCGCGAGAATATTAACTGTAAGTTAGAACTATTTATTGCCAAAACTCATAAACCGTGCACATCTTTCGTCACGGGCATTGTATATCCTGGCGGTCCGGGGCCTTGTAGAAACCTTTGCTTTGAATTGCCGTTTTTCCCAGAACACCCTCGCTGTAAACTTTATGACCGCATTCCTCCGCATACAATTTTTTAGAGAGTTGCTCCCACAGTAGAGATTTCCGAGAAATGGATTTAATAACGTAAATGTCTTATTCATAACAATTTGTTGCTAAATTTGATTCAGTAAATGCATGAACCCCAAAGGTAGAGTAGCCAAGATACACTAATTTTGCATGACGTGAATCAAGCATTACTCCTGCTAAAATTGCCTCGACAACCCGTTAAACACCGTATGAACCTCATGTGTGTAGGCATAACCGACGCATATGTAACCAATCAGATCTTTTCGGCGTAAACGCTGTAATTTAAATTAAAGTTCACTGCAAGAATGGAACTAGTGTCGCCATCTAGGCTAGACGACCGAAACCTCAAGCCAGATTCCTGTTTAATACCCTATTGTTCATATGTAGAACCTATCTATCAAATTAGATTGCTTTTAAAATTGCATGATTGTCGTATGCATTAAATAACCCCCACTACCCTGCACATGCTCGAAAAGCTTCAAAGACCCCCACCGGACTGCTTGGACTTTTGTTAGGTAATTCATTAGATTTGCATAAAATAACTAAATTGTTTCATTGATAGGATATGTGAATCTGTGATTAGCTTTTAAGATCAGGATTGTATCGTAAGGCTGGTCGAATCGCGTAGCTTCTTAATTAATTATAAATTGTTATAAAATGTGGAGATGAACTAAGGAAGGGATGCCGACCGTATATAGTAGAGAGGGGGTGGTTTTAGGTTCGCCGGATCCAAGAGGACGCCGGAAAAGAACTTGCTCTCAGGCTTCTGACTAAGAGACTCGTATTTTCCAAAGCTCTCGAATTTGCGATATTTTCCAAATATTTTAAAATAGTTATTTGTTGTTTGGGTTTTGTGTAGTTAAAGTTCATGCTTGTGTAGTATTGAAGTTAGTGTAATCACGCCGTAGGGGGATAGTGTTTAGTGGTTATTGGTAATTGGTAGAACACCTCCCGGTCTGCAGGGTGGAACTAGATCAGGTATTACGCAACTAGATTGGTAAATTCGTTAGTGCATTTTGATTGGAGGTCTCCCGATCTCTAATTGGCTTTCATAGACTAGAACCCTTTTTACATCCGCTACATATTAATTAATTTAACCCCTTTTCCAGTGTAGACTTTAGCTTGCTTGCTTTTCAGTAGTAGAATAGGTAGGGCTTGGTAAAGCGCATCCAGTTCTTCCCTTTTATTAGCATAGAAAGAGGTAAAGGAAATTTGGGGATATCCATAAGGGGATGCGATCTTTCAGCTCTGCAGTTTGTTTGCAATTTGTTCCCGCTGGATTGTCGACAATAATTCACAGTTGCGGTTAAAAACGCTACAGTTTTGCCAACACGTGATTGTTGCTCACTTGGAGGGTGTCCCGTTGACATCTTCCACCTGTGATTTGGCCTGGTGTACCAACGATTGCTAGTGGTATAGGTTTCCCGTATTCCGCTAGACACCCCAAACAGGGGGCTGGGACAGGGCAGTGTCTATACCACGTACACTGAAGACGAAGAAAGAAGTAGCAAGAAACTAAATTTGGGCTTTCACGAGAAATCACAGGGTCCACATCTCTCGAACCGTTAAAACCATTTATTCAGTGTCATTCAGTTCATTTTGGGGTAATTTCCACTCTAAACTTTGTTAAAACACAAAATTTCCTCTATCGTACCGTAGAATTTACTTAGTGCATGAAATTTGCCCGATTTCAGGAAATCTACTACGCCACTGGGATTTTGACGCCACGCCACTGAACTTGCGTCATTTTAGCTGTCGTACGTCCAGAGTTGTCATTGCTCGAAACTTGTCTTGCACCCCTCCTAACACTTGCCTGTATTGTGGGTTGCTTCCCAATTTAGAAACCCGGATTTTTGCAAGTCCGGTAATATTATTTAATTTTGGGGATTAATTCTTTTTTCAGCATTCGGTAACGGCACCCTTCATTTTATAAAACTAGCTCAGAGTTCATTCATAATTTAGAAACCCATTGATTTAGGTTGGGGATTATAACTATTGTATTTTTCTTTACCATGTAAATTATTTCCCTCGAGCTTCTTGAGCGAGAGGTGGTTATCTTATTGTATTATTTTGCGGCCAGACTTTGTTTCAGTGTGAATAAATTGTTATTTGGAAGATCCGTTTTCCTGTATCCACGGCCTCGTAAAACGAACCACAACCACAACGTAATTAAATTTAGGGGTCCTTTTGCAAGATTGGAGGGATTTCACAACGGTGCCCCTTTCAGTAGAGTCAGAAAGTTACAGTATCTAAGAGCTTGTAGCGCGCGTTGCTCAGATGGGTGTTTGGGAGCGAGTCGTGGTTCGATAAAAAATTGATTATTTGGGCGCCAGGTAACTTGGAGCGCACTACCAGTAGTTACCGACTGAGTTGACAAGCTTTGGCACCGGCGATGAAACTTACTGGACACTATCTTCAACGAAGGAGGAAGGGACGAAATACAAAACGAAGAAATTTAACAAAAAGTGTATTAAAAATTATTTACAAAAGTAAAAACACGAAGTGTAATTAAAAAGAAACTTTGTCGAAAGGGGGTACATTGAAACCCAGCGCATATGACAAAAAACTAAAAACCGCTGTTGCCGTATAGCTATACTCCGCAGCGTAATTTTAAACAACAACCTATTGAAAATAAGCGCAAAACAAAAAGGAAAGCGAGTAACCCTGACAAAGTAACTTAAATGGAGATATATAGAAATGGTCAACCACTGAGGGCGGTTGAAGGCAAAACAAATTTGAAATAAAATCCAATAAAGGATCAAAGTTATCCTTGCAAAAAATTAACTACAGCGACTTATCGCTTTCTTTAAATAAAAGGAGAACTTAGGAAAATAATTATCTTTGCAAAAATGAAATACAGCGACTCATCGCTTTCTTTAAATAAAAGGAGAACTTAGGAAAATTATTATCTGGCCTGTCTCTTCGGTGTAGGTCTTCGGTGTAGTGGCAGTGGTTACAAATTGGGTCGGAGATGTGGAAGGGAGATATCTGCTGCACAGCACAACTGAAACTCTCGGGGAGATAAAAAGTCTCTCTTCCTTGGAGGGGTACAGGACATAGAACGCCTCCGTCAACGCAGAGGAACCAGGAACCTGACTTTCAGACTCCTCGATGAAGAACAAAAAAAAGGCATCCAACTTCAATCGACGGTGGATGTTAAATCCAGAAAAACGACCCTCTTTGCTGGGGTCGTAATTAAGGAAACCCTAGTTAAATCTATCAGATCTAACCTCAAAAAAACACGTTGGCTTGATCCTGCTTGAAACCAAAAAAATGCCTTCAAAAAAAGTGGGACATCTATCCTCAAAACTAGTAGGACAAATCCGCACCCTCGGCACTACCGGATGGCTTCTCCAGGTCAAGAAATAACGGGATTCGGGAATTTTCAGCCCGTTACATTTTTCGTTACAACGGAGGCTTTCACCCCGTCGGTAAAAGCGATCACGACCTCTCGACTGTCAAACAGCTGGCGCCATCTGTTGGTGCCACTATTTCCAGAAAACTCGGGAAAACTTTGGTTAATACTACTTTTCATTTTAGTGATTGTTATTGGCGCATGCTCGGGTTTGTGAAGCGCGTTTTTTAAAATAGTCGGACAGTAACTTTTTTTAGTAATTTTCTTGCTGCAAGGTTCGAGGTTTGGGCGCATTGGCGGGCAGCTGGCTGTTTGTCACTTTGTAACGTATGCCGTGAGGTTATGTAACACTCGTGTTTATCGTGGATTTTTGGTTTATAATAATAAACGCGGTCCGACTTTTTCGAATTCTGCGACTTCCCGCGACACTTCGCACTTGCGCATTACTATAATGAAAAGCAGTATTAAATTTCGTTTTAGGGAAGGCAAAAAGGGACTTCGGTGATGAAAAGAAAAATGTTCAGCTGCCTTGAGCTGGAAAAATTGAATACTGGTGAGCTGCAGATTAAAAACTATCGGAGATTCGACGGATGGTGGCAGTGCAATCTGAATTGAGGGTTATAAACCGGAAGGATGGCTGGAACGACGAGACGACATTTAAGGAATCAAAGTGCCGGATTCTTCAGAGGTAAATTTGCTAATTTGTACAAAATAAAGCAGTTAAAACAAATAATGTTGTTATTTAGAGAAAGCCCTCTTGTTTGTTTCCTGATTAGGCAACCAATTAAACCCCTAGGGGTATGAAGGGTGGCGGCTCAAAAACCAGATTGCTACAAGCTGATGAGCAAAAAATACATACGCTAAAACTTTTGGAGTAAATTCTCGGAAGCAGGAAAAAAATTGTTCCATTTTTGTACGAAAAAGTGGATGCTGCGGTATCACAGAAAGAACATACCTATGCTACTTCAGAATAATGTTTGCACAATTTTAAATATATGATATAACCACATAACTAAACATAGCCAAGGAATGCAGCGTTGTCAGACAGCTTTTGGCAGCAAATTCAAATGAGGTATATTTTAGTTTCCTTCATTTAAGTGTATCCAACTATAGACTTTAAAATTAGCTTAATGTTTGGACATATTGTGATTGAATTTTTGGTTAATCCGTTAGATAGGATGAGTTTCGTACTTAGACTTTAAAATTAATTTGCAGGTTTGTAGACTTATTTTTTTTTATTTTTGATTTTATTTCAGAGGAGAAATATGTCAGTCTTCTAAAAGCCATTACGTACATAGATAACTTTTAATTTTGAGAGGATTTTCTAAGTTAATAGGTTATAGATAGGATGGATTTCCAACTATGGTCTGTCCGGGATCCACACGACCGGGATTCACCCTATTTCCATGGTGAATCATTGTTGTCAACAATGAATCGCCATGGAAATCGGGTGAATCTCGGTCGTGTGGATCCCGGACAGATTATAGACATTTTCCTAATTCTTTGACGTATTTTGTTTTAATTCAATATTGTTATGACGTTTAATAGCATATAATGCATAATATTGTATTAAGTATGCAGTGTGATGCTTTTTTCGTTTCCCACTAGTGGCGGAAAGCATAAAAGTTATAAAAATAGTTGTGCTTTTTTGGGCTTCATTCGTTCCTTATTCATCCTAAAAAAACTGAAAATGACGTTTTTTGAAAAAATATTATATCTTTCTTACGACTGATGCTATTTAAATGAAACTTGGAACTTTTATAGTTTTGTCAGCTGTCAATTGAATGGCGTTAACATTAATTTTCTAGGCCTTCTAAATTTTGAGCAACTTGTCTTTTTCTTATGACCGCTATATTGGATTTTAGCAAAAATCTTGCCAATATGAGCTTTTTTCAAAAAACATTTCAAAACAGTTCAAGTCACACTACTTCAAGACCTACTTTATTATCGTTTAATTCAGTTGTTTTTCGCATGTCATAAGAGATTTAAAAAGTTGGTGCATTTTTTGCAATTGTTTTTCACAAGTTTACATACTCTGATTTCACAAATTTGTCATAAGTACCACTTTTCAAATTTTGGAGGTTGTCAAAAAAAGCGTATGTTGGTTAGATTTTTGAAAAGGCAATTTTTGTGTGTATCTAATCGTGTTAAAAGTTACTTTCGTTTACTTTATTAACCTCCCCACAACCACATAAAAATGGGAGGTTATTGCAATCACTCCAAAATTCGAAATTGAGATAACACCAGATCTTTACGTATGTATGTATGTATGTATGTATGTACGTATGTATGTATGTGAGCAAGATTCCTCGAAAACTACCGAACAGATTTTAATGAAATTTGGAACGGGGATTAGTGTTGGACTTCTGGTGAGCCCAGTTAATTTTGTTGCCAATCTACAAACGCCAAGTGTCTTTTTGGCATATCAACTATGAAATTTGACTAATGAACACCAATTTTTCTTATCAGCATATGAAAGGTCTTCAAATTCTGTTTCTAAAAATGTATTCACACTTAGCGCCCTTTTGGCATAAAATAAGAAAAAACGAAATTTCGAAACAACATTAGATAATACGCTAGAGCCCAAACTACTTAATCGATTTGGCTGAAATTTGGTAAGAAGGGCTACCAGTACCCGCCTAACAGCTGATTTAATTTTGGTGGCCATCGGCCAACGGCAAGTGCCATTTTGGCATATCAACTTTGAAATTTGACTAATAAACTCCCATTTTCTTCATCAGAATATGAAATATTTTCAAATGTCGTTTCCAAAAATGTCTTCAAACTTAGTGCCCTTTTATCAAAAAATCATAAAATTTTGAAAAATCCCAGTAGTAAAATTTAGCTATAGCAAGTAGAAGAATTTAATTAATTTTGGTGGCAAACGACCAATAACGAGTGTCTTTTTGGCATGTCCTCTATGAAATTTGAGCCATGACCTCCATTTGTTTTATCAGCACATGAAAAGTCTTCGAATTTTGTTTTCAAAAATTCAATTAAATTTAGTGCCCATTTGGCAATAAGTAATAAATATTTTGAAAAACTACCAAAACACTTAGGTAGAGACTGGATTGAAATTTATGGGTGATAGGATTGGATAATTCAGCAAGTGGGGAGGTTCTAGCCGCTTTCGTAGCTGCCCATTTTTCTTATTATGACTTGATTTTTTTGCGCTATATTTACTTCAAATCAGACCATTTCTTAAACTACATACTTTATAAAAAATATATTTTTTTGTTTTTATTACAGCTCTGAACTTGGTTCTTCTGAACTAAAAAAGGTAATTTTGCTCGAATTTAAATTTAAGCTTCACCCCTCGCTTAGTTAGCTCATTTTAACTGAAACTGATGTGTCGGTCTTGGGGTCTAGCGCGATTTTTAACATAGCCATTGCCAACTCGATTTTTTTTACTTTTGCTTTCTTAATCTTAGGATTTGTTCTTTTCGCGCAATATTCGTTTCAAATCAACCCATTTCTTAAATTATTTAGTAAAAAATAAGTTTTTCTGTTTTCTTCTGTTTTTTTTAAATTTTGAACCAATTTATTCAGGAACAAAATAAATTTTGCTGAAATTTAAATTTAAACTTCACCAATTGCTTAATTAGCTCATTTTAGCTAAAAAACTTGACTGTCGTCAAAATCTAGAAGGCCTAGAAAATTTCTGTCAACGCCCTTGTCGACAGCTGCCAAAAATATAAAAGCTCCAAGTTTCATTTAAATAAATAATAATAAATTTTTTCAAAAGACGCAATTTTCAGTTTTTTCAAGATAAATAAGAAACGAATCCAGAGATCAAGCCAAAAAGGCGCAACTTTTTTGTAATTTAACAGCTTTTCTAACTTATGGTTTTTCGAACTCTTGGTTTTCGAGATATTGTGTATTAGGTATCTAATTGAAATGAATAAGAAATCATCATCAGAAGTCGAGTAGAAACTTCAGACATAGCCGAGGAATGCAGCGTTGTCAGATTGAGCTTTTGGCACTCGTTTTGGCAGTAAATTCAAATGAAGTATTTTCGGTTTTCTCCATTCAAGTTTATCCAATTAGACTTTAAAATTAGCTTAATTTTTGGACTTACTTTTTAACCTCCCCACAACCAATATAAAAATGGGAGGTTACTGCAATCAGTCCAAAATTCGAAATTGAGATAACACCAGATCTTTACGTTTCAAGGTCTCAGGATCACGAAAAAGTGGTTTTTAAAAAATGTCTGTGTGTATGTACGTACGTATGTACGTATGTACGTACGTATGTATGTACGTATGTACGTATGTGAGCACGATTTCTCGGAAACTACCGAACGGATTTTAGTGAAATTTGATATGCAGGTTACTGTTGGCCTTCTGGTGAGCCCAGTTAATTTTGTTGCGAATCCGAAGAAGCCAAGTGCCTTTTAGGCATGTAAACTATGAAATTTGACTGATGAACACTAATTTTTCTTAACAGCGCATGAAAGGTCTTGAAATTCTGTATCTGAAAGTGTACTCACACTTAGCGCCTTTTTGGCATAAAATCGAAAAATTCGAAGTATTGAGGAAACATTAAATAACACGCTACAGCCCAAACTGCTGGATCGATTTGGCTGAAATTTGGTAGGTAGAGATACCGTCACCCGCCGAAGAACTGATTTAATTCTGGTGGCAATCCGAGGGCGGCAAGTGCCATTTTGGCATATCAACTTTGAAATTTCAATAATGAACTCCTATTTTCTCTATCAGCACATGAAAAGTCTTCAAATTTAGTTTTCAAAATTGTACTCAACCTTAATGCCCTTTTGGCAAAAGATCGTAAAATTCAGAAAACTCACAGAAAACACATTTGGTTTGGTGGAGTAAAACTTAGGCATAGTAAATAGTAAAATTTAAGTGATATTAGTGATAGGATTGGATCATTCACCAAGTGGGGAGGTTTCAGCCGCTTCCGTAGCTGCCCATTTTTTTCAATTCTAAATTTTATCAAATTCCTTAATATCTCTTGGTTAATATTAACTGAATCAATTTGCTCTTTTTTTCTTTACCCCAGCCCCCTGCGATTAAATAAAGAGGCCGCCAAAAATACCGTATTAGATCGGAAAAAGTTACTCGGAACGACTCCAAACTGCTAAGTCGGGAAAAAATAAAAATACTGAGTTTTCGAGGAAAAATTATGAAATACCGACAACAAATATTTTTAGAACATTAAAGCAATAATAAAGTGATGTAAAAAATTGAACTCAATTTTGACATTTTTGCCGCCAATAAGTAGCAGAAACGGTGAAAGTAAGTAAAATTTTTGGTGATAACTTGAAATCGGCTACGGAATCTAATCGCCGGTATCTAGAGTGGCCATTGTCGGCAGCAAATGCAAAAAAATGTGTGACAATTGTGTTTTTATTTTACAGCACATTCTTTATGTTGCAGAAAGACTGAAATTTTCGGCATTTTCATTTTATAAGTTTTAAAATTTCGGAATATAAAATAGGTTAAATATCCTCGGAAATATTGTATTACATAGTGAAATTATACTGCGATCCTTTTTTTGACTTTTTGAATTCTTTTACATCATTTTAGTAATTATTGTCTCTCTGAAAATAATAAAGGAGGACCAAATTAAACGTACGCTCACAGCTATTCAAAGCGAGCTTACGTGTTTCAACAAAAGTTGGCAATAGATAATATTGTCGGTCAAAATTCCTAAGCAACATTCTCTTTCAGTAAATTGTACTCATTTCAAACGGAAATTTCCTCTTGGAACCAATTACGTAATCCAACGGAAGAAGCAGTCTTCCGCGCGCATTTTTACGCTAGCAATCGATTACGAGACGTTTAGTTTCACCTTCAATAGGTCAGTGATGCAACAATAAAACTTACTCGATTTTGACAGAGGCTGCACTTTCACGCATGCCACCGAGTGGAGGTTCTTCTGTTCGCAGTAGCCGGAAATCGCGATGCAAGCGGCAAAGAAGGTCAAGTGCCAAATGAAGAGCAGACACGTCGCCGCCCCCGAATAGATGCAAAATATCGTCACCGAGGGAAAGGGGCTGAAAATTCCAATCCAGAAACTGAAGAAATCCGTCACGGAGGTGATTGTGATTGACACTGCAGCTTCGCTTAACATTTGGGCCATTCTTTCGGGAACTGGGGTTGAGACTTTGGTCCTGCGCCAGGCAGCTAACATGACGAAAGTATCGTCAATGCCGATACCGATCATCAAAAAGGGGGCTGCCCAGTTTATCCCGATAAAATCGACATCTGCGTACATGCAGAACCCAAAACCTGCTAAAGTCGCCATTGCTGCGCTAATATTTCCCAAAAGGCCCAACCAGGGTTTGGATCTAACCCAATCAGTCATCATGCAGGTCACTGAAAATAATTATGAATGTGTAATGAATTTTATTGCTCCGAGGGAGCAATAACCATTACAAACGAGTAGAATACTATGCTTTATCTATTATTCAATGAGTTTGTAATGAATTTTTTTCACTGCTAGCCTTAAAACGTACCATTACTGACTTATCTTTGAACTGAGAATTCGGTTTTTTTGCTAGTAAGTGAAAAAAGTAGAATATTCACCACGGTAGAGAAGACTATTTTAGCCCTCGCGTCTTGTAACCCTCAATGCTTCGCACTTCGGGGTTACAATGTTGCCGCTTGGGCTAAAATAGTTCTTATCGACCTTGGTCAATAATATACTATTATTGCTCCGAGGGAATAGAATACTATGCTTTATCCACGGGTTTTAAACCGAAAAAAATCTCTCAATCATTGTATAATGACTCAATTCTGAAACACCCGTGGATAAACATTTTTTCCACTTGAATTTTTAACAATAAAACTTACGGACTGAAAACACTGCCATTATTACGAAAGACAAGGTGAAATACGGTATCACCGATTTGGTATTCTTCTCCAGTTCGTGGTCGAGAGTTCGCGACGCGAAGCGGGCTATTCTGATGTGTTTAAAGAGACCATCATCTTGTGCTTTACCGACGGTGTCAAGGAAGGCGTCTTCCCAGGCTGCTCCCCTGAAGTTTCAATAAATTTAGGAGTGTTTCAGAAGGTCGCACTTACATTTTTTCAAATTTTTTTGTGTCGGCGTTGGCAAAGTACACCAATTGGATGGAGGGGACGCTTATGATGAAACTGTCTGCGCTGACTTGAGTGCCTCCAAAAAATACGGGGAAGGCGTGTGCGTCCCAGGTTACAGGGTTGAACATCAGCGGGAATGTTAAGTTTAAGGCTCCGGATTCAACCTGAAAAAATTTTCATCATTTTCAATTCTTTTTTGTCTTTCGGCAGCTGCAATACAGTTTTTGTATTTTGCAATATCGACCCATTTATTTTGATTATAGTACCTGTTTTCAGTATCTGAAAACACAAAATGCTTCCGAAAACGCGTAAAAGAACTATTGTTCGAAAAAACCTGTTACTCTATGTACCTAATTAAATTCCGAGTTTCTTATTTTTTATCTGTGTTTATACAAATATTGTGACGTGTTCTGTAAATTAAGTTTTACTTATAACGAAATAAATCTAATCTAATCTAATCTATCTATTCTGTAATTGACACGTTGGTTTTGTATTTTCGCTGTTATGGCAACGTCAAAGCAAAAGCGTTAAAATGACTAAAAATAACACATTTTTAGCGCCTCCTACTAGAGATGCTTTTAATTAATGAAAGTTTAATCCTCTCAAATAATATTTAACGGTAGTGGTGCTACCAAGGAAACAAAAAAATTGGCTGTTTCGGGGACGGTAGAAACATCTACTTTTTCACAGAATTTGTAAATGTAGCAATTAACTTTAAGCAGCTATTATAACTAATAATTATAAAAAAAGTATGGAGTCAAAAATGTATTTAAAAATATAGGTCCAGCTGTCCGGTCTTTTCGAAAAAAAACGGCACTAAGGTTTTCGATCCGGCAATGCAGCAGCTATCGAATTCTAAAATAATAATATGCCCTTTTCATAAGAAAAATTGAAAAATGGGTCTTTTTACCCCTAAAATGTCAATTTTCGAAAAAATTACGCTAAGGTTTCTAATCCGACAATACGACAGCTATCAAATTCGATAGTAAGAAATGGTCTGTTGCTGAAATAGATTCAAAAAAGGACCTTTTTGCCACTAAAATGACATTTTTCGAAAAAAATGGCACAAAAGGAAACAAAGAATGTAGTTAGAGTGAATGGAATAGAGAGCGAATGTTTTTGGACGAGAAAAGGTGTAAGACAGGGGTGCCCACTCAGCCCAACGCTGTTTACCATTTTTATAAATGATATTGATGATGTGTTCCAAAAGGGGCAGGCAGGAGGGATTGTGGTGGGCAAAGAGAAAGTGTGGTGTTTGGCGTATGCGGATGACCTGGTGATTGTAGCGAATGACGAGAGAGGGATGAGAGAAATGATAAGAATTGCAGAGAAGTATATGAAGAGAAAAAAGTTGGAAGTAAATGTGGAAAAAACCAAGATAATGGTTTTCAGGAAAAGAAGAGGGAAGGCAAAAGAAAGTGAATGGAAGTGCATAATAGAGCAAGAAAGAGAATTCAAATATTTAGGGTATGTATTTAATGAAAGAAACACAACGAGAGCGCATGTAACAGAACTGGTTAAAAAAGCAAATAAGGTGGTACGAATGGTCTGGGGAATAGGAGAGCGAAAGTTTGGGCATGATTTTAAGAGGAGGGGAATGATGTTTGATAGTTTAGTGAAGAGTGTGTTGATGAATGGGGCAGAAATATGGGGGTGGGAAGAACAAGAGGAAGTGGAGAGAGTACAGGAAAAGTATTTCAAGTGGGTGCTGGGCGTGGATAGAGAGACACCGGGGTATATAATAAGAGAAGAAACGAAAAGGAGCAAGTTGAGAGTGGAGACAGGTAAAAGGGCGGTGAAATTTGAGGACAGAATGGGAGAAAGATTGGACTGCATGATATTACAGGAGTGTTGGAAGGAGAAAAGGAGAGAAAAAGAAGAATGGAAGGAAAGACAAAAATACTATGAGAGAAATGGGTACGCATGGGAAGACATAGAACGACGCAGAGAACAAGGGAGATGGATGAATGGAGCGTTGTGCGAGAGAGATAGAGATATAGATATACAAGAGAGAGGAGCACGGATAAAAGAATCAAGGTATAATGCAAAGTATAAGGATATCATATGTGCGGGGCTACCAAGTTATTTGAACAGAGTGAGTGCGAAAGAAAAAAGAATGATAGCGAGATTTAGATGCGGGAATGAGGAGAGAGAAAACAGATTCTGGTTGGAAGAGGAAGGGAGAGTATGCAGAGTATGTGGAGAGGCAAGAGAGACGATAGAACATATGTTGAGAGAGTGCGAGGGGATGAGAGAAGAGGAACGGGAAAGAAAATGGATATTGAACGAAAGGGGAACAGGACTAGAATGGATGAGGGAAGTAGAGAGGCAGAGGGAAATAAGGAGAGGGGAGGGAAGAGAAGACAAAAGTGGAAGATTAAAAAGAGAAGAAGGATCTTAATTTCATTTTAAATATTTTTGTATATATAATTATATTGTAAGGGCAGGGCTCATTACAAGCCGAAAGGCAAAGTAATAAAGTATTCTATCTATCTAGTAAGAAATGGTCTGTTGCTGAAATAGATTCAAAAAAGGGCCTTTTTGCCACTAAAATGACATTTTTCGAAAAAAATGGCACAAAAGGAAACAAAGAATGTAGTTAGAGTGAATGGAATAGAGAGCGAATGTTTTTGGACGAGAAAAGGTGTAAGACAGGGGTGCCCACTCAGCCCAACGCTGTTTACCATTTTTATAAATGATATTGATGATGTGTTCCAAAAGGGGCAGGCAGGAGGGATTGTGGTGGGCAAAGAGAAAGTGTGGTGTTTGGCGTATGCGGATGACCTGGTGATTGTAGCGAATGACGAGAGAGGGATGAGAGAAATGATAAGAATTGCAGAGAAGTATATGAAGAGAAAAAAGTTGGAAGTAAATGTGGAAAAAACCAAGATAATGGTTTTCAGGAAAAGAAGAGGGAAGGCAAAAGAAAGTGAATGGAAGTGGAACGGGAGCATAATAGAGCAAGAAAGAGAATTCAAATATTTAGGGTATGTATTTAATGAAAGAAACACAACGAGAGCGCATGTAACAGAACTGGTTAAAAAAGCAAATAAGGTGGTACGAATGGTCTGGGGAATAGGAGAGCGAAAGTTTGGGCATGATTTTAAGAGGAGGGGAATGATGTTTGATAGTTTAGTGAAGAGTATGTTGATGAATGGGGCAGAAATATGGGGGTGGGAAGAACAAGAGGAAGTGGAGAGAGTACAGGAA
Organism: Pycnomerus fuliginosus; assembly: GCA_963924575.1. Taxonomy (NCBI): domain Eukaryota; kingdom Metazoa; phylum Arthropoda; class Insecta; order Coleoptera; family Zopheridae; genus Pycnomerus; species Pycnomerus fuliginosus. The sequence goes on along the minus strand of OZ004621.1, from coordinate 1,683,524 downwards.
AAGTATTTCAAGTGGGTGCTGGGCGTGGATATAGAGACACCGGGGTATATAATAAGAGAAGAAACGAAAAGGAGCAAGTTGAGAGTGGAGACTGGTAAAAGGGCGGTGAAATTTGAGGACAGAATGGGAGAAAGATTGGACTGCATGATATTACAGGAGTGTTGGAAGGAGAAAAGGAGAGAAAAAGAAGAATGGAAAGAAAGACAAAAATACTATGAGAGAAATGGGTACGCATGGGAAGACATAGAACGACGCAGAGAACAAGGGAGATGGATGAATGGAGCGATGTGCGAGAGAGATAGAGATATAGATATACAAGAGAGAAGAGCACGGATAAAAGAATCAAGGTATAATGCAAAGTATAAGGATATCATATGTGCGGGGCTACCAAGTTATTTGAACAGAGTGAGTGCGAAAGAAAAAAGAATGATAGCGAGATTTAGATGCGGGAATGAGGAGAGAGAAAACAGATTCTGGTTGGAAGAGGAAGGGAGAGTATGCAGAGTATGTGGAGAGGCAAGGTAGACGATAGAACATATGTTGAGAGAGTGCGAGGGGATGAGAGAAGAGGAACGGGAAAGAAAATGGATATTGAACGAAAGGGGAACAGGACTAGAATGGATGAGGGAAGTAGAGAGGCAGAGGGAAATAAGGAGAGGGGAGGGAAGAGAAGACAAAAGTGGAAGATTAAAAAGAGAAGAAGGATCTTAATTTCATTTTAAATATTTTTGTATATATAATTATATTGTAAGGGCAGGGCTCATTACAAGCCGAAAGGCAAAGTAATAAAGTATTCTATCTATCTAGTAAGAAATGGTCTGTTGCTGAAATAGATTCAAAAAAGGGCCTTTTTGCCACTAAAATGACATTTTTCGAAAAAAATGGCACAAAAGTTTTCTACTTGAAAAAAAATCAGCTATCAGAATATCATTTCAGTGATTATTTGACGAATACGATGTTGATTTGTTTTTCTTTAATTGACCATCGTAATCAGCGTTATTAATCTTCGGTATTAACAGTCAGCAGTGGTGCCGAGATAAAATAATACACCCTGTATTGTATTTTTAACTTCTACGCTCGCGAAGCAGTAGTTACTGGAATCGATCGGAAAATTCAAAAAAATCGAATCGACAAAAACCTGAAATCTTTACGTTTCAGGGTCCTGGGAAACCAAAAAAGTGGTTTTTGAAAAAGTGTCTGTGTGTCTGTCTGTGATCACGCTGTAGCTCAAACTAGTGAACGTATCGAGATGAAATTTGGCACACATATTCGGTGGGGGATTTGTAGGTGCTGATTAGAATCTGGGCCACATCGGTTCACGGAAAGTGCCTTTTTGGCACATCAACTTTAAAAATTTAAATACAAACCACCATTTTTCGCGTTACCATATCAATGCTCTTCGAATTCTGCTTCTAGGAATGTATTCACACTTGTGCCCTTTTGGCCAAAAAATGGTGCCGTGAAAAAAACCTATGCATAACTGTATATTTTTATTACCGGATTTGATAGCTGATTTTTTTTCAAGCCGAAAACCTTAGTGCCGTTTTTTCGAAAAAGGTCATTTTAGTGGCAAAAGGGCCCTTGTTTCAATTTATTTTACAAAAAAAAATATTCTTACTATCGAATTCGATAGCTGTTGCATTTTAGAAGTGAAAAACATTTGTATTTTAGATTTTAGTAAATGAGCGTCGGGTGCATCAGCCATCCAACCGCTCCGCACGCCCGACCTTGGTTAAATAAAGTTAAATGCTACAAATGCTACAAATTCTGTGAAAAAGTGGAAGTTTCTACTGTCTCCGAGACTGCCAATTTTTTAACATGGATGTTAGGGCACTGTTACAATGACAAATACACGATGCATTTTAAAAGTTACGGGATCACCCCCTAAGAATGTAAAAATAAATCATGAAATATTACCGAACTGAAACTGAAACTGAAAAGTAATATAGTTAACCATATTTCATAATGATTGTTGAATAATAACCAAGCTATAGCACGTTTAATGGAAAAGTCAATTCTCAGTCTTTTCAGTATAAATACAGGATGTTCCCTAAGTACACCACCAAACTTCAGGGGATGATTCTTCTTATTATTCTAAGATAAAAACTTCCTATGGACATATGTCCTAAAGTGCCTAGTTTCCAAGATACAGGGTGTGCAAATTTTTAAGTGTTTGCACATTTTGATTTTCCTCTTTTTTTATTTTTCCATGAGAGTGCTTAACCTAATCAAGCTTTTCAGCGTATTGGTCATTCTGATATTTAAAATTTAGATTAATTAAAGCATTGTAGTTAATCTTTATTTTTTCGAATTTACCTGCCTGCGATTAGTTTTTTCATGTTTTCTCAAAAACGGCTCAACATAAAGAAAAAATTAAAGAGGAAGCTTTTGTGCAGTTTTAACCAGTCGATAATAAATACTACCCATATTTGTAAAAAACCAGTGCCGTACCCTACTTGACGAGAATGCACCTACGCCTCTGCACTTGGTACAAAATTTTCAGTTTAAGTGGTATAAACGTAGGGGAGAGGGGGGCACATTCGGACAGTTCATTTATTTTCCCTTCTATTACTGATATTTTGTAGATTTTCTTAATTTTATTTGTGGCAGTACATAGTACTTTTGAAAGTTTTCGCAATTTAAAAAAAAATATATTTTTTTAGTATTGAAAAATCCCAGTCCGAAAGTGCCCCTCTTAGATTGTCCGAATGTACGGGGAACTGCAATATTGTGAGCACATATTTTTTGATCAATTTATAGATTAAGCTTCTGCATCAATCTCTTTGCAAATACATAATTGACAAGAAAAAAACATCGACTGGACAAAGTCTTACACATAAAGACAAAAAATTACATACCCGAACAACGAAAACACACTTTTTCTTAAAAATCGAACACGTTTCGCATTGATGTGATTCAGACTTCACGAGGAAAACTGGACATATGGCACTCCCTAACTGTGAAATTTTCAAAACTGGGTGAAATCCTATTAGCGGCAGATTCGCATTGTCCGTATGTGCCCTCGGTTCGAACGTGCCCCCCTCTCCCCTATACCAAGTTTCAACAAAATATCTTGAAGAGTTTTTGAAATATTATTAGCAAAAAACTAATTTTTTTTTGGAATTTACACACTCTATGAACTTAACGAACACCCTGTATTTGCAAGATTGAGAGGAGTAGTTTAGTAATCTCGAGCATAAAATGAACTATAAAATTGCTAAGCCAACTTTGCTGAAATCACATGCCAAAAATGTTCACTGCTTTCCCGGACTATTAATAGGTCATTTAAGCGTGACGTCATGCCGCCATGTATTACTTGAATGTCTACTGTCAGTTATGTGTCATTTATCATCCTTGTAGGTTAAAATAGCACGTGGTAAACGTGAAAGGTCCCAGATTCTGTTGACAGTAGTGACAAATGACGTATAAATGCACTAGAAATGACACAAGATCAACGCATGCGTATCATTACGGGGCCAAGCGGGCCATTATTTTAGAATTAAATTATGTGTAAATCTGTCGTTCTATCGATATTGGAAAAATAGTATAAAGGTAACTGGACTAAACTGTTTTTTATTCCCTCAAGGTCAAGGATACTAAAACCCTGGACTTTAACTTTAAACATTCCCTCAGCCGCAGGATTAAAAAACTTTTAGCCCCCTATTACTGAATATGTATACTATTTCTGAAAGTACAATAAAATGTAGATAGTCCAACCTTATTAAATTATAGTCGTTTTTTATTGTGCATAATTGCGTTAAAAAGTGACATTTCCCGTTTTTACGTGTCATGGATTGAGACAGGATTCTTGAGCCTCTTCGATGTTCAGCATCAAATATTTTAAGCTGTCCATTATTGGCTGATTTGGCAGCATATCGTAAAAATAGTCTATCGGAGTGTGAACGTTATCTAACCTTTTCGATGACGGTTCACTTGTATTAATTTTTTTCTCAAAAACAGTGCCGAATAAATCTAAACTAGACAAAATAATACGACCTTTCTTTTTTAACCTCCCCAACCCCATCACAATTTAAAAAAAATGGGAGGTTACTGCAATCACTAAAATTTTCGAATTTGAGATAGCACCAGATCTTCACGTTTTGAGGTCTCAGGAACCCAAAAAAGGGGTTTTTAAAATGTGTCTGTGTGTATGTACGTACCGTACGTTTGTACGTTCGTTTGTAATCACGCCACAGCCAAAACTACTAGACCGATTTGGCTGAAATTTGGAACATAGGCATCTCGTAACCTAACTTAGATCTGAAAAGCTTTTCGAGCCAATCGTGCAACCGGAAATGCCATTATGGCACATCAACTTTTAAATTTTAAATGCAAACCCCCATTTTTTACGTCACCATAAGGAAGACCTTCAAATTCTGCTTCTAAAAGTGTATTCATTCTTAGTGCCATTTTGACCAAAAATAAAAAAAAAATTCATTTTTATCGGACTTTAAAATCGCGGTACAGCCCAAGCCCCTGAACCGATTAGGCTGAAATTTTGCACATAGGGATTGTATTACACGTCGAAAAGCTGAACAAATTTTGAATTCAATTGACTCACGGAAAGTGCCGTTTTGGCACACCAATTTCCAAACTTAAAATTATTCTCTGATTTGACCATTAAAAACAAGTTTTTGAAAGATTTATTGTCACCATCAGAAAGGTCTTCAAATTCTGGTTTTAAATAGGACAAAATTAATTCGCATTTAGCGCTGTTTGGTTCAAAAAATCGAAATTTTATAATAACAGTAAAAATACATTATAGCCCAAATTTCTGAATCGATTTGGCTGAAATATGGTACATGGAGATTGGGTGACCCGTTGAAGACCTGAAAGGCTTTTGAAAGCAATTGGTCCACGGGAAGTCCCATTTAAGCATATCAACTTAAAATTTTAAACACAAGACCTCATTTTTTATGTCGCCATTAGAAAGGCGATCAAATTCTGGTTCTAAAAATGTGTTCGCAGTTTCGGCCATTTCAGTAGAAAATAGAGAAAAAATTGTTTCTCAATAAAAGGGAGCGGGCTGACAGTGGATGACATAAAGTGGCAGTTATTGTCAAAAAGGTGGCAAAAGATTAACCTTAAAAGGAACATATTGTCAAATGTGATGGGTGATGTCCGAGGTGATGTCGGTATTTGTCAGAAAATTGCGAAATTAGTCAAGGATTAAAAAAATTCTGTTGAATTGACTACTATCTACACAGAATACAAAGATCCACGCGATGGGGAGGTTCCAGCCGCTTCTCTGCTGCATTTTTATATTTTTTTTCAGTCCAAGATTAATCACAGATGAGGACACATAATCAATAAATTCATAAATAATGTTAATGTTTATAATAAAACATAAATGTTTAATAAATTGTTCACAAATTGTCAATGGGCCCCACTATGATAAATTCAGTGCTCCTATGCAAATTGCGGTGCCAAAGTTTTGAAAAAAGCACCACCAGCCTGAAAACCTTTATCATAGTTATTATTATTATTATTAATCATGTTTCTGTGCCCATAAACGGCCTTGGCGACCCAAAAAATACATGAAATGATGCGTCACACGGTCATATTTCGCATAGTAACAAAAGAGTTGAAAACAGCGGCCATTTTTGAAAATGGCGGCTTCAAAACGATTTCTGTTAAGTATGCAGTAAATCTAATGGGAGAACTGGCTTCAGCGTATTCCATTTACGAGAAAACGTTTGTGTTCACCTACCGACAAAAAAAATTGTATCATCAAATGCAACGTTTTTTTGTGTAGCCCTAAGACTATAAGGTTTTCGATCCGGCAATGCAGCAGCTATCGAATTCTATAATAATAATATGCCCTTTTCCTAAGAAAATTTCAAAAAGGGGCCTTTTTACCCCTAAAATGGCAATTGCACTAAGGCTTTTCATCCGACAATACGACAGCTATCAAATCCGATAGTAAGAAATGGGCTGTTGCTAAAATAGATTCAAAAAAGGGTCTTTTTGCCACTAAGATGACATTTTTCGAAAAAGATGGCACTTGACTTGATGACTTGAAAAAAAATCTGCTATCAGAATATCATTTCATTGATTATTTAACGAATATGATGTTGATTTGTTTTTCTTTAATTGACCATCGTAATCAGCGTAAAAAAATACAATTCTTTGCTACTTTAATCGATTTTGTATCTTCAGTACCTATTAACAAAGTCAGCAATGGTGCCGAGATAAAATAATACACCCTGTAGATGAACCCCCTTATCTTGCAGGTTTTAACATCGATGTTAGGGCACTGTAACAATGAAAAATACACGATGCATTTTCGTCATTTTAATACTATAATATCGCTGTGAAAAGTTACAGAATCACCCTCTAAGAATCTAAAAATAAATTTTGAAATATTACAGCTCGGTACCGAAAAAACTGAAAAGTAATGTAGTTAACCAAATCTCATGATGATCTGTGGAATTATAACCAAGTTATATAGCACGTTTAATGTAAAAGTCAATTTTCAGTTTTTTCAGTTTAAGTACAGGATGTTCCCTAAGTACACCGCCAAACTTTAGGGGGTGATTCTTCTCATTATTCTAAGACGAAAACTTCCTATGGAAATATGTGCCTAGTTTCCAAGATACAAGGGTGTGCAAAATTTTAAGTGTTTGCACATTTTGATTTTCTTCTTTTTTTGCTTTTCCATGAAAGTCCTTAACCTAATTAAGCTTTTCAGCGTATTGGTCATTCTGATATTTAAAATTTAGATTAATTAAAGCATTGTAGTTAATCTTTATTTTTTCGAATTTACCTGCCTCCGGTTAGTTTTTTCCTGTTTTCTCAAAAACGGCTCATCGTAAAGAAAAAATGAAAGATGACGCTTTTGTGCAGCTTTAACCAGTCTATAATAAATACTACTTAATCATATTTGCAAAAAACCAGTGGCGTACCCTACTTGACGGGAGAAGTATGCACCTGGTTACTTGCACCTACGCCCCTGGTACAAAATTTTCAGTTTAAGTGGTATAAACATATATCAAGTTTCAACAAAATATCTTGAAGAGTTTTTGAAATATTATTAGCAAAAAAACTAATTTTTTTTGGAATTTACACACCCTATAACTGAGAAACTAAGCACTTTAGGAAGAATCACACTCTGAAGTTTGGCGGTGATCTTAAGGAACACCCTGTATTTGCAAGATTGAGAATTAATAGTTTAGTAAATCTCGGGCATAAAATTAACTATAAAAATGCGAAACTAAGTTTGCTGAATTCACATGCACTGCTTCTTCCGACTATTAATAGGCGTGACGTCATGCCGCCATGTATGACCGTATGCGCAGTCATTTTTGACCGCCGACAGAATTTACTTGAATGTCTACTGTCAGTTATGTGTCATTTATCATCCTTGTAGGTTAAAATGGCAAATGACGTATAAATGCACTAGAAATGACAAGATCAACGCATGCGTATCATACGGGGCCAAGCGCAATAAACCTCCACCAGTGCTTTCAAGGACCTATACCCATTTTTTGTAAGACAAAATCGATTTTAACCCCCAGCAACTACTAAAGTGCCGATTTCATAATAAAAGTTGAAGGTCCCTTAAAGTTAATGTCGACTTTAAAGGGCATTTTGGCCAATCAAGAGCAGCCCTTTTCAAGCGTTGGTAGGCAAATATTTAAAGGACACTAATTTTGATTATGAAATCTACCCTAAATCAGGGAGTAAAAATTTTTGAGTTCCTATTTTGATTTTTGTATAATTATAATAATGTTGTAGGTATGTACCTACTATTATTTCAGAATTAAATTTAGTGTAAATCTGTCGTTCTATGGAAAAATAGTATAAGTAACACAGGTCTAAACTGTCTTTTATTCCCTCAAGGTCAAGGATACTAAAACCCTGGACTTTAACTTTAACATTCCCTCAGGATTAAAAAAATTTTAGCCCCCTATTACTTAATATATTCTCTATTCACGACGTTTAAAAACGGCAGTAGGCTGTGTTGGGGTGACAGAATTCACTGGGTATAGTACTCATGACATTTGTCATATTGTACGTCATGTTCTTTGTACTCAAAATTATTGTCCTTTGTTGCCAAATAGCAGAACATAAATGTCAACAAATTTCCACAAAACGCCACAAACTAAACTATCAAGAACTAATAAGGATTCTGCTTTTACTGAAGACACAATGATTTCTGTTGTTAAGCAGGGCAAGGCATGGTAAACGTAAGCATTTTGGAAATTTTAAGTCAGAGATTTGAAGAGTCCGCTTTTGTGTCAGATAACCTACAAGACTGTTTACAGAAAGCTGATTTTCACGGATTGAAATGGTTAAATATTAAATCTATGCACTGATACAAGTGTAAAGTGAGCTGGAGTCGTTATTCCTGAATCTTCATGGATGAATTGCCGTTGACTTCAAATATTTGCAACATTTCAGATCGATGGAAGGAAATTGGAATCGTGCATCTTCCCTATCAAAGTTACGAAGAAATATTTTTGCTGCAACGACGTGTTTTTGTTCGCATAACAGCATAACAGTTTTGTGTACCTACCCCAAATATATTCATGACCCGCCTATGTACCTCGCCATCAGTTAGATCAGGTCGATCTTGCTTAATTTGACGAAAACACCTAATTATTTGCTTTTTCTGTTCAATGCTTATGAGCTTTGGCATTTTTAAGACAATAACAATTAGCTTGTCAAAATCAACAATTAAATGTAAATGTGACAACACAGCTATGAGGTTCCGGCGGATAACAGCCTGGTTACTAAATAGTGACCAACATGAAAAAACCATATCATAGCCTACTGCCGTTTTAAAACGTCATGAATGGAATATACTCGTTTTTACGTGTCATGGATTTAGACAGGATTCTTGAGCCTCTTCGATGTTCAGCAACATAAACGGTTAAGATTTATGTCAAAAATGTTTTAAGCTGTCCATTACTGGCTGATTTCGCAGCCTATCGTAAAAATAGTCTATCGGAGTGTGAACGTTATCTAACCTTTTCGATGAAGGTTCACTTGTATTAATTTTTTTCTCAAAAACAGTGCCGAATAAAGCTAAACTAGACAAAAAAATACGAAGTAAACTTATAGTATCTGTTCCAATTTTAAAAATCTTACGTTTACGATTCTATTAGTTCTTAAAAATCATTGCAGCAGTGAAGGAGGAGTGACTAAATAAGAAGCAGTGATAACCGTTCGGCATTTATCTAGATTGGCTTAACTCTTTTACAGGAAATGCAGCCTTTAAAGCAATTATTTTCATCATTATCAAATAAACAACTACGCAGTCAATGATCTCCAGTGGCCTGCTGGTCACTTATTTTGAAAATATCACACTGGAAGCTAGTAAACAGTGACAATAACGTGGAGTAGAATTTGTTCCACTTTCACTCGCAGCGTAATTTCTTTGATTACACGGTCAGTCGGTTTCTTGCAGTATTTCGACAAAAAACTTTTTCGTTATACTTACATCATCGATGATGTAGTCTAGGTTAAGAATATCGTTCTGGAAGCACTCCGACATCCATTTGGCACAAATATCCTTATAAGTAAAGTATTCGTAGTTATGATAAACAGTCATATTTTGGATGATATCATCCAACAGTCTCAATTCTTTCCAAACAGCCGCACGGAGAAGGTTCTTGTTGCCATCCTTGGAGGTGACGATGACCCGGCCGAAACGACCTGAAATTTCAGTGTCAGTAGAACGATCCCACGAGACCTCATTCCCACCTGCTCGCGTTATCCTGGCGACGTTAAAATTCGTCGTGTAATTCACTTTGAAGAAGCTTTCCACTACTGCCCTTTCGATTTTTCCGTTCCCGTTCAAAGGGCTGAACAAATATTCGGGATCGATGTTGTTGTGGACTCTCTGGAACCCCGTAATTCCCAGAGCGGTCAACAGGACCGGGACTATCAGGAAGTATCCAGGATGATTTCCAACCACAAGCCCCAATTTGTAGAAGGATTTGTTCAAGAGGTCGTCCACGATTCTTAAGCCCACCATCTGGAACGAAAATTATGATATTTGCGCCTTGTTTCCTCAAGTAATTCGTCTAATGAGAAAGTCTATTCAATGTAAATTTGCGCGACAAAGATAACTTTCACGGTGTTTTGGTAACGAAATTTTGCAGTAAAAACTAACTCTTTAGTTTTTCACGTCAAAGGCCAGGGCCGGATTAACCATGAGGCGCTCGAGACGTGAACCATAATAATGATTTTTAAAGGGAAGTGGAAATATTGCAGAAAAAACTTGAAAATTGTCCGGGAAGCGAACCCGGAATCTGCCGCTTTCCAGGCGGAAGCCTTGCTAATAATATGAATACTCCCAATAACAGGAGTTGTTAAATAATCGTTTGAATAAAAGTTTTGTCAAGATCTATCCATTACCGACTGAGAAAATTGAATACAAATTGACGAAAATCTGGCTTAAAAGTTAAATTTATTTCAAATTATCAAAGATATGTAATTTAGAGGGTTCAGAACGAGAGAAGACCGATTCGGTTGTAAAATTATGGAAAAATTCTTACTTTCCTTACTAAATTGCACCCAAACTAAGCGATTGGGGTTTTTTCCAGATCCGTGCATTGCCGACTGAGATAATTGCATTTTTTCTGTGAAAATTGACCAAAAACCTTGCTTGAAACATATATTTAGTTCAAATTGTCAAAAATATGTAATTTGTAGGGTTCAGAATGAGAAAAAACTGACTCGGCGCAAAACTATGAGAAAACCAAAAAACCAAGGTGGCCATGTCTGGAATAGAAAATATCGTAGACCCCCGGTGTTACGCCTCTTCTCTTACTAAATCGTGCCCCACTAAGCGACTGGTGAAGGTTTTGTCAAGATCCATCTATTGCCGTCCGAGAAAATGTTTTTTTTCTGTAAAAATTGACGAAAACTTTGCTTAAAAGCTAAATTTACTCAAAATTATCAAAAATATGTAATTTAGAGGGTTCAGAATGAGGAAAGACTGAGTCGGTTCCAAAATTATGGAAAAATCAAAAAATTAGGGTGGCCATGCCCGGAGTAAGACTCATCGTAGACCCCACGTGTTACCCCTCTTTCCTTACTAAATCGCACACAACTAAGCGATTGATCAAGGTTTTATCAAGATCCATCCATTACCGACTGAGAAAGTTGAATTTTTCATGTAAAAATTTACGAAAATCTGACTTAAAAGCTAAATTTGCTACAAATTATCAAAGACATGTAATTTAGAGGGTTCAGAAAGAAAGAAAACTGATTCGGTTACAAAATTATAGGAAAATCTAAAATCAAGGTGGCCATGTCCAGAGTAAAAATCATCGTAGACACCACTTGTGACACCTCTTTCCTTACTAAATCATACCCAACTAAGTGATTGGTGAAGGTTTTGGGAAGATCCATCTATTGCCGGCTCAGAAAATAAATTTTTTTATGTAAGAATTGACGAAAATCTTGCTTAAAAGCTAAATTTTCATAATATGATAGAAAAAATATGTAGTTTAGAGGGTTTAGAACGAGAAAAGACCGATTTGGTTGCAAAATTATGTAAAACTCAATAAATCAAGATGGCCATGCCCTCTATAAAAAATATCTTGAATAGTTTTTTTTTCTGTAAAAATTGAATAAAACTTTGCTTAAAAGCTAAATTGACTCAAAATTATCAAAAATATGTAATTTAGAAGGTTCAGAATGAGAAGAGACTGAGTCGGTAGCAAAATTATTGAAAAATCAAAAAATCAAGGTGGCCATGACCGGAGTAAGACTCATCGTAGACCCCACATGTCACCCCTCTTTCCTTACTAAATCGCATCCAACTAAGCGATTGGTGAAGCTTTTGTCAAGATCCATCCATTACCGACTGAGAAAATTGAATTTTTCATGTAAAAATTGACGAAAATCTGGCTTAAAAGCTAAATTTGCTACAAATTATCAAAGACGTGTAATTTAGTGGGCTCTGAATGAAAAAAAAATGATTCGGTTGCAAAATTATGGGAAAATCAAAAGTCGAGGTAGCCATGCCCCTAGTAAAAATTATCGTCTGGCTTAAAAGCTAAATTAATTTCAAATTATGAAAGAAATGTGATTTAGAGGGTTCAGAAAGAAAGAAAACTGATTCGGTGACAAAATTATAGGAAAATCTAAAATCAAGGTGGCCATGTCCGGAGTAAAAATTATCGTAGACCCCACTTGTGACCCCTCTCTCCTTACTAAATCGCGCCCAACTAAGCGATTGGTGAAGCTTTTGTTAAGATCCATCCATTACCGACTGAGAAAATTGAATTTTTCATGTAAAAATTGACGAAAATCTGACTTAAAAGCTAAATTTGCTACAAATTATCAAAGACATGTAATTTAGAGGGTTCAGAAAGAAAGAAAACTGATTCGGTTACAAAATTATAGGAAAATCTAAAATCAAGGTGGCCATGTCCGGAGTAAAAATCATCGTAGACCCCACTTGTGACACCTCTTTCCTTACTAAATCATACCCAACTAAGCGATTGGTGAAGGTTTTGGGAAGATCCATCTATTGCCGGCTCAGAAAATTGATTTTTTTATGTAAGAATTGACGAAAATCTTGCTTAAAAGCTAAATTTTCATAAAATGATAAAAAGAAATATGTAGTTTAGAGGGTTCAGAACGAGAAAAGACCGATTTGGTTGCAAAATTATGTAAAACTCAATAAATCAAGATGGCCATGCCCTCTGTAAAAAATATCTTAAATGGTTTTTTTTTCTGTAAAAATTGACTAAAACTTTGCTTAAAAGCTAAATTGACTCAAAATTATCAAAAATATGTAATTTAGAAGGTTCAGAATGAGAAGAGACTGAGTCGGTAGCAAAATTATTGAAAAATAAAAAAATCAAGGTGGCCATGACCGGAGTAAAAATTATCGTAGACCCCACTTGTGACCCCTCTTTCCTTACTAAATCGCACCCAACTAAGCGAATGGTGAAGCTTTTGTCAAGATCCATCTATTACCGGCTGAGAAAATTGAATATTTTATGTAAAAAATTACGAAAATCTTGCTAAAGAGTTAAATTTAGGTACATAAAATTATCAAAAATATGTAATTCATAGGGTTCAGAATGAGAAAAGATCGATTCAGTTGCAAAAGTATGGAAAAATGAATAATCAAGTTGGCCATGCCCTTAGTAAAAATTATCCTAGACTCCACTTGTTACCCCTCTTTCCTTACTAAATCGCACCCAACTAAGCGATTGGCGAAGGTTTTTTCAGGATCCATCCATTACTGACTGTGGAAAGTGATTTTTTTTTGTAATATTGAAGAAAACCTTGCCTGAAAAGTAAACTAAACTTAAATTTCCCTAACATTTTCAAAAATATGTATTTAAAGAATTCGGATGTTAAATCACTGATCTTGCTGCAAAATTATGGAAAATATTTAGCGTTTCAGGCCCTTAACCGGCACTGTCGAAGGCTGAGTAAAAAACATGTTAACGCTTAAAACCTCAGAACAGAAGGATATTCCTTGATTTTTTTCTGCCGGTGACACAATCCACGTAACAAGGAAGTATAACGTTGCACTTGTTGCAAATCTGCAAGAATGCTTTGAAAATTAAGATGCATGCCCGAGCACGCTCTGCACTAATTATGGTGCACCTTGCAAAACAAATTAAAACAAAGCCAATCCGTTACTTCCTACGCACGGATAAAAAAGCGCTCGATTAACTCGGAACGGAATTTACAATAAGAACCATCACGTTTTTTTCGGGTTGCTCTCTTGACGCTCTGTTAAAGTCGCTCAGTGGTCCCGCCTTAAGATATGGGTTACCTGGCCGAAATAACCTGCGTTCCGCTTTAAAAATGAAGCCAAGGGCCCTGACGCATGCAAACTTATTATTCCCCAATCATCCTTAAGTTTCGTCAATGAAGACACGACACGAATGCGTTATGGATGACGAAATTTATGCAAATTGTTGATATGATGGTCAGTGGATTTATGCTGAGCGTGGTAGAACATAATTAGAAAAATTTTAATTGTAGGATCCGGTTTGTGGGTCAGTTTCGAGAAAATCTCTTGCAGGTGTCCGCCCGATACCTGAACCATTATATTATCCCCTAAAAGCTTCTACCTGGGCCTTTAAATCAATTTTCTTAGTAGCCATACATTACCCCAATCTTATCTTTTAAAAGCCGTTCCTAGAATCTTCAAGTAACAGTTTAACAGTTTTGTTTTGGTCCGACAATAGAGAATATTTATAATGTTTCCGTCAACTTTCACAAGAAATCGATGCGATCTTCGCCGTCCTTACGCAAATTATTATTAAATCGTAATGGTAACCCTCGGACGCGGATATTTTGCAAAGTTTTCGAAACACATTGTCGATTATTAGCATCCGAGGAAAAATGCTGCACACAATGTCATTTTGCTTTCGAATGCCCACAGCCTGCAATTAGATCAGAGTTTACTGCAAAGTGATTGTTTCGTAGGTAAATGCGAAAATCTCATTTACAAGGTAATCGGGTTTTCCGTTTTTATTTAACCGCAAGTAGGGTGAGTATTATTGCAAGTACCGAAGGAAAAGACATTCTTTGGCTTGGAAATTTCAATAAGTAGAAGATTAAGGGTGGACATTTATGGTTTGAAATTTGAAAAATGTTATAAAATTGACAGAAACAGTTGGTTCTTTCTACTATTCCTCATTCTCAAGTCACGTCTTTTGGAAAAAAAGTGTCAATAGATGGATTGGACAGGGTTGGGCGTGTTCATGGACGTGCTGAATTATTGTGGTTGTGATTTCAAGGTGTAAAACAGGCCGAATTAATAATTTATTATTAACACGATTTTGATGGACTAGTGATTTTATCTTTATCTAACCAAATTTATTAAAAATCTCATGGAATTATGAGAATACCGACCAATATCACATGCTTATTAGATAGAATACTTTATTACTTTGCCTTTCGGCTTGTAATGAGCCCTGCCCTTACAATATAATTATATATACAAAAATATTTAAAATGAAATTAAGATCCTTCTTCTCTTTTTAATCTTCCACTTTTGTCTTCTCTTCCCTCCCCTCTCCTTATTTCCCTCTGCCTCTCTACTTCCCTCATCCATTCTAGTCTTGTTCCCCTTTCGTTCAATATCCATTTTCTTTCCCGTTCCTCTTCTCTCATCCCCTCGCACTCTCTCAACATATGTTCTATCGTCTCTCTTGCCTCTCCACATACTCTGCATACTCTCCCTTCCTCTTCCAACCAGAATCTGTTTTCTCTCTCCTCATTCCCGCATCTAAATCTCGCTATCATTCTTTTTTCTTTCGCACTCACTCTGTTCAAATAACTTGGTAGCCCCGCACATATGATATCCTTATACTTTGCATTATACCTTGATTCTTTTATCCGTGCTCTTCTCTCTTGTATATCTATATCTCTCGCACATCGCTCCATTCATCCATCTCCCTTGTTCTCTGCGTCGTTCTATGTCTTCCCATGCGTACCCATTTCTCTCATAGTATTTTTGTCTTTCTTTCCATTCTTCTTTTTCTCTCCTTTTCTCCTTCCAACACTCCTGTAATATCATGCAGTCCAATCTTTCTCCCATTCTGTCCTCAAATTTCACCGCCCTTTTACCAGTCTCCACTCTCAACTTGCTCCTTTTCGTTTCTTCTCTTATTATATACCCCGGTGTCTCTCTATCCACGCCCAGCACCCACTTGAAATACTTTTCCTGTACTCTCTCCACTTCCTCTTGTTCTTCCCACCCCCATATTTCTGCCCCATTCATCAACATACTCTTCACTAAACTATCAAACATCATTCCCCTCCTCTTAAAATCATGCCCAAACTTTCGCTCTCCTATTCCCTAGACCATTCGTACCACCTTATTTGCTTTTTTAACCAGTTCTGTTACATGCGCTCTCGTTGTGTTTCTTTCATTAAATACATACCCTAAATATTTGAATTCTCTTTCTTGCTCTATTATGCTCCCGTTCCACTTCCATTCACTTTCTTTTGCCTTCCCTCTTCTTTTCCTGAAAACCATTATCTTGGTTTTTTCCACATTTACTTCCAACTTTTTTCTCTTCATATACTTCTCTGCAATTCTTATCATTTCTCTCATCCCTCTCTCGTCATTCGCTACAATCACCAGGTCATCCGCATGCGCCAAACACCACACTTTCTCTTTGCCCACCACAATCCCTCCTGCCTGCCCCTTTTGGAACACATCATCAATATCATTTATAAAAATGGTAAACAGCGTTGGGCTGAGTGGGCACCCCTGTCTTACACCTTTTCTCGTCCAAAAACATTCGCTCTCTATTCCATTCACTCTAACTACATTCTTTGTCTCCTTATATATTTCTTTT
This sequence comes from Pycnomerus fuliginosus, assembly GCA_963924575.1. Taxonomy (NCBI): domain Eukaryota; kingdom Metazoa; phylum Arthropoda; class Insecta; order Coleoptera; family Zopheridae; genus Pycnomerus; species Pycnomerus fuliginosus. The sequence continues at coordinate 1,667,226 of OZ004621.1, read as the reverse complement.
ATACTTCTTACCAGGTTCCCATTCAATCCTATTTCTCTCATGTGCTCCCACAATCTTCCCCTGTCTACACTATCAAACGCTGCTTTGAGGTCCACGAACAACGCGTACATCTTCCCGTTCTTCTTTTTTATTTCTCTTCTTGCTATATGGTTTAATATGTACACGTTGTCCATGGTACCCCTCCCCATTCTGAAACCTGCCTGGCCATCTGGCAAGCTCTTCATCCGTTCTAATTCCCCTTTCATTCTGTCCCCTAGTATCATTGCATACAATTTGTATAATGTATTCAGGAGGGTTATTCCCCGGTAATTCTTTACTTCTTTTGCATCTCCTTTCTTGTATATAGGACAGATTACGCCCTCTTTCCATTGCCGGGGAAATCCCCCTCCCTTCCACACTCCATTCAAAATCTCTACTACTCTGTCTATCACCTCTTCCGTACTGTAAATCCACGCTTCATTTCTTATCCCATCCCTTCCCGGTGCTTTCTCTTTTTTCAGTTTTTCTATCTGCCTCTTCACTTCTTCTTTTGTTATCTCGGTACTTTCTATGTCATGTTCCTTCTCTCTGTCTTCTTCTACCCCTCCTTTTTCTTCTTCTCCCTCTAACAACTCTACGAAATGCCTTCTCCATTCTTCTATCTCTATCTTTCCCATTTCATCTTCTCCCCTTTCTCTCCTCTCTTGGTTTATGTATTTCCAAAGACAAAATTGCACGAATTTGGCCAATTTAACGTTCGAGGGGTTGCAAAATTGTGAAGGGGGATGAAAAGTTAAGGGGGTGAAAAGTGACTGTAGTAAAGTATAACTTTCGAAAATTACACTAAAAAGAAGCGGTCTGCGGAAATTTTGCTTTTTGTGGGTTCACATATCGAGGTTAGGGGTGTTAGTAGCCTAAGGATTGGTTTTAGGTTGAAGACTCATAAGACCTTTTTTCAATGATTAACGAAGTCTTTTGAACCCTGTGATTTAATACAACACTTATCTGAAGAAATTTCCAGTTTCAACCCTTAAATTTAACCCCCTTTGTTAGATCGTAATGAAAATTTGCTCATCCACCTACAATGTCACTGTAGATTAGAACACCAAATCCTGCATTGATACGTCGAACAGTTTTTAAGTTCTGGTATTTTTGTGTTTCCGCATATTAGGGGTTGTAGCGCCTTTGAAGGTGCTTTTTTGCAAAGTATGAATAACACCTTTTTTAAATCATTAACGGTAAGCTATCGAATGACGCTAATTTCGACCAATACTTATAGATCGGAATTGTGGGTTACAACCCCTAATTTCCACCCCCTTGGTCCGATATGACCCAAAAGCAATCCCCGCCTTACTTTTAGGGCACAAAGCCGTATAGTAAATTTGATCTCGACACCTCATTCAATGTTCTCAAGTTATCCGACGTTTTGTATTTCTGCATGTTAGGGGTTGTAGCGCCTTTAAGGGTGGTTTTTGGTAAAATATGATTAACACCTTTTTTGAATCATTAACGGAAAGCTATCGAATGACGCCAATTTCGACCGATACTTATTAAGCAGCATTTTAAGTTACAACCCCCAATTTCCACCCCCTCCTTCCGATTTTCCGAAAAAAACATCCCCTGTAAGGTTTCATCGAAATATATGTGTATGTTGAATTTCAGATGGATGCGTGCAACACTTGCGGAGTTATTACTTTTTTTGAGATTTTCATCCCCTAAATTTCATCCCCCAACTAGGGACCCCCTCACGTTCAATAGACTTGAAGGTCGAACATGCGCACCAAGTTTCAGTAAGATACCTTCAGCAGTTCTCGAGTTATAGCAATTAATAGATTTTCAGTTTCAATCCCCTAAGATTTCACCCCTTTATGATTTACAGGGTGAATTTATTTTTCCGCTGTTACATAACTCTTTGTGTATTTGCTTACTTCGGTTGTTCATAAATAAGTCAATAGAATTTCAGTAAAAATAAATAAAACCTATTTAACCACTGACAAAGCGTTAGGGGTTGTTAGTAGCCTAGGGGTTGATTTTAGGTTGAAAACTCATAAGACTTTTTTCAATGGTTGATAGAAATCTATCGAACCCCGTAATTTTATACTACCATTTACTTGAAGAAATTTCAAGTTTCAACCCCTAAATTTCATCCCCTTTATTGGATGTTAGTAAAAATTCGTCCATCCCCCTCCAGAGTCACTGAAAATTACCGCATCAAATTCTGCGTTGATACGCTGAGTGGTTGTTGAGTTCTCGTATTTTTGTATTTTTGCATGTTAGGGGTTGTAGCGCCTTTAAGGGTGGTTTTTCGTAAAATATGAGTAACACCTTTTTTGAACCATTAACGAAAAGCTATCGAATAACGCCAATTTCGACCAATACTTATTAAGCAAAATTTTGAGTTACAACCCCAAATTTCCACACCCTCAATCCGAGTTTGCGGAAAAAACATCCCCCGTAAGGTTTCATCGAAATATATGTGTGTGTTGAGTTTTAGATAGATGCGTGCAACCCTCGCGGAATTATCACATTTTTTGTGATTTTCATCCCCTAAATTTCATCCCCCGAAATTGGCACCCCTCTCACTTTCAACGGACTTGAAGGAAGAACATGCATACCAAGTTTCAGTAAGATAGCTCCAGTAGTTCTCGAGTTATTGCAATTAATAGTTTTTCGGTTTTTCACCCCTAACTCCCACCCCCTTGGTCCGATATGGCCCAAAAGCAATCCCCGCCTTACTTTTTGGGAGGCAAAGCCGTATACCAAGTTTCAGCTCGATATCTCAATCGGTTCTCAAGTTATCTGACGGACAGGCTGAGGAGCCAACGAGCGAGCGAGCGAGCGAGCGAATAAGCTAAGACAAGAGTACCTCCGCATTCTGCTACGGCACTAAAACCCGATTGTGTGACTAGTGTTAATCTTCTTGGCGAAAGATTATAAAATTGCACTTACTATCCTTATACAGACTGTCTTAGGACGCTCGCAATTCCTTTTAGTGCCGTAGCAGAATGCGGAGGTACTCTTGTCTTAGCTTATTCGCTCGCTCGCTCGATCGCTCCTCAGTCTGTCCGTCGGATAACTTTAGAACGGATCGAGATATCGAGCTGAAACTTGGTAGGCAGCTTCGTCTCCCGAAAAGTAAGGCGGGGATTGCTTTTGGGCCATATCGGACCAAGGGGGTGGGAGCTAGGGGTGAAAAACCGAAAAACTACTAATTGCAATAACTCGAGAACTAGTGGAGATATCTTGCTGAAAATTAGTATGCACGTTCGACCTTCAAGTCTGTTGAAAGTGAGGGGGTGCCAATTTCGGGGGATGAAATTTAGGGGATGAAAACCACAAAAAATATGATAACTCCGCAAGGGTTGCACGCAGCTGTCGGAAACTCAACGTACACACATATATCGGTGAAATCTTGTGGGGGATGCGTTTTTTCGTAAAATCGAACAAATGGGGTGGAAATTAGGGGTAGCAACTCGAAATTCCGCTTAATAAGTACTAGTCGAAATTGGCGTCATTCGATAGCTTTCCATTAATTATTCAAGAAAGGTGTCATTCATATTTTGCGAAAAACCACCCTTATAGGCGCTACAACCCCTAACACGCAGAAACACAAAAATACGAGAACTCAAAAACTACTCAACGTATCAAGGCAGAATTTGGTTTGTGAATTTCCAGTGACATTATAGGTGGATGGACAAATTTTCAAAAATATCTAACAAAGGGGATGAAATTTAAGGGTTGAAACTTGAAATTTCTTCAAGTAAATGGTAGCCTAAAATTACGGGGTTCGATAGATTTCGGTCAACTATTGAAAAAAGGTCTTATGAGTTTTCAATCTAAAACCAACCCCTGGGCCATTAACCACCCCTAACTCTTTGCAAGTCGATAATTATATTTTATTTATTTTTTCTGAAACCCTATTGGTTTATTTATGAACAACTGAAGTCAGTAAATACGCAAGGAGTTATGTCACACCGGAAAAATAAACTCACCCCTGTAAATCATAAAGGGGTGAAATCATGAGGTGTTGAAAACATGAATCTACAAATTACCTTAATTTTTAAACGAATTGGGTTAGGGTGGTGAAATTGAAAACACAACTTCCTTTAGGGCATGTGGGGGTGGTGAAATAGGGGGTTGGAGTTTAGGGTTTGAAACGTCCATAAAGCCCTGTAATTTGACACAGAGAAGCAATATCTTCTGCGAAACTGTGACATTTTACACACTGCATCTTCGAGAAGGGAAGATCGAATTTTAGGAGAAAATTATCGAAGGGGATGAAAGTTAGGGGTGGAAACTCGAATTTTCAATGAAGAATGTATAGTTGAAAATATTACCATTCGATAGCTTTTTTGAAAAAACATGTCAAAGTTCGAGTCACACATCTACAGGACCTATTTTATTGTCGTTTAATAAATTTTTCTCGCAACGATGGAAAAAGTTGCTGCTCTTTTTTGTGATTTTTCTCCATTCGTTTTAGCTAATTTGGTAAATTAGACTTAAGTACATACAAATTAGAAAAAAAATGCTTTTATCAAAAAAATTTATGTTTATTATATTTTTGAAAAGCTAATTTTTTTGTATATATAATGGTGTTAAAATTCAATAGGTAAGAAAAATGCCAAAATATAAAAGTCCCAAGTTTCATTTAAATAGCATTATTCGTTAGGAAGCAATTAATTTTTCTTTAAAATGGCAATTTTAGTATTTTTTGGAATAACTCGGAAACTAATCAAAATATGGGGGAATATTCTTCATATTCTTAATCAGCAAGAAATAGCGTAACTTTTGCCTAATGGAAACTACCCTGATCTCGTATGATTTCAGAGATACCAATGGTGAGCATCGAAAAATTAACCACCCTAGTTCTCAATTTCTAAAAGAGTTACCTACCTACCAATTGCACCGTTTAAGCTTAAAGTTTTTGCCTATGGCAAATGTGGACTAACCCGTTTTAGACACCGGGTGTCACGCGAAAACCGAGACAACTTTTTTATTTATTGTCCGATTTGATCATCAAAAAGCAGATGATTTTGTTACAAAAATGCTACAAGATGGCTTTGGTCTCGATTTTTTTTAACAACCTCAAATCTTTTTATTTCAAATGGGAACCTATAGGTCCTTTAAGGCACTGGTGGGGGTTTATTGCGCTTGGCCCCGTATGATACGCATGCGTTGATCTAGTGTCATTTCTAGTGCATTTATACGTCATTTGTCAATACTGTCAACAGAATCTGGGACCTTTCACGTTTACCACGTGCTATTTTAACCTACAATGATGATAAATGACACATAACTGACAGTAGACATTCAAGGAAATTCTGTCAGCGGTCAAAAAATGACTGCGCATACGGCCATACATGGCGTCATGACGTCACGCTTACAGGACCTATATTGGCTTTGCTTTAAAAAATTTTCAAAATTCTTACGAAAATGCACTTTGATCTTGCAATGTTTAATGTTATCGAAATAAAAAAGTTGTTCGATTTGAAAAAATCAAAGAATACTAGTAGATTCACGGATCACATGAAACTTTTGTGATTCGAAAGAATTGCAAGAGTGAAGCGCGTATTTTTTTGCAGCAAAACCAACTTGTTAGATATTGCTGAATCCAGAAAAAAATCTTCTACCTGCAGTGACTAAAAAAATATAGGTCGCAATGTGAAATAAAAAAGTACACTATCGTTTGAAGTTAAAGACGCGGGTGGCTAAAAAAATCGGGATCATAGTCATTTTGCAGTATTCATACATTCAAATCGGATAATAAATAATAAAGTTCGGCTTTTTTGCGTGACCCCCTTTATATTACAAAGCTACTGCTAATGCGAAATTTGGATTGTTGTATCTTGTTACCTAATAAGGAACTCATTTCTGCTTGATCCACTTACATTTTTTATACAATCATACTTACAAATAGATTTTGAGAATTATTGGAGCCTGGAAGTTTTGGAAAAAATGTGTCGTCTGACACCCTGTATGAAGCATTTGGTGGCGAAGGAAAAAAAGAAAAAAAAAGATCTACCATCTACTGTTACAAACAGATTGACACAAAAGCCTGAATTCCTCGTAACGCACACGGCGAGAACATTTTTCTTAATAAATTCCTTTGATTGCGTTTTTAGTGCCGTAGCAGAATGCGGAGGTACTCTTGTCTTAGCTTATTCGCTCGCTCGCTCGCTCGCTCCTCAGTCTGTCCGTCAGATAACTTGAGAACGGATTGAGATATCGAGCTGAAACTTGGTATACGGCTTTGCCTCCCAAAAAGTAAGGCGGGGATTGCTTTTGGGCCATATCGGACCAAGGGGGTGGGAGTTAGGGGTGAAAAACCGAAAAACTATTAATTGCAATAACTCGAGAACTACTGGAGCTATCTTACTGAAACTTGGTATGCATGTTCTTCCTTCAAGTCCGTTGAAAGTGAGAGGGGTGCCAATTTCGGGGGATGAAATTTAGGGGATGAAAATCACAAAAAATGTGATAATTCCGCGAGGGTTGCACGCATCCATCTAAAACTCAACATACACATATATTTCGATGAAACCTTACGGGGGATGTTTTTTCCGCAAACTCGGATTGAGGGTGTGGAAATTTGGGGTTGTAACTCAAAATTTTGCTTAATAAGTATTGGTCGAAATTGGCGTTATTCGATAGCTTTTCGTTAATGGTTCAAAAAAGGTGTTACTCATATTTTACGAAAAACCACCCTTAAAGGCGCTACAACCCCTAACATGCAAAAATACAAAAATACGAGAACTCAACAACCACTCAGCGTATCAACGCAGAATTTGATGCGGTAATTTTCAGTGACTCTGGAGGGGGATGGACGAATTTTTACTAACATCCAATAAAGGGGATGAAATTTAGGGGTTGAAACTTGAAATTTCTTCAAGTAAATGGTAGTATAAAATTACGGGGTTCGATAGATTTCTATCAACCATTGAAAAAAGTCTTATGAGTTTTCAACCTAAAATCAACCCCTAGGCTACTAACAACCCCTAACGCTTTGTCAGTGGTTAAATAGGTTTCATTTATTTTTACTGAAATTCTATTGACTTATTTATGAACAACCGAAGTAAGCAAATACACAAAGAGTTATGTAACAGCGGAAAAATAAATTCACCCCTGTAAATCATAAAGGGGTGAAATCTTAGGGGATTGAAACTGAAAATCTATTAATTGCTATAACTCGAGAACTGCTGAAGGTATCTTACTGAAACTTGGTACGCATGTTCGACCTTCAAGTCTATTGAACGTGAGGGGGTCCCTAGTTGGGGGATGAAATTTAGGGGATGAGAATCTCAAAAAAAGTAATAACTCCGCAAGTGTTGCACGCATCCATCTGAAACTCAACATACACATATATTTCGATGAAACCTTACAGGGGATGTTTTTTTCGCAAAATCGGAAGGAGGGGGTGGAAATTGGGGGTTGTAACTTAAAATGCTGCTTAATAAGTATCGGTCGAAATTGGCGTCATTCGATAGCTTTCCGTTAATGATTCAAAAAAGGTGTTAATCATATTTTACCAAAAACCACCCTTAAAGGCGCTACAACCCCTAACATGCAGAAATACAAAACGTCGGATAACTTGAGAACATTGAATGAGGTGTCGAGATCAAATTTACTATACGGCTTTGTGCCCTAAAAGTAAGGCGGGGATTGCTTTTGGGCCATATCGGACCAAGGGGGTGGAAATTAGGGGTTGTAACTCACAATTCCGATCTATAAGTATTGGTCGAAATTAGCGTCATTCGATAGCTTACCGTTAATGATTTAAAAAAGGTGTTATTCATACTTTGCAAAAAAGCACCCTCAAAGGCACTACAACCCCTAATATGCGGAAACACAAAAATACCAGAACTTAAAAACTGTTCGACGTATCAATGCAGGATTTGGTGTTCTAATCTACAGTGACATTGTAGGTGGATGAGCAAATTTTCATTACGATCTAACAAAGGGGGTTAAATTTAAGGGTTGAAACTGGAAATTTCTTCAGATAAGTGTTGTATTAAATCACAGGGTTCAAAAGACTTCGTTAACCATTGAAAAAAGGTCTTATGAGTCTTTAACTTAAAACGAACCCTTAGGCTACTAACAACCCCTAACCCTGATATGTGAACCCACAAAAAGCAAAATTTCCGCAGACCGCTTCTTTTTTAGTGTAATTTTCTAAAGTTCTACTTTACTACAGTCACTTTTCACCCCCTTAACTTTTCATCCCCCTTCACAATTTTGCAACCCCTCGAACGTTAAATTGGCCAAATTCGTGCAATTTTGTCTTTCTTCGGTAATAAATTTTACTCTTTTGGATAATATTTACATTTTTCACTTTTTCAACCCCCTCGCAATATTTCAACCCTCCAAGGGCTAAATTTGCATAATCGTCTTATTTTTGTATTATTTTCTGTAATTCTACTTAACTTGGGTTAATTTTCAACCTCTTTGACTTTTCATCCCCCTTTACAATTGTTCAACCCCCTAAGCACACATTTTACTAAATTCAATATTTCAACCCTCCAAGGGCTAAATTTGCATAATTGTCTTATTTTTGTATTATTTTCTGTAATTCTACTTAACTTGGGTTAATTTTCACCCTCTTTGACTTTTCATCCCCCTTTACAATTTTTGAACCCCCTAAGCACCCATTTTACTAAATTCGTCCAATTTAGTTTTTTCTTTGGCCATAAGTTGAATTTATATAAGTAGCTTGTGTTTTCCTTTTTCACTTTTTCCACCCCACTCGCAATATTTCAACCCCCCAGAAGAAACATAAAAATACCAGAACTTAAAAACTGTTCCACGTATCAATGCATCAGGATTTCGTGTTCTAATTTATAGTGACATTGTAGGTGGATGAGCAAATTCTCATTACAATCTAACAAAGGGGGTGACTTAAGATAAATGTTGGTATTAAATCACAGGGTTCAAAAGACTTCATTAACCATTGAAAAAAGGTCTTATGAGCCTTTAACTTAAAACGAACCCTTAGGCTACTAACAACCCCTAACCCTGATATGTGAACCCACGAAAAGCAAAATTTCCGCAGACCGCTTCTTTTTCGTGTAATTTTCGAAAGTTCTACTTTACTACAGTCATTTTTCACCCCCTTAACTTTTCATCCCCCTTCACAATTTTGCAACCCCTCGAACGTTAAATTGGCGAAATTCGTGCAATTTTGTCTTTCTTCAGTAATAAAGTTTACTCTTTTGGATAATATTTACATTTTTCACTTTTTCAACCCTCTCGCAACCTCGCAATATTTCAACCCTTTAAGGGTTAAATTTGCATAATTGCCTTATTTTTATGGTATTTTCTGTAATTCCAGTTAACTTCAGTTAATTTTCACCCCTTTGACTTTTCATCCCTCTTTACAATTTTTCAACTCGCTAAGCACCCATTTTACTAAATTCGCCTAATTTAGTTTTTTTCTTTGGCAATAAGTTGAATTTATATAGTTTATGTTTTCCTTTTTCACTTTTTCCAGCCCAATCGCAATATTTCAACCCCACAGAAGCTAAATTTGCATAATTGCCTTATTTTCGTGTTATTTTCTATAATTCTACTTAACTACGGTCAATTTTCACCCCCTTTGACTTTTCATTCCCCTTTACAAATTTTCAACCCTCTAAGCACCCATTTTGCTAAATTCGCCTAATTTCGTTTTTCTTTGGCCATAAGTTGAACTTATACATATAGCTTATGTTTACCTTTTTCACTTTTTGTTAACTCTCTACTGTTTAATTATGTACGGCCAATTTTCATAATTTCGTCTTTTTAACACCACTGTGCGTCTGCGGAGGCACTACTACTAGGTGCAGATTTATAAAATCTGCACCCGACTCCACCAGTAAATTCAGCTCGCCCCTACATACACATTAACAAGGTAAACATCTACAGGGACACACATCGCATTGATATACATCTTTCGTTGGCTTTTATTGGAATGCTCATCTTCCGTCTGTTGCTCTATAACTGTAATATTTTGCTATATGCAAGTGCAATAATTGCGATTTTGCACTCGTTTTCCTTTCTCTTGCTACTTTTATGCTTTAATTTAAATTATTTCATTTGTATTCAAGAATTCCCCAGTACGTTACTGGTAGGATAATTGTTCCTTTCTATTGAATTCATGATTGAACTGTTCCTATCGATTGATTTGGAAAATAATTGAAAGAAATAGCCTGGAAATAGTGACTTAAGTCTTCTTAAAACTTTCTATATCTATTTATTTCTAGAAAAAACGAAATTTTTGGATCCACTAGGAAGATAATTAAGCATTTTTACAGTAAGTGACCTTATCAAATCTAAAATTGGCACAAGAACAGTTCATCATTATATTTCCAGACAGAAAATTGCTGCTGCCATAATTCATCAAAGCGCTTCGATCTAATTTCATCGCTGATTAGCTCCTTATCATCTGTTAAACGATAAAAGAGAGCTATCATCACAAATATATGGTTGAAGAATTATAAAGCAACAGCTGCAGTTTTAATAAATCAATTTTCTTAACTTTCGTAACAATTTCGCAAACGTCCATGTCCAACATTATCGGTTTACATATTAATTAAAACCATGTTTTACCAACCGTAAATATTCTCTAGTTGATATTTTCCCAAATGGTTATAAAACGCGGTTGCAATTTGCAATGAAACTTTCCTTTTGTGGAGGCCTTTACGACACACTGCACGCGTTTAGAATTTTTAAATCGAATTGAAGGTTGCAAATCGAATTAAAATTAACAAGCGACAAACCTTTAATTTTAATTCCAAAAAAATGTCACAAATCGATCATCCTCAAGCGCCACACTAACATGTCGAGCACTACACTTCCGCGTCTTTCACAAGTTCTTCGCGCGTATGTCAAGAGAGCCCGCAATGGACTGACTGGGTCTTACTTTCAACAGTCAATACCGAGTGGTTTCGTTTGTGCCCCACTTGCCACTCACATCCTTCCTTATTACGGCTACTTAGTCTTATGATAACAAGTCAGGGGTCAGAAGTTCCACGCGTATCCAGAACACCCCAGGATTTTCCATGGGATTGCGCAAAAACCATACCGAATCGAACAAAAACGAATTAGAATGTGTGGTGGCGTAATGGGCACCAAAATTGGCTTTAATGGTTTTCTAATAGCGAAATTCTGTAACAATTTCCTAATGCTTTAATTGCCTCCGAATTTCTTTGCGTCTTTGATGGAGGTGTTGAACCCCCTAAAGAAATCGAACCAGAAGTTCTTTAAAGACAAATCTATCCAAATCACTCAGACGAATTGCAAATCTATTACAATTTCAATCAACAAACTTTTGAATTATTATTTTCTGTTACATGTCTCTGAGTACTTTGAGCTGCCAGCCAAAAGCAATTCGTTGATGAGAGCCAATAAGCCTGCAACCGGCACTGAGTTCTTTGTCAGGCAGCTCGAAAGATTTATTCGTTATTGAAGCGCAAAGTTACTATAATTGCGACAAGGTTTAACGTTCGTTGTAGGACAAAAATGCAAAAGCCCGTTTTGGTTTTTTTCCAGTCTTTTTGTGCTACTATGAATAATGGCTGAAAACGGATTGTGAAATAAGCGAAATTTTACGTTGTCGACCATTCTTAAAGTGAATTTAATTGCTAAGTTTTTGAGAAGTTTGTGTTTTTTCCTAAAATTGCTAATAACTTTTCATACTCAAAAGGTACAAACTAGTACAAAATTCTTCCCAGATATTAGAGTGTATTATTTTACGTCCAGAAGACCTGAGCTTAGCATTGTCGAAAATGTAGAGTATGAAACTTTTTAGTAATTTTCTGTATAAGCAATTCACGATATTCCTAAGCTTTACTGCGCACACGTCGAATTTTTTGGATGAACTCCCCAAAATTACTGAAGCAGGGATTTTGTTTCTTCACAATTTGAAAGTGACACTATTGACATTATCATTTTTATTACCTGTAGAATTTCACTATAACAAATGTTAGGTCATCGAAAACAAATCGCGATCACGTTTTGGTCAAGTTCGATAATAATTGTCAATCTGTCAAAATACTGCGCAACACCCAGCTGACAGCTGACAAGACTGACGGACGCAGCGCAGACGCTTCGATGTTACTCTATCTCCATCCCTCTCCGTAAGAGAGAGATAAAAGGTGAAACATTTGGCATCTCTTGCTCAGAAAGCGGATTCTGCGTACATTAAAGCTTCCAACCAATTATTACATACTGTAAAAATCTTTTAAAAGTGTCTAGCAATAAAGTTTATGGTCCATTATCAGGGCCTTGCCGCACAATAGGTATAATACCTTACTAATGAGCCATAATCTTTATTGGTAGACCCTTTTAAAAGATTTTTACAGTACTCTGTTTAACAATAAATGGCGACAACCGATGAATTGTGTAAACTGAAGCGCCTCTGAAGATGATTTTTAGTGTTTAAAATCACGATACGATTTTAGTGCCGTAGCAATATGCGAGGCACTCTTGTTTTAGCTTATTCGCTCGTTCCTCATGTCTGTCCGTAGGATAACTTAAGAACGGATTGAGATATCGGGCTGAAACTTTTAGTGCCGTAGCAGAATGCGGAGGTACTCTTGTCTTTGATTATTCGCTCGCTCGCTAACTTGAGAATGGATTGAGATAACGAGCTGAAACTTGGTGTGCAGTGGTGTTTCCCTAAATACTCGGCGGGGATTGCTTTTGGGCCATATCGAACCAAGGGGGTGGGAGTTAGGGGTGAAAAACCGAAAAACTATTAATTGCAATTACTCGAGAGCTACTGGGGGTATAGTTCTGAAATTTGGTATGCACGTTCGACCTTCAAGTCTGTTGAAAGTGAGGGGGTGGCAATTTCGGGGGATGAAGTTTAGGGAATGAAAACCACAAAAAATATGATAACTCCGCAAGAGTTGCACGCAGCTATTTCAAACTCAACCTACACACATTTTTCGATGAAATCTTACGGGGCATGCATTTTCAGTAAAATCGGACAGATGGGGTGGAAATTAAGGTCTGTAACTCAAAATTTCGCTTAATAAACATTGGTCGAAAATAGCGTCATTCGATAGCTTTCCATTAATGATTCAAAAAAAGTGTTGTTCATATTTTGCAAAAAACTACCCTTAAGGGCGCTACAACCCCTAACATTCAAAATCACAATAACACTAGAACACGAAAACTACTTAGCGTATCAAAGCAAAATTTGGTAAGGTAATTTCCAGTGACACTGTAGGCAGATGAACAAATTTTCACTAAGATCCAACAAGGGGGATGAAATTTAAGGGTTAAAACTGGAAATTTCTTCAAGTAAATGGTGGTATAAAATTACGGGGTTCGATAGATTTCGGTCAACTATTGAAAAAAGGCCTTATGAGTTTTCAACCTAAAATCAACCACTAGGCTATTAACTACCCCTAACTCTTTGCAAGCGGATAAATATATTTTATTTATTTTTTCTGAAACCTTATTGATTTATTTATGAACAACTGAAGTCAGTAAATACGCAAGGAGTTATGTAACACCGGAGAAATAAACTCGCCCCTATAAATCATAAAGGGGTGAAATCATGAGGGGTTGAAAACATGAATCTACAAATCAGCGGAATTTTTCAACGAATTGGATTAGGGTGGTGAAATTGAAAACACAACTTCCTTTAGGGCATGTGGGGGTGGTGAAATAGGGGGTTGGAGTTTAGGGGTTGAAACATTCATAGTAAAATTGGAGTTTAGGGGTGAAACATTAAACCCTGTAATTTGACACAGAGAAACAATATCTTCTGCGAAACTGTGACATCTTACACACTGCATCTTCGAGAAGGGAAGAGTGAATTTTAGGAGAAATTTATCAAAGGGGATGAAAGTTAGGGGTGGAAACTCGAATGTTTACTGAATAATGTAGGGTTGAAATTAATACCATTCGATAGTTTTAGTGCCGTAGCAGAATGCGGAGGTACTCTTGTCTTAGCTTATTCGCTCGCTCGCTCGATCGCTCGCTCGCTCGCTCTATCGCTCCTCAGTCTGTCCGTCGGATAACTTGAGAACGGATTGAGATATCGAGCTGAAACTTGGTAGGCAGCTTCGTCTCCCGAAAAGTAAGGCGGGGATTGCTTTTGGGCCATATCGGACCAAGGGGGTGGGAGCTAGGGGTGAAAAACCGAAAAACTACTAATTTCAATAACTCGAGAACTAGTGGAGATATCTTGCTGAAAATTAGTATGCACGTTCGACCTTCAAGTCTGTTGAAAGTGAGGGGGTGCCAATTTCGGGGGATGAAATTTAGGGGATGAAAACCACAAAAAAATATGATAACTCCGCAAGGGTTGCACGCAGCTGTCGGAAACTCAACGTACACACATATATCGGTGAAATCTTGTGGGGGATGCGTTTTTTCGTAAAATCGAACAAATGGGGTGGAAATTAGGGGTAGCAACTCGAAATTCCGCTTAATAAGTACTAGTCGAAATTGGCGTCATTCGATAGCTTTCCATTAATTATTCAAAAAAGGTGTCATTCATATTTTGCGAAAAACCACCCTTATAGGCGCTACAACCCCTAACATGCAGAAACACAAAAATACGAGAACTCAAAAACTACTCAACGTATCAAGGCAGAATTTGGTTTGTGAATTTCCAGTGACATTATAGGTGGATGGACAAATTTTCAAAAATATCTAACAAAGGGGATGAAATTTAAGGGTTGAAACTTGAAATTTCTTCAAGTAAATGGTAGGCTAAAATTACGGGGTTCGATAGATTTCGGTCAACTATTGAAAAAAGGTCTTATGAGTTTTCAATCTAAAACCAACCCCTGGGCCATTAACCACCCCTAACTCTTTGCAAGTCGATAATTATATTTTATTTATTTTTTCTGAAACCCTATTGGTTTATTTATGAACAACTGAAGTCAGTAAATACGCAAGGAGTTATGTCACACCGGAAAAATAAACTCACCCCTGTAAATCATAAAGGGGTGAAATCATGAGGTGTTGAAAACATGAATCTACAAATTACCTTAATTTTTAAACGAATTGGGTTAGGGTGGTGAAATTGAAAACACAACTTCCTTTAGGGCATGTGGGGGTGGTGAAATAGGGGGTTGGAGTTTAGGGGTTGAAACGTCCATAAAGCCCTGTAATTTGACACAGAGAAGCAATATCTTCTGCGAAACTGCGACATCTTACACACTGCATCTTCGAGAAGGGAAGATCGAATTTTAGGAGAAAATTATCGAAGGGGATGAAAGTTAGGGGTGGAAACTCGAATTTTCAATGAAGAATGTATAGTTGAAAATATTACCATTCGATAGCTTTCTATTGATGGTACAAAAAAGGTCTTATTCATCATTCGCGAAAAACGACCCTTAAAAGCGGTACAACCCCCTAACATGCCGAAACAAAAAAATGCGAGAACTCAAAAACTGCTCAACGTATCAGGGCTAAATTTGATGTGGTAATTTACACCGCCACTGTAGGCGGATGGGCAAATTTTCATTAATATCTAACAAGGGGGATGAAATTTAAGGGTTGAAACTGGAAATTTTTTCATGTAAGTGGTGGAATAAAATTATGGGGTTCAATAGATTTCGGTCAACCATTGAAAAAAGTCTTATGAGTCTTCATCCTAAAACCAACCCCTACGCTACTAACAACCCCTAAGTCCTAGCAAGCGGAGTAAATATATTTCATTTATTTTTTTTTTGCTTTCTTCTAATTTGTTATTAATTTAAAGTGATTTTCATTAATTTTTGACCCATCCAAAATTTTTCAACCCCTTTCATGATATGTGAACCCTCAAAGAGCAAAATTTACCCAGACCGCTTCTTTTTCGGGTGATTTCCGCTGGTTAATTTTGTAAAATTCGCGCAGTTTTGCCTTATGAATTGTTCTTGCCTTTTTCACTTTTTCGACCCCTTCGCAATGTTTCAACCCCCAAAAGTCAAATTTGCATAATTGGCTTATTTTCGTGTTATTTTCTGTAATTCTACTTAATTACGATTAATTCTCATCCCTTTTAACTTTTCATCCCCCTTTACAATTTTTCAACCCCCTAAGTGTTTATTTTGCAAAATTCACATAATTTAGTTTTCCTTCGGTAATAAATTGAACTCAATTGGATTATGTTTGTCTTTTCACTTTTCCAACCCCCTTCGCAACATTTCAACCCCCAAAATCTAAATTTGCATAATTGGTTTACTTTCGTGTTATTTTCTGTAATTCTGCTTAATTACGATTAATTCTCATCCACTTTGACGTTTCATCCCCCTTTACAATTTTTCAACCCCCTAGGTGTTAGTTTTGCCAAATTCGGATATTTTCGTTTTTCTTCTGTAATAAATTGAACCCATTAGGATGATGATTAAATTTTTCACTTTTTTCATCCCCCTTCGCAATGTTTCAAGTCTTCAAATGCTAAATTTACATAATTGGGTTAATTTGGTGTTGTTTTCCGTAATTTTACTTAGCCACGGTTAATCCTGATACCTTTTGATTTTTCATCCACCTTTACGATTTTTCAACCCCCTAAGTGCAAATTTTGCAAAATTTGCATAATTCCGTTTTTCGACGGATATAAAATTGAACGCATTTGGGATTCAGTTTACCTTTTACAATTTTTCAGTTTCCTTCGCAATAGGTAGGTATAAGTGCTTATTTCAACCTCCACAAAAGTTTTAATTGCATAATTTGGTTATTTTAGTGTTTTATTTCGTAATTCTACTTAATCCACACTTCATTTTCATTCCTCTTGACTTTTAACACCACTGTGCGTCTGCGGAGGCACTACTACTAGGTGCAGATTTATAAAATCTGCACCCGACTCCACCAGTAAATTCAGCTCGCCCCTACATACACATTAACAAGGTAAACATCTACAGGGACACACATCGCATTGATACACATCTTTCGTTGGCTTTTTAATACAGAATTTTATAAGGAATGTCTTTGATTAGAATAAATTTTTTGTCAGATGGATAGTTTTGCCGAAAAATGTTAAAAACTACCGCCATGTCACGTTTGGGGGTGGTTTTCGCCAAATAAGGGATGAAGCGCACATTTGGGGGGTGGGAACTTTTCGGCATTTCATTTCAGGTGCCATCAGGAGTCCGTAGCCAAAATTTCTAAAATATATAAATTATTTCTTCTAAAAAACCTAACTTGACTGGACTATTTGGTAAATAATTAAATAAAATCTGCGACAAATTTTCGTGCTCTAAAACCACTAGGGTCAATTTATTCGAAAACGGTGCGTCCTAGCGATTTCGAACAAGAGCATCATTCTTACGTAAAAAACTTCAAACGTTCAGATTCTGATGTCAAATTTGGTAAAAAACGACTTGCAAAAATGTTTGAGCAAATTTAGTCCAGTGCGGGACGCTTATAACTAAAACTTTAAAAATTTTACCACGGTAATGAATTCGTAAACCAAATTCTCTTAAATTCGAGGAAGAAACTGAAAAAAGTCCAAAAGAGGTGGTAACGATGACTTGCTCTTTCTAATGCAACGAAAGAACCTGTTCATTATCGAAGATTTGAATGGCAAAAAGTTATATTTTCCACGCCCGACAAAACTCCCATTTGGCTAATTTATAGAAAAGTAATTTTAGAAAGTTCTAAAATGTGTTTTTACCCCAAGTTTAGATTAATGGCCGCAAACGTTCACAAAAGTGTTTGTCACCATCGACCAGCGTAAAGTTCCGGTATTTATACGAAGGCAATTATGGCCACATTTGTAACTCATAATTATTAATATAAATAGGCGAAGAAAAAACGTGAACGGCAAGCAAATAATATTTGAAAGCAAACGAAGAATTAATCTTACCTTTCGATTGCCGACCCACAATATGTGAACGGACGGCTGAGTTTGATCAAATAATAAATTTAACGTAATGATGATGATGTTAACAATAATTTTGAGCAATTATGAGGCCGGATCCGGAAATTGTAGGCTTCTGATAAGGAGCGTTACATGAAAATCATAATTGCAGAAATGTGAACGAACCTAATGTTTTGAAGAAAGTGTTCTTGATCCGTATTTACTAACAAAATCGACGACCGGAATGTTATTATATCATCAGTGAAAGTTCCGATTAAGAGCACGAAGGAATATTCGCTACTGACCCTCTAGTTATGTAAGGATAGCCTTAGGAAATTTTACCTGGCTTTTGTAATACAGGTACTCACCCTGACATTCCAGGAAGGCAGCTGCACCACAATAAAAGTTCCCAAGAGCTCAGCTTTATGTTTTTATGCGGCTTTCTGATTTTGATCTGACATTGATTTGGTGAATCAGACACCACAGATTTTCGACCGATAAAATTTTATTTTAATAATTCTTTGTTCAAATTATACGCACAATTTACTACTCTACTAATGATAATGACTAATTTACCTACTATAATCTCGCAATTTGTGATTTAAAACCAATATTCTCCTTTTACTTTTATTGTTGGTAAACAGCATTACAAATTCGGGAACAATTCCACAATCGGTGACTGCCGCACTCAGGAATTTCGCAGTTTAATTTTGTTTTTGTTAATCAAAATCTCCAATTGCTCCTTACATTAATTTAGTCAAGACGGTTCATAAATATTTAAAGACCGATGCCTCAACATTACTGTTACACAGTTATTACTTAAGACTTTCTGGTTACACAAAGTGAACTCAATAAGATGTGACGTGGGAGAAAGTGATAATCGCTAGTTAGGTTTCTACGTGAAATAATTTCATTTTTTATAATAATTAAGACGCAAAAATCATTATCGATTTATGTTAACCCGGGCTTAACCTCGGCTAATAAATTATCGATATTGCGACATCAGAAAAGAGTAATTTAATTAGGTACTGTAACTTTCTGACTCTACTGAAAGGGGGACCGTTGTGAAATCCCTCCAATCTTGCAAAAGGACCCCTAAATTTAATTACGTTGTGGTTGTGGTTCGTTTTACGAGGCCGTGGATACAGGAAATAAAACGGATCTTCCAAATAACAATTTATTCACACTGAAACAGTCTGGCCGCAAAAATAATACAATAAAATAAACCACCTCTCGCTCAAGAAGCTCGAGGGAAATAATTTACACGGTAAAGAAAAATACAATAGTTATAAACCCCAACCTAAATCAATGGGTTTCTAAATTATGAATGAACTCTGAGCTAGTTTTATAAAATGAAAGGTGCCGTTACCGAATGCTGAAAAAGGAATTAATCCCCAAAATTAATAGCTATTAACATACCTAGGAATGTTATGACTATCATAACAGACGCAGATGTCAATTGAAATCCGAGCTCGGAGAGCGAGGATTTTAAGACATCTAAGTCTGTTATGATTCATAACATCCGAGGTTTGTTCAATAGTTTATCGGTTTAAAGCGATTAAAGCCAAAATTAAAAAAATGTTGCGTGAATTCGCGTCATTTTGACAATCGAGATGACAGCGTTTGAATGGGGTCATTGTTGTCATGAATGGTTAATGGGCTTGTTGTCTAGAAACCATTAGATAACGTTATGATCTGCTTACCAGCCTATTTTTATGCATGTTAAGAACGCTTTAATCGCCTGAAACCGGTAAATAATATTACCGGACTTGCAAAAATCCGGGTTTCTAAATTGGGAGGCAACCCACAATACAGGCAAGTGTTAGGAGGGGTGCAAGACAAGTTTCGAGCAATGACAACTCTTGACGTAATTACGACAGCTAAAATGACGCAAGTTCAGTGGCGTGGCGTCAAAATCCCAGTGGCGTAGTAGATTTCCTGAAATCGACCAAATTTCATGCACTAAGTAAATTCTACGGTACGATAGAGGAAATTTTGTGTTTTAACAAAGTTTAGAGTGAAAATGAACTGAATGACACTGAATAATGGTTTTAACGGTTCGAGGGATGTGGACCCTGTGATTTCTCGTGAAAGCCCAAATTTAGTTTCTTGCTGCTTCTTTCTTCGTCTTCAGTGAACGTGGTATAGACACTGTCCAGTCCCAGCCCCCTGTTTGGGGTGTCTAGCGGAAAACGGGAAACCTATACCACTAGCAATCGTTGGCACACCAGGCCAAATCACAGGTGGAAGATGTCAACGGGACACCCTCCAAGTGAGCAACAATCACGTGTTGGCAAAACTGTAGCGTTTTTAACCGCGACGGTGAATTATTGTCGACAATCCAGCGGGAACAAAGTGCAAACAAATTGCAGAGCTGAAAGATCGCGTCCCCTTATGGATATCCCCAAATTTCCTTTACCTCTTTCTATGCTAATAAAAGGGAAGAACTGGATGCGCTTTACCAAACCCTAACTATTCCACTACCGAAATGCAAGCAAGCTAAAGTCTACTCTGCAAAAGGGGTTAAATTAATTAATATTTAGCGGATGAAAAAGGGTTCTAGTCTATGAAAGCTAATTAGAGATCGGGAGACCTTCAATCAAATGCACTAACGGAACTACAAATCTAGTTGCGTAATACCTGATCTAGTTCCACCCTGCCCAAATAGCACAATCTCATTCCTAGCACATTCCATGAATGTTCATACTGAATATTCAAATATTCCTAGAACATTCTCTCAGTGTGCGGTATATACACAGAACATTCCTGGAATTATCTAATGTCCCTTCCACAGATATTCTAAGGATAATCATGAGAATATTCCCATAATATTCATCAAATATTCCTATGTGCTAATCAGGAGTTTATAAGAATATTTCGCTCTTATTCTAGGGATATTGTAAATAACATTCCTAAAATATTTTAAGAATATATTTCTTGAAATAAAATGAACATTCAGTATATAACGATAATATGCTGAACAAGTAGGAGCCCTGGTGGAGCACTGGCAGGTGGTGAATAGTCCCCAAATAAGCGGTAAAAATAGGTAAATCTGAAAATTGAAATATAAAATACTGAAAAGGAAATGGCGGCCGCTAACTGCGTAAAGTTATTGTATTCTACAGTGCTGTACTAAAACAAATTCGCAAATAACAACTATTTACTGTACGTACCTACCTTTAACTTTTAAGACAAATAATCCAGACAGAAATTAACGCTTTCATCTACAACATGCGTTTTCACGGGTCAACTTTACTTTAGCGGAAACCTTGTATGAACTCAAACTGCATATATTCCTGTTCAGAATGATGAGCTGAGTACAACAGTACCCGATTTTTCTTGCGCAAACGCACCGTTGCCAAGTTACAGGTTTCCGCTAAACTAAAGTCTATAGGGACTTTACTTTAGCGGAAACCACGTACACGTTAAAACTTTACATATTCTGATTGAGAATGACGAGCTGATTTCAACGACACGTCATTTTTCTTGCGCAAACGCACTGTTGCCAAGTTTCCCCTAATTTTATGAGGTTGTTATGTAAATGCTTTAGCAAAAACCATGCAGTATATCTGGGAAGGAAACGAGACGAAAATACGTGCAAATCCTCTTCCCGACCCTATGACACAGATCAATGAGTAGTGTTTCGTATCGCTCAGCTTAATATCGATATTGTAAAAATTTAGTTTAGGTATTTTAGCTGACAAGGACAAGGAGATGGTTTTCCACATGGTTTCACTAAACTTATCCATTTTATATATGGAGCCTCAAATCCTCTTCCCGACCCTAAAACACAGGTCAATAAGTAGTATTTATTACCTACTTTTCGCTTAGCCTAATATTGCTAGTTAAAAAAACAAGAATGTGAAGACGAGGTGAAGACAATCATTTATTGTCATTCATTCGCTCCATATAAAAATGGATATGTTTGGTGACACCATATGGAAAGCCTTGTCAACTAAAATAACTAAATTAAATTTTTACAATATCGATATTAAGCTGAGCGATGCGAAATACTACTCATTGATCTGTGTCATAGGGTCGGGAAGAGGATCTGCACGTATTTTCGTGTCATTTCGTTCCCAGAAATTGCATGGTTTTTGCTAAAGTAGTACCATAAGAACTTCATAAAAGTAGTTGAAACTTGGCCACAGTGCGCTTGCGCAAGAAAAATGACGTGACGTTGAATCAGCTCGTCATTCTCAACCAGAACATACAAAGTTTTAACGTGCACGTGGTTTCTATAGGGACTTTAGCGGAAACCTGTGACTTGGCAACGTTGCTTTTGCGCAAGAAAAAACGAGTACCGTTATACTCAGCTCATCATTCTCAACGGGAGTATGTGCAGTTTTAGTGCTAACAAGGTTTCCGTTAAAGTAAAGTTAACCCCGTCCCTACGGACTTTAGTTTAGCGGAAACCTGTAACTTGGCAACGGTGCGTTTCCGCAAGAAAAAACAGGTACCGTTGTACTCAGCTCATCATTCCGAACGGGAATATGTGCAGTTTCAGTACATACACGGTTTCCGCTAAAGTAAAGTTAAGCCGTTTTCACAAAACAACAAACTAAAAAATAAAGATGGCGAACCCGACACAAACTGACCATCGAACGAGTAACGACACATGACGTGACGACGTGACGAGCACGACGCGGCCAGATCGGCAAGCTCACGCAATCGCCTACGACACGATTCGACCCGAACCCGCACACCAATCAAGAAATTTTTGAATTCAGGTAGGTTATTTAAATTTAAAAACCAATTTGCAATGGCCTCAATGGCCGTGGCGGTGCAATGTGGTTGGCATCAACCTTATATAGCGACTACATTTTTAAAAATATTTTAGGCACATTACAGGATTATTTACATTTAATGTTCATGGAATATTTAATCTGAATATTCCTATAATCATAAGGGAGGATCTACAATGTTCATAATATTCAGAGAATATACCTGGAATATTGCCTTATTCAGAGAATATACAGCACATTTACAGATTGCCCACAGAATATATTGTGCTATGTGGGTGCAGACCGGGAGGTGTTCTACCAATCACCAATAACCACTAAACACTATCCCCATACGGCGTGGTTACACTAACTTCAATATTACACAAGCAAGAACTTTAACTACACAAAACCCAAACAACAAATAACTATTTTAAAATATTTGGAAAATATCGCAAATTCGAAAGCTTTGGAAAATACGAGTCTCTTAGTCAGAAGCCTGAGAGCCAGTCCTCTTCCGGCGTCCTCTTCGGTCCGGCGATCCTAAAACCACCCCCTCTCTACTATATCCGGTCGGCATCCCTTCCTTAGTTCATCTCCACATTTTATAACAATTTATAATTAATTAAGAAGCTACGCGATTCGACCAGCCTTACGATACAATCCTGCTCTTAAAAGCTAATCACAGATTCACATATCCTATCAATGAAACAATTGTTATTTTATGCAAATCTAGTGAATTACCTAACAAAAGTCCAAGCAGTCCGGTGGGGGTCTTTGAAGCTTTTCGAGCATGTGCAGGGTAGTGGGGGTTATTTAATGCATACGACAATCATGCAATTTTAAAAGCAATCTAATTTGATAGGTAGGTCCTACATATGAACAATAGGGTATTAAACAGGAATCTGGCTTGAGGTTTCGGTCGTCTAGCCTAGAGGGCGACACCAGTTCTATTCTTGCAGTGAACTTTAATTTAAATATTTAAATTACAGCGTTTACGCCGAAAAGATCTGATTGATTACATATGCGTCGGTTATGCCTACACACATGAGGTTCATACGGTGTTTAACGGGTTGTCGAGGCAATTTTAGCAGGAGTAATGTTTGATTCACGTCATGCAAAATTAGTGTATCTTGGCTACTCTACCTTTGGGGTTCATGCATTTACTGAATCAAATTTAGCAACAAATTGTAATGAATAAGACATTTACGTTATTAAATCCATTTCTCGGAAATCTCTACTGTGGGAGCAACTTTCTAAAAAATTGTATGTGAAGGAATTCGGTCATAAAGTTTACAGCGAGGGTGTTCTTGGAAAAGGGCAATTCAAGCAAAGGTTTCTACCAGGTCCCGGACCGCCCGGATATACAATGACCGTGACGAAAGATGTGCACGGTTTATGAGTTTTGGCAATAAATAGTTCTAACTTACAGTTAATATTCTCGCGCCCCAATGACAAATTTTATACAAACAATTTAATGTGGATTTACCCAGGATTGGCTTTAACTGGCATATGTTACAGTACCTATTAATCAGCGAAAATCTTAAGTCTAGACTTCGTCAATTTGTATATTTTTTACTAATTACTCTAATCAGACAGAGTTTTTTGCCGAGATCTGCACAGTTGAAAGTAAAGAATTCAAGAATATTTTTCAATTTCTTTTCTGCAGTTATTTCAAATGAAAATGTGCCTTTTCTTTCAACGAATGTCTTAGTTAGATAGATCAAGGCCACCCCAGATTTTCAAAAACATCAAGTAGTGCATTTCTTGTCTTCGCCTTTTTTCAAGTTTTCAAAAGTAGTTTAAGAAAATGAAAAAAAAGTAGACGCATTTTTGCATTTTTCAGAAATCTCAATCTTTTAACCGATTTCTTCCATGTTTTTGAAAATCTAGGGCGGCCATGACCTAACTGGCGGTTAAGTATGGTATGGCACATGTTTTGAACACAAAAAAATCGTTTATTGAGAATTCGTTGAGAAAAGATACGTTTTCATTTTAAAAAAAAGGCAGCAGAGAAGCGGCTGGAACCTCCCCAACGCATGGGTCTTTGATTTCCGTGACTTGTGTTTAAGATTTCAAAGTTGATATGCCTAAATGGCACTTCCCGTGGACCAATTGCTCCCAAAAGCCTTTCAGCTCTTCAATGGGTTACCTAACCTCCATGTACCAAATTTCGGACAAATCGATCCAGTAGTTTGGGCTATAACGTGGTTTCAGTGTTATTACAAAATTTCGATTTTTCTACCCAAAGGGTACTAAATGCGAA
The DNA here is from genome assembly GCA_963924575.1 of Pycnomerus fuliginosus. Taxonomy (NCBI): domain Eukaryota; kingdom Metazoa; phylum Arthropoda; class Insecta; order Coleoptera; family Zopheridae; genus Pycnomerus; species Pycnomerus fuliginosus. Next base: position 1,642,478 of record OZ004621.1, on the reverse strand, counting down.
TAAATTTTATCTCATTTAAAACCAGAATTTGAAGACCGTTCTGATGATAACAATAAATCTTTCAAAAAGTTGTTTTTGATGGGTGAATGAGAGAATAATTTTAAGTTTCGAAATTGGTGTGCCAAAACGGCACTTTCCGTGGGCCGATTGAATCCAAAATTTGTTCAACTCTTCGACGTGTAATACAATCCCCATGTGCAAAATTTCAGACCAATCGGTTGAGGGGCTTGGGCTGTACCGCGATTTTAAAGTCCGAAAAAAATCAATTTTTTTTTAATTTTTGGTCAAAAGGGCACTAAGAATGAATACATTTTTAGACGCAGAATTTGAAGGTCTTTCTTATGGTGACGTGAAAAATGGGGGTTTACATTTAAAATTTAAAAGTTGATGTGCCAAAATGGCACTTCTGGTTGCACGATTGGCTCCAAAAGCTTTTCAGATCTAAGTTGGGTTATCACATGCACACGTACCAAATTTCAGCCAAATCGGTCGAGTAGTTTGGGCTGTGGCGTGTTAACGAACGTACGAACGTACGTACGAACGTACGTACATACATACAGACACATTTTAAAAACCACTTTTTTGGGTTCCTGAGACCTCAAAACGTATAGATCCGGTCTTATCTCGAATTCGAAAATTTTAGTGATTGCAGTAACCTCCCTTTTTTTAAATGGTGAAGTGGAGTGGGGAGGTTAAAACTAAGTTATGGCCATTTATGGCTAAGCCGAAAGTGCAAAAAACATTCTCAACATATTTTAACCTCCCCACTCCACTTCACCATTTAAAAAAAAGGGAGGTTACTGCAATCACTAAAATTTTCGAATTCGAGATAAGACCGGATCTATACGTTTTGAGGTCTCAGGAACCCAAGAAAGTGTTTTTTAAAATGTGTCTGTATGTGTGAACGTACGTTCGTAAACACGCCACAGCCCAAACTACTCGACCGATTTGGCTGAAATTTGGTACGTGTGCATGTGAAAACCCAACTTAGATCTGAAAAGCTTTTGGAGCCAATCGTGCAACCAGAAGTGCCATTTTGGCACATCAACTTTTAAATTTTAAATATAAACCCCCATTTTTCACGTCACCATAAGAAAGACGTTCAAATTCTGCATCTAAAAATGTATTCATTCTTAGTGCCCTTTTGACCAACAATTTAAAAAAAATTTTTTATCGGACTTTAAAATCGCGGTACAGCCCAAGCCCCTCAACCGATTTGGCTGAAATTTTGCACATGGGGATTGTATTACACGTCGAAGAGCTGAACAAATTTTGGATTCAATCGGCAAACGGAAAGTGCCGTTTTGGCACACCAATTTCGAAACTTAAAATTATTCTCTCATTCACCCATCAAAAACAACTTTTTGAAAGATTTATTGTTATCATCAGAAAGGTCTTCAAATTCTGGTTTTAAATGAGATAAAATTTATTTGCATTTAGTACCCTTTGGGTAGAAAAATCGAAATTTTGTAATAACACTGAAACCACGTTGTAGCCCAAACTACTGGATCAATTTGTCCGAAATTTGGTACATGGAGGTTAGGTAACCCATTGAAGAGCTGAAAGGCTTTTGGGAGCAATTGGTCCACGGGAAGTGCCATTTAGGCATATCAACTTTAAAATCTTAAACACAATAAGTCACGGAAATCAAAGACCCATGCGTTGGGGAGGTTCCAGCCGCTTCTCTGCTGCCTTTTTAATTTTTTTTCTTGTGGATAATTTTTTTTATAGCAAAAATGGCACTGAGTGAGAGCGAGAGGACACTTAATCTAATCAAAAGACATTACTGTTGTTTTTTGCTTTCCTTGACTGCTTTTAAATCATTTCCACCTCAACTTAATAGTTATTTATGATATAAGTGTTAAAAGTGGTATTTTATTTTGTGAGAAGGGAAGTTTGGGACACGACGCGCAGCGGAGTGGCCCATCCCTTCGAACAAAATAAAATCACTTTTAGCACGCATATCATACACAATTTTTTCTACAAACACGACTAAAAGCAAAATTTTTCTTATTATTAGTTGAAAACGTGCATGAAATTCGCTGTAACTAAGGTACCTATAGTGACAATTTGTTGTCGGGGCTTGTTTAATAAGGGTTTTTAGTATAAGAGGGTCCTTTTCTAATTGTGACGTCAAGCCAATCAAGCGGCAGCGCACTATGCGCAGATGGTATACTGTTTATGGCGGCGCATAGGGGGTCTGACATGGCACATCTTCCATCCTTTTATGCTGAAAACCCTTATTGTTGTTGCATTGTCACTTAACACTGAGTGTTAAAAGTAAATCACTTTTAACATAAATGTTAAAAGTAAATGACTTTTAATACTGGTATCATAAAATGTCATTTTTAACAATTGTCAACAAACGTTAAAACAAGTATTTTTAATAGTGGTCGTAGAAAAAATACTTAAAAAATACTATTGAAATTAGATATGCAGCCAGTAATATAGCCAGTCGTATTTACGGTTGCATGCTTGTACAAAGTCCATTAAACTGCAGGAATCGTTTGAAATTAATGTTAGATATAATTGCATTGAAGAAATTAAAATATATCCAACATTTTTAAAGGCTATTATCTGAATAATTGTATAACAATTTTTGTCTAATATACATGACTTATGTGCTGTTTAAATAAAAGTACTGCGAATTTATCTACCAGCAGTCAGGATGGCCGAGCGGTCTAAGGCGCTGCGTTCAGGTCGCAGTCCACTCTGTGGGCGTGGGTTCGAATCCCACTTCTGACAAGCCTTTTTTCTTGCATTTTTCTAAAAGGCTTCTTAAAACTTTTGGAGGTAATGCCTGTTTAAGTCTAGTAGTTCAAAAAATGATATTCTTAAATTTTAAGTCAGACTGATTTGACTTAGGTAATAAGTCGGTGCAAATGGCCCTAAGAACGTTCTAAGGGTATTTCTGTTACATTTTCCTTGAATATTCAATATTTTAGTAATTCTTGTACCTCGTTATTTGTTGTTTTAAACTTAATAATACCTATACAGTGTGTCCCACTTAAGATGAAAACAGTCTCATATTTTTTGAATACTTTTATGGGTAGAGAATTAAATTTTTGCGCCGTCGAAGACCTTTATGAGATTTATGTTCGACTTCGCCCCAATAGAGCAATTTTCCAATATTTTGCTTTGCGATCAAGAAATCGAAGAAATTCATAAGAAAAAGTTGTTCAGAATACAATTTTGACCTCATGCAAACCCGCTTTAACGCAAAATTGGCACTAACTTTTTTGAATCTTAATATTTTTCCGGATTTTTCTGTAAAATTCAAAATTTTAATCAATCTAATAAAATTTATAAGTGAGGACACACTATGCAGGGCCGGCGGAGTAAGATGGTTCCGAGCCTTGAAGAAAAGTTTTAAGAAATATGAATCGAAAAATTCCTTCTAAGTGAGTTATTGCCCTTTAAAACGCCAAAAAATAAAATTACCTAATCTGGTGTCTACGTTTCTGTCATCAATTGTCTTATTGTCGCCTTAACAGAGTTTTGATAAAATAAGTTAATAAATTTAAGAAATGGTATCATACAATGAGTGTACATTATAATGAATTTTATTGCTCCCGAGAATAACGTTTACTTTATCATCCGAGGGAGCAGTAATCATTATACATGAATAGAATACTATGCTTTACCCACGGGTTTTAAAGCGAAAAAAACTCTCACCCATTGTATAATGAGTCCATTCTGCAACCCCCGTGAATAAAACCATTTTTTATTACCCCCATTGTGGCGCCCTGTAACTAAGTTATAAGCGAGGGGTTAACCACATGGTAAATTTGTGTACACAAAATCGCAAATTGTAAGAAAATCGCCAAAATTGCTAGGAAATCGCTAAAAATTCGCCAAAATCGCTAGAAAATCGCCAAAATCGCTAAAATTGTATTTGTAAAATTTGTTCAAAATCAGTACGGGGTTTTTGAATCTAAAAAATGAAACATTAAAGACCACAGAACGAGGGGTTGACAACTTGGACATTTTGGTGTACAAGCATGAGAAATTTGTACAATTTTTTCCAGAAAATTTTGAAATTTTTTTGTAAATTTTTGCATGATTTTGGACATTTTCTTGAAATTTTTTAGAAATTGTGGAAATTTTAGTGTACGGATTTTTACCCAGTTGTCAACCCCTCGCCACAGAAGGAGCTTAAAAATCGCCGAAATTGCTAGAAAATTCTCAAGTCGCCAAAAACATATGCGAAAATCGCCAAAATTGCTACAAAATCGCTGGAAACTTGCTTGAAAATCGCCGGAAACTTGCTTGAAAATTGCCAAAATCGCTAGAAAACCGCCAGAATCGCTATAAAATCGCCAAAATAGCTGGAAAATTGTCAAAATCGCTAAAAATCGCCAAAATTGCTAGAAAATTCCAGAGAGCCGTACACCAAAATCGCTAAGTGGTCAATCCCTCGGTTATAAGGCATTTATCGACCCATATTTTCTTCATATTTTTGATCGTAGAATACGCCTTTGAGATATTATCCTCTAATTTTGGGACACCCTGTATAAATGTCAAAAACAACAAAGTGATTCACTTCTAAGAAAATAATATCTACATACTTTTTCCGCCACTAACAGAAATTTTGACGGAATCGAAAGCCCGTTTAGCAAAACAATGGGAGAAAGCCTGACACACAATGACCGCCTGGTCCTGCGTCCGTTAAAAAATTATTCTATTTTAGTAAATAACACATTTTTCTTTTTTGCCTTCGTTTTGCAGTTCATAAATAAAATATAGAACAACACTGTCTATATGCCTGTGCCCTATCATCAGTCAAATTTCCATTTCCATGTGCCTAGAGAAGCATAAAGCAAGGTCACATCCGGTTTTCGCATAATACTAAAACAATTTAAATTTTTAATCAGGTTAATTTATTAGCACGTAGCGCAGTTGCGAATTTATCCAACAATCGTTTAGCCATGTTTTTAAAGAGCTTAATTATTTGTTCATTACTATTATTCCAAAGTGAGTATCCATGTCCTATGCAACGTGTACATAATACCTGAAATTTAATTTTTTGTAATTTTCAGCGTCTTTTGCCTTGTCTCACTTTTACAATGATTTGTTGAATCCATTCACCGAACCTGTCTCTATAAAGGACTATCCATACCTAGTTTCCATTCATAGCAATGAAACATTGCTATGCGGAGGAACAATTATCAGCCTAAATGTGGTAGCAACCGCCGCACATTGCTTCAGAAACATGTACTAAACAACCCCGAAAGAATTGTTAATGATAACTATTTAAAATTTTCCAGTACTCCGGACGAAATCTCACAAATATACATTCGCTTGAATTCTAACTATAGCAACATTGGGGGTCAAATAGCTTTCGCAAGGAAAATTGTAGAACACTCTTCTGTTCCGTATGAAAGCGATGTTGCTGTTGTCATTCTACAAAAGAATCTGCGAGGATCTGGTTTTAAAATTTTGCAACTTTCTCCAGAAGGTTTGTTAGAAAGAATAAAAAAAGTTGAATTATTTTTATTATTAAAGGAAGTTCGTACAAATCTGGTACGCCAGGCTACGTGCTAACTTGGGACCAAAACTCCTCAGAAATTGCGAAAAAATCCATCGTTTATATATGGGGGAGGAAAAAATGCAGAGAAGGGGGTGAATATTTTCCGACTCAGTTCTGCGCCAGCGGTGGGACCTCCGGAGATCCTCTCATTGTAAAAAATCCTGTCAGCGGTGATGAGCTCGCAGGAATATCGTCTTTTCCTGCTTCAACCTACACTCAAGTTTCCCATCCACAAATTTTCAGGTTCTTCAGGAATCAGATCAAAAATCACCTGTAAGTTTTCTTATTAGTCCAGTCATTATAGAATTTTCTTCGGAAAAATTATCAGAGGGCTGACTTTTTGAACACACGTTCCTTTGATGGTCCTAAATGAAATGCTGAAAGTCCCCTAGAATCCGAGTTCGGCTTCCGATGATACATATTCCACCAATAAGTGTTAAAAACGCTCTTCAACAAATATCTCCTAAAATATTGGTTTTTGGACAAAATAGGTGGTATACGAAATTGAAGCCCGTCTCATGCTCTACAAAAAAGTTGCTATTCACTTTTTTCGTAGAGTCGACGGTGTGGCCGTAACGCGACGCAAAATGAATGCGTAACGCAAGTCTGCGCGCGTCGCGTAATTTTTTAATACAAATGTTGTTTAGTGATTTTCATAGGTTTTTTTTATAATATTTCATTAATATGCAACTAAGTACGTGGAATGGAGTAGGTATTTTAATTTTTTTTTACACTTTTTCGATTTTCATCAAATTCGCTTCTAAGCCAGTTAACGGTACTAAACCCTTCACAGTTTTACTTAGTTGCATATTAATGAAATATTATTAAAAAACAATGAAAATCATTAAACAACATTTGTATTAAGAAATTACGCGACGCGCGCAAACTTGCGTCGCTACGGCCACAACGTCGATTCTACGAAAAAGTGAACATTAACTTTTTTGTAGAGCATGAGACGGGCTTCAATTTTGTATACTACCTCTTTTGTCAAAAAACCAATATTTTAGGAGATATTTCTTACGTTCCATAAATGAACATTAAAAAAACACTTTATCACAATTTATGGTTAATTAACGCAGGATTCCAACTGACAGAATTTGTGACACCTATTGTGACATGTGTCCGAACAGCCTTTCAAAACCATTATTGTAAATTAAAAATGAAAATTCCTAAAAATCAGATTTTACTGAATAAAACGAAAAATTCGAGACTTGGATACAGGGACATTTTATATCAAACGAAAGCAAATTTAATGTTATAGCTTATGGCTTATGCCATTTAAAAATTTCGAAATTTAAACCTCTACATTTTTGAAGGTTCATAATGTTACTGGAGACGAACTTAAGAAGCTAAGACCGTTTTCAAGCGCTTGAAAGATAGCCCAAAGCTATCTTAATGACAAGCTAAATTTACAAAACCAAAGGTTGAAAATTGGTTGTGGGGTGATTTTTCAAAACTGCAAAACTAATTTTTCCCACAAAATTACCAATATCTTCTAAACCATTCGCTTCAGATGAAAACATAAAGATTAATGGATGTTACTTGGAATTCATCATAGAATCCAATAAAAAATTAAGATACAGGTGTTCCATTTAAAAAAACCTATGTGTTTTTACTCCTTAGTGGGACAGCCTGTATACATGATTGTACTTTTAAAATGTGCCTTGTTTGACCTTCTGCAACAGCAATGGAGTTATCGACCGAATACACACACATTGGGAAACCCTGTATAAGATAAAAATATGAAGTGTTTAATACCGTTAACTGGCTTCGAAGCGAATTTGATAAAAATTTCATGTAAAATCAAAAAGAGACAATAGCAAATCGAAAAAAGGCAGCAGAGAAGCGGCTGGAACCTCCCCAACGCGTGGGTCTTTGATTTCCGTGACTTGTGTTTAAGATTTTAAAGTTAATATGCCTAAATGGCACTTCCCGTTAACCAATTGCTCCCAAAAGCCTTTCAGATCTTCAACAGGTCACCTGACCTCCATGTACCAAATTTCAGACAAATCCTTCCAGTAGTTTGGGCTATAACGTGGTTTAAGTGTTATTTCAAAATTTCGATTTTTCTACCCAAAGGGTAATAAATGCGAATAAATTTTATCTCATTTAAAACCAGAATTCGAAGACCCTTCTGATGGTGGCAATAAATCTTTCAAAAATTTGTTTTGGATGGGTAAATGAGAGAATACTTTAAATTTGGAAATTGGTGTGCCAAAACGGCACTTTCCGTAGGTCGATTGAATCCAACATTTGTTCAGCTCTTCGACGTGTAATACAATCCCCATGTGCAAAATTTTAGCCAAATCGGTTCAGGGGCTTGGGCTGTACCGCGAGTTTAAAGTCCGATAAAAATCTCGATATTTTTAGTTTTTGGTCAAAAGGGCACTCACAGTGAATACATCTTTGGAAGCAGAATCTGAAGGCCTTTCTTATTGTGACGTGAAAAATGGGGGTTTACATTTAAAATTTAAAAGTTGATGTGCCAAAACGGCATTTCTGGTTGCACGATTGGCTCCAAAAGCTTTTCAGATCTAAGTTGGGTTTTCACATGCACACGTACCAAATTTCAGCCAAATCGGTCGAGTAGTTTGGGCTGTGGCGTGTTTACGAACGAACGAACGTACGTACGTACATACATACAGACACATTTTAAAAACCACTTTTCTGGGTTCCTGAGACCTCAAAACGTACAGATCCGGTCTTATCTCGAATTCGAAAATTTTAGTGATTGCAGTAACCTCCCTTTTTTTTAAAATGGTGAAGTGGAGTGGGGAGGTTAAAAGTGTATAAAAAATTAAAATACCTACCCCATTCCACGTACTTAGTTGCATATTAATGAAATATTATAGAAAAAACTATGAAAATCACTGAACAACATTTGTATTACAAAATTACGCGACGCGCGCAGACTTATATTGCTTCGCGCATACCTTTTGCTTCGCGTTACGGCCACACCGTCGACTCTACGAAAAAAGTGAGTAGCAACTTTTTTGTAGAGCATGAGACGCGCTTCAAATTTGTATAAACACCACCCCTTTTGTCCAAATATTTTAGGAGATATTTGTTGAAAAGCATTTTTAACACTTCTTGGTGGCATATCATCGGAAGCCGAACTCGGATTTTAGGGATTTTTTAGCATTTCATTACTATCAAAGGAACGTGTGTTCAAAAATTCAGCCCTTTGGTAATTTTACCGAAGTTCATATGGATTTTTTTCTATAATGACTGAACTATATTTAAATTTTATATTTCTTTCTGGAACCGTTTTATTGTCAATATAAGTTTTATGGCAAAATTTTTACTATAAAAACCTTTTGCTTCCTGATAACGCTATTCCTCCACTATGCAATCGTTTTGGGTTTTTGTCTGCTCTTCACTTATACAGAGTGAGTCATTTTGTTGTTGCTTTCATAACTGTTAATATTTTAGTGGTTTTATCGCACAATAACCTCACCAACAGGATAACCCACGGTGTTCCGGTGACCAACCAAGACTACCTTTTCGTGGTTTCTTTGCACCGTACCAGCAACGACGAATATGCTTGTGCTGGGACGATTATAAGCCCTAATGTTATAGCAACAGCTGCTCATTGCTTCAATAATACGTAAATATTTTTAATTTTTTGGCTAATAGTCCAGTCAAATTAGACCTCCAAGGGACCGGAGGTTACAATAAATGTTGGAAAGCGAGATGATGATCTTAATCTAATAGAAATACTCTAGTTTTGCAACTTCCCAAGATGTGTGCGTATGATAGGGCGTCCAAAATAACACGAAATTTTCGGACTTTATTCAGTTTTTCGCTTATACTTTTTAAACGGTGCTTCCTAGCGAAAAGTTCGCTAGTTTCGAAATTAAAGCGCATTAAATTCTACGTCGAAGAAGTCCCCCAAACGTTAAGTTCGACCATGTGGTAGGGTCGCAAACCATGGTCAAAAACGACAATTTTGTGAAAAATTAACAAGTAGTGACTTTTCGTCGTCTGTAACGTCCAAACGGCTACTCTAATTTAAAAAACTTATAGCTTGAAAGTTGTAGACCATCAATCGCTGATTTCAAAAAGCATCACAAATTTAAATTTTGGTTAAAAGTATTCAGAAAATAATTTATTTATAAATGTAGTTAAGAAATGAGACAATGAATAAAAGATCAATTTCTTCGAAATCTTTTGGACGTAGAGGGGCCAGGGTCGTTCGCAGGCTCGATGAATAGTGTGTCGCCTTCAAATAGTTGAGGCTTTAGATCTAGAAAATCAAAATAGAGCAATCCATAAACAGCACCTAAGCCTCAACTAGGTATTTGAAGGCGACACACTATTCATCGAGCTTGCGAACGACCCTGGCCCCCCCACGTCCAAAGATTTCGAAGAAATTGATTTTTTATTCGTCTCATTTCTTAACTATCTTTATAAATAAATTGTTTTTTGAATACGTTTAACCAAAATTTAAATTTGTGATGCTTTTTGAAATCATGGTCGAAATTAACGTTTGGGGGGCTCATTCGACGCAGAATTTAGTGCGCTTTAATTTCGAAAATAACGAACTTTCCGCTAGGAGGCACTGTTTAGAAATTATAAGCGAAAAACTGAAGAAAGTCCGAAAATTTCGGGGTTTTTTGGACACCCTATCATACGCACACATCTTGGGAAGTTGCAAAACTAGGATGCCTACTAAAGCGTTTAAGACCATCTCCGGCCTTCCAACAATTATTGTAACCTCCGGTGCCTATTTGACTGGTCAAAGAACGATTTTTAGGAGACGACAAAATTTACGAGACGGATCTTGGCTGTACGCCCGCATTGGTTCTAAATACAAGTACAGCGGTGGTACACTTGTAGACGTTAAAGAAATTGTTAAACACCCCAGTTTTGGGCTAAGAGTTCCATATCGATGCGATGCTGCTGTTGTAATTTTAGACTCGAGACTACGTGGACCTGGTGGATATAAAATTTTACCACTTGCTCCCGCTGGAACTAAATTCAGAGCTGGAACTGAAGGTTTTATTTTCGGGTGGGGACTCACTGAACGTGATACATATCCTGATGTGTTGCTGGAAACGAATGTGTTTATATGGAACCAAGATAAATGTAGAATTTTAACCGAAGATGAGTACCATCCAGCGCAACTTTGCGCTTCTAATGGAATTCATGATTCTTGTGTAGGAGATTCTGGAGGACCGCTTATGGTTAAAAACGAGCTGGCTGGTATAATTTCTTTTACCGCTGTGGAGGACGATGTTACACCTGGATGTGGGCTGAAATCGGGGGCCTGGAGTGTATATACTTATGTTTCACACCCTGACATCTTTTATTTCTTCAGAGATCAGATTGAATTGAATCCATAAAAATGTGAAAATAAATTGGGTTTCGCACAGAATTGTAGTTTCGGAAATTTCAAGGAAAATTCGGCCTTTTAAGGTGATGTTACTCGGCCAGTTTTGCCTCGATTTTAAGCGATTTTTATTCCAAAACTGCGATCGCATGGATTATTGTTTGTAGCTACCTACTTTTTTGTTTGCTGAAAGTACATAATGATTGAGAACGTCCCTACCTTGTTTATTTTCGAAAGCGCTGAAATAAAAAAAATCTATAGTCCTTTTCAGATAAATTTACCGGTTAGCGATTAAGTCGGGAGTCCCCAAAGACCATTTTGTTCGACAAAGTGCAACAATAATTATATATTCGAATTTTGCACCTAAAACTAATAATTGGCGGAATGATAAAATTTGTTAAGCTAAGCTCATTGAGAAACGTATTTTGATATGTTTTCGTCGATTCGATTTTTGATCGATTTTAACTTGCGTAGTAAAGCGTAGAAGTTAAAAAATAATTTTCATAAATCCTGTTCGAAAACAGTTATTTTCATAATCCCGTACGAAAAATGTTATTTTTCCCACTAATTTCAGTTAGGAAATAATAATAATAATAATATTTATTTTCAGCTCTGATACAAAAAAACATGTATATCGGCCATGTCAGGTAACAAATAACAAATAAACAAACAAACATACATATACTATGCTGCCTTGTAGTTTAGGAAGTCCTCCACGCTGTAAAATGCTTTGGAGCTCAAGAAAGTCTTTACATTTTTCTTAAATGTTGGCAGGATCACATCACAGTTTACAAATTCAGATATTTTATTAAAACATACACAGCCCAAGTAATAAGGATTCTGTTGCCCAATATTCAATCGTGAAAAGCACTCTCAGTCTGTCATTGTTTCTTAGATTGTAGCTCTGGGCATCACTAACCTTAATCAGTTTACTACGATTCAACTTAATATAACCTACCAAGTGATAAATACAGGGTATCCCTCGACGAACGTCAGTTAGCCGTATCTGGAGAACTGCTTCTAGCATCGTCTTGAAAATTTGTACACAGGGGTTTCAATTAATTTTGAATCGAGGTAAAATATTTTCATGAATGGCGCACTTCCGGTTATACCGGAAATAGGTACTAACTTCCTTATTTTAAATGGAACACCCTGTATATTATGATATTTTTGGATTCTACGTTTCATTCTAGGTAAACTTTACTAGGAATTGCTATGCCAAAAATTAACCATTTTTGAGAAAATCAAGATTCTCGCCTTTTTATGCCGAGTGCAGACCTAACTTCAAAAAGCTGTAACATCCTTACAGTATGAAATGAGGAAACGATATTAATTTGGCATGAAGACTAATGTAGGGTGTATCCGCCCCTCGACTCAAGTTGAGTCAAATACATACAGGGTGTTCTCTGCAAATTTTTAAACATCATCGACTTCATTGGTCAAAAAATCAATTTTTTCAAATGGAATGCCCTAACTATTTTATGGCACATCGATGCAGAATTTGATTGTCTGTCATTTTAGTCTACACGTTTGCCACATTTAAATAAACAGTTTTTGTGATATTTCTATGTATTTGGAATTTGACGAAAATTTCATATTTTAAAACAGGATTAAAATAAGATTAAATTTTCAATTGAGCAGAATTAAGGAACTCTAAAGGCTCCTAAAATCATAGCTAACTTTGGTTATTAAATCGTGCTAAATAAGAAATTTTGGTCAAATTCCAAATACTTAGAAATATCACAAAAACTGTTTATTTAAACATGGCAAACATGTAGACTAAAATGATAGACAATTAAATTCTGCATCGATGTGCGATAAAATAGTTGGGGCATTTCATTTGAAAAAATTGACTATTTGACCAATAAAATTGATGGTGTTTAAAAATTTGCAGAGAACCGCCTGCATGTATTTGACCCAATTTGAGTCCAGGGGCGGATACACCCTACATTAGTCTTCATGCCAAATTAATATCGTTTTCTCATTTCATACTGTAAGGATGTGACAGCTTTTTGAACTTAGGTCTGCACTTGGCATAAAAAAGCGAAATTCTTGATTTTCTCAAAAACGGTTGATTTTTGGCATAGCAATTCTTAGTAAAGGCTTACCTAGAATGAAACGTTGAATGCAAAAATATCATAATATACAGGGTGTTCCATTTAAAATAAGGAAGTTAGTGTCTATTTCCGGTATAACCGGAAGTGCGCCATTGATGAAAATATTTTACGTCGATTCAAAATTAATTGAAACCCCTGTGTACAAATTTTCAAGACGATGCTAGAAACAGTTCTCCAGATACGGCTAACTGACGCTCGTCGAGGGATACCCTGTATATAGTGAATACACAGTTAATATATTGTAGTTCATAAAAAACTCTCTACAGGATATAGTGTTGGACAGATTGAATATTACACGAATAGCACGCTTTTGTTTTATGAACAATGAGGGCATGGCTGCTGATGAACCCCATACTTCTATACCATAAGACAACGTTGATTCGACAAGAGCATAATAGACAGTCAACAATACATCTCGATCTACAATCTGCCGCAAGCACCTAAGAAGAAAACATGTTTTACTAACTCGACTGCACAGGTCATCAATGTGATCATTCCACTTCAGTTTTTGATCCATGATGCATCCCAAGAATTTTATGTTTTCAGTCGCTTTTACACTGGAATTTTGTAATTTTAACAGAACACTATGATCTAGCACAACATTTTTTGGAACAAACCTCATATAGAATGTTTTATCACGATTTAGTTTCAACCCATTGCGTGCGCAGTAATCAAGGAACCTTTCAGATCCAGAATTGCATACACTAACAAGTTCATTTAAATTTTTGTTTGATACAAGAAGGTTTGTGTCATCTGCATATGCAACAATTCTGCAAGTTGAGCCTTCTATTTCCTTAACCAGATCATTTATGGTACAAATAAAGCAAACTGGGCCTAATAAGGACCCCTGTGGGACACCAATTTTTACGTCCTTGATGTGCGAGATCCTATCATCCATGACAATGAAATGCATCATATTGTGACGATTGGCCCCAAAAAGGGGGTGATAAATTGTTCGTAAAAGGGAAATAGTGAATATTTCTAGCAAACAATAAACATGACATTACCTAGATGAAAGGATACAATAAAGACTTCTCGTTGGGGGTTGTTTTGATCTGGGAATCCTCGAAGTGGTAATGAATAGTTTCAAAGTACAGTTGACACCAGGGTTGACACTGACAAGATGTTAGGTTAACAGTAATAGACTTCACTCAAATCGTCAATCAAGGTTGCAGTGGTAACTAGGAAACCATCCCCTCCACTTTGGAAAACGCCTATAAATAGCGGAGCGGGACGTCAGAATGCCAGTCAGGTCTCCATCTGGCCACGATCAGGACCTCTCCTGGTAAGCAGCACTTCCTGGGGCATTCTCCAGGACGCACTACGAACAGGACCTTTTCTGTTCATCTCCTGTAGTAAAAAGTGGGGCATCCTCCACGTTTTGTGACAGGTTTTAGGGCTCCGGCTCTTGGGACAGTTCCCAAGGAGTCGGTTGAAACATTTTAAGGCTGTAATGCTCCTGTTCGTAAAAATTTTCGCGAGAAGGAACGTAAAGTTCGAACAAGGATGAAGCTATCCCATTCAAATGGCTTACGTGTAGGACGACGTGTGGTAAGGAATCCCCACCAAAAACCATTATGGGATAGAGGTCCATTGTTCTATACCGCATGCGAGAGCACGCTGTTATAGAAAATGGTTCTAGTTTTTTATCTTGAGCGGCCTTGAAGCACGTGCATAAAGCCGCTTCCCCTTCCACCTTGGAGCTTTAGCCGGAGCGCCAATACTATTTGCATTGGGACTAGGGATGGCAATCCCGGGATCCCGGACTAAATTCAATCCCCAAAAGTCAATCCCGGAATTTTCGCAGTCCCGAAAATCCCGACAAGCCAATCCCGGGATTTTCGGGATTTCGGAGCAAAAATCAGCTGCTGCCATTACTGTAAAATCCTGTCAGGAAATAATAGCCAATATAGAATTCATGATGCATCTTTCTTTTTGAAACCGGTAACAGAAAATGAAATTCTAAATATCATCAAGGAAATCAAAAATACAACTTCTTATAGCGATGATAATATTAGTACAAAAATTTTAAAACAATGTGCGGAAGAGTTGAAATATCCATTAAACATTCTAATTAATAACTCTTTTGTTGAAGGAAAATTCCCAAATTTATTAAAAATCGCTAAGATTGTACCTATTTATAAACGAGATGACAAAGCAAAAGTTGAAAACTACCGACCAATCTCAATTTTAAGCAGTATCTCAAAAATATTCGAAAAATCTTTTTCGAATCGCCTAGTAGATTTCCTTTTTGAACAAAAGCTGATAAATAAAGACCAACATGGATTTACCAGGGGGAGGTCAACGTCCACAGCGATAGCGGCGTTCCTTGACAACTTATTAAAAAACATAGACGAAGGTAACAAATGTATTGGCTTATTCATCGACCTCACCAAAGCCTTTGATGTAGTTAACCATCAGCAACTTCTTGATAAGATGTGGTCGTGCGGGGTGAGGGGCACGCCTTTGCAGTGGCTCCGATCTTACCTTGATGACCGATCGCACTATGTTGAATTAGGAGGAAATAAATCCAACGCACTTCCCATTAACAAAGGAGTGCCTCAGGGCTCAGTCCTGGGGCCACTACTATTTATCATGCTTGTAATTGATCTATCGATTGATAACACAATTGCATTCGCAGATGATATTTCAACTATAGTTACAGCCTCAAATAACAAAAATTTATTTACAACTGCTAATACTAGGGTCAAGGAACTGAGCCAGTACATTGAAAATAACAAACTCATAATGAATCCTAAAAAAACTACTTACATTCATTTTAACATATCAAACAAATCAAACGACTTTAGCTATCTTATAAAAGCAAATTCAGTGTCAATAAAAGAGGCAGACAGTGTAAAATTTCTGGGAATAGAGGTGGAATTTAATTTAAAGTGGTCTAAGCACATAGATGCTCTATGCAAACGATTAGCAGTATCATGCTATGCCCTAAAAAGGTTAAAAGGTACAGTCACTACAAATGTTCTCATAGTATACTATTTTTCACATATACATTCATTACTTAATTATGGTATAATTGCATGGGGAGCCTCGCCGGACTCAGACCGTGTTTTTAAAATGCAAAAAAGGGCACTAAGATCTATGGTGGGAGTTCATCCAAGGACAAGCTGTCGTGGATATTTTAAAGATCTTCAAATAATGACACTACCCTGTATATTTATCCTTGCAGTACTCATTCATGCTAAATCTAACATTAATACATTCAGTAGATTGAACTCAAATCATAGCTATCACACTCGCAATACCAATTTGCTAGAAATTTCTAAGCATAAAACTAGTATTTATGAAAAAAGCCCACATTTTTTAGCCGTAAAATTTTTTAACAAATTGCATCCCTCAATTGGTGACTTGGATTTAAAACATTTTAAAAGTAATGTAAAGAACATACTTATTGATAAAGCCTACTATTCAATAGATGAATATTTGAATGAACCAACACTGCTACGGTAAAACCTGTAATAGTAATCTTTGATGTCTTGTTCATGTGTTTTACAACTGTTCATGTTATACATATATATTACCTATATTTCTTGTTTTGACGTGTTCCATGCAATTTGTATTGTCGCAGAAATAAATTACTATTATTATTATTATTATTATTATTAATAAATAAAACACTGGTGTAAATTGATATTTGTGGAACCATTTTCGGGCCCATTGAGTCACGCCTTAGCCATAACAAACTATTGGGCTTCATTTTTCCTATATTCTACCTAAAAATAAAAGACTCTGGTAAAGAATTTATAGGGTTTTGCATGGCATTTTGCGCAACTTATACATTTGGCATTTATATTTAGGCATTCAAGTAGATTACTTGTATTTTTGTATCATTTAAATTCATTATTCTAATTATATAAAATTTTCTACTCCCGCATTTCCATTTTATTTGTATTGGCATAATTTGAAAACAGAATCCACCGCTCAATAATTTTGCCGTGAGCAATCCCGGGACCCCGAAAAATCCCGGGATTGAATTTATCGAATCCCGAAAGTTCCAATCCCGTACGGATTCTAATCCCGAAATCCCGAAAGGTCCAATCCCGTCCGGGATTCCCTTCCATAATTGGGACGAGATTTTTGGACGTTTAAAAATATTTTTCAGTTTAAGCGATTTGCGACCAGGTAGCCGATTAAAAAATTATAATAAAATTTAAAAAAATTAATTTTTTAGGGCTTTTTAAAATCTTGTCCAGCTTTTTAAACGATTTGCAGGGAGGAGCGCGGAGGAGGTAGATGGTAGAAATTTAAATAAAAGCCAACGGAAGATGTATATCAATGCGATGTGTGTCCCTGTAGATGTTTATCACCGTGCATGATTTATTTTAACGTAGTTTTGGGTGCAGATTGTACAAATCTGTCCCTTGCAAAATTCTTAATTAGGGGTCAGAAAATTGTGATGGGGGATGAAAACTGTAAGGGCGTAAAAATGAACTGACGTTAAAGTTATCGGTGGTGCCAAAATTCAATATGGCGGCCATAAATGAATCAAAAGTAGACTGTCTTTATTCAAAATCTAGAAGGCCTAGAACATTTCTGTTGATGCCATTCAATGGATAGCTTTCAAAAATATAAAAGTTCCAAGTTTCATTTAAATAACATGAATCGCTACCAATCCAAAGGTCCTGCCAAGAAGGCGACTCTCCTGAAACAGCTCACCGTTCAGAAGATGAAAGAAGGAGAAGACATACACAAACATTTGAGAAGATTTTTCGATGCAGTGGACAAGCTGAACGAGATGGAAGTAGAAATTAACCCCGATTTATTAACTATAATGTTACTTTATAGTTTACCCATCACTTTTGAGAATTTTCGTTGTGCTATTGAATCACGAGATGTTCTGCCAGATCCAGATGCATTACGAGTGAAGATAATCGAAAAATACGAGACGAGAAGCGAAGCAAGAAACCAAAGTCCCGAGATACCAAACGCAATGGCTGCACGAAGAAACATGAAGAAATTTTCAAATGGAAATGACAGAAACGACAACAATCAAAGCACAGTTTTTAAATACAAGTGTCATCGATGTCATAAGGTCGGCCACAAGGCTTCTGATTGTTGGAACAAGAAAAACTCCAACGTCAAACATGACGGAAAGGAGGGAAATAAAGTAAGCCTGTTTTCCGAAGAAAATAAATGCATGTTGGAGAGACTTCGTCGCACGATGCCTGGTGTTTAGATAGTGGATGTAGCTCTCATCTATGTAAGAATTTGGACGCTTTTGGCGATACTGTAGAACCAGATCACAAAGTATTAAATTTGGCCAGTGATACATCGACAGAAATTAAAGCAAAAGGAATAGTTGGGCTCTGTACACAAGTCAATAGAATCAGGACGGAAGTTACACTGAAGAACACTCTGTACGTCCCAGATTTGCGTACAAATTTAATGTCTGTTGGAAAAATATGCGACAATGGTTTTGATGTGTTATTCGAGGACCACGCATACGTACTTAATAGAAACGGTAGAACAGTCATGGAAGCTTCAAGAATTGGTGGTTTATATTACATTCCCGAAAGTGGTACGGACAATCCGAACGCAAAGAAGGCATCGACACTGGATCAAGAGACAACAAGATTGTGGCACTGTCGAATGGGACATTTAAATGTAAAGGATCTTCAAAGGGGTCATCATGATGGAAGATTAAGAGGAATTGGCACTTTGGGAAGCGACGATAACTTCGAATGTGAAATTTGTCTAAAGGGCAAAATGACACGTCAACCTTTACCGAAAACTTCCACAACAGAATCGGATGTTTTCGAAATAATCCATTCGGATGTCTGCGGCCCCATGAGGGTGGAATCCAACGGCAGAGGAAAATATTTTGCAGTGCTAATTGACGATCATTCGAGATGGTGTGAAATCAAAATCTTGCAGAAGAAAAATGAAGTGTTGGAATTTTTCAAGCAATTTAAAAATCGTTTTGAAAACCAGACGGGAAGAAAGATCAAGTATCTACAAAGTGATAATGGCACAGAATATGTTAATAAAGAATTTGAAACTTTTTTGACGGAATCTGGAATTGAAAGAAGGTTAACAGTGAAGTACACGCCGGAACAAAATGGAGTAGCCGAAAGGAAAAACAGAACTCTCGTGGAAATGGCAAGGTGCATGTTGATCGCATCAGGGCTACCTCCATCATTTTGGGCCGAAGCCGTCAATACGGCGAATTATATCAGAAACAGATGTCCTTCTAGAAGTCTTAATGGAGTTACACCTTTCGAAAAATTATATGGTAGACCACCGAACGTGAATTACTTTCAAGAATTTGGAAGTGAAGGCTACGCTTTAGACGTAAATCCAAGCAAGGGAAAATTCGACACAAGGTCAGGAAAATGTATTTTTGTGGGTTACGATGGTCAGTCTAAAGGTCTCAGGGTTTGGTTACCAGAAGAACGAAAAATTGAAATAACGCGAAATGCAACATTTCTGAAAAATCAGAAAGTTACAGTCAGCGGAAATACAAATTTTGAAGAATTTTCACCGGAAACTTCGAGCAATAAAAAGCCCTTGGATATAGAATTGGATATTTTAAATGGTGATAACAATGTTGGAACAATCGAAAGAATTGGTGAAAATGAAGAAGAGGTCCGTGGTGAGATTATGAATGAACTTCTCTATGAAGATGAAGAACCAGAAATTAGGGAAGGAAACGGAAATACGGGGGGATCGGGAAACCGACGTGTCCCTGGAAGACCTACAATAATTCGAACAGGAAATCGCGGAAGACCTCGAAAGGAATATAGAACTGTTGAAGACGTCAACACGGCTACAGAAGAATTGGCTTTCGCGGGGGAGATACCGATAAAACAAGCTATGAGTGGAACTGACGCCAAAGAATGGCAAAACGCATTGGCTGAAGAGATAAAGTCAATTTTAAAAAATGACACCTGGATCTTGGTCAATGTTCCACAAGATCGAAAGCCAATCAGCAGTAGGTTTGTCCTAAGGAATAAGTTTAAGTCGGACGGGACATTAGAACGAAGAAAGGCTAGGTTGGTGGCTCGGGGCTTCACGCAGAGATATGAAATAGATTTCGTGGAGACCTTTGCACCAGTAGTACGTTTAAGCTCGATCAGATTATTCGCAGCTTTAGCAGCGCGCCACAACATGGAAATTCACCAACTCGACATAACAACCGCATACTTAAACGGGAAGTTGGATGAAGAAATATATATGGAATTGCCGGAAATGCTTCAAGAAAGTCTAGAAATTATCCTTAAAACCGAACCTAAGAATAACGACGTGAGAAAGAAAGCCGAGAAAATGTTATCAGAGGTTAAATCGGGAGGCAAAGTCTGTCTCTTGAAGAAAGCCCTTTATGGACTTAAGCAAGCAGGGCGCCAATGGCACTCTCGTCTGGAAGAAGAATTAAAGAAATGTGGAGCCAAAGGTACTTCTTCGGACCCATGCTTCTATGTTCTTGGGCGAGGGGAAGATCGTGTTTATATCACCGTATACGTTGACGATATTTTGATTGCTTCTCGAAGTACAAGAGAAATCGAAAAATTGAAGAATCATCTGATGAAGAGTTTTGAAATCAAGAATCTAGGAAAAGTGCATTACTGCCTGGGGGTGGAATTTTCACGACGTGAAAATGAAGTTCGAATCTGTCAGTCTGGATATGTCAAGGATCTACTAAAGAGATTTGGAATGACCGATTGTAATCCTGTGGCCACTCCCCTGGATGTGAACGTCAAACTAGTGAAGAGCCAAACAGATGAAGAAAGAAACCATCCATATCGTGAATTGGTTGGAAGTTTGATGTACTTAGCCGTGGCAACTTGTCCGGATCTCGCACACGCAGTGAGTGTGTTGAGTCAGTTTAACGACTGTTTTGATTCTAGTCACTGGAACGCAGCGAAGCGAGTTCTCAGGTACTTAAAGGGTACCGTGGAATCTGGATTAATCTACAAATCCAGCAATGACAACTTGAAAGGCTTCGTAGACGCGGATTGGGGCAACGACTTGGACGATCGTCGCTCGTATACCGGCTACTGTTTCTTACTAAATGGAGCAGCCATTACTTGGGAATCCAGAAAGCAACGCACAGTGGCATTATCATCCACTGAAGCTGAAGCGTCAAAGGAAGCCGTTTATTTGAAAAAGTTTTTGGTTGAATTGGGATTAGAAAAGGTTGCTGAAATTCAGCTGTTGAATGACAATATGGGTGCCCTTAAATTGGCACAGAACCCATTGTTTCATGCAAGGACAAAACACATCGACATAAAACACCACTTAGTTCGTGATGCGTTGAAAGATGGAATAATCGATGTCAAGCACGTTTCAACAAACGAAATGGTAGCAGATATCTTCACGAAAGCTCTCCCGAAGTCGAAGCATCAAAAATGTTTCGAATCTCTAGGTTTGGAAATTGTAGAAAAATCTGAAAATAGCAATTACTCATCGAGGGGAAGTGTTGGAAATAATAATAAAAGTTAATCGAATAGGCGATGAGCAATTGTAGTTAGTAACTGCCATAAAAGTTATAAGTTGTGTCAATCAATAAAAGTTCTCAATTGTATACAAACTCTCTTCATATTGGTTGTATCTCTTCAATATCCGCACCAGGAACAACACAATACCTCAAAACAAGTGTTTAAAAAATCCGTAATTGTGGATTTAATTTTCCTTAATTACGGATTTTTTTCCGCAATTACGGATGTTCTTTTCCGTAATTAAGTTTTTTTTTTCGTAATTACGGATTTTTTCCCCGTAATTACGGATTTTTTCCAGTATTTACGGATCTTTTTTCGTAATTACGGATGTTCTTTCCGTAATTACCCATATTATAATAACGGGAAAAATTAAGCCATGCGTGAAGATTAACGTGGAATCTTGGTGAGCCTTTATATAACTTTCAAATGTTTCAGAATGTCAGCTTTACACGAGGTAGAACTTATTCCTTTATAAGCAACTATGTAAATTTGCTAATTTTAACATTTTTTATTTCTTTCTGGAACTGTTATTGTCGATAGCATAAATTTTATGAACCGTTTTGACTATAAATGCATGGCCACATTATAAATGATACTGACGATAAAACTCCTAACATGAAGTCACTCTTGATTCTGGTTTGGCTGCTGCTACTAACAAAAAGTGAGTGAAATAATTTATACACATTAAAATTTTGTGTATCCGTTCCGGGGTTGAACATTTTTTCCGATGTTTCGCTTGTCAGGCATCTTCAGTGACCTCTTTCTCTTCCTTTCTTTGGAAAAAAATACTGGCCCATGAAAGTCTATAAGATTTAATTGTGTATATTTCAGACGTGTTAACAAACAATTTCCTCACTAATAGAATAACCGATGGCCTCCCAGTTTCAATACAAGATTATCCTTACGCAGTTTCGTTGCACCGTAGCAATGGTGATTTATTCTGTGGTGGAACAATAATCAGCTTAAATGTTATAGCAACAGCTGCACACTGCTTCAAATCAACGTAATAATCATTCTTCTATTTCTGTTGTATTCCAAGCTGTTTTTTTAGAAGCTCTGCAGATTTACAAGACGCCTCATGGATGTACGCCCGAATTGGTACGGAATTCAAAGATCGTGGTGGTCGAGCAATAAATGGAAAAAATATAGTTAAGCATCCAAGTTTTGGACGAAGAGTGCCTTATCAAAGCGATGCTGCTGTTGTAATCCTAGAAAAAAAGTTGCAAGGACCTGGATTTAAAATTCTACCCCTTTCTCCCAGAGGAACTACATTTAGGGATGGTGTTGAGGGCCATATTCTTGGCTGGGGGCTGACAGAGCGAGGTGTAGAGTCGGATGTTCTTTTGGAGACTAACGTTTTTATATGGGATCAGCAGAAATGTGAACGCTTTAATGAAGATGAATACCATTCTACTCAGTTTTGTGCTAGTAATGGACCTCATGATTCTTGCGTCGGAGATTCTGGAGGTCCTCTTATTGTTGTAGATCGCATCACCGGACCAGAGTTAGCTGGTTTAGTTTCTTTTACAGCAGTAGAAGATGGCATTACACCTGGGTGTGGTTTGAAATCTGGAGCTTGGAGTGTGTACACGTACGTTCCACATCCCGATATTTTTGATTTTTTCATAGATCAGATTGATTTGAATTTTGAAAAATAAAGAGTTAAGAATTTTGACCAGATTTCTTAATTGAATTCCTCGGAAAATTCTGTCCATCGGAATCTTCCTTTGTATCTCAAAGTAAATTTTAATTGTGAGATGATTTACGCGAGATGAAGTTTTGGTGGTTCGATCTTTTCAGCACGTGAAAGGCTCAGCATATTGTAACGATACGTTTTCCGCCATTCTTTTTGGGTAGTTTTCTTAAATAGAATAAAGTAATAATTCTGATTTTTCGGAAGGTAATTTAAGATTAGCATTGCTGAGAAAAATCTAGGAATTGCTGATGAAAAAAGAAGTGCGCGTATCTGGGGTAGACCTGTGCGCCGACAAGTAGTTTATCGGCGGCGGCGTAACACGGAATTTGACTCGGCGGCGATCGGCGCGCCGGCGTAAACGCCGGCGAACAGTTTTGCAACGGCGTCAACCGGCGCGCCGGCGCTGATTTTTGTTTTTCATTTTTTTTTCATGATTTCAAGCAAACGCATAAATACCTATTAATTTTATATAATTTTAAGCGCAAAAAACACTTGTAATAATAATTTTTAATGAAGTTAGTGACAAGGGGAACGAGAAAACTTATAAAAAGACGAAATTGGTACATTCACCTACAATTTTTGTTGAAAGTAGTAAGAACCGTAGGAACCGTCCCATTAATAAAAAACACCCTCGACCCTCAAAAACACCTGTTAAAGACCCCGTCACGGCGCATTATACGGCGCACGGCGTACCAGTGTACAGTTACCGCACCAGTCACGTGACTCGAGTCGAGCTTTTAAAAAACTTCTACTGTATTAAGGGTTGCTCACCTAACACTATGTTCTTTTAAAATTAACGAAGCCCTCAGAATCTCAGCAGATTATACGTCCCGGCCCCGGCGTCACCGCCGGGAAAAAACCAGCGGCGGCGCGCCGGCGCGCCGTGTGAATTTAATCGGCGGCGGCGTAGGGTATGTTTTTGTCGGCGGCGGCGGCGGCGCTCGGCGGCGCACAGGTCTAATCTGGGGCAACGGAAAAAACAACGAGAACAAGAAAGAAAATGTGGGTGCAAAAAGGTGAATAGTTTGGGGAAAACGAGAAAAAGAGGCCGTGAATAGAAGAAAAACCCAAGACCGAAGGATCCTGAAGAGCTCCTGAGATAGTAGAAGTAGAAGGCCCGACTCAGTGTTCTGCAAGACTTCAAGAACATCGCGGAATTTGAAAGGTAGGAAGTGATTTTGTGCTTGCGAGGGCTATTAAATTGGGGCAGTCGAAGATAATAATCATCGGAATATCAATTGTGATGAGTTTTAGCTTCGTTGTAGACTTTCAGTTAATTATTTTTCAGAAATTTTAGCGATTTCTCTAAATTCGGAAAATCGTTGTCAAGGTAAACAAGGAACAGGACTGTGTTCCGCCATTGTAACTAGAACTTAATTTTTGCTTACTGCTTTTATTTGTGACTTTCTCTCGTAGTATTTTAAGGGATTTCTTAATAATGACTTGGGGGTTGCGCATGCTAATATTCAGGGGTGGATTCAGGGAATTTTGTACTTGGGGGAATTTCGCTTGTAGTTAGAAACTTCAGTAGTTTTCAGGCTGCTTGTTAGAAATATTACGCAAATTGTACATTTACTAATCCAGATGTCGTTCTCTTAACCTGTCAAAGTTGCAGCCGACTTTCCCGAAAAGAAAGTCAGCCAAATTGTCGGGACAGCTATCGTTAGGGAAATGCTGTGGTCAGAAGTTGTGATAGGATTGTTTTGTGGATTTTTTGGAGGTGTCTACAAGAGAACTGATCCCTTATATTTAAATTATGTCATTTATGATTATTATTTTTATATCGCTTCGTAGATTTGGATTTAGCTTTCAGATGCAGAGGGTTCGACCGTAACAAGAATGTGTTACTTATACATTTTTCTGTCTAGGACACGCAAATCGAGACCTACAATGGAAGGGGACAGGGATGCCTTGCCAGGTATTCTTGGTAGTATACAATCTCAACTTATTCCTTGAAGACAGAGTTTCAAGTCCATTGGTCTGAAGAATCAATGAAAATTTGTTAGATCGCGAGTTAGTTTTTCATGAAATGTTCAGATAGGAATCTGTAAGTCTTAATTCGGTTGTTTTTCGGTGATTCCACCATGCATTCAAAATTTTCATCTGTCTCAGGATAAACAGATTATTATGCTCCACACATCGATTCAATTCGTACTTTTACCATAAACAACAAACTAAAAAGATCAGTGTTTAAGTTTGGATAAAGTAATTCTTAGACATTTGAATCCAAAGTCAAAGTATGAGTGTTATATTGAATACAGGTTTGAAAATGTTTCGCGGTCTGTGCCGAGATGAGTTTCTGATATTTGCTGTAAGGAATGTTAACACTTGGTATGAAAGAGCGACAAGGGTTCGTCCTGGGGTAGAGGTTCTAGGGGATGGGAAATGTGAGGACCCAATTATTTTGTCTTGAATCTTAACTTTTGACTTTTAGTCTTTGAGTTGAGTTTCTGGTCAAGATGAGAAGTACAGAAGGTGACTGCTAGTGATTGAGAAACATCGAGAATCAGAGGGTTGGTTGAAAGTAAAGGTTTATGAAAGCGAGCGTGAACGAAGTAGAGTCAAAACATCACTGTGAATTATTTTATTACACCTCCAGATAACATTGCACCGACACTGTAATAGCAGAGCTTCAGCTACTTAAAATTCTGGCTTTCATAAATAAGAGAACGTGCACTTTGGGCTGATAATTTTAACCTAGTTATAAGTTAGATCTTAGTTTTAAGATAGGGTCATCAAGTCAAATTGCACTGTGGCTCAATTGTCAAAAAGGAAACCCAAACACTGCCCTTTGTTTGTTTACATCACCTAGTGTTTTTGAATTGGTTTACCTTTTACTCTAAGACTGATCTCACAAAACAACCAACGACATTCATCGTATCTAACTCAGTGTTCTCAAAGTTCTACAAAAGAACCTTAAATCCATTCTAAACTCAAGCCGATTATTTTGACCTAATGACGGAAATCGATCCATCATGTCATCTCATCCCAACAACCAATAATCTAATTCGAGGCTGGTGAAACAGTTCTCCAAAAAGAGGACCAAGGTCCCACCTAAAAGAAGGAAACTGATAAACAGTTCTCCCAACCATAGGACTAAAAGTCCCATCTACAAAACCAAACAAAAAGAACCAAACAAAAGATAGTTACTGGTGTATTCCAGAACTCAAACCAAACCAAAGCAAATCATTGCATAAACCATCAAAATCTGTATCGTGCTTCTGAGTTGGTCAAAATACACAGCCGAGCTGTCTTCACAAAAGAGAACTTTGATCTTGACTCCAATTACAAATCTGCATTGACACATTTGATACGATCTGTGTTTTTTTTGAGACAACCTTGTCTAGTAAACATGTTGACAAAAGTCAAACCTGGCAATTACCAGAAACCACTTGATTTTCTCACAGTACAACGTACTAGGAAATCCAAATCCAACAAAGATTGTAAAATAATCTGACAGACCGATCTGAATACAATGTTTCCATTCTTTTGTTCTTTTGAGTTATATTATGCAAATAAATCAAAGATCGAAAGAATGTAGTGTTTATTTCTCTTTTGGCGTTACTTCTCCACTAATCAGGGATACCTAGTAAATAAAAGGGGGGGGGTATTAATTTAAAGGTTAATTAATTAGAAACACAACGTAGTCCTAAACAATGGGTCCTAAATGATAGATAACTAGACGATCACGAACTTCGTAAAAGTAACAAATCTAGAAACCTGGGTTAGTAAGGGGGTTAAAAAATATAACGTTACAATATTAAGTAGGATTCTTGCAAGCTGTGCGAGGAGGCCATTGCACCTATGCAAATTCGCGATTTTTATCATTTTTTATGTCTTTCTAGAATCGCCGTATTGATAACATTAAAATTTATTGATCATTTTTGCTATAAAATACCTAGCTACATTGCGTTAATATCAATACTCAACCATGAAGTCACTTTGGATTCCAGCTTGGTTGTTTTTACTGTCAAAAAGTGAGTCAAAATCATTTATACATATTTGCATAAAATTATTTCAGCCGCTTTATCGCACAGTGCCTTAACTAACAGAATAACAGCCGGCATTCGTGCTTCAATCCGAGATTACCCTTACGTCGTTTCTTTGCACTATAGCAGTGGTACTTTGTTTTGTGGTGGAACAATAATCAGTCTTAATGTTATATCAACAGCTGCACATTGCTTCAACACAACGTGAGCATTTTTTTTTAAATTTTAATGCAACAATAATTATTGTTAGGAACAAAGAAGATTTACGAGACGCCTCTTGGTTGTATGCTCGCATTGGTTCAGAATTCAACGATCGTGGTGGTCGAGCAATAAATGGAAAAAATATAGTTAAGCATCCAAGTTTTGGACGAAGGGTGCCATATCAAAGCGATGCTGCTGTTGTCATCCTAAAGGAGAGGCTGCAAGGCCCTGGGTTTAAAATTTTACCTCTTTCTCCCAGGGGTACTTCATTTAAAAGTGGCGTTGAAGGCCATATTCTTGGGTGGGGCTTTACAGAGCGAGGTGTAGATTCAGATGTGCTATTGAAGACCAACGTCTTTATATGGGACCAGCAGAAATGCGAACGCTGGAATGAAGATGAATATTATCCTACTCAGTTTTGTGCTAGTAATGGACCTCACGATTCTTGCGTGCACGATTCTGGAGGCCCTCTTATTCTTGTAGACCGCATCACTGGACCCGAGTTAGCTGGTTTAGTTTCCTTTACAGCAGTGGAAGACGACATCACACCAGGATGTGGTTTGAAATCTGGAGCTTGGAGTGTGTACACGTACGTTCCACATCCCGATATTTTTGATTTTTTCATAGATCAGATTGATTTGAATTCATGAAAATAAAGAGTTTAGAATTTTGTCCAGATTTGTTATTTCTTAATCGAATTCCTCGCAAAATTCTGTCCATACGAATCTTTCTTTGTAAGTCAAAGAAAATTTAAATTCTGAGAAGATTTTGAGATGATGGGTGAAGTGAAAATTTGGAGGCTTTTTTCAGCACTTGAAAAGCTCGCAGAATGTTAAGTAGAGTTCTTCCAAACCTGTGCGAAGGGGGGGCCATTACGCACCTATGCGAATTCGGCATTTTTATCAATTTTTATGTCTTTCTGGAATTATCTTATTGTTAACATAAAATGTTATGGATTATATTTGCTATAAAATACACACATTGCATTAAACCCAACCTTGAAGTCACTTTGCATTCCGGCTTGGCTGTTTTTACTGTCAAAAAGTGAGTCAAATCGTTTATACACAATTCGCGAAAATCAACAAAGTGTCTGACATCTGGTGGCAATACTTTAACTACACTGAGAGACCGGATACGGAAATACTTTTAAACGTCCGTCATCATAATTTCGGCTTACCTCAGTCAGTTGTCAGTTGCGAGGTTAGGTAGTAGTTTTGTTAGGAGACATCTCTCGCTGTCTCGAAATTTTGTGAATAATTCTGTGGAATTTTACGTTTTGTGTACTTAAGGTGCAACATTGTAAATCCAGGAAAACTTGGCCTTTAAAAAATCCACGATCGATGTCACTGATGTCACCAACTGACACTGTCAGGCACGTCACGCTAAAATTCTCACTTCCGGCTCCCCAATCGGGTGAGACCGCCATTTTGTGGTTTAGCAATGCCATCTATTAGCAGCTGATTTTCGCGAATAGATATTTATTTTATTAGGAGTTTAAGTAAGACATTATGTGACGGAGTATGGAAGTTATGGAAGTATGGAATTAATCCATACGAGTCACATAATGTCGCTTAAACTCCGAATAAAATACAATATTTTATTTTCAAACGAAAAAATCGAAAATTTTCTACTCACGTTTGTTGCGCGTCACTTTGACACTTTGCAAAATTGCAAATAATGATGAACTTAAACTCCGGAGGAGTTTAACACTTCGCTAAAATTGGTGTCATAGAAATTACGGTTATACCTTGCCAACACAGTCATTTAAATAATTGTTATGTGACGTTTGAAAATAATAATATTTTCATAAAATTTTCATGGTGGTCGATTTGAGAACGGAAAAAATATAGTTAAACATCGAAGTTTTGGGCGAAGAGTGCCACAACCCTGTTACAAATGTCTGTTAGGAAACAATACATTCCAACCAAAATTTTATTGTTCTATATTGGAGCTTATTGGTCTTGTTGGAAACGGTTGGATCCTAGTTTTGATTTCAATTGTTTTCTATTGGAAAATTCCAATCATGTTGTAATCTATTGCTTTTGGTTGTTCTGAGCTGTGAAGAGTATCGATTGTGATGTTTCAATAAAAATTTTATTGGATCTTAACATGAATTTTTAGTTGAATGGAGTTCCGTTGAATTCTACGGTGATTTTCCCATCAAGTTTTCATATTCCAAGGAAGAATGAATTTTATTGTAAAATGGCAACCAAATCGTCGGAAACATTTTAATTTTCCTGTTACGCACTTTTTCAAAATTTTATCACTTTTTGCTTGTTAATATCTGCCTTTTTCTTTTTTTTGTTTTAATTGTCTTCCAATTATGTTACGATTTATTGTTTTTGGCAAAGGAGATGGAGGGATGAATGTCACTGAACGGTATAATTCCCCGTATGTTGAGCTTCCTTCAGGACCGCTTGGTAATAATTTGAAATGGGTCACATATAGTTCAGTAATATTAGATCTAAAAAAGACGAATAGAAGAAATAATTTGTATGTTTTTGAAATTTGGGCCACGGACTCCTGTTAGCACCTGAAATGAAGGGCCGAAAAGTTCCCACCCCCCAAGTGTGCGCTTCATCCGGTATTTGGCGAAAACCACCCCCCAAACGTGACATGGCAGTTTTAAGCATTTTTCGACGAAACCGTCCATCTGACAAAAATTTTATTCTAATTAAAAGTATTTATTATGAAATTCTGCATTAAAAAAGTCCTTTTGATTATTTTGCTTATCCCCACCTAATTCTCGCAAACGACGTCCGAAGTTGTAGAACAGTCAAATTGGACTTTTTAGTAGAACATATTTATATATTTATAAAATTTTTGCTACGGGCTGCTGATGGGCCCTGAAATGAATGAAGGGCCGCAAACTTAACACCTCCCAAGTGTACACTTCATCCCTCTTTTGGCAAAACGGACAAAAAATTACTCTAATCAGGAATATTCCTCGTGAAATTCTGCATTAAAAAGTTCTCATCATTTTGTTTATCCCCGCCTAATTCTTGCAACCGACGTCCGAAGTTTAGGGTATCGCTAGATTGATTTTCGGTGCGAGCGAAAAACAACCCTCAACTTCGGACGTCGTTTGCAGAATTTCACAAGGAATATTCCTGATTAGAGTAATTTTTTGTCCGTTTGATAGTTTAACCGAAAAATGCTAAAAACTAGCGCCATGTCCAAGTCTGGGAGTAGATTTTCGCCAAAAGAGGGATGAAGATTACACTTGGGGGTGTTAAGTTTGCGGTCCTTCATTTCAGGGCCCATTAGCAGTCCGAAGCCAAAATTTCATAAATAAACTGCTCAACAATTCAATTGGTCCACCCGGAAACTTTAGTCGAATTCAAAATGCCGTAACTCCTCAAGCAGTTGATCGATTTGAATGAACCTTTTTTCCCCGGATAGCCCATTTCATTGGCTACGACATGACATGTTCCGCATTTTATGCAGGTATCCATTATTTGATATACAGGGTGACAGAGCCGGGTACTGCAAAATGACGAAAATTTAAACCACCCCCGATTCTGAAAGAAATTTTTCTAATTTTTTTTACCTGGTTGAGAAGACGTCTCAGCTTCATACCTCCAGACGTTTTTTTGAAATTTGCTCCATCTCCTCTGATTAGGGTGCAGGGCCGAAAAAACAGTTTTTTCATCGGTGGTTAATCGCGCCTTTAGTAGTACACAAATTTTAACTTCCTGGGGGTCCTTGTGACGCAAGAACTTCACTCTAAATTGTCATCAATTCAAAATTATCCTGATATAAAATGTCACAGAAAAGGGGGCCCACTGAACTGAACCCAAAATTATTCTGCGTTTAAAATGATCTTTGATTAAAGACGAACCAAAATTGAAACGATGCCGTCATAGAGCCACTCATACTGAACATTTTAAGATGCTCTTCGTCTGAATTGGATCACATTTGGCTGTGCTGATACCAGTGGTTTGGTTGAAGGATTTCGGACAAAAAGCAGGCATTTCGCACATCTGTAATTTCGTGAAACCAAGGCGACAAAAATTTTGACAATGCCTGAAAGATCGTTACCTTGTCAACGAAATATGGCTCTTTGTTTTCATTTTTGTCACCTTGGTTTCGCGAATTTAAGGG
Source organism: Pycnomerus fuliginosus (assembly GCA_963924575.1). Lineage (NCBI taxonomy): Eukaryota > Metazoa > Arthropoda > Insecta > Coleoptera > Zopheridae > Pycnomerus > Pycnomerus fuliginosus. Next base: position 1,611,053 of record OZ004621.1, on the reverse strand, counting down.
GCTGCATTTTGTCTAAAAACGGTCCGTTGAAGAGTTGGGTTGAACACCGGTGATTCTGATTCGATTCTGACGAAGAACATCTTAAAATGTTCAGAACAAATGGTTCTATGAAAACATCGTTTCAAATTTAGTCCGTCTTTACTTAAAGATTACTTCGAAAGCAGAATAAAATTGGGTCAATTTCAAAGGGCCCCCTTTTCTGGGTCGCCTTGTTCTAGATTAATTTTGATCCCATGGTGTCCTAGAGTAAAGCTTTTACGACACAATGACCTCAACAAATTAAAAATGGAGTAGAAGTTAAAGAGGCTATTAACTACCGATGAAAAAACAGTTTTTTTGGCCTTGCACCCTAATTAGAGGAGATGGAGCAAATTTCAAAAAAACGTCTGGAGGTATGAACCTGAGACGACTTCTCAACCAGGCAAAAAAAATTAGAAAAATTTCTCTCAGAATCGGGGGTGGTTTAAATTTTCGCCATTTTGCAGAACCCGGCTCTGACACCCTGTATATCAAATAAGGGGCACCTGCATAAAACGGGGAACATCCCATGTCGTAGCCAATGAAATGGACTATCCGTGGAAAAAAGGTTCATTCAAATCGATCAACTGCTTGAGGAGTTGCTGCATTTTGAATTCGACTCAAATTTCCGGGTGGACCAATTGAATTGTTGAGCAGTTTATACAAATAAGTTCTACTCAAAAATCTATTTTGGCTGTTCTACAACTTCGGACGTCGTTTGCGAGAATTAGGTGGGAATAAGCAAAATAATCAAAAGAACTTTTTTAATACAGAATTTCATAGGTAATGTTTTTGATTAGAACACATGTTTTGTCAGATGTATAGTTTCACCGAAAAATGCTAGAAACTAGCGTCATGTCATGTTTGGGGGTGGTTTTCGCCAAATAAGGGATCAAGCACACACTTGGGGGGTGGGAACTTTTCGGCATTTCATTTCAGGTGCAATCAGGAGTCCGTAGCCAAAATTTCAAAAATATGTAAATTATTTCTTCTAAAAAAACCTAACTTGACTGGACTCATCTCTATGGTAAATCCGGCCCTCGTATTTTATTTAATTTATTCAGTGGTTGGAAGTAACGCGTTACAAGTAACTTTTAACCTTAACGCGTTATTTTTTTAAAAAGGTGACTTAACTTTAACGCGTTACCCATTTTTTGAGCAACGAGTAACGAAATTCACGTTACTTTTTAAAAATAAATCAGACTGCGTTACTCCTACTTTCCTTCCCACAGTTAACGATTTTCAGTTCTTGGAACATTTTATGGGTATTAGTGCTTTGTAAATATCGAGGTAAATAATTAAATATACGCAACCAGGATGCAGACTCATCGGATTTGGACCGTCATAAAACTTACACAATTGAAACTGGTCGTTTGGGGTTTTCCGCGGGACCCGAAGGGATTAGGCAGGTAAATTTAGGGGGTAGAGGGTGATAATTATAATTGTCTTCTTACGTTCTTGGAAATTTAATTGGAATTGAAATAACCCTACCTACTATCTACTACTAGTAATTCGATCGGAGTCACTTTTAAAGAGACTTCAAAAGGATCCACACGCCATGGCGGCGAACGGAAACGATCGAACCACCAAAGTTCCCGTTTCCTATAAAATATTATATTTAAAATCGTCTATAGTTTTTTATTTAAACGAGTGTGTGCCAGTCTATTTGCTTTTGCCTAAGGACCCTGATATGTTAAAAATTCTGAAAAAAAAATTTCTACTTCTTTATAAAGCACCGATTAAGTAACGACAAATGTAACGGTAACGGTAGCGCGTAATTTTTTTGCTGTGGTAACTTGTAACGGTAACGCGTTACGTTTTTCTGCAATAACGAGTAACGATAACCCAGTTACTTTTGAAAAGTAACGTTCCAATCACTGAATTTATTGTATGTATACAGGGTGTCTTACGAATATGGAGCAGTATCGATATCTCTGGGCTTAAGAAAGGCACAGTTGTAAGATTTGGCATTTACAGAAACTGACACATTCGGAATCTATTGAAATTATTGGCGACCATGGGGCACTTCCGGTAATACCGGAAGTAGGGTCCTACTTTTAAATTTTAAATAGCAACCCCCATTTTTCATTGCAGATTCGGATAGAGGAAGAAAAATTAAGCTTAAAACACCTACATGTAACTTGTTTGCGCCAGCCGCCTAGGTTTTATTAACGTTTTTAGAGAAAAGTTCCGCAAAACAGTGCTATGTAAAAATGGTCATAACTTGTAAACCGCGGGCGATAAAAATAAAAATGACACACCGTTGCAAAGCGGAAGGACTGTTTTACATTATGATTGCCAAAAATCCCAAGAAAACTAATTGAAAGTTGATTTCGAGAAACTGCAATACTGGAAATTTCAAACTCGAATAACATTTTTTTCTTAAATGGCAGCATACAAGTTTTTCTGCATGGATGGGTGCAGAATTTTATTCTCTTTTCAACGGTACCCATAAAGTGCCAAAAAAGGAAACGATTAAAATCGCTGTTTTTTCCATAAGAAGAAAATGTTATGGGCTTTTAAATTTCCAACATTTCAATTTCTTTAAATCGACTTTGAATCAGCTTTCATATGACTTTTTGGCAAGCATAATGTAAAACAGTCTTTCTACTTTACAATGGTGTGTTATTTTTATTTTTATCGCCCGCGGTTTACAAGTTATGACCATTTTTACATAGCACTGTTTTGCGGAACTTTTCTCTAAAACCGTTAATAAAACTTAGGCGGCTGGTGCAAACAAGTTACATGTTAGGTGTTTTAGGTTTAGGTTTTCCTCCTTTGTCCGAATCTGTAATGAAAAATGGGGGTTGCCATTTCAAATTTTAAAGTTGGACTTTACTTCCGGTATAACCGGAAGTACCCCATCGTCGCCAATAATTTCAATAGACTCCGAATGTGTCAATTTCTGTAAATGCCAAATCTTACAACTGTACCTTGCTTATGTCCAAAGATATCGATACTGCTCCATAAGACACCCTGTATTTCCGAAACCGTTCATACTGAAATTATGAAATTTGGTATACTGCATAAACTTTTGGCCCTGAATCAGAATCTGAGCCCACAATTTTCAGATGACGTTCAATGCAAACCCCCAAACACCAAGGCCCAACAAAAAAAAAATGTTTTAAGTTGAATATTTGCCAAACAATGGCTCCTTCCGAAAAAATGTATTATATCTTTTTTATGCGAAATTAAAAAAGCTTTAATTTTTGTTATTACTATGAAATCGATATTATTAATAGTTATCGAAATAAAAGTGAAAAACCGTCGGCGCGCTCCATTTCGTGACACTAAGGGCTGGAGCGTAACACCTACAGTCGGGGACTTTTAGTATGTTAAATCACAGACTATTTCAATTATGTATCGCGGTTTTTCAAAACTATTGGAATTAATTCCACTATTTTTCCTAAGTATCCTGAACTATAACTTGACTGGACTTAATTGATTATACAATATGTACTGGATATTTTGATTGTATACCCAGCGGGCACACATACGCTTTTTCAACGTTAAAATCACGTTGAGGTGGTTGATTTCACGTTACTGGTTGGAAAGGTGACGTTGAGATTTTGGTGAAATCAGACGTCATTTTTTTGACTTCAAAATCACGTTATGGTATTGGACATTTTGTGATTATGACGTCTTTTAAAGGTAGATATTCGTTCGTTAAAATGACGTCTATTTGATCACATATAAAACACGTGCATAATGCGTCAAACTATATGTGTATGTGTCATTTTGAACATTATAACTACGTTACAATATTAGCGTTCTTTAGTCGTGTTTGAAGTAACGTTCAAATCACGACTTAAAGTGGAATATTTCTGACCAACGGACACTTTTGCACGTTGAATAAGCGTTTCATCTGCAACGTTAAACTTTAGTCTTTTTAATCACGACTTGAAAACGTGTCAAAATGGTGCTGCAGGTCACCATTAAATATGTGTGTAATTTTGAACGTTGTAAGTACGTTACAATCTAAGCGTTCTTTAGTCGTGTTTAAAGTTACGTTCAAACCACGACTTAAAGTGGAATATTTCTAACCAAAGGACACTTTTGCAAGTTGAATAAACGTTTCATCTGCAACGTTATACTTTAGTCATTTTATGGACGACTTTAGGTCGTGTCAAAATGGTGCTGCACTTCAACATTAAATATGTGTGTAATTTTGAACGTTATAAGTACATTACAATATTAACGTTCTTTAGTCGTGTTTAAAGTAACGTTCAAATCACGACTTAAAGTGGAATATTTCTATAACCAACGGACACGTCGAACAAACATTGAATTTATAACGTTATATTTGAGTTTCTATACATACGACTTAAAAACGTGTCGAAATATACCCATGGCGTTCAACGTTTAATAAGTGTGTAGTTTTGGAGGTTATATACACGTTAAAATATGAATGTGTTTTAGTCGTGTCTGAAATGACGAAATTGGGATATTTATAATTATAGCGCAGCGGACACTTTTGCACGTTTTATTTGTAACGTCATATTTCAGTTTTTATTTAGACGACTTAAAGACGTATCGAAAGGGTGTAAAACCACTGATGCCATTCAACGTTAAATATATGTATAATTTTGGACGTTATAAAAACGTTGTAATGTTAAAGTTTCTTTGTCGTTTCTGAAATGACGTTGAAATTCCGACTTAAAGTTGACTTTCCTGTGTAGTTGCATTGAGGGAGTGTAGGTGGCGCTGATAGTTGAAATGAGCTGCTATTACTTAGCAGACGGTGTATAAGAGCTCTAGACAACATTTGTAAAATCACTCCAAAACATTATCCACAGGATAAACTGGAATTGATCGTAGTCACTTACTCACAGTACCTACAGCTCTTCTCTCTCAGCGTCGACGTTGAGATGAGATGTGGATAATTTTCTGAATGTTTGGTCGAGGGTAGTAATTGTCAATTATCTTCGAGCGCACACGTTGAATTTTAGTTGAATCGTCAACGTCAAAATGACGTTGAAGTATCCTGGAAATTTACGTAGAAAAGACGTTAACATTGTCTGGCCACCTATTTTCGGTACCGAAAAACACGTTAAAAACACGTCAAATTTTAAACGATTTTTAAACACACTGTTAGAAAAATGACGTGTATTTTGTACTTTTTTAACGTTTATCTGTTGACGTTAAAAAATAATGTAAAAGTTTACGTTAAAGGGCCGTTGATTTTCTGACGTACAATTAACGAGAAGACGTTGAAAATCACGTTGATTTCGCGGACACTTCAACGTCATTTTAACGTACCAATCTGGTTTTTTTAAACGTTTTTTCAACGTCCGTGTGCCCGCTGGGTACTTATAAAGTGTGTTTACACTACATGATTTGTTAATTGATAAGTCATAAGGTAATATTTTTGTGTTTATACTGCATTATTTTTGCTGTTACTCCAGTCATAAGTAAGTCAAAGCATCAATAATAGCAAAATATTATGAAAATTAGGGAATAGGACGGTGTCTATTTCGCCATGATAATTCATATGATTTTCTTGAATCGCCTGCGATTTCTCGCCAATTTATTTCCCCTGGTGTGCAGAGGCAACCCTGTTGTGACTTTATTTATTTATTTTTTCATTGAAGCGTGTTCTGTGCTTATAGCGCATTAGTTTTTGACTATATAAAAAATTTAGCAGATTAACAAACGACCTACGTTGTTACAAAATAGTGCATTTGAAATAAATAAGTAACCTTGACCACAGAAATTCACACTGTACGGCATTTTAGGTGATTTTACGTCGCTTTTAGGTTATGTACGACGCACATTTGCCAGTAGAGTCAATAAGTGCAAAATCATAAGCCAGTCATAGCAGTGTAAACACATTTCTGCAAATAGCATGACTTTTCGCATTTTGTATTATCACCAAATGATTTATCAAAGCGAAAATCATATAAAAAATCATGTAGTGTAAACACACTTTTACGATTGTAAATAATATGGGATGTTTAGTAATATTTATTGGATTGTGTGAAGAATTTCATGTGTATTCGATTTTGGAAATGAATGGGATGTTTATAGTAATATGATTGGATTGCATTGTAAATTTAATATGTACCTACCTAACGATTGGACTCTATTGGGATATTTACGATAGTTATTGAATTGTATTGTGAACATAGCATGTAACGGTTATTGGACTCTACTGGAATATTTTCGGATATTTATTGGATTGAATTGTGAATGTTACACCATACAGGGTGAGTCTGAAAGACTCCACATCCTTTATACCACAGAATCTACTGTTCAAATGATAAAGCTTGGTGCAAAAATTATTGGTCAATTGTGATTCCTCTTGGTGCCGCCAAAGATTTTCATTTTTAAACGTTCTTTCTAAAGGTGTATCGTAGGATTTTGAATTTTTGCACAGCTTTGTTACAGACCACGATGCAACTACTGATGGTACTTAAGACATTATCCAAAAAGCGGATCGCTGTTATACAGGGTGGCCCCGATGTTATTTGCCCTTGAACTTTTTTATGTTTGAAAATATTGCTAATTTGCCTGTGCGGCCGTATTCCCCGTTCAATTATAGAACTTTTTTGGCTCTTAAAATTTTTCGAAAAAACTAACCACTCACGAGGAAAATTGAAAGAACCGAAAACATGATCATCGTGATAAACCTACAATTTCAATAAAAATCAAAGTGTACGTTGACACGCATCAGATTTCAACTGTTTTTTTGGATTGAAGGTGTTGTCCTACATCTGTGCCCAGAGCCATTGCTCACAACTGAAGAAAAAACATTGACGGTAATTTCACTTTTTTATGAGGTAGACTCATCATTGGTTTTAAGGTGATTACCTGCATCATGTTTTCGGTTTTTTCAATTTCTCCCGTGAGTGGTTAGTTTTTTCGAAAAATTTTTAGAGCCAAAAATGTTTTAGAATTGAACGGGGAATACGGCCGCATAGGCAAATTAGCAATATTTTCAAACATAAAAAAGTTCAAGGGCAGATAACATCGGGGCCACCTGTATAACAGAGATCCACTTTTTGGATAACGTCTTAAGTACCATCAGCAGTTGCTTCTTGGTCTGTAACAATGCTGTGCAAAAATTCAAAATCCTACGATACACCTTTCGAAAGATATTTAAAAATAACGTTTAAAAATGAAGATTTTTGGCGGCTTATAACATCAAGATGAATCACAATTGACCAATAATTTTTGCACCAAGCTTCATCATTTGAACAGTAGATTCTGTGGTATAAAGGATGTGGAGTCTTTCAGACTCACCCTGTATAACGGTTGAATTCTATTGGCATTCTTTAGAATTTCCCATCATTTTTCCGTCGTTTTGTAATGTGAATTTCCAATCTGGGGCTTGTAGTGTGTACACGTACAGTGTGTACACGTACGTTCCACACCCAGATATTTTAGATTTTCTCAGATATCAGATTGATTTGAATCTGTAGGTCAAGTGGAAATAGTCACAAAGTTATCTTATCTTACTGGCATTTATTTCTAAAAATACATTGTCAAAAAAATCTATATTCAAGTTGCACCTAAGTTAAAACTGAATTTCTTCTGGCTTCAGATTGACAGCAGTCTCTGAAATCTCCCACAACTTTTTGGGAAGGCCGGGATCTCTCGCAGTGGCGTACCTTTTAACTTTCTTGCAATCTTCAAAATGCTCTCCGCTATCTCCTTCGATTCCTTTAGCCACCGCAGTATGAATAGTTGTCTGAGCACCCTCCTCGCTACTCTAAACATAAAATTTTACTTAAAACAAAACAAGAAATTATTACCTTAAAAAAAACGAGGAAAAAGCTAAGAACGGCCTTAATAATGTCGTGAATGTACCGACTGAATTCCGTGTGTACTGCTCCAGGATGCAGGGAATAAGCTGTAACGCCTGTGCCTTTCAACTTCTCTGCCAGTTCGATCGTAAACAAGATGTTGCAAACCTTCGAGTTTGCATAAAGGGTAAATCTGCCCTTATATTCATTGATGTTATTCAGGTTCAATTTTGCAAGTTTTGCTCCCGCTGAAGATACATTAATGATTCTGCTGGGTGCAGATTTCTTTAACAACCCCATCAGTAGATTTGTCAGTAGAAAATGCGATAAATGATTGACTTGCATAACGACAGTATGCCCATCCTGGGTTTTCTCATCCGCTATCAAACCCAAACCGGCGTTATTCACCAAAATATCCAATCGTTTCTCATTTTTGTTGATATCTTCTGCGAATTTTCTCACTGAAGCGAAGGAAGTTAAATCCAAAATTTTGACAACCACGTTTTCATTTTGCGTTTCCTCGACGATTTTTGCGCGAGCTGCTTCTGCTCTAGCCTTGTCTCTGCAAGCTAGAATCACACGTGCGCCTCTTTGGGCGAAATCCACTGCGGCATCATATCCGATGCCTAAAATGTGAAAGTTGGTTAAACATGAATAAAAATTAATATTTTACCTGTGTTAGCTCCAGTAACGATTACAGTTTTACCCACCAAACACGTTTTACTCTTGCACCAACCTACGATGTATTTTTGGTAAGCTTTCAAGGCAAGAACTACTGCGGTAAGGCCGCCGATGATGGTATACGCGTTGATACAGCACGTCATTTTTGGTAACTGAATTAAAACGAACTGAGAATCCTGCCAGTCATGCGTTCTCTAATCGTATCTCGGAAGTTGTGTGGAATTATATAGATGCGTGGAAGCGTCAGACAGATCATTCGAGAAGATTGCTCGGCAGCAGGAGGGTTACTTTGCAGTTTTTTAACATTTAGTCCAGTCTTTCTGTAGTTAAAAATAGTTATTATTAAAACGTGACATCTTTTCAATTTCTAATTAGAGCAGGCAGAATGACGTATGCTTCAATTTAGGGCAGAAATCAAAGGGTGTCAACTTTTTTGACATAACCTAATTAGGTTTTGACGTGACTCACTCCGGGCAAGGCCAAATGCAATTAGAAATTTAAAAAATCTCACGGTATAAGGGGGAGAAGTTACAGATTTTAGCGCTAAAAGAGACTTCTCCTCCGTATATAACACAAATTTTAACTTCTACGCTCGCTACTGGAATCGATCGGAAATTTCAAAAAAATCGAATCGCCAAAAACATGAAATCTTTACGTTTCAGGGTCCTGGGAACCCAAAAAAGTGGTTTTTGAAAAAATGTCTGTCTGTGATCACGCTGCAGCTCAAACTACTGAACGTATCGAGATGAAATTTGGCACACATATTCAGTGGGGGATTTATAGGTGTTGATTAGAATCTGGGCCACATCGGTTCACAGAAAGTGCCTTTTTGGCACATCAACTTTAAAAATTTAAATGCAAACCACCATTTTTCGCGTTACCATATGAATGCTCTTTGAATTCTGCTTCTAAAAGTGTATTCACACTTGTGCCCTTTTGGCCAAAAAATGGTGCCGTGAAAAAAAACCTATGCATAACTGTATATTCTTATTAGCGGATTTGATAGCTGATTTTTTTTCAAGCCGAAAACCTTAGTGCCATTTTTTCGAAAAATGTCATTTTAGTGGCAAAAGGGCCGTTGTTTCAATTTATTTTACAAAAAAAACCTTAGTGCAATTTTTTGGAAAATTTCTATTTTAGGGGCAAAAAGGCTCCTTTTTGAGTTTTCTTCGCAAAAGGGCATATTATCATTATCGAATTCGATAGCTGTTGCATTGCCGGATCGAAAACCTTAGTGCCATTATTTCGAAAAATGTCATTTTAGGGGTGAAAAACGTTTGTATTTTAGGTTTTAGACCGCCCGCACGCGCACCTTTGTTAAATAAAGTTAAATGCTACAAATGTTTACAAATTCTTTGAAAAAGTAGAAGTTTCTACCGTCTCCGAGACTGCCAATTTTTTAAAACGTAGTCCAGTTTTTCTGTAACAAATAGTTATTATTATAACGTGACATTTTTTTTTCTCCTAAAATTTACTCTTTCCTTCTCGAAGATGCAGTGTGTAAGATGTCACAGTTTCGCAGAAGATATTGCTTCTCTGTGTCAAACTACAGGGCTTTATGGACGTTTCAACCCCTAAACTCCAACCCCCTATTTCACCACCCCCAGATGCCCTAAAGGAAGTTGTGTTTTCAATTTCACCACACTAATCCAATTTGTTGAAAAATTTAGGCGATTTATAGATTCACGTTTTCAACCCCTCATGATTTCATCCCTTTATGACTTCTCCGGTGTTACCTAACTCCTTGCGTATTTACTGACTTCGGTTGTTCATAAATAAATCTATAGGATTTCTGAAAAAATAAATAAAACATATTTGTCGGCTTGAAAAAGAGTTAGGGGTTGTTAATAGCCTAGGGGTTAGCTTTAGGTTGAAAACCCATAAGACCTTTTTTCAATAGTTGTCCGAAATCTATCGAACCCCGTAATTAAATTTTATACCATCGTTTACTTATGGAAATTTCCAGTTTCAACGTTTAAATTTCAATCCCTTGTTGAATGTTAGCGAAAATTTATCCATTCGCCTACAGTGTCGCTGAAAATTGACACCCCAAATTCTGTATTGATGCGTTAAGTAGTTTTTGAGTTCTTGAATTTTTGTTTTTCAGCATGTTAGGGGTTGTAGCAGCTTTAAGGGTGGTTTTTCGCAAACTATGAATAACACCTTTTTTTCCCCCGCAAGATTTCACCGATAAATGTTTGTACGTTGAGTTACAAATAGCCGCTTGCAACCCTTGCGGATTTATCATATTTCTTGTGGTTCATCTCCAAAATTTCATGATCTGAAATTACGTACATACCAAGTTTCAGCAAGATACCTCCACTAGTTCTCGAGTTGTTGCAATTAATAATTTTTCGTTTTCTCACCCCTAACTTCCACCACTTTGGTGCGATATGGCCCAAAAGCAATCCCGCCGAGATTTTCCGTGTACAAAATTTAAGCTCGATGTCTGCTTTCGTTCTCAAGTTATGCGATGGACAGAGTAGCCGGACGCCGAACGAGTGAGCGAGCGAATTCTCTAAAACTATAATACCTGCGCATATGCTTTCGGCACTAATACCTACCTACACCTGAAACTGTAGAATGGATTTCTACCCTCGATGAACTAACGGGTGTCCTAAAAAAACCGAACAGTTTATTTTTGGTTATAACTTTATTATTATTTTACCGGTTTCCCCAAATTTTGTACAGGACGTAGCCAAATGATGAGGCTTTAAGAATTGACAATCATTTGTGTACCGATCAAAATAAAATTCGAGTAGGATGAAAGCTAATGCTTTCCTCTTCCAAAAGAACCTTATAAAATCCCGAAAATTTTGCCAAGATTGGTAGAGAAATAAATACTGAATTTTTAAAAATCCATGTTTTAGAGCTTCACAAAAAAAAATTGTAAATTATGCAAGAACGTTCAGAATAAAATTTTGTAAAGTTGCTTTGGAAGAGAAAAGCATCAGCTTTAACCTTACACAATTTTTATTTTGAACGGCTCACAGATGCTTTAACTAAAGCCAATCAAAAAATGGCCTTGTAATAAACACCAACAAAAAATTTGTTGGTGGCGCCATCTAGAAAATGATGGTTGACTCTAAAAGCCTCATCTTTTGACTACGTCCGGTACAAAATGGGGCAAAATCGGTTCAATAATAACCAAGCTATAGCCAAAAATAAATCGTTTGGTTTTTTCTGGGACATCCTTTATACATATCTTCAATCAATTAGGTCCGCGTACGAGTGACAATCCTAATCACCGTAATCCAGATTAGTTGTGCAAACATTAATTAAACGTTTAATAATTTTTCAAAGTACGAAAAGTCATCCAATTTAAATTCCTAATGGCAATTTTTCAATAAATAACAAACCACATCGTTGCCAGTAACGTTCAGTAAACAAGAAAATATCTAAACCATAAATAAGTAATTGACTGCAAACAAGGATAATAATATTAAATTATGGATAAAGAATCGCAATAAAAGACTTTCCTAAGACACCAACACGCAATCGACGACTTGACGATGTTGCTGAACGCATCTGCCTCCCTCCTGCTCGACTTCATCATCAACAATTATTTTAACGACTCGAGGTGCGTCCTGTTTTTTTCGGGCCAAGATTTGGGGTATTCGGGGGAGATCCCGAAAGTCCTGGTAAAAGACCTCGACTTGGCTTTTGGGAATCACGGATGTCAAGGGATCGTGATCCAAACTCAAAAACCCGTGGGATTATTTCGGGAGTTTGAATAAAGAATCAGGATGAGCCAGGAGAGGTTTAACAGGAGGAGATATTTGATTGTCCTTCCCGAAAAGATGCAGGACGATTTCTTTCAGTTGCAGGAATTGAATTTTGTGAGCGACGTGCTGTTGCTTGTGCCGATGAAGGAAGGGTTTTACTGAAAACCCATAAATATGTTGGGCAGGGGGACAATAGGGAGCCTGTTTTGCTCGACCGCTGGTTTTGGGACAACTCGTCTTTTTGGAGGGGGGCCTGCTTGTTTCCGGATAAGATTTCTGATCAGCAAGGGAGGGCTTTAAGCGTTTAAGCGTTTATAAGATATTGAATTTGGAAATTCAATTTTTTGATATGTTGTAGCTGAAAGAGTCCCCTACGCATGGGACCCATAGAGAAAGCTCCAGTTTTATTCAAACCGAAATTATTAAATAAAAACGAAGGCCTAAAAATTTTTTTCTCAATATTGTTGAATTTTTTAAGGTTATTTCGTTGGAGAATCATTTTCTCTTTATGGAAATATAATTTTTTATAGAAAAAAGTTAATAATAACCGAGAAATAAATTATTTAAATAATACAGATTTTTAGTTATTACCTAAGGAACACCACGCATGCCCTGTTTTAACAACTGAAAGGCAGTGTAGCTTATACTGCAGACTGTACCCAGAATGACAAGTGTCAGTTGGAAATGTCATTTGGGGGGGCCGTTTGTGGAAAGAGAATGCAAAACCATGAGTTTTTGCCCTTTTCTTTACAGATAATTAGGTAATTTTTATTACTTGATGGCTTTTTTGTTAAATATCAACGACTGACGAGAATAGCCTGGAAGCTCTTCTTGGTCGAACCATTTGACTCCAATGGCAATGTAAAGAACATCAATCGGGTGACAACCCGAGACACTTGTATTCGGCGAATTTAGCAAAAAATGTATCAAGCAATAAAAATTACCTAATTATCTATAAAGGAAAGGACAAAAATTCGTAGTTTTGCACTATTTTTCCTTTGATTTTTCCATAAGCGAAAGCAAATGACACTTGCTATTCCGGGTACAGTCTGCAGTATAAGCTAGACTGCATTTCTGTTGTTAAAACCACGGCACTCGTGGTTTTCTTTAGGAAATAATTAAAAATCTTTATTATTTAAATAATTTATCTCTCGGGTATTATTAACTTTTTTCTGCAAAAAATTATGTTTCCATAAAGAGAAAATGATTCTCTAACGAAATAACCTTAAAAAATGCAACAATATTGTAAAAAAAAATTTTAGGCCTTCGTTTTTATTTCATCATTTCGGTTTGAATCAAACTGCAGCTTTCTTTATGGGTCCCATGCGTAGGGGACCATTTCAGCTACAACATATCCAAAAAATTGAATTTCCAATGTCAATATCTTAAACGCAGAGCGACTGATTTGTCCAACTAGAGTCACCCTGTACTTATCACTTTTTTTTGGTCAAAATACAACGGATATTGTTTCCTGTTGGGGCTATTGTAGTTTCGATTCCATAAGAGTCAAAAATTGGTTACCTAAATTAGAAAAAAGTTGCGCCTTTTCGAGGTGAAAAAATCTGTAAGGAATTTTAAGATAGGTATCTTGATTAATTTCTGATCTACTTACCCCAAAAAAATTATAAATTGCATCTAAATAAAATATGTTTTTCGATTGATACCATTTCAATGAAACTTTTATATTTTTGGCAACTGTCAATTAGTGCTGTTTGGTGCTGTTCTGTAAGAAATCGGTAACATGACAATGTCATTATTGCTAGGTATTGAACAAAAAGGAAGACCCCACCATTGCAACTTCATTTATGCCAACGAATTTTCTAGGCCTCCTAGATTTTGAGAAAAGTTTTTTGAAAAATGAAAAATACGTTAACTTTGTATTTTGAATACGAATTCAGTTGGCCAATTACATTTCCTTAAATCCTTTTTCAACTCTGACTCGGATTGTAACATCGAAGAGATTTGAAACAAAACTTGAAAATGTTATTGCGCAGTTGAATTTGTATAAAAAAAAACAAAGTTGACGTGTTTTTGCATTTTACAAAAATTTTTTCACTGATTTCTTCGTTATTTTTAAAAACCTTGGGTGACCGTGAGTTAATTTTCGGTCTAGTGTAAAACATGTTTCATGTTTCTATTTCCAAAAAATTAGGTAGATATTGAATTCCTTTAGAAAAATGTGAATTTCCATTTGAAAAATCCAAATTTTTGTCGGAAAAAAAAACTAAAAAAATATCAGACAACACCCTCGGATGCGCATCGTAAAAATAAAACCGTCTTGTCGAAGGATTTTTTGCAATAACGTCAATTAGTAAGAGTTATTGCGAATATTCCATACTTGATCACCACCCTGTATATTAAATATAAAGGTTTCATCATGTAACTTGGTTACTTGTTACTTTTTCTTGTTACTAAAGATACTATTCCTAGATTAGGTACTATTTCGATTTGAATTTCTAATACGTCTGTGATTAGATTGAGGTTTCCAAAAAAATTGAAATTGCGCATACTCGTACCGGTTTCAAACTGTCCACAACGACCGCTGCAGAAATAAATATATTTTAAATAAACAAGAACAAAACGTCGATCACAAGTCGTGGCAATTATGCACTACTGGGATACTTTCCACAGTTATGGCTAAAGAGGTTTTGATCTTTATACCTAAAATGGCGAGACTGCCAGGAGGAAGCTATTTCCTTTCAATCCATTAGCCTATCCTCCTTTCTTCTCAAAACGACGGAGAAAATTGTAGATAACCACATCATAAGTGAACTTAATCAAAAAGCGCCACTTAATCAAAAACAATTTGTTTACCAATGAGGAAAATCCACAATAGATGCGCTTGATCACCTGGTGAAAGAAGTAGAGAAATCTACTAGGTGGCAAAAGCGGAACCCGTTGGCTTATTTGTACACTCTGTATCTTCTTTTGATAACACCTCATACAAAATCTATAGGGAACAGCCGAAAAAAGGACATTGACGCATCCAAAATTCGTTGGATAGAATCAATGCTTGAAAGCCCAATAGTAACTAACGGCTTCGCTGATAGGGGCGCAAAAAATATCGATGACCACAGCAAAAGGCTTGCTCTCAAGGAGGGGTACTATAGCATCTACTGTGTTCCATCGTTATACATGCTTATACCCAGAGCTGGGCTACTCAGTATCGAAATGTACTTGAAGTACAGTACTGATTACTTTTGGTACTTAAAGTACCGGTACTTAAGTACTTTGAAAATTCGGTACTGGTACTGGGTATTTCAAGTACTTCTTAAAAGTACTTGGATACTGGTACTTGAATAATTTTTTCGAGCGAAGTATTTGTACTTGGTATTTTAAACCATGCGGCATCAAGTACTTAAGTATCGAGGACTTAAGTATCGAGTACTTAAGTATCGAGTTCGGTACTGAATCTTTTACTGAAAAATGGGGGGTTTTTAGAATATTTATTAGGTTGGGGCATATCCAAGAACGACTTCACTTTGTTCATTTCTTAGAAGCCTGAAATTCGCAAAACAATACCATCAATCTTATTGAAATGGAGCACTTTTTGCGTATCAGAACTCGAAATTATTACGGGCACGGGGTGCAGACTGCAATCCTGTCACTTTTTCATGTAAATAAGATGGCACATGACATGTTTACAATCACCCTCACCGAAAACGCAGCGGTCTGGACGTCAGTCAAATGTTTTTTTGTAACATGTGCCATCTTATTTACATGAAAAATTGACAGGCAGACGGGAGCAAATGATATTCAGGGCCCCAATTTTTTTTACAAATTTGATATACCTACCGAAATTGTCGCTAGCCCGCTGTCTATAAGAGTATACTCAATAACAAGTAGATACTTGAGTACTATGTCAAGTACTTAAGTCCTGAAAATACTTAAGTACCTTATTAAATACTCAGTCCCTTATTTTACTTAAGTACTATGTCAAGTACTTAAGTATTTTATGAAGTACTTAAGTACTTCATTAAATACTCAGTCCCTTATTTTACTCAGTACTTTTAAGTATTGGTACTGGTACTGGGTACTTGACGTGTGCGCACTAGTAAAGTACTGGACTGCAATTTTCAAGTACTTAGTACATGATACTTAAGTACTTTTTTTCGGTACTTGGTCCAGCTCTGCCTACAGGGTATCCGGAAATAGGTACCATAAATATTTTGTGGGGTGATTCTACATTGAAAAATATGAAAAAAAATTCCTAGTCATGTCCGGAAATCGCCCTTTTAAGGGGGCTACGACCCTCTGAAGGGAGCACTTTAAATTCGATTGTTACTTTAGGAAGTTTTCACAGGCTATCTGACATCATTAAGCATCATCAGATTACTAGTTTTTAGGATCTTTGTAGTTTAATAAAAATAAATTGTTCCATTTTGATAAGCCTGAGAAATGTAAATGGATCTTTAAATCTAATTTTCTCGAAGAGGGTTGGTCTTACAAGTTTGCAACAGGAGAGGTTTTATTCCATAATTATAGTTAGGGAGGCCATATTAGGGTGAGAAAATGAGAGAAAAATGTCACGTAAAAATATTTGGGTGAAGAAAGTTGAAGCCCCCTCTATTTCCCACGCCACTGGTAGAATCTGCTTCTGGACCCTGATTTATTCAACAAAAATCGAATTTTGGGCGTCCAATTTGAGGACCGCAGTCCACTCTAAAGACCGCTATACAGGGTGTCCGGAAATAACGATGAAATATTTCGGGGGGTGATTCTGCAACTCAAAATATGAAAAAAAGTTCCTATAAATCGGTCCTAAGGGGGTTATAACAAGAGAGGCTTTTTTATGTAATTTTAGTCAGGAAACCATATTCCGGTGAGAAATTGTCTAAAAGATAACACGTAAAAAAATTTGGGTGGGGAAAGCTGAAGCCCCCCCTATTTTCCACGCCCCTGGTTGAATCTGCTTTTGGTAGATACCATAATCTGATGGCGCTTACCGATGTTAGATGATGTGCACAAACTAGACGCTGTAGCTTAAGCGGTTCCTGATTTATTTAATAAAAACCGAATTTGAGGCGCCCCCTTCAGAAGGCCGTAGCCCCCTTAGGAACGATTTCCGGATACACGTTTATAGGAACTTTTTTGCATATTTTGAGCTGCAAAATCACCCCCCGAAATATTTCATCGTTATTTCCGGACACTCTGTATGTAGGTCACTTCCGGTTGAACCGGAAGTGGAAAAACTATGCAAGTACACTTTCAGATCCTCGTTAAAAAAGTAAAATTGATCTTGTCCGACTATTTTTGAAGAAAATTCCAAATGTACCTACCTAATGGTTGATATTCCTACATATCTGCTCATATTATGCAATTTTTTTTAACGAAGTTGTAAGCATGAGCCCACTTTGTAATTGATCTTATTTTGTAGCTTATTTATTTATGTATTTTATGTAAAGATTGCGTAATCTGTCCTATATACAAGAAAGGAGATGCAAAAGAAGTAAAGAATTACCGGGGAATAACCCTCCTGAATACATTATACAAATTGTATGCAATGATACTAGGGGACAGAATGAAAGGGGAATTAGAACGGATGAAGAGCTTGCCAGATGGCCAGGCAGGTTTCAGAATGGGGAGGGGTACCATGGACAACGTGTACATATTAAACCATATAGCAAGAAGAGAAATAAAAAAGAAGAACGGGAAGATATACGCGTTGTTCGTGGACCTCAAAGCAGCGTTTGATAGTGTAGACAGGGGAAGATTGTGGGAGCACATGAGAGAAATAGGATTGAATGGGAACCTGGTAAGAAGTATAAAAGAAATATATAAGGAAACAAAGAATGTAGTTAGAGTGAATGGAATAGAGAGCGAATGTTTTTGGACGAGAAAAGGTGTAAGACAGGGGTGCCCACTCAGCCCAACGCTGTTTACCATTTTTATAAATGATATTGATGATGTGTTCCAAAAGGGGCAGGCAGGAGGGATTGTGGTGGGCAAAGAGAAAGTGTGGTGTTTGGCGTATGCGGATGACCTGGTGATTGTAGCGAATGACGAGAGAGGGATGAGAGAAATGATAAGAATTGCAGAGAAGTATATGAAGAGAAAAAAGTTGGAAGTAAATGTGGAAAAAACCAAGATAATGGTTTTCAGGAAAAGAAGAGGGAAGGCAAAAGAAAGTGAATGGAAGTGGAACGGGAGCATAATAGAGCAAGAAAGAGAGTTCAAATATTTAGGGTATGTATTTAATGAAAGAAACACAACGAGAGCGCATGTAACAGAACTGGTTAAAAAAGCAAATAAGGTGGTACGAATGGTCTGGGGAATAGGAGAGCGAAAGTTTGGGCATGATTTTAAGAGGAGGGGAATGATGTTTGATAGTTTAGTGAAGAGTATGTTGATGAATGGGGCAGAAATATGGGGGTGGGAAGAACAAGAGGAAGTGGAGAGAGTACAGGAAAAGTATTTCAAGTGGGTGCTGGGCGTGGATAGAGAGACACCGGGGTATATAATAAGAGAAGAAACGAAAAGGAGCAAGTTGAGAGTGGAGACTGGTAAAAGGGCGGTGAAATTTGAGGACAGAATGGGAGAAAGATTGGACTGCATGATATTACAGGAGTGTTGGAAGGAGAAAAGGAGAGAAAAAGAAGAATGGAAAGAAAGACAAAAATACTATGAGAGAAATGGGTACGCATGGGAAGACATAGAACGACGCAGAGAACAAGGGAGATGGATGAATGGAGCGATGTGCGAGAGAGATAGAGATATAGATATACAAGAGAGAAGAGCACGGATAAAAGAATCAAGGTATAATGCAAAGTATAAGGATATCATATGTGCGGGGCTACCAAGTTATTTGAACAGAGTGAGTGCGAAAGAAAAAAGAATGATAGCGAGATTTAGATGCGGGAATGAGGAGAGAGAAAACAGATTCTGGTTGGAAGAGGAAGGGAGAGTATGCAGAGTATGTGGAGAGGCAAGAGAGACGATAGAACATATGTTGAGAGAGTGCGAGGGGATGAGAGAAGAGGAACGGGAAAGAAAATGGATATTGAACGAAAGGGGAACAGGACTAGAATGGATGAGGGAAGTAGAGAGGCAGAGGGAAATAAGGAGAGGGGAGGGAAGAGAAGACAAAAGTGGAAGATTAAAAAGAGAAGAAGGATCTTAATTTCATTTTAAATATTTTTGTATATATAATTATATTGTAAGGGCAGGGCTCATTACAAGCCGAAAGGCAAAGTAATAAAGTATTCTATCTATTTATGTATCTCAGTGAGAAAAATCAAAATGGGCTCATGCTTACTAAAGAAGTTACAAGCCGTGGCCCAAAAGGATGCAAAGTCCGATATCATCCTTTCAGGAAGAAATAAAAATGTTGAATTTCTTGAGGAAGAATCACAAAATAACGAAAAGTTCAATATTTTTGCAACATAATGGGTACTGTGAAATTAAAAAACAATTGAAATGAATTGATTTGACATTTGCTATCGGCTATGAATGGATAAATCTTAACAATCGCAGAAAAAGTTGAAATTATTAAGATTTTCGTTTTTCTTAACAATTTCAAGGGACACCCCAACTAATCTGTCGCAATTTGCAATGTGACACAAACAGCAAACATATGCGCTTCCATTGTTTTTTTTATCACCCGTTATGTTGCAAAAATATTAACGTTTTCGTTATTTTATGATTCTTCCGCAAGAAAGTCAACATTTTTATTTTTTCCTGAAACTTCGGATTTAGCCATTTGCAGCGATCCTGAGCCACTTTTCTTTATAAAATTTTTCGATAAAAAAATGCCTAATACGATTTCGTCATTTTTAGACTCTTTATTAAATCGCAGTAGGCTGGGGTTTCGGTTTATAAAAAAAGTTGAGTATTACACAGGTGCAGATCTTGGAGCTCTACATGCAGCAAAAAGAACGCATTGATTCGGTTAAAATTAACCGAAATATTTGGGTGGTTCCAGTTAAAATGAGACACACTGTATATGTACAGTGTGGTTCCTTTTTCACTGCTCACCACTGGCATCTTCTAAACGGTAAGAGGTACGAAGTCGGTTAAATTAGAGAAATATTGCACTATTTAAATTTCACTTCGAACTTTTATACAGGGTGTCTCAGAACGCTCGCACCAAATTCTTATGGAGTATTCAGGATTAAATTTTGAGTCGATTCGTGTTTTTGAAAATTTTCAGGGTCTAATAGTTCTCGAGTTATAACAGATTTGAGAGGACCAATCAGATTTCAGCTCTGAATTGCTTCATAAGGTAACTTAGTGTTAGATGCACTGTTTCCTAGTTAACAAGATACAACAATTAAATTTTCGTTGATAGAATCTTGTTACCTAGGAAATAGTGCATCTAACATTAAATTACCTTATGAAGCAATTCAGAGCTGAAATCTGATTGGCCCTCGCAAATCTGTTGTAACTCGTGAACTATTGGAACCTGGAAATTTTCAAAAACACGAATCGACTCAAAATTTAATCCTGAATACTTCATTTAAATATGGTGCGAGCGTTCTGAGACACCCTGTATTATTGACGGCATTATTGAATGGCGTAGTCAGAAATTTTTTAGGACTTCTAGGTTTTTAGTAACGGTAGTCCACTTTTTATTCTCTTATGGTAGCCATATTGTATTTTAACACCACCGGACACATAAAAAATTAGTTTTTGAAAAATGTAATCAAAATGGACTTTTTTGACAGATTGCCCCTGCCATTTACTGAACTTCTATTATTATTAACAACTAATAATTACTGATCAATATTTTAGTCATCTGGATCAGGAATTTCAACATTACTCAAAAACTCCACCAAGCCATTCCTATTCTGCGAGAAGTTCTGAACAGCCACTCGCATGGGCAACGACTCAATTTCGTTACACGCCAGCAATTCTCTCGCCCTATCCAAAACCCTTTTGTCCAAGCCGATCTCGGCTGCAATATCAATGGCGAGACTACTATCCGCAATGCCCTTTTGCAATTTGAACAGAAACGACAAAACATCGTTTTCCTGGGAATGCATCATTTTCAAACATTCAATTAGCGATCCTTTCGGCAAATAATCGACAATCTTTTGAAAATGTGTGGATACGATGATGTGAGGGCACAAATTCTTCAGATCGTAAAATTGTTCCAATGTTCCTGCCAGCAAACTTACGCCGTCCTCGGAGGTTGTGCCTCGACCGAATTCGTCGATTAGGATTAAAGAATTTGAACGTGAGTTGTGAATAGCTTGCGAGACCTACAAACAGTTTTGGTTTGTTCCTTCATGAAATTGAGCTAGACGTGACGCAAACCGAGCGAGCAGTTTGAACAATAAAAGACTCACATTTAGCATGCATCCCACTCTTGATCCCATATGGTGATTACAATGACACTATTTTTATGGCAAAATCAGAGTAGTTTACATATCCCGCCCTGATTTGCATCACGACTTTATGTCTCAACACACACCTGAATGACGTCAATCATAAAACCGGACAGACGAACAGAGGCCGATTCTGTGGCCTGCATTCTCGAATGAATACTATGCAAAAGACCAATATTGGCTCTTTTGGCTGGAACATAGGATCCGATATGGGCAAAATAAATCACCAAACCAATTTGTTTTAAGTAAACACTTTTGCCGCTTCCATTAGGGCCTGTAATTATTTTGATATGGCTGTAATTTGGGCTTCCTGAATAGAAATCGTTGGGCTCGAATGGGCTTGCCAATTCTAGCAACGGATGACGACACTCCTCTATTTCTTGTACGTTTTCCTGGTTCAAATTTGGACGCACGTAATTGTTACGATCTGCTACTTTTCCCATGGAAATCAAACTGAAATAATTAATAAAACTGCTCTAGAGAGGAACTAAACACAAAGCTTTTTTGTCTTTCAATGCAACAAGCAACCAAAATAGACTGGTATGTACCTGCCCGGCGTATCAGAGATCAATCTAGTACTTTTTCATTAAAAAGTAAAACAGCCTTGAGAATATCTTTTTCGACTTACGCGTCCATGGTTGCAAGAATATCAAGTGGTGCACGTATGTCTTTGTTAAATTTTAACACGAAAGACGCAAGCCGTCCGATTATCCTAATTTCGTGTTCTACAATTTCTGCATTTATGTCGCCTAAACTACTATCCAACTCTATAAGATTTCAAGATTGGGGGAAAATTAATCTTTTTTCAAAATACATACCAACGCAAAGAGGGTTTTTGTAGTGAATAATGCCTCGAAGAGTGAACTGAAACAATAAGGCATAAACATTTACAAAGCATTGAAAATAACATATAGGTACATATGTATAGCTAAAGTGTGTAGCAGTGAAGGACGGACATGCAGTGATAAATAGAAGCATTCACATATTTACCATAAAACTGTATCCAAGACTACTCAATTCTTGAGGATCACAGTCAGACTTCCACTCTTTAATAGCCACTAGATAGCCCATCTCCGGCAGGTAAACTATAGAACATTCGTTAAGAAAATCCGGAAGTTCTTTCGCAGCAATTTTGGCAGCCGCAGTGATGTGCTTGGCCAAATCTTGATACCTCAATTTCTCTAAACAAAATAACAATCACAACCGTTTTCGATTAAAAACAAACACAAACTTGCGTCCAAATGCTGATCGACACCAAGTTTTATTGCCGGTCGTCCCGATACTTTATTGCCGGAAAAATCAATTGCATTGCGAATAGAGTTTTCCAATGCTACTAATTCATCGGTAACGGAATTGGTAAAATCCTGCAAAAGCTCACATTGCGCTCGATAAGGAGTGCTTAATTCTGCCATGAATATCGTGTGATAAATAGACTGAAAAAGAAAATTTAAAAAAACACAAGACACGTAGGTATAACAAACTTTATATAAAAGTTGCCAATCTCCAGAGCAGCCTTTGGAGTTTTTTATTTTTGAGAAAATCAGCTGAAAATGTAGAGTGAAAAGAGACTGACAAAAATTGCCTTGCTTACACCGAGTTCTGAAATATGTTTAAGATTGTCTTGTAGACTCTCCACAAAGTCGGCGTGGGCTGGGTTCAAAACAAAGTTAATAAAGTCGAGGCGTTTATTAAGCTCCCTTATGTTATTAAGGGGTCTTAAAAGGATATTGCTGAAATATATTGGACAAATTAAGATTTATAGTTATAGTCATATTTTAAAATACACAGTATAGTGCAATTCAGGCTTTTCCATGAATGTCAGCTCTCAATGTCAAAATACCTCTGTTTTTTAATTGACCATAACCGAATTTTGACGAAGATGGAAGCCCGATTCACGCATTCCGCCTGCGTATTTTCAATATGATTAGGTGTAACGATTATTATTACCGCAGGGCGTGTAATCCTAGTTTTGACTTGCAGTTGGATGAAAATAATTTATAAACGCTTAAACCTTCGTAGTTGCTAGCACATGCTCCACGCTTGAAGCCCGCATCGTGGTATAACGGCTGAAAAACTTGAAACGCTTTTGTTGAAGTTGAGTCCATCAAAACATTATCCCGCCTACAATAAAACAAGACATTGACTTGACCTGACTCAAACTAAAATTACTCACATGGAAACTTGCTCTATGTTCAAAAACGTTAAATCCTCCTTGTCACTTAAGAAAAAATTCCAATTCTTGTCCAGAAACTTCAAGAGCGCTCCAGTTGCATGAACTGACTTTTGGTGGTCAAAATTTATGACAGAATTCGTGTAAAAGGCCCTTTCAAGCTCCCCTGCGTCCTGCTTAGCCAACGATGATATTGTGTGTTTGCATGACTCAAACGCTGAAATAATATAATTAATGTGAAAGCATTATTTAAGTGATTTACAATAATCTCTTGCTGTTAATAAGTGAAAATTTTCTGGTAGGCTTGTAGTATCCTCACTGCTATTCGTCGTTGTAGAGCCATCAGATTGACTTGGGGATACTGTTTCCACTAGTTTTTTAATGAACTCATCGCCTCTTTTTCCAAAAGTTATAATGACTTGGGGGTTAACTTCTCTGTATAATGAGCGCGTTCGAAAAAATTCTGGTCCGAAATCTGCGAGTTCCTCATACACAAAAAGCTATAAAAATACATTCAATAACATGGAAATTTTTTAAAAATCCCCTAAAATATCAATTTAAAAAAACTACAAACATTTCTATTATCAAAGAAATATATTGGAAATAATTCACTGAGAATCATATTTATGCAATTGTAGTCGCCATTTCTTAATTAATCCATCCCAGCCTCGCCTCGAATACTTCACGTGTTTCCTTGGAGTTTGAGGGTCTTCTGGCTTGCGTTCTTTTCTAAAATATCAATGATAACAGTTACTTATTGATGATAACAAGATTCTTTCTATTTGCTGTTAAAGTGCTACTTTAACAACATATACAGGGTAAGTCTGAAAGACTCCAAATCTTTATACCACAGAATCTACTATTCAAAAATGATGAAGCTTGGTGCAAAAATTGTTGGTCAATTGTGATTAATCTTGATGTTATAAGCCGCCAAAGATGTTCATTACTTTTAAACTTTCTTTTTAATACCTTTTGAACGGTGTATCGCAGGATTTTGAATTTTTGCACAGCACTGTTACAGACCAAGAGGCAACTGCTGATAAGACATTATCCAAAAAGCGTATCCCTGTTATACAGGATGGTCTTCATGTTATTTATGTTCGAAAATATTGCTAATTTGCGTATGCGGTCCTGTTCCCCATACAATTATCAAACTTTTTCGGTTCTTAAATTTTTTTGGAAAAACTAACCATTCAGGGGAAAAATTGAAAAAAGCAATCACCATAAAACCAATGCTAAAATTTACCCCTAAAAAAATGAAGCACAGAAGCGGCTGGAACCACCCCATCGCGTGGATCTTTGTATTCTGTGTTGATACAGGGTGGGCCCGTACAAGTTGGAACAAACTTTAGCTGCTAATAACATTTTTATTTATAATCCGATTTCAATGAAGATTTGTGAGGTTGTTAACTCAACCTTTCTCGCGGAACATTGCAGATTTTAATTAAATTAGTTTTTGAGTAAGAGAACCAAAAATGTTTTAATTTTTCGATGTTACCACACTCAGAAAACTTCAAATATGATTCTGAGATAAAGAAGAGCAGCCCATCACCTTTGATATAATTTTGCAGCAACCCTAAACGTCACCTCTCCATTTACTGAAAAATATTTCAAAAACTAAATGAGTGATGGTACAATAAATGAGTGGCCTCGACGTAGAAAGGTTGAGTTAACAACCTCACAAAATTTCATAAAAATCGGGTTATAAATAAAAATTTTATTAACAGACAAAGTTTGTTCCAACTTTTACGGGGCCACCCTGTAGTTTAGTCAACATAAAAAAGTTCAAGGACAAATAGCTTGAGGAGCAGCCTGTATAACAAGGTTGCAATTCTTGGATAATTATCTAAAGTACCATCATCAGCAGTTGCCTCTTGGTCGGTAACAATGCTGTACAAAATTTCAATATTCTGGGAAACACCGTTCGAAAGATTAAAAAAAAAGTTTCAAAATGAAGATCTTTGGCGGCTTATAACATCAAGACCAATCACAATTGACCAATAATTTTTGCTTCAAGCTTCATCATTTGAACAGCAGATTCTGTGGAATAGAGTATTTTTCTCGGTATTTTTGGGTAAATTCATTTAAATTAAAACTTACTTTGAAACCTTTTGGCTATATCTATCATATCCAATAGTATTTTTTCCATAATCGATTTGCTTCTGCCTCCGTTTTAAAACCTCCAAATCAGTCTCATATTTAGTTTTATTACGATTGGGCTGCCTATTTTCAATCGAATATGGACCCAATCTTTCAAATACTGTTCGCTTCTTAAGCATTTTACGATCTTTCACAATATCACTTTTTAAATCACACCTTTCATCAGCTGGCTCATTTAATAAATCAAAATCATCCCGTTTGACCTGAATGTTCTCAAAATCAGCAGAATTAAATGGGAATTTTATATCGTCAGTGGCTTTCTGCTCCGGTTTAATGTCATTCGTCGTTTCATTTTTAAGATTTATCAGTGTGGGAACTAGGAATTTTAAGTCGTATTCTGGCGGTTCAGACTCTTCATCTTCATCAGATTGCGGCTCTGTTTTAATAAACACTTCAGCTTTGTTCTGAAGAGGTGAAAATTCACTAATTTTATCTTTTGAAAATTGTACTATACTTACATCTTGTTGGTTTAAAGCATCCATGGTTTAAATTGTTAAATTAAACTAACAAAACAAAATGTAACACGATTTTTAAATAAACCGAAAAAATGTGGGGTTATGTACAGCGAAACTGACAGATGACAGGGGGAAGGAACTTGCGTCAAAAGTTAAATTCCCTAGCGATTGTCGGGAGATTTGGATTTTAAAACTAGAAAATTGAGAGAAAATACAAATTTCCAATTTTGCAGCATGAAATGATCTTTATCTGCTGAAAAAATTGATACTTACAACTTTATTGCTGAAGTTGTAGCAAGCGGCACCCAATTTTCCGTTTTTCCACGAAACGCACAATATTTTCCTCTCTTGCTCTTCGTTTTGTTGTTCAGCCGTGTTTTCTTCTTCATCTGTCGATTCTTTCGTGTATTTTCTTCTTAAAGAAAGCACCAAATCAGTGCTCCAATTTGAGGCCATCTTCAAACAAATAACAATTGAAAAATAAACAAACCAAGAGGGCTCTATAGATTTTCTATGATGGCGGCAAATTCAAAAATTTTCCGGGAATACGAATTCATAATAAAAATTTATTTAAACTATACAAAAATATGGCATAATGACTGGGGTAAGTAACAATAAATCTACAACTGGACGTCCCCGAAAAGTTGCGACTGCCTCTTCTTGGGCGCCCTTCTCAAATTCCCTAAAATATTCAAAATTTCCGACACTGCTTTAGTTCCTTCCTTCTCCTTCTTATTTCCGTTTTTCGCTTTTCTCAGCGTAAACTTCCCCTCTTTTATCGCGTTTATTATATCCTCATTGACTCCAGCTGCGGGGGGCTTCTTATCCGCTGGTTCTGTAATTCCTATGCAATCCGCTATTTCTGATACGTTGACTCTTGATCTTCTCTTTACTCGTAGGGGAACCACCGGGGGTTGGGTAGGTGGGGGCGGGGGTGGTGGAGGCGTCGGGGGTGCTTTTTCAGCATTATGCAAAGCCTCCAGAAGCTCAGCTTCCACTAGCTTAAGTCTCTCCTCCAGGATTTCCACCCTCGGATTATTCTCAAATTCTTCGATTTTTTCCTGTAAACAATTTACTTCTTCCTCGTGTTTGTTTCTTTCCTCTTCTATCGTGCGTTTTAGATCTTCCACTTCTTGCAGGAAAAGCAGTGAGTCGTCTCCGTCCTCGTTGTTTAAACCTTGAAGCAGGAGAGTGCTTTGATGCTTCAACACATTTCTCTCTTTTTTGTAATTGTCCGCTTCTCTTCTAAAATAAAACTAAAAATCGCGTAGAGGAATAAAAATTTCACCTTATCGATGTAATTGTCGATTTTTGCTCTTCGTCGTTCTTCTGCAGCTCTTGCAAGTCTCGTTTTAACATCGTCGATACGCGGATGATCTGTTCGTATTTTTCTTTGATTTCCAAGAAGTTTTGCTCAAGTTTTTGGGTTTTTATTTTTTCCGCTTCCAGTTCCTGCAAAGGGAAAAGATAAATAACGTTTTTTGTCTTTTCTCTTACTTCTGATAGTTTGATATTCTCCTCCGTGGTTTGGAACTCGGTTTGTCTCAAGGAATCGTTTTCGGTCCTTAACTCGGCCACTTCACCGCTAAGTTGCTTTATGGTTTCTTTCAAATTATCTAAATCAGACTCGCTCCCCTCGCCAGCGTCCACCCCTTCATCAACCGTATCTTTGTCTAAAAACAGCATCGTCCGCCTTTTCAACTCCTTGTTTTCTTTGTACCACTGCGAGGCATCCTTAAGAGCCCTAAAATTCATCATAAAAAAAACGCAAATAACAACCGTTATACCGCGACATGGCCCCCGTCTCCGTCTCGTATTGGTTCTTCAACCTGTCGTACTCTTTGTACAAGTTCTGAGAAGCCTCCTTCAACTTGCCGTACTCCTCGTTCTTCTCAAACAGCTCCGTCTCCAAGTGTTCATTCTTTATCTGCAAGTCCAAGTGCTTCCTGTTCAGTTCATTCAACTGCCGGCTGGCTAAAATTCACCAAATTGAAACTGTGTCGGATTTAATCCACCACCCATAAATGGTAAAGACGAAATCCATGTCAAGGCGCGACTACTTACTTTTCTCGTTTTCGATGAGGATAGTTTTCCGTTTTTGCTCGGCATCTTCGTACTTGTGCTTCCATTTGAAGGCCTCGGGGTTGGTGACTGGTATCCTCGAATTTGTGGACGAATTCGAGTCCGTTCTATTTAAGGGGGCCCTTCGAGGAATGCTCGAATTGAGCCTCGCGGGCGAGGAAAGACGATTTGTCGACGTGCTCATCGCTTTCTGAAAATAAAAATGGTAATCGAGCCTAAGTTAGAGATAGGAATTCCTGTGTGACTTGAATAAATTCGAATTATTCAATTGCAGCTTCGATGAGACTTTCACCAGGGATTGATCTCACTGACCCCCTTTGAGAATTAACGATTTTGTCTCATTGTTCAGGATGAAAAAAAATCTCACACCTACGCGCATGGTTTCAGTTTTTTCAACGAATTCTAACGAACGAAACATCTTTGTGCAATCAATGAGATAGGATTACAGAATTTTTTATTTGGAAAACTTGATGCTGTCATTAAAGATAAGGAAACTAATGGTTTTTCCTAAAATAGCACCACTAGAGTTACCACAAGATCTTTGCATTAGAAAATCGTTTTATTTTTAGTCGAAGGTAAAAAATTGTGACTTGCGGTGTTCTGATCATGAGAAAAAAAACATTTTATAAAAGTAATAAACTGCGACTCACCTGAGATCACCAACCATGTATTATCCTCGATTGACATGTAAACAATAAGAAGGTGTGCGTGGAGAAAGTAGCATTAAAGTTGTCCTTTTACCGGCGTATCGCCTTGAGCCTTCGCCTCACCGTTCACGATTACAAACTGACAAGTCTAAAGATATCTTTCTTTCCGTTTTGTATAAGTATGTTTTGGGTAGGGAGTGACTCATTTGGTTTTATGATAAGTTAATACGCATGCCTTACTCGACTTAAGTCGGTTTATCTACTAGCTTCAAGCTGTTAATTCGAATTTCATAATTTTATGTGGAACACTGTGTGGGTTCAACATGTGGGTGATGGACGATAAATTAATGTAAAATGACAACAATTAAATTAAGCATCATGGCTAATTTTATGATTTTAATTGATCCACTTGCACCTGCGGTTTATTGTTGCTAATTTGTTTATTTATTGAGTTTTGATGGCGTACAAAAGAAATGTGTTTACATAAATTTGCAAAAATGTCACGGTTGAAGGTGATTCTAAACAATAATGATCGTAATAATTGTTGTAACGGAATCGACGCGCTTACAGCTGCAGCAAATTGCACTTTTCATACCTGTACCGAATGAAAATCGCCTGAAACTAATTTGTTAATTATTTAGCTCTCTAACGATATTGGGAGTACTTATGTAAAAATTAAATTGTCTTATTAGGTACTTTATTAATTATGTACCTACTAAAAAGCCTCAAGCTACTTACGACCAAAAGGTGATGTCTATAATATTATTTCCAGACCAAATATGAAAGGAAAAGGAAAAATAAGTTTTCGTTTTTATCTGGAATCTTATCCACAAAATGGCATTGATGATAATACTTCATGATTATAATGGATAAAATTTAAAGAATTCACTTTTATCGAGACTTAGGTAGGTCCTTTACTTGTGCAAATTTATTTATACACCTGATGTACCTTTTGTAACGTCACAAATTTACTTACGATTAATGTCGAAGACTCAAAGCTTATTATAATTTCAGTTATTTCTGAATAATTTGTCTTTGTCAGTAGGTATTTTAAATAATATGTAGATTGCTTTGGCTACAACTCCTGGCACTCTATCTGTGTATTGTGGGTTGCGTACAATCAAATCTTTACAACAGATTCTTATCGGAAATTTTTCTGTCAGGTTCCTACTGTCAGGATTTTGTACTTATTTAAGTTAAATTTTCACTTATAATCTCATAAGAGCATTAATTCTTTCCGGAAATTTTTGGAGTGCATTCCAACAACGTATTAATCGGCCCGAGTGGAACACGAGGGCCCGATTACGTTGTTGGGATGCACGACTAAAATTTCCAGGAAATGAATTAATGCTCGAATGCAGATTAGGTAAGAAAATAGCAACGATACAGCCACAGAAATTGAATAGAAATGATTTTTGACATTTCATTTGACATAAAAATTTCCACTTATTAATTTCGTTTAGGTTGGTCTAGATAGGTATCAAAAATTTCCAGGAAATCCTTGAGTTGCCATGGTAAACACACAGAAATCAATTTTTCTATTGGCTAATGATTAGTATCGTGCGATTTTCGCTGAATACCACTCGTGATCCCAAAAATTTCCGGAAATTTATTTTGGACATTCACTCCAGATTTTTTGCCGCGGAAATCAGTCGTAAATGTCAAAAAATGTCCGGAAATTTTGGTCACATGGTGGTATTATACAATACGAAAATTTTTAAAAATTTTTCGCACATTTTCTTAATTCATTGCATATTGCATATTTTTGATAATTTTTATGAAATTTGAGTTAATTTAGGAAGGCCGTTCTCTTCGTAATCGGGGCGAATTTTGAAATAGGAAGAGAACGGCCTTAAGGAAGATTTTCGTTAATTTTACATGGAACATTTCAATTTTCTCAGTTGGTGATGGATGGATCTTGACAAAACCTTCACCAAACGCTTAGTTGCATGCGATTTAATAAGGAAAGAGGGGCAACACGTAGGGTCTACGACAATTTTTACTCCTTTCATGGCCACCCTGAATTTTCATTTTTCCATAATTTTGCAACAAAATCGATTATTTCTCATTTTGAGTTCTCTAAATTACGCATTTTTGATCATTTTAATAAAACCTAAGTTTAATTTAGGTTTTAAGCAAAAATTTCAATTTTCTCAGTCGGTATTGGTTGGGTTTTGATAAAACCTTCACCAAAGTCATCAGTCTTTCTTGATACAGAGACTCAAGCAGGAAAATAGCGATTTAAAAGCGGAAAACGCCAAGCTCAAAGAAGAAATTTTTAGTATTCGTAATGGCAAAACGACCATACTGAGTTCCACTCCAACCTTTGCCAACCAACTCGATCAACTGAAAATCCATTTCGAGAATAATATGTCCGCATTTATCGATGAAATTGCGAAACTTAAACAGCAGTGGGCCAATGCTAACAACAAAGTTGAAAAAAAAACCTTGGAGGCAAAAAGCCAAGCAAAACAGAACAATGCTCCCAACGCAGTGGCGTCGACTTCTAAGGCAAACGATGGGAATCAATTTAACCATGACAAAACTCTGAAGAAACACTCAACTCAACCTCAACAGTGGCAGCAGCAGCAGCAGGAGAAACGACAACAGCTGCAACAACAACAACCACAACAACAGCAACAGCAACAACAACAACGACAACAACAGCAACGACAACAACAACAACAAAAACAACAACAACAACAACAACAACAACAACAACAACAACAACAACAACAACAACAACAACAACAACAACAAATTCTACCACTAAATCCCCTGAACCAACAGAAACCGGCATCTACTATGTTGGAATATGGGAATAAACTATTTAGTGAGGTAATAGGAAAGGCATCAACTCAGAGAAAAAATGTGGGGAATACAGGCAGTTTGAAAGGTGTCTCCACGGTAAAGGTAGTTCCTAGGAAAGCCTACATTTTTGCCTCTAGATTTGCACCTGAAACAAAAAGTGAAGATGTGCTAGATATAATTAAATCACAATTCGCAGAAGCTACCTGCGAAAAATTGGACAGCAGATTTCCCGATTATTACTCATCGTTTAAATTGGCAGTCAATCAACAAAATGTGGATAAGGCGATGGATTCGAGTATTTGGCCGGAAGGTATTTTCTATGCTAGGTTTTTTCACCGGAAGAGCGACCTGCCGGTCCACAAGTGAAATGGAAATGAAGGATTCCAGAAGAAAAACAGAGTAATAACATGAAAATATGTCAATTTAATGCAAGAAGTGTGAAAAGTAAAGAGATTGAATTTGAAATCTTTATAAGGGGCATAATGCCAAACATTTTAAGTATATGCGAACACTGGTTAGATGACCAGGAAATTCAAAATTTCATTCTTCCTTCATATAAATTATGCAATTACTACTGCCGCCCTGGTAGTCATGGGGGTGGCGTAGCCATTTTTCACAAGAACAATTTTGTTGCAGATCCGGTAAGTTTTGCTCTGGCGCGCAATGAAAAAATATTTGAATATGCAGCATGCAAATTTTCTTTTGGTGGTGTGAGTGTTGTTTTTATCTCTCTCTATCGCTCACCAAATAATAAAAAAGAGGTAATAGACTGCTTCCTTGAGAATATATACAGTCTGCTGGCTTCGGCACTTTGTAGGTTTGGATATGTATATTTGGGAGGCGATTTTAATATAGACCTGCATGGTGTGTCCGCGGAGAGGACGGCCTTTCTGGATTTGTTGGATTCCCATGGCTTGAAAGCTACCAACAGCCTCACTACACGCCCTATATCAGGAACTGTCTTAGATAATATATTTACAAATCATAACTCAAATTTTGTTTCCAGTTTGGAGTTGTGGGATCGCTCTGATCATCTCGCTGTTATACTCGAGATTCCTTTTACATTTGAGTGCAATATAAAGCAGAAGTTTAGGAGAAGAATTTTTTCTGAATCAAATCATGAACGATTTTACAACTACCTTGCGTTTGAGGATTGGAATACAGTTTATTCGGGCAAAGACGTTAACGAAAAGTTTAATCACTTCCACAGTATAATACAGTACTATTTTTCTTTATCTTATCCAGAAGGAGTCACGGTCACTGGTAAAAAGGACAAGAGCTGGATTACTCCTGAAATCAAGGCGATGTCAACCGAACTAAAAAATCTGTATTGGTTGCATTTAATAACAAAAAGTAACGATTCTCAGCACTTATATAACTCGAAGAAAAGAGAGTACAAAAGACTAATTCGTCAAACCAAACTAAGCTTTAATGACAACAAGATATATAGTTCCAACAACATGAATAAGGCTGCATGGAATATAATAAAATCAAGTACCTCACCAATAAACGCCGGAAATTTAATTCATGAAATAGAACTTGACCACGGGGTGGAAAAAAATCCCTCCATATTATGCAATGCTTTTAACGATTATTTCACCAAGTCTGTAAATGAGGTAGCGGCCGACTTGGGAAAGAATTTGACATCAGTAAAACAATATAGCAGTAGAAAATCCTTTTTCCTATGGCCTGTCACCTACAATGAGGTGTATAATGCCATATTAAGTGTGTCAAAAAAGAAATCTTCAGGTCCAGATGGTATTCCATGTTTTATTTTGAGTAGGGTTGCTCAGCTTATCTGTGCTCCCCTTGAACACATAATCAATCTATCTTTCGTGGCAGGGCAGTTTCCCAGTAAACTGAAGCTAGCCAAAATAATACCAATGTTTAAAAAGGACGACAGGAAATTACTGCAAAATTATCGTCCTATTGCTAATTTATCCGTTTTTTCTAAACTATTTGAAAAAATTATGTATGATCGTCTAGTAGATTTTTTCACGAGAAATGATTTGTTTGCTGAATCCCAGCATGGTTTTCGAAGGGGTAAGTCGACCGAGACGGCACTGTTCGAGGCCTCCAATTTCATCCAAAAGTCTCTTGACAAAGGATTACACACAGTGGGTATCTATTATGACTTGACGAAGGCGTTCGACGTCATTAATACGGAACTGGATCATTTCATACGTAACGGACAGGCAACAATATGTTGAGTTTATAGGGGAACAGTCCGGCATTAACAACAGTAAATTTGAGTCACATGGACTTCCAGTGAAATATGGAGTTCCTCAAGGTGGAATATTGTCGCCCTTACTATTTTTGATATTTTGCAATGACTTATGTAATAACGTTACTTTAGATACATTCAGTCATCTTGGTCAGTTCGCCGACGATACGTCCTTGATAATTAGTAACAGAGAATTTGAAGCATTGGGTTCAGCAACTAATAACATTTCTAATGAAGTAAGCAACTGGTGCTCTTCCAACGGCCTTCTGTTGAACCCAAAAAAATCAGCAGCTATCATATTCCGCAATAATCACAGAACAGATGAATATCCCAGGAGCGTTCTAATAAAAACAAAAGGAAAATCGATACAAAATTTCTCTAGCACTAGGTTCTTGGGAGTAATTTTGGATGAGTCATTGAGTTGGAGTGATCACATTAACTTTGTTGCAGGTAAATTGGCCTCGAGCTGTTTTGTTGTCAGAAATTTAAGAAAACAAGTTAGTGACAGAGTTCTTCTTTTGTACATTAATGGGTGTGTGATGAGTGTGTTATCATACGGTATCACTGTTTGGGGATCCTCGCCAGGTGTTGACAGGCTGTTCCTCCTGCAAAAGCGGCTCCTACGTATTCTTGGGGAAGCGGGCTATCTGGAGCACGCAGCTCCCATTTTTAAAAAACATAGGGTGATGACTGTCTATTCCCTTTATTACTATAAACTTCTCCTCTTTATCAAGAAGCACTCACACTATTTGAAAAGGAACATACATTTTAACCAGGGCATGCTTACTAGGTACGCAAAGGACTTCAGCATCGAGTTACATAATACCTCTATGTATGAGAAGAGCCCTGTATACATGGGTACTAGGGCGTTCAATCACTTGCCACCTTATTTGAAGGAAATTAAAAATTTTAAAATCTTTAAAACAAAATTAAAAACCGTTTTAACCGACAATGCCCTTTACAATCACTCCCAGTATTTCAACTTGTTTTAATTTGTTTGTCCAAATAAGTCAAATTCAATATCTATTTCTTTTGTTTATTTGTTTTGTCTCACATTTGTAACATAATGACGCATCCTATGTTTCTAAAGAAATCAATGGAATAAAGATTATTATTATTATTATTATTATTAAACGCTTAGTTGCGTGCGATTTAATAAGGAAAGAGGGGTAACACGTAGGGTCTACTCCATAATCTTGCAACAAAATCGATTATTTCTCATTTTGAGTTCTCTAAATTGCGCATTTTTGATCATTTTAATAAAACCTAAGTTTAATTTAGTTTTTAAGCAAAAATTTCAATTTTCTCAGTCGGTATTGGTTGGGTTTTGATAAAACCTTCACCAAACGCTTAGTTGCGTGCGATTTAATAAGGAAAGAGGGGTAACACGTAGGGTCTACGACAATTTTTAATCCTTTCATGGCCACCCTGAATTTTTATTTTTCCATAATTTTGCAACAAAAACGATTACTTCTCATTTTGAGTTCTCTAAATTGCGCATTTTTGATCATTTTAATAAAACCTAAGCTTAATTTAGTTTTTAAGCAAAAATTTCAATTTTCTCAGTCGGTATTGGTTGGGTTTTGATAAAACCTTCACCAAACGCTTAGTTGCGTGCGATTTAATAAGGAAGGAGGGGTAACACGTAGGGTCTACGACAATTTTTACTCCTTTCATGGCCACCCTGAATTTTTATTTTTCCATAATTTTGCAACAAAAACGATTATTTCTCATTTTGAGTTCTCTAAATTGCGCATTTTTGATCATTTTAATAAAACCTAAGTTTAATTTAGTTTTTAAGCAAAAATTTCAATTTTCTCAGTCGGTATTGGTTGGGTTTTGATAAAACCTTCACCAAACGCTTAGTTGGGTGCGATTTAATAAGGAAAGAGGGGTAACACGTAGGGTCTACGACAATTTTTACTCCTTTCATGGCCACCCTGAATTTTTATTTTTCCATAATTTTGCAACAAAATCGATTATTTCTCATTTTGAGTTCTCTAAATTGCGCATTTTTGATCATTTTAATAAAACCTAAGTTGAATTTGGTTTTTAAGCAAAAATTTCAATTTTCTCAGTCGGTATTGGTTGGGTTTTGATAAAACCTTCACCAAACGCTTAGTTGCGTGCGATTTAATAAGGAAAGAGGGGTAACACGTAGGGTCGACGACAATTTATACTCCTTTCATGGCCACCCTGAATTTTTATTTTTCCATAATTTTGCAACAAAATCGATTATTTCTCATTTTGAGTTCTCTAAATTGCGCATTTTTGATCATTTTAATAAAACCTAAGTTTAATTTAGGTTTTAAGCAAAAATTTCAATTTTCTCAGTCGGTATTGGTTGGGTTTTGATAAAACCTTCACCAAACGCTTAGTTGCGTGCGATTTAATAAGGAAAGAGGGGTAACACGTAGGGTCTACGACAATTTTTAATCCTTTCATGGCCACCCTGAATTTTTATTTTTCCTTAATTTTGCAACAAAATCGATTATTTCTCATTTTGAGTTCTCTAAATTGCGCATTTTTGATCATTTTAATAAAACCTAAGTTTAATTTAGTTTTTAAGCAAAAATTTCAATTTTCTCAGTCGGTATTGGTTGGGTTTTGATAAAACCTTCACCAAACGCTTAGTTGCGTGCGATTTAATAAGGAAAGAGGGGTAACACGTAGGGTCCACAACAATTTTTACTCCTTTCATGGCCACCCTGAATTTTTATTTTTCCATAATTTTGCAACAAAATCGATTATTTCTCATTTTGAGTTCTCTAAATTGCGCATTTTTGATCATTTTAATAAAACCTAAGTTGAATTTAGTTTTTAAGCAAAAATTTCAATTTTCTCAGTCGGTATTGGTTGGGTTTTGATAAAACCTTCACCAAACGCTTAGTTGCGTGCGATTTAATAAGGAAGGAGGGGTAACACGTAGGGTCTACGACAATTTTTACTCCTTTCATGGCCACCCTGAATTTTTATTTTTCCATAATTTTGCAACAAAATCGATTATTTCTTATTTT
This sequence comes from Pycnomerus fuliginosus, assembly GCA_963924575.1. NCBI lineage: Eukaryota > Metazoa > Arthropoda > Insecta > Coleoptera > Zopheridae > Pycnomerus > Pycnomerus fuliginosus. Next base: position 1,573,992 of record OZ004621.1, on the reverse strand, counting down.
GAGTTCTCTAAATTGCGCATTTTTGATCATTTTAATAAAACCTAAGTTTAATTTAGTTTTTAAGCAAAAATTTCAATTTTCTCAGTCGGTATTGGTTGGGTTTTGATAAAACCTTCACCAAACGCTTAGTTGCGTGCGATTTAATAAGGAAAGAGGGGTAACACGTAGGGTCTACGACAATTTTTACTCCTTTCATGGCCACCCTGAATTTTTATTTTTCCATAATTTTGCAACAAAATCGATTATTTCTCATTTTGAGTTCTCTAAATTGCGCATTTTTGATCATTTTAATAAAACCTAAGTTGAATTTAGTTTTTAAGCAAAAATTTCAATTTTCTCAGTCGGTATTGGTTGGATCTTGACAAAACCTTCACCAAACGCTTAGTTGAGTGCGATTTAATAAGGAAAGAGGGGTAACACGTAGGGTCCACAACAATTTTTACTCCTTTCATGGCCACCCTGAATTTTTATTTTTCCATAATTTTGCAAGAAAATCGATTATTTCTCATTTTGAGTTCTCTAAATTGCGTATTTTTGATCATTTTAATAAAACCTAAGTTTAATTTAGTTTTTAAGCAAAAATTTCAATTTTCTCAGTCGGCATTGGTTGGGTTTTGATAAAACCTTCACCAAACGCTTAGTTGCGTGCGATTTAATAAGGAAAGAGGGGTAACACGTAGGGTCTACGACAATTTTTACTCCTTTCATGGCCACCCTGAATTTTCATTTTTCCATAATTTTGCAACAAAATCGATTATTTCTCATTTTGAGTTCTCTAAAATGCGCATTTTTGATCATTTTAATAAAACCTAAGTTTAGTTTAGTTTTTAAGCAAAAATTTCAATTTTCTCAGTCGGTATTGGTTGGGTTTTGATAAAACCTTCACCAAACGCTTAGTTGCGTGCGATTTAATAAGGAAAGAGGGGTAACACGTAGGGTCTACGACAATTTTTACTCCTTTCATGGCCACCCTGAATTTTTATTTTTCCTTAATTTTGCAACAAAATCGATTATTTCTCATTTTGAGTTCTCTAAATTGCGCATTTTTGATCATTTTAATAAAACCTAAGTTGAATTTAGTTTTTAAGCAAAAATTTCAATTTTCTCAGTCGGTATTGGTTGGGTTTTGATAAAACCTTCACCAAACGCTTAGTTGCGTGCGATTTAATAAGGAAAGAGGGGTAACACGTAGGGTCTACGACAATTTTTACTCCTTTCATGGCCACCCTGAATTTTTATTTTTCCTTAATTTTGCAACAAAATCGATTATTTCTCATTTTGAGTTCTCTAAATTGCGCACTTTTGATCATTTTAATAAAACCTAAGTTTAATTTAGTTTTTAAGCAAAAATTTCAATTTTCTCAGTCGGTATTGGTTGGATCTTGACAAAACCTTCACCAAACGCTTAGTTGCGTGCGATTTAATAAGGAAAGAGGGGTAACACGTAGGGTCCACAACAATTTTTACTCCTTTCATGGCCACCCTGAATTTTCATTTTTCCATAATTTTGCAACAAAATCGATTATTTCTCATTTTGAGTTCTCTAAATTGCGCATTTTTGATCATTTTAATAAAACCTAAGTTGAATTTAGTTTTTAAGCAAAAATTTCAATTTTCTCAGTCGGTATTGGTTGGGTTTTGATAAAACCTTCACCAAACGCTTAGTTGCGTGCGATTTAATAAGGAAAGAGGGGTAACACGTAGGGTCTACGACAATTTTTACTCCTTTCATGGCCACCCTGAATTTTTATTTTTCCATAATTTTGCAACAAAATCGATTATTTCTCATTTTGAGTTCTCTAAATTGCGCATTTTTGATCATTTTAATAAAACCTAAGTTGAATTTAGTTTTTAAGCAAAAATTTCAATTTTCTCAGTCGGTATTGGTTGGATCTTGACAAAACCTTCACCAAACGCTTAGTTGCGTGCGATTTAATAAGGAAAGAGGGGTAACACGTAGGGTCCACAACAATTTTTACTCCTTTCATGGCCACCCTGAATTTTTATTTTTCCATAATTTTGCAAGAAAATCGATTATTTCTCATTTTGAGTTCTCTAAATTGCGCATTTTTGATCATTTTAATAAAACCTAAGTTGAATTTAGTTTTTAAGCAAAAATTTCAATTTTCTCAGTCGGTATTGGTTGGGTTTTGATAAAACCTTCACCAAACGCTTAGTTGCGTGCGATTTAATAAGGAAAGAGGGGTAACACGTAGGGTCCACAACAATTTTTACTCCTTTCATGGCCACCCTGAATTTTTATTTTTCCATAATTTTGCAAGAAAATCGATTATTTCTCATTTTGAGTTCTCTAAATTGCGCATTTTTGATCATTTTAATAAAACCTAAGTTGAATTTAGTTTTTAAGCAAAAATTTCAATTTTCTCAGTCGGTATTGGTTGGATCTTGATAAAACCTTCACCAGGTTAGTTGCGTGCGATTTAATAAGGAAAGACGGGTAACACGTAGGGTCTACGACAATTTTTACTCCTTTCATGGCCACCCTGAATTTTCATTTTTCCATAATTTTGCAACAAAATCGATTATTTCTCATTTTGAGTTCTCTAAATTGCGCATTTTTGATCATTTTAATAAAACCTAAGTTTAATTTAGTTTTTAAGCAAAAATTTCAATTTTCTCAGTCGGTATTGGTTGGGTTTTGATAAAACCTTCACCAAACGCTTAGTTGCGTGCGATTTAATAAGGAAAGAGGGGTCTACGACAATTTTTACTCCTTTCATGGCCACCCTGAATTTTTATTTTTCCTTAATTTTGCAACAAAATCGATTATTTCTCATTTTGAGTTCTCTAAATTGCGCACTTTTGATCATTTTAATAAAACCTAAGTTTAATTTAGTTTTTAAGCAAAAATTTCAATTTTCTCAGTCGGTATTGGTTGGATCTTGACAAAACCTTCACCAAACGCTTAGTTGCGTGCGATTTAATAAGGAAAGAGGGGTAACACGTAGGGTCCACAACAATTTTTACTCCTTTCATGGCCACCCTGAATTTTCATTTTTCCATAATTTTGCAACAAAATCGATTATTTCTCATTTTGAGTTCTCTAAATTGCGCATTTTTGATCATTTTAATAAAACCTAAGTTGAATTTAGTTTTTAAGCAAAAATTTCAATTTTCTCAGTCGGTATTGGTTGGGTTTTGATAAAACCTTCACCAAACGCTTAGTTGCGTGCGATTTAATAAGGAAAGAGGGGTAACACGTAGGGTCTACGACAATTTTTACTCCTTTCATGGCCACCCTGAATTTTCATTTTTCCATAATTTTGCAACAAAATCGATTATTTCTCATTTTGAGTTCTCTAAATTGCGCATTTTTGATCATTTTAATAAAACCTAAGTTTAATTTAGTTTTTAAGCAAAAATTTCAATTTTCTCAGTCGGTATTGGTTGGGTTTTGATAAAACCTTCACCAAACGCTTAGTTGCGTGCGATTTAATAAGGAAAGAGGGGTCTACGACAATTTTTACTCCTTTCATGGCCACCCTGAATTTTTATTTTTCCTTAATTTTGCAACAAAATCGATTATTTCTCATTTTGAGTTCTCTAAATTGCGCATTTTTGATCATTTTAATAAAACCTAAGTTGAATTTAGTTTTTAAGCAAAAATTTCAATTTTCTCAGTCGGTATTGGTTGGGTTTTGATAAAACCTTCACCAAACGCTTAGTTGCGTGCGATTTAATAAGGAAAGAGGGGTAACACGTAGGGTCCACAACAATTTTTACTCCTTTCATGGCCACCCTGAATTTTTATTTTTCCATAATTTTGCAAGAAAATCGATTATTTCTCATTTTGAGTTCTCTAAATTGCGCATTTTTGATCATTTTAATAAAACCTAAGTTGAATTTAGTTTTTAAGCAAAAATTTCAATTTTCTCAGTCGGTATTGGTTGGATCTTGATAAAACCTTCACCAGGTTAGTTGCGTGCGATTTAATAAGGAAAGACGGGTAACACGTAGGGTCTACGACAATTTTTACTCCTTTCATGGCCACCCTGAATTTTTGTTTTTCCATAATTTTGCAACAAAATCGATTATTTCTCATTTTGAGTTCTCTAAATTACGCATTTTTGATCATTTTAATAAAACCTAAGTTTAATTTAGTTTTTAAGCAAAAATTTCAATTTTCTCAGTCGGTATTGGTTGGATCTTGACAAAACCTTCACCAAACGCTTAGTTGCGTGCGATTTAATAAGGAAAGAGGGGTAACACGTAGGGTCTACGACAATTTTTACTCCTTTCATGGCCACCCTGAATTTTCATTTTTCCATAATTTTGCAACAAAATCGATTATTTCTCATTTTGAGTTCTCTAAATTGCGCATTTTTGATCATTTTAATAAAACCTAAGTTTAATTTAGTTTTTAAGCAAAAATTTCAATTTTCTCAGTCGGTATTGGTTGGGTTTTGATAAAACCTTCACCAAACGCTTAGTTGGGTGCGATTTAATAAGGAAAGAGGGGTAACACGTAGGGTCTACGACAATTTTTACTCCTTTCATGGCCACCCTGAATTTTTATTTTTCCATAATTTTGCAACAAAATCGATTATTTCTCATTTTGAGTTCTCTAAATTGCGCATTTTTGATCATTTTAATAAAACCTAAATTTAGTTTAGTTTTTAAGCAAAAATTTCAATTTTCTCAGTCGGTATTGGTTGGGTTTTGATAAAACCTGCACCAATCGCTTAGTTGAGTTCGATTTAGTAAGAAAAGAGGGGTTTAACTCATTTAATCTGAAGTTGGATTGCCATTAACCACTTTTACCAGTACATAAGTACCTGACGCAATCGCGCGTAGACAACAATTATTCTAAACACCTAAAAGTTAGAAAACTGTGTCGCCAAGTTGCATCAGTACAGATAAAGCCCGCGTAATTTTCACGTAAAAGCGAAACTTCGCGTCCCAAAAATACTACACCTTATCGAGCGTTGAAATCTCCAGGAAATTGCCGTTTAATTTCAACGGCCATTGACGAAAAGAAGAGTTTGTCAAAATCGGCAAACGCCAGTTTCCGGGTTCACAATCGTAAAGTGCACAATCCACAATGGTCAAATTAGGCGTGCATGAGTGCGCAAAGCAAATTAGGAGAGAATTGGCAAAGTCGAAAAATAACGCTGTTATCGAAAGGCCTTGTATCCATTGCAATATAATAACATCTTATCACTCGGTCATGTTCTGTAATAACTTACCTGGTCATTAAATTTCGACATAGCTTAATTTCTCCGCCTGCATTGCAAAAAATATACCTACTTATTTCTAATTTCTCAATTAAATCAAAAGATAAATTAAAGTCCCGTTGCATTTATTTATAGGGCTTCACACAATAATATAGTCCAAGGTTAGAATAATTGCGTAATGCACCTACCGTGCATCATAGGGAACTGATAGTAGGTAGGTACCCCGCGAGTAAAGTATTCGGTAGTAGGTACTAAACGGTTGACGATGGTCAATTTGCATTTGACCAGTGCAAGTCTCGCTCCTTCGAATTTTTCGTGTGGTGATTCCTCTTTTTTTATGAAGACAAATTTCTGTTATGACGTTACGGTTTATTTGGTTTTTCGTTTTAATTGACGCAATTATTGGTAAGTTTCAAGGATCTTTCTTTATCTGATCGGAATAGTAAAGTTTTATCATCAGAGTTTCGAACGTGCTAAAGATGAATCACTCGCCTTGAATCCAAATTTTTGCGCTTTAAATTTGAAAAAAAAATGTCTGCTTTCGATCCTCTTTTTATTCCAACCGAAGCTATACAAAATGTAAAGGGTGGGCCAAAAAAACCGGTCAGCTTTTATGCGATATTTTTCGGTCTTAACAGAACGTAGCTAAATGTAGGGGCTCTCGGTACCAGCCATCAGATTTTAGATCGCACGGTCCATTATTCAGTAGGGTGGAGCGTCGCTATAGGTGGCGGTTTTTTTTTTGCAAAAATGAAAACGCCTGTGCGCATAAAAGTTGTCTCTCAATAAGAGAAGTCAACTGTATTTTTTTTGAAATTTTTCGCAAACCCCTCCCACCCCCCAAAGCCTTCAAAAATTTGCAAATTCAAAAAAAGTAAAAAAATGCTTCATGATGTCAAAAAGTTATATTTACCTACTTAATTTTTTTGTGAAACACATTACTTTATTATAAAAACACTTTTCATTTGGATAAAAAAAAAGAAATGAAGCAAATACACTAACCAACAAAATCTTACGAATTTTATCTTAGGACTGCATATGTGGCAAATGTCTGTTTTTATTTAAAAAATTATTAATTATTTCATGTAAAGCCATTTTTATCTGTGGAGGAAGATGTTTGTTAATGAATTGAAACTTTTCGTGGCTTAAAATGTTGGCATTGTTGGTCCTGAGTCTATGCTTAAGATCAAATCGTGCGTTTTAGGTTTACAACAATGCAAAATCGAGTTTTTGAAGCTGTTGACAGTGCAAAAACGTATTTACGACTATGATTAAGTGTTTAACCGCTCAAATCGTGCATTTTGATCTCATAACAGTGCAAAATCGCGTTTTTGATTGCGTAAGCTAGTTTTGATTTCTCATGACAGGGTAGAATCGTTCTCTTGACGTCGCTTTAAGCTCGAATGGTGCCATTTGAACTCAGAATAGGGCAAACACATGTTTTTGACGCTGCTTAAGCTGAAATCGTGCATTTTGAGCTTATAACATGGCAAAATGGTATTTTTCACACCGTTTTACCTCAAATCGTGTATCCTGAGCTCAAAATTGTCTTTTGGCATAGTTTAATTTGAAATAATGCGTTTTCAAATCAGATCATTGAGAGAAATGTCTCTTTTCCTCTGCTTAAGTTCAGATCGCGCGCTTTGACGTTGATTAGAATCAGATCGTGCGTTTTGAGTTTAACAACGCGTTATTAATGCTTTTTGAACTGAAATAGTGCGCTCGTTTCAAGTTGGTCAGTTTGGCGGTGCATAACTGCATCCTGCATCATTACGAAGGCGTAGAAGGGCCATGTTGTGCTGCGTTATGTTAATTGACACTTTAAAGTTGCAATTAGCTTAACTGACACCTTAAACTTGCAATTAAGGCTTAATTGACAGTTTAAACTTGCAATTACCTTCATTGACACTTTAAACTAAGTGCCAAAAATGTACTTTCCGTGAACCGATGTGGCCCAAGACAACTGTCAATTAAGCTAATTAGGGTTTCCATCAATTAAAAGAGATAGACAATATGGGGGCAAAATTTGACAAAAGCCCGGTACGCAAAAGCCTAGGCAACAGCAATGCAAAAGTCTGTCCTTGTCAAATTTTGCCTCCATATTACGTCACGAAATAGAGAGAGACCTACAAGTTTGGAAACGTTCATTGCAAGTTTAAAGTGTCAATTAAGGCTTAATTGCAAGTTTAAAGTGTCAATTAAGCTAATTGCAAGTTTAAGGTGTCAATTAAGGCTTAATTGCAAGTTTAAGGTGTCAATTAAGGCTTAATTGCAAGTTTACGGTGTCAGTTAAGCTAATTTCAAGTTTAATCTGTCAATTAAGGCTTAATTGCAAGTCTAAGGTGTCAATTAAGGCTTTATTGCAAGTTTACGTTGTCAGTTAAGCTAATTGCAAGTTTGATCTGTCAATTAAGGCTTAATTGCAAGTTTAAGGTGTCAATTAAGGCTTAATTGCAAGTTTACGGTGTCAGTTAAGCTAATTGCAAGTTTAATCTGTCAATTAAGGCTTAATTGCAAGTTTAAAAAAAAGCAAAAGCCTAGGCAACAGCAATGCAAAAGTCTGTCCTTGTCAAATCTTGCCTCCATATTACGTCACGAAATAGAGAGAGACCTACAAGTTTGGAAACGTTCATTGCAAGTTTAAAGTGTCAATTAAGGCGTAATTGCAAGTTGAAAGTGTCAATTAAGCTAATTGCAAGTTTAAGGTATCAATTAAGGCTTAATTGCAAGTTTACGGTGTCAGTTAAGCTAATTGCAAGTTTAATCTGTCAATTAAGGCTTAATTGCAAGTTTAAGGTGTCAATTAAGGCTTAATTGCAAGTTTACGGTGTCAGTTAAGCTAATTGCAAGTTTAATCTGTCAATTAAGGCTCAATTGCAAGTTTAAGGTGTCAGTTAAGCTAATTGCAAGTTTAAGGTGTCAATTAAGGCTTAATTGCAAGTTTAAGGTGTCAGTTAAGCTAATTGCAAGCTTAAAGTGTCAATTAACATAAAGCAGCACAACATGGCCCTTCTACGCCTTCGTACATCATAGATGTGCTTTTGATGCTGTTAATATTGATCAATATTGTCTACGAAAAGTTCTAGCAGTTTCTCATTGAATTTAATATTTTTTACCGTACATAACGAGAAATTTATGTTCCCTATTAAGTTACAACACAAAAATACTTACATGCATATTACATAATTTTCCTATGATATTCTCTTTTTTTTGGAAATTGAAAATGCCTGACCGCCAAAAAGTTGCTAAAAGGAAATATAAGCCTTTTAATTAAGTAAAAAAAAATCGTTGCATTTCATTTTCAACCCCCCCAGAGCGATTCTTTACGTCGTAGACATTCAGGCCTTGGGGGGGGGTGGAAAACGCAAACCAGTACAAAATTTTCATTAAAGTAATAAAATAATATTAACAATTAACAACTTTTTCGCGCACAGGCATTTTGAAATTCCAAAATTCGAAATGACGCTCCGCCCTGTTATTCAGGCCAATGGAGTTTCGTTACTTATTGACAAGTGTCAATGGCGGTTAAACAGAATTGAAGTCCGGCTTTTTCTCTTCCCAAAATGACTTTCAGAATGAAAATTCATAGAACCGCATTTTTTTTTAAATTGTCTTCCTACACCATTAAATTGTATAATTTGCAACTAAGTTTATAGACATGATGGAAAATCAATGGACATTTTGGTTTAAGTTGTATACAGGGTATCCCACGACGAGAATCAATTCGCCGTATCTGGAGAACACCCTGTACTATATTATGATATTCTACGTTTAATTGTAGGTAAACTTTTACCAAAAATTGCTATGCCAAAAATCAACCGTTTTTGAGAAAATCAAGAATTTCGCGTTTTTATGTCAAGTGCAGGCCTAACTTCAAAAAGCTGTAACATCCTTACAGAATGCAATGAGAAAACGATATTCATTTGGCTTGAAGTCTAATGTAGGGTGTATTCGCCCCTGGAGTCAAATTAGGTCAAATACATACAGTCTGTTCTTTGCTAAATTTAAACATCAACTTCATCGGTCAAAAAGTAATTTTTTTCAAATGAAATGCCCAACTATTTTATGGCAAACATGTAGATTAAAATGATAGACAATTAAATTCTGCATCTGCACAAAAACAGACAATACAGGGAAAAGAAAACTGACCGGATTTTTTTGGCCCACATGTCAGTTTAATTTCTCTTTCATAATTTGGTCATTCAATTTTCATTTTAACCGCGAAACCCATTGTCAAAACAACTTTAAGAATTACCTACCCAAAGCTACTTAAAAATCAAAACACGACGTCTTAATTGTGTGTCTCAAGGCTGATCCCATTTTAGGAGCCCAGCTGATGAACTGCCCGCAAGACTTCGTGAAATTCGAGAAAATTCTAGGTCTAGGCCCTTCCCAAATCGAAAATCCTCTCCCTCTGTACCAAGCCAACAACGGACCTGTAACTTTACAATGTTTGGAAAAATGCAGATCAAACGCTGAATGCATGAGCTTCGTGGTGAATTTTAACGCATCCTCTTGTTATTGGTACAGAAATTACATAAATGGGGCTCAAGAATTGAACAACGTGGTTGATAACGAAGTCGCGTGGTTTGTTAAAACTTGCTACAATGGTGAGTTGAAATTTTAACGTTTTTCACAGAAGAGTTTGTAGTAAAAAACTGCGAGAATTTGTGGACTTTTGAGAGGATTCCTGGAGCAACTCTAGTCGGAAATGATACAAGAACACTGCCAGAATTCTTAACCAGATCAGACTGCCAGCAAAAGTGTCTGGATGAAACCAGTTTCACTTGTAGAAGTGTCAAATTTAAGATTAGGGAAAACGGGGAGGAAACAATGGGAGTTTGTGTTTTGAGCAATACCGACAGGCACGATTCTCCCGGTTCCTATAGAGTTTCTGGATTCGATGAGGAATACTTCGAGAATCAGTGCGTGGATCCTGAGTTTCGTGGAGAGTTTTGCGCTTATGAGGAGTTCGATAATGCTACTTTGGGGCACGCTGATGTCTTAGTCGAAGAAAAAACGAAGGATCAGTGCCAGGAATTATGCGAAACGAATCAGGATTTCAACTGTCGGGGGTTCAGCGTGGTTCCGATTGAGAATCGAAGTTTTAACTGCCTTTTACACAGCGAAGACAGCAAAGTTCATGGGCCGAAGTTGCTGAGGGAGAATCCATCCGGGAGATATTTTGAGAAGGCCCAGTGCATTAATAGTGCGTAGTTTTGGTTTTTCATTTATTATTATTTATTATATTTCAGTTTCTGTCTCCTGCAGCGAAACTTATATGACTGTCACTTACAAGCCTCGAGAAGCTTTTTATGGGGAAATGTATATGCGAGGGTTCTCAGAACAGCCCGAGTGCCATATGAAAGGAGGGGGCTATCAACCTGTCTCTCTAAAGTTGCCACTATTGTCAAGCCAGTGCGGAATCATCAAAGCGAATAGCCCCAACAACAGGTAAAAAATTCGATTTTATTTTACCTGTTTCTCTAACTAACGTAATGGAAGTTTTGGTAATCCCGGCTTGAGGAATTGATGATAGCCTTTATCCATGAAAAAATAATGGACAAATCATTTATTTATGGTATCGGGATTAGGAGGGCAAACGTCTACAGTCGACAATCCAGCCTTGATACGTTGAGCAGTTTTTCAATTCCCTCATTTTTGTGTTTCGGCATGCTAGGGGGTTGTACCGCCTTTAAGGGTCGCTTTTCGCGAATGGTATTAATTTCAACCCTACATTATTCAGTAAAAATTTAGAAACAAGCAATTTTCATCCCAAAGCTTGCGTTTCAAGAACTGTATCACTGCATAACATTTTGCTAGGCAACTCGCTATACAGAAATAAATATTATTCAATGAGTGTGTAAATTAATATTCCGGGACTCTGATGGTTCTTCCATCATCGTCCCGGAATATAATATTTTTCCTACTATCGGGTGTCCCAAAAAGAACCGGACAAAATATTTTTGGGAATAAGTCTGCCATTTCTTAACCGATTGGGATGAGCGTGGTCTTAAATTAAAGCCAAAGAATCAGGCTTTCGACTGTATGACAAACTACGGCAGATGGCGCTGCCGTAGTAGTCCTATTGGTACTTGCTTTAAAGGTTTATTTTAGCTGCAACGACCAATCGGTATGACACTCGAATAGCCTTGAAGACCTTTCTTTCTTGTTCAAAAATCCTTTTTCAGAAGTCGATTTGGCTTAAGCATTAATTTTCTGTAATTTAAAAAAGAAATGTGTTTTTGAGTATTTGCACGCGTTAATGGCCATGACCAAAGAACAATAATGCATATAAATCTTAATTTTCAGTTACAAATGAACAGTTATTATTGAAAACTAAGCCCTATGTGCATCAATGTTACTTTAGTCATCGTTATGGAAGCATGAAAATACGCAAAAACACTTTTTTTATAAAAATCACAGAAAATTAATGCTTGCGCCAAATGGACTTCTGAAAAAATATTTTTGAAGAAAAAAGAAAGATCTTCAAGGCTATTTGGGTCTCATAACCATTGGTTGTTGCCCGACCAATCCCCACGCACCTAAAATAAGCCTTCAAGACAAGTATCAATAAGGCTACTACAGCAGCTCTATCTGTCGACGTTTCTTGCAAAGTTCGAAAGCCTGTTTCTTTAGCTTTAATTTAAGACCAAGTCTATCCAAATCGGTTAAGAAATGGCTGACTTATTTCAAAGACTATTTTGTCCGGTTTTTCTTGGGACACCCGATAGTTACACAATATACTATATCCGCTTGCAAAGAGTTAGGTTGAAAACTCATAAGACCTTTTTTCAGTAGTTGACCGAAATCTATCGAACCAATTTACTTGAAGAAATTTCCAGTTTCAACCCTTAAATTTCATCCCCCTTATTAATCTTAGAGAAAATTTATTCATCACACCTAAGCCCGAGATTTAAGAAAATACCATTCGTAACTCGCATTTTCATTTATCAGGATCATTTTCATTTATCGGGATCATGGGGAGGGGGCAAAGGGAGCGTTAATTTGTAACTCAATATATTATTTCTAGATTGGCTAAGTGTAGAATTGGGAGCACTATTAATTACCAACATTCGCACAACTATTGCTAAATGTGAAAATTTTCTGCTTTTGTATTGAGTTTTGGCAGTACCTATGTAATACCTACCAACTGTTGCTATTTACCATACCAACTCTAATCATCTTTACTTCTTTATGGCTTCTGTGTATTTTAAAGCGGTTGGTATCACTTCAAATTTGTTTTTTCGTAAATTGTGTTTGAGAAGTGTTACCAACCTAACTGTGTTAATCTGCAAATTGGCTAAAGTGCAGAATTGAAAGCACTGGTTATTACCAACTTTCCCACGCCACAATTGCTAAAATTGAACTTCTTTTGTATTGAGTTTTGGGAGTATGTAATACCAACTGCTGCTATTTTCAGTATTACCAACTGGAACACCTTTGCTTCTTTATCACTTCGATGTATTTGAAAGCGATTGGCCTCACTTCAAAGTTATGTTTTTTAGTAAATTTTGTTTGAGAAGTGTTACCAACCTAACTGTTTTCATTTGTAAGCTAATTAGGTATAGTTCGATTATCTCTAGTTTTGCTAAAGTGCAGAATTGCTAAAAGTGTTGAGTTTTGGCAGCACGTAATATCAACTGTTGCCGTTTGCAGTAGTACCAACGGGAACATCTCTGGTTCTTTAAGACTCCGGTGTATTTTAAGGCAGTTGGTCACTTCAGAGTATATTTTTCCGTCACAATTATTGAGAGAATACTACCTCAATCCCAGATTTACAGAAAAACTTACAATTTCCAATAAAATTAGGGAAGCAGGAAAAAAATTACATGAAATTTCCCAGATTTAATTTTCTTTCAAGAACCCTCACGTCGGGATTCATGATTCTCCAATTCAACCCCCTTATCCAAACCCAAGCAGATAGAGTAATCAGAGTTGGATGCATTTTCGGCAACGACAGCAGCGTGGTTCTGGGAACTGGAGTAACAATTTCCACGTGAGTTCTACAACCCCCAAAAATTTTGCAAAAATAATTTCAGGGCTCCAAACAAGGGAACAACATTGATAAACACGACAAATTCAGCCATGAGCCCGACAGTAGAAATGCGAGTTGTCGATTTAATCACGCAACAAGAAGTTAGTACCACTCAAATAGGTCAGGAGCTTCAACTAATAATCGAAAGCGCACCTGGAGGCGCTTATGACATTTGGGCGGGACATTTAGTAGCAATGACTGAGAAAAGTGATGAATCTATTTTGCTACTCGACGATAGAGGCTGTCCCACGAATTTAAACGTCTTTCCAGCTTTGGAGAAGTTCGTTACGAATTCCACGAGAAGACTGCAAGCCACTTTTCAGGCTTTCAAGTTTTCGTCTTCTCCCATTGTTAGGTTTAGCGTGATCGTACAGTTTTGCCCTGGGACATGTCTTCAGATTAACTGCACTAATGCACGGGTACACAGAAGTGTAGTTACTGTAGTACCAATAAATTTGACAGAATACGACGAGAAATATAGAACCAGCGGCAGGCAAATGCCACTAGAATTTATTATGTTGGTCAGAAATCCCGGGGCTATCGCCGACAAGTTAATAATCGGGGATAATAAAATACTTATAGCAGGATATGGTAAGTTCTTGTTTTATTTCAAGACTTATTGTTTCTTTTTTGAAGATTTCACCACTAACGAGGTGTGTTTGGACTATTCTCTCTTTATAGGAATAGTGATAACCCTAATTTTGGTGCAAGTAATCTTTTCTGTCAGCTGTATCGTTCTAGTGAAGCGTTATAAAAGATTCTATGAAAGGGAATGTCTGAAGCAATCAATGGAAGAGCTGCACAAAAATTTTGGGTTTGGCTCTAACAACTTGGAAAACCGGAGGGTGCGCTGGGCCGATAACGAAGATTTCACGTAGTTTGCAATAATTATTATTTTATTTATACGACCTACTTATACAGTTGTTTTTATACAGTATTTATGTAACTTCTTCCGATTTTTTCAGTTCCTTGGTCAAGTCGATTTGTTGTTGGAGGAGATAGAGGTTTTCTTGTTTGCGTCGCTGGCGCCTTTCAATGTCCATCACTACTCCAGCGTGGAGTTGTTTTCTGCGTTAAATTTTCAAAACTAAACATTTTGTGCCTACACTAGGAATTTATGCAACCAAACTTAATCTAATGCTTAATCTTGATTCAGCACAGCTTTCTTCAATATTGTATAATTAGCATTAGACACCTTAGGGGTGTCATCAAAAAAAAGGAAACTGTAAGGGTCGCTCGTTTGAAAACGGCAACATCGCAAAATGATTCCTCATAATTTGAACAGTTTTAGTAATTATTTGCTTTGTTGGTTTGAAGTACCTAACAAGAAGATTAGACGATAAAGTTAATTTTTTCTTCTACATATAATTTTACATAAAAACTGCTAATCACTAATCTGTAATCAGGCAATGGCAGAGCTGGGCTACTCAGTATCGAAATGTACTTGAAGTACAGTACTGATTACTTTTGGTACTTAAAGTACCGGTACTTAAGTACTTTGAAAATTCGGTACTGGTACTGGGTATTTCAAGTACTTCTTAAAAGTACTTGATACTGGTACTTGAATAATTTTTTCGAGCGTATTTGTACTTGGTATTTTAAACCATGCGGCATCAAGTACTTAAGTATCGAGTAGGTACTTAAGTATCGAGGACTTAAGTATCGAGTACTTAAGTATCGAGGACTTAAGTATCGAGGACTTAAGTATCGAGTACTTAAGTATCGAGTCCGGTACTGAATCTTTTACTGAAAAATGGGGGGTTTTTAGAATATTTATTAAGTTGGGGCATATCCAAGAACGACTTCACTTTGTTCATTTCTTAGAAGCCTGAAATTCGCAAAACAATACCATAAATCTTATTGAAATGGAGCACTTTTTGCGTGGTGTCGTTATCAGAACTCGAAATTATTACGGGCACGGGGTGCAGACTGCAATCCTGTCACTTTTTCATGTAAATAAGATGGCACATGACATGTTTGCAATCACCCTCACCGAAAACGCAGCGGTCAGGACGTCAGTCAAATGTTTTTTGTAACATGTGCCATCTTATTTACATGAAAAATTGACAGGCAGACGGGAGCAAATGATATTCAGGGCCTCAATTTTTTTTACAAATTTGATATACCTACCGAAATTGTCGCTAGCCCGCTGTCTATAAGAGTATACTCAACAACAAGTAGATACTTAAGTACTATGTCAAGTACTTAAGTGCTGAAAGTACTTAAATACCTTATTAAATACTCAGTCTCTTATTTTACTTAAGTACTATGTCAAGTACTTAAGTATTTTATGAAGTACTTAAGTACTTCATTAAATACTCAGTCCCTTATTTTACTCAGTACTTTTAAGTATTGGTACTGGTACTGGGTACTTAACGTGTGCGCACTAGTAAAGTACTGGACTTCAATTTTCAAGTACTTCTATCCAGTACTGGTACTTGATACTTGAAGTATATTCAAAATATCAAGTACTTAGTACTTGATACTTAAGTACTTTTTTTCGGTACTTGGCCCAGCTCTGGGCAATGGGAGTACCTTTGAATAATTGTTCTGTTGCCAACTCCAAAGGTTGGAAAATCCCTCTCGAGCAGCAGAAAGCCGCCTTTTCACAAACAAAACTTTTTCTTTAAGATCTTATGGCTGCCTATGGTACAGTCGGGGACTTTGAAAATGCCCACCCCACGGCGACGAATCACTTTTGGTCGACTGTATCGCTGTTAATGTTTACCGAACTGTCGGACAAACATCAATCAAAATGTAGCTGTGGGGTTGGCATTTGCAAAGTCCCCGACTGTACAAGTAAAGTTTTGTGCCCGCTGACCGTTATAATCTAAAATAATTGACAGTTGAGTTGACGGTTATAAATTAGGGAGAAGTATGGTCAGAAACAGAAAAATAAGTACCGGGCACGCTTACATTGTTCATCTTTGTCTTATTCATTGAACGGAGTATCGATTTTCTCTTTTTTTCTTCCGAAGTAGCTCTCAACAGCCTTTTACATGACTTTCTGCAGTGAATATAATATAACGGGTGTCCTAAAAAAAACCGAACGAAATATTTTCGGTAATAACTCGTGCATTTCTTATCCGATTTGGATGCCAAGGAATCAGGCTTTCGAACTGTCTAAGAACTTACGACAGATGGCGCTGCAATAGATCTCTTAGTGATACTTGTCTCAAAGGTTCATTTCAGGGGCGTGGGGATTGGTCAATTATCAACCAGTCGTTATGAGATTCACATGACTGTGAAGGACGTTCATTTTTCTTCAAGAATCTTGTTTCAGAAGTTAATTTGGTTCACGCATTGACTTTCTGTGATTATTTAAAAAATATGTGTTTTCACATTTTTTCATGCAGAATGAACATGACTAAAGTAACAATGAAGCAGCAAGAGCTTAATTCTCAGTAATAACCTTTAAATTTCCTCCAGTTCGCATTCGCTTGTGGTTTTCATTCAATTAGATCCTGTATTACTGAAAATTAAGCTGAAAATGCATCACTGTTACTTCAGTTATGGTCATTTGGTGTGAAAATAAGGGAAAACATGATTTTTAAAAAATCACAGAAAATTAATTCGTGAATCAAAACGAACTTCTGAAAGAAGCTTTTTGAAGAAAAGTAAACGTGCTTCAAGGTTATTTTTATCTCATAACCATTGGTTGTTAACTGACCAATCCCCATGCACGTAAAGTAAGCCTTTAAAACAAGCATGGCTAAAGCTACTACGGCAGCGCCATCTGTCGTGGTCTCTTGAATGAATCGATAGCCTGATTCTTTAGCTTTAATTTAAGTCCAGGTTCATCCAAATCGGTTAAAAAATGGATGAGTTGTCCCCAAAAATATTTCGTTCGGTTTTTTTTAGGACACCCGTTAGGTTCATTTGTCCCCTTTACCCGTTTTAACTCAAAAAATTTCGCAGAGCGGGATTTATCCCGTTAGTTGACAAGTTTATACGGAAATAAAAAGTTTTAAGCAATGCCTTGGTACAGAAAATTGCAACGTTGCCATTTTCAAACTAACGACCCCTATTCTCTTTTTCGTAATACAGAAAATATGTGATAATGGGCGGCTATGGAAACAAATGAATCGCAATCTGTTGAAAGGACAGTTAAAGTCCCGTCGCATATTAACGAAAGCGGGGGTTGTGTGTCTCAGGCTTTTTTTCTATTGGTTTGTAAACGGGATTTCACATCCGTCAAAACTTCCGTCACTCACTGTCAGTGTCAATGAACAGTAACAATGGAGATTGAAAGGGGTCTTTGTTGTTGTCAATTATTGTCAATGACAGGAATTTTATTGGCAGAACTGAAATCCCGTTTACAAACCAACAGAAAAAAAGCCTGAGACACACAACCCCCACTTTCGTTAATATGCGACGGGACTTTAGTTCGTATGAGCCATGTCATTTGTCATTTTAACAGGGGCTTGTTTGGGTACATTACATCTGTCATTCTATTTGGGGACTGTTCGAACTGACTTGAGACAAGCCTGCAGTTCATTTGTTTCCAAATTTTCTGAATAGCACTGTACTTTGCATAACTCTTTATTAGTTGTGATCTCAATGAAAACCGAGATGTAAGGACTTTAAAATTAGTAGTTAAAAAGTAGTGCGAAAGAAACTCGAAAACCGATATGTTGTCTTTCGAAACCTGCTTACTCTTACAGAAAGGGCAAAAGACGAGTCAAAAAAGCATAAACTATATGAAAACCGTCTCGAAACGGAAAGTCAGACTCCGTTAAAACTTAAAAGGGGTTTGAATGGCCTATCTGTGGAACATCAGAAGTTTCCGGAAATTCCTTTGGGATAAAAATACCAGTCCCGGAATTAAAAATGTAGGTACATTTTTCAATATAAACGACCCATAAGTGGCAACAAAAAGAGCTTTCAACAGTTTCCTCTAATTTTGCCAGGAAAAATGACAAAGTGAGGTTATGTCACATACCTGTCAAGATACTGCTTGTAATGAACATATCCTATTATTCCGACTGCGAATAAACATGAGGTTCCAAGTACTATCTTTGCTGGCGTTGACATCACTTATTAACAAAATCCGTTGCTTTCTTTCCACACTTAAAAACTCGTAACTCAAAACTTCCAAATGCTTCCAAACCAGTAGTTCAAAAATTTGACAGTAGTTTATTTGTTCTGTCTTTTCTATCTACACACATTTCCGTTTTTAACCTACTATCGAACGTATGACCTACAGCTTGTTTATTTTTTGACGTTTTTTTTGTGAAGTCAAGAGTCTAGAATTCTAAGCAAAAGCAAAATGGAATGGAGGATGAAATGACGAGCCCCTTGTGCTGCTGCGAGTATTACAATTACAATAGTGAACGCAGCCACCTACTAGGCTTTTGTTGCAATTGCACCGATTTGGATGAAGGTTTCGACAGGTGGGGCTCCCCTCTTAACTTACCCTAAAGATTTCGTTTTAGTTTAATCACCGGCAAAGGGTTTCCAGAACATAACCGGACAGGACTAATGGCAGTGCTGCAGGACCGCATGAGGATCCCCTGGCGTGGGGGGGCCAAGCAAATAGCTTTCGATGCAGTCCTCCCCATAATAATCCTCCCCGCAATGTTTTTCTTAGCATCCATCAGTTTGTGGTGGACTGTCTTTTCTTTCACCGCTGTGCTTGTTATCGTAATGTCAATTTTTGGGTTTCTCATGCGCAGCATTCCTCGAACCAAATTTTTTATTGTGTGGACCATTACTTCGATTGTCATTCTTTATGTGATTTTTGAGCTAATCGTGATTCCTTTCTTGGAGATAGTGATTGAGGAAAACATCGCTTTGAGTGTTTTCATCGCTCTGTTTTTATTCTTTCTGTATATGATGAAGGTGCGAAACACTCAGTTGCTGAAGCTGGGAGATGGCGAGGCTGAAAGTGGATTCGTTGGTGCTTCATTTACTCGATGCAGATTCTGTCAACTTTTGGTCCCCGACAAGGATCATCATTGCATTTGGTTTGATTGTTGTGTGGGTCAGCACAATCGTTGCCTTTTCCTCTTGACGTTGCTTTTTGCTGTAATTGCTCTAGTGTACAGTTCGAACCTGACTCTGACGTCAGTCTGCCATCCGTTTAGTTTTTATAAATCGATTTTGATGCCTGATGATTGCTCTGATGTCTACGAACAGTTTGAGTAAGTAAACAGTAAATTGAAACGAATCTATTTTTTAAGTTTCAGGCTGGGGTTATCGTTCGTCTCAGCTCTATATAGTTTAGCTCTCGCATTTATGTTGTTAGTGTTACTGTTGCATCAAATTTTGTTGATTTCCTTGGGTATTTCAAGCAAAGAATGGAGGAAGTTCTCGTGTTTATCCAAGTGTGGCCTTGGTCTGTGTTCTAGAAGACCAAATAGTAGGGGGTTTGTGAAAAATTGGGGGAGAATTTTGTGCGAACGCCAGGATTTCTACAGTAACTCGCATCAAATTGACTGAATTTATATATTTTAGTAATTTTTCTAAGCACTGAAATAAAACTTCGTTATGATGATATTTTATTTCTTCTGGAAATAATAGGTACATCATAAATTAAGTGAATGGTAGGTATTGAATAGACCTTATTCTAAATTAAAGAGCCATCTATCGGATGTTGTACGAACCTCAGATGGTGTTTCACGCTGTAAAAATTCAAATGCGCCGCCAAAAATTAACCTATATCTGTCAATAACTAGCGTTGCTTGTTGTAATGAATTTTATGGTAATGAATCCTACCGTGGTAGTGGCATTGACTAATGGCCTAGAAACTAAGTTTGGCAGTAACTTTTGGTCTTTTAACGCATCAAATAAATTATTTACGATGATTCCCCAAGTGAGGCTGTCACTTCTGTAACTTGTCATTCTTGTCAATTTCTGTTCCTACTCGGTTTAGTTCTGAATTAAACTGCTACTAATTTAATATTGTTTTATAATTATTGCATCAGGAAAATTAGCACTTTGAGGTACTAGTTGCAATACTAAAGGTTCATTGTCTTCATACTGCTAGTTTACACGAAGGTAGGTGCCACAGTTTTCAAATGATTTCATATTTTACGAGCACTGTAATGTAAGCGTTTCTTATGGACGCCAATTTCGTGAAACACCAGGGCCGTTCGCGCGCTGCTACGCACATGCGCATTATAATTTTGAATATCGTCTATTGAAAAGCAAATAAAACGAATAAGGAACCTTTTAAAATGGACGTTTTCAGTTTTGCCTCTGCGGCGCGCGCATGATGGTTCTCTAATCTCTAGTGGGCTCAGCCGAGATCTTTTATACCTGTTTCGTTTCAAACTTGCAACTGCGCGCCTGTTATTATATTATATTCTTATTCATTTTGACATATTGGACGTTGCATTGGCATTCTCTTTGTCCCACAGACATAAAACGAAGCGGATATTTCTTATCTCTTTCCAGTTTGCTCTACGCAACACAAATCCTGACATGCGCTGGCGCACAAATAAACCTGTACGTAATTAGGCAGGAAATCAAAAAATAAAGATGGAATAATTATTAATCGCTAAGACTTGATGTATTTTCTTTAATGAAGCGGTAAGTTACAACAGAACGACGAATAAATAATTATGTACAAAAAATCGAACATATTCCTAAATTTTGGAATGATTATTTAGGAAATGTTTCAATTAACTGAAAAACGAATTCTATATACATATTACTGAACGAAATTTGGTGCGAATCACGGTTGAAATGTTAGAGATCAGGTGCAATTCAACTAAAAATCACTACAACTATTTTTGGTTTACAAAGGAATCGTCTTATATCACACGAAATTGGTCAGACACTAGTATCTACATATCAAAGGACGACACACGTCCCTCGGTCGTAATGTTTTGTTCTAGCTCTTTCAACAATGCCACCGCCTTGTCTAGATCAACGTTTTCAAACAACTTCTCTGATTGGCTGTACATGTACTGACTACCGTCCATGCTAAATTTTACTCCTAAAACTATATTGAGCGCTGATGTGTCATAGCTATGGCAACCAGAATATCGGTATTGCGGTCGTTTATCATACCGACAGCCACCTGACTGCGCTCCAATAGGAACAATGCAATCTTGAGTTAGGGCACATTGCACCCAAGGTAACATAATGTCAGTGTGAACCGAGTTGGTGTTTACCATCATTAAAGTGTCTGCAGTGACCATCTGCAGGAATAAGAAATTTTCAGGGTCGGTATTGAAATACTGAAACATTTTTTTATGCGTCAAACTCGAAACTGGATTTTTCAAGGATAGTGGCCATGTGAGGATCCCTTGGGACTTTGAAATTGCTTCAAACAGTTCGGGGATCACTTCGTGGGTCACGTGTTTGGAGAAACGGTAGTTGCATTCAAGGAACAAAACTGCTCCGGTACGTTGCAAGGCGTCTTGTATCACTAACGGTCGGTAAGCGTGGAAACTCTCCTCGTAGACATGCGAAGGAAAGCTGGCCAGGTCCAAGGGTAACAGTTGGCAACGGCTGCTATTACAGTAGTTTTGAAGCTGAAAAAGAACATAACCTTTTTATAGAGAATTTTATCCCAATGCTTCATTTTACTCAAGATGAGTGAAACTTTCAAAATGTTCACAAACTGTACTCATTATGGTTATTGAGAAATCTGAAGACTCTCAAAAGTTTGGCAGTCCATTTAGAGAACATCCTGTACAAGAAAACTTACAGTTTTTATTCCATAACTTCCCAGGCCCAGATCATAAACTATAATAGTGTTATTTGGTAGTATTCTCGAGACGTTAATAATAAGACCCACAGCTTGGCTCTCCTCCCCTTCTCTAACGTAAGTCACTATGACAGGCAACGAAGTGTTTCTCCAAACATCACCAGGGTACAACCGTGGGCTATCGGAGAACCCCAAAAGATTTAAATACTTCTTATCAGCTATGAAACTTTTGGAATCAACGTCACGAAAAGTTTCCTGCAACTGCACAAAGTAAATTAAGGTTGGGTAAACAAACAAGTCCACCTTGAAATTCCGAAATTGCTGGTGGGTCGTGGATACGATATTCTGGATAGTTTCCGGTTTCTGCTGTCGAAAAATGACGTAAACCAAACTGAGAATGGTAATTCCAAATAGAAATTTTATAAAACTCTTATTCTTCATTGGAACATTTGGACACACCGCCAGAGTCACATTTCACAATGTAGTCTCGCGATTTTTGATGTTCTCGACAAATTTCAACTCTGCTAACTCTTTGATGTACTTTGCATCTTGAATTTTGGGATAATTTCATCAAATTTAAAGCATTTTCAGATGAGAGGTTAGTTAAGAAAATCTGACATATCACAATCACACTAAAATGTCAAGGACAAAAGTATCTAGGGAACAGCTTAGCCAACTTGACTTGATCAGCGAACGCTTGAAACTTCAAGTTAATTATTTGCAAAATATTAAATTAAATTCTTCTGAAGAATTTAAAATCCCGGTAACTACATTTCTGTCTTAGGTTAATAAGAACAATTTTAGAAATGTACTTCCGGCTTAGGGGAATTTCATTTCTTATTATTTGTCTCTGTTATCTGTCAAAAATTAAATGTCATTCGTTTGTCAAAACGTAGCGCGTCGTTTTTTTATCCCCTGAATTTTTCAAAAACTAGGCAGAATGTCGAAGGCTCACCCCCCAGAATTAAAAAAGTTCGTATATTCATCAATTTCTGAGTTAATGATTCGTTTTAGATTCATGGACAAAAAATTGTGTTTGAAACTCAACGGGGGCCGGCAAGTTGTGGGAATTTTACGTGGTTTCGACCCCTTTATGAATCTCGTGGTCGATGAGGGCATAGAAGAATGCCGCGATGGCAAAAAGAACACCATTGGAATGGTGGTAAGTCCTAAAAATCCGGTTTAAATCGTTTGAAAAAAATGAGGTTATGTTGCAGGTGATTCGAGGCAACAGTATTGTAATGTTGGAGGCTCTAGATAGAATATAAATTAAGTTACACTTTATTCTCTTAGATACTATAATTAAAATTTGAGGCTGAACCCAGCCCCACGCCTGTTATCGATACCTAGTCCTATCCTAAAACCGTAGCCGTCATCGTCAGCTTCCCTCCCCTGCAAGAAATTTGTGTCAACTGAAAAAGTGAGCCCTCACATACCAATTTTTTGAATTCTCCCCCACCCGATGGAGGTTTCGGACTGGCAGCTAAAGCTCTTTTTTGTCCCAGCTCGCTTTTTGCAGGCCAAGTCGGGAACATTGCTGGATCAATTGGCAATGGAACTTCGTTAAAATATTTGTGCTGTATAGCCTCCTCTGCTGTTACTCTCTGCGCAGGGTCAAACGTCAGAAATTTTGTCAACAAATCCAGCCCCAAATCGGTTAACATGTGAAATTTTGTTCGCAAGTTGGAAACTGGGTATTCAGTGAATTTCATCTTTTGCACTGCTGGTAATTTGTTGAAGCCGGGCCAGATTTTTTCACTGGGAGTGCCCAAGTCCTATTAAAATACGTATTAGCTAAGTGACCTTGACAGTGAGCTAGAACTCTGATAAACAACTTACTCGAAAAACTCTGTTTAGCTGATCAACTTCAGATTTGCCGGGGAAAAGGGCGTTCATAGTTAACAGTTCGGCGAAGATGCAACCGACAGACCACAAGTCAATTGGAGTGGAGTACTCTTTAGTGCATAATAACAATTCTGGAGCACGGTACCATAAAGTTACCACAATGGGAGTGTAGGCTTTCAGGGGGGACCCATACTCCCTGGCCAAGCCGAAATCCCCAACTTTCAATATTCCTTTATGCGAAAGTAGTAAATTGGAAGTTTTCAAGTCACGGTGTAAAATCCAGTTGTCATGTAAATGTGCTACGGCATACAAAAGCTGCTTTAGAAGACATTTGACTTCGCCAGGAGTGAAAGTTTGTTTTTTGTGTCTCATTGTCTCCATGAGAGACTTGAGATCATGTTCTACATAATCCATTACGATGAAAATCTTGTCCATGTTGCTCCCGACCACAATTTCTCTGACAGTCACAATGTTTGGGTGTTGTCCTTTGAGTAGAGTATTTATCTCTCTTAGAGACGTTATGGGGAAGCCTTCTTTCTCTTTTTCCATTTTGAGGCGTTTCAAAGCTACTATATCTTCGGTTCTTTTATCTTTGGCCCTGTAAACGACACCATAAGTCCCTTCTTCAATCCGATTTAAACACTGAAATTCTTCAACAGATCTACAGCCTTGAACTGCAGGGTAGTAAGGGGGCAAATCTTCGTCTATTTTTGGTTTTACTTCCTCTTTTATCTCCTCTTCCGGCAATTTTTCTTCAGATTCTCGTTCTTCAACTGGAGAAGTGGAGTTTGACCTCTCACTACTATTACTACGACTACGTGATTTTCTCTCCGACGATACACTTCTCGATTCTGAACTATGCTCAGACCTATCACTCCTACGAGAATCCCCCGAACTACTCCTCGCACTTTCTTCACTTCTTTCACTTTTATTCTCAGGGTCTTCAAATTGTTCCTCGGTTTCTTCATCAGACACCATAACTACATTCTCCTCAACTTTGATTCGTTTACTGTAATAATCATCCTCTTCCTGTTTTCTCTTAGCCACTTTCTCTTGATGTCTCCTTTCACGCTCCATTCTCGACTGTTCCTTGACTCTCGCCATCTCTCTTTCAGCTTCAAGTAGTTTTTCTTTTCGCAGTTCTTGCTGTGCACGTTCCTCGTCTGTTAATTTATCTTCCTCTCTTTCTCTCCGATGTCTTCTGTGCTCCTCGCCAGTACTGATGTTGATAATTTCTTTGACGTACATTCCGGCTTCCCCCTGCAGGGCAGTATCGATAGTTTCCTCTCGATATCTTCTATGCGATTCTCCTTTCTCTCTAAATTCCTCGTCGCCTTTACTAGTTCTCTTACTTAGTAAGCGTTCACGTAAATCCTGCAGGGTCTTATCAGCTTTATCACGTTTTTCTTCCTCGTATCTTCTGTGCTTGTCATGCCCTTCTTTGCTTTTCTTCTGTTCATATTTCCGGGATTCGTGCCGACGTGATTCCTCCTTCCGCTCTCGATAATACTGCACCTCAGCCGAGTACGAAAGTTGCTCTCTGTAATACCTTTCCTTTTCCCTCAGCGAATGCTCTTTACTCCTCGGTTTCTCTCGGTGGTGCTTTTCTTTATGCGAATGCTTCTCGTCTCGATGTCTATCAGACCGTTTGTGGTGTGAGCGACCTTCGTGTCTTTTACTTCTTGAGTTTTGGGAAGCCGCTCGAGCTTGTGGTGGTTTTATGTCGAGGGAGTCAATATTGTCTCCTTCTTCTTCAGAAAGGCTAAAAAAGGGATAATTGAGAAATAGAGAATGACAGGAGGCCTACCTAAAATCCATTGTTTCGGTGCGTTGGCGCGAAAGTAGGTCAGGGCTTTGCCTCAGTTCCCCATCTTCACTCTGTTCATCCCCTGAATTGTACATTTTACGAAATTACGGTGAAAATTAGTAAAAAAACAATGTTTATTTTTTTTAACATGCTTTGAGGTTATGTTGAAAGTGACATGCAGTGGAGCCAACGTAAACGCGCTTTGACAGTTTGTAACAAATTTGAAAATTAAATTTGAATCGAATGCGATAAAAACAGACAGATAAGTGCTAGAATGATGGCTTGTGAATAAATGAGCAGCGAGGAAATCAAAAACTGTTTCATAGTAAATTTTAAAATAAGTATATGTATATATTACTGAATATGACAGAATCAAAATCCCTATGCCTGGCGTTTGATGGGTTTGACATTTTGTAAAATAATTTTCTTGTAAAATCGGCTAAAACCAGTGAGTTCCACCCCTTGCCTAGCTATTGTTAACCCTTTTATTGAATAATTTAATTTGTCGTAGTATTGAGTTGTAGAAATGGAAGAGGAAGAGCCTCAGCTGTCACCGCCGCCTCCACCATCAATAAAGGGCTCCGCTTCCTTCGAGGGGGACTGGACCTGTCCAGACTGTGAGAATGTGAACTTCGCCCGCAGGAGCAGCTGCAATCGCTGTCATAAAAGCCGGGGGCCCAGCTCCGCCGCCAAAAAATGCAAACTCGGGCATGAAATCGGCAAGGCAGCTGCTGAGAAGAGCAGGGGGCTGTTCAGCGCCGACGACTGGCAGTGCAACAAATGCGGGAATGTGAACTGGGCGAGGAGGCAACAATGCAATGTGTGCAATGCCCCCAAATTCGGGGAGGTTGAGGAACGGACGGGGTTTGGTGGAGGCTACAATGATAGAGGAGTTGTCGAATATAAGGAGCACGAGGAATCCGACGATGAGTATGACGAGTTTGGGAGGAAAAAGAAGAAAAAAGAACAGAACGATGACAAGGAAGAGGAGGAAGCTGAAGAAGACGAGGAGGAGGATGAAGATGATGGGGATTTATCCAAATATGATTTGTCAGACTGGGGAGATGTGGAATCAAATAGTAAGGTCAGAAATGATTCTTCGTCAAGGTCGCGGTCCAGGTCACCTCATGAGAAGAAAGATCAGTGATTCGTTCGCTGGTTTATTCAATAATTTGACAGTAAGTTCTAGGATTCTACCAATTGCACTTTCCAAAGGACTCTTCCACGTCCACCTTTAATATTAATAATTTTCATAGGAAGCATGGAGTTTATATTAAGTTGGTAGGAGATATAATTGTCTGAATGTTTTTGGAATTAAGATTGTTTTAATAAAGATTTGTTTTATTTTAGCTTTTTCAGTACCAATCACTTAATTTATAATGTATATTAACTAGAAGAAGGAATAAAGATTAATTATAATGAAATCTTATTTTAACATGAGAAACTGCATTGTTTGACGTTTAGAAAGATTTTGAGTAACTTCCGGTCAGAGCTGGGAGTAACTTTAGAAAAAAGTTACTTTTATGTAACTAGTTACAAAAAGTAACTAAGTTACTTAGTAACTGCGAAAAGTAACTATATCTATAGTTACTGTAGGTACTGATGAAGTAACTTGTAACTAGTTACTTTTGGTAAGTAAGTATCTAAAGACATAAAAAAGTAACTAGTTACTTTTCATGTATTTAGTTACTTTCCAACGTAACTACACCTTTTCCAGTAGTAGTTCAGAAAGCGTCAATTGAATTTCAGAATAGTCAGTTGAATTTCAGAATCCGTCAATTGTAGTTCAGATTAATCAATTCAAATTCAGAATGCGTCAGTTGTATTTCAGAATAGTCAAATGAATTTCAGAATACGTCAATTGAATTTCAGAAAGCATCAATTGAAATTCAGAATCCGTCAATTACAATTGCATTTGATGCTTTCTGAAATTCAACTGACGTATTCTGAAATTCATTTGATTATTCTGAAATACAATTGACACTCTCTGAATTTGAATTGACTAATCTGAACTACAATTGATGGATTCTGAAATTCAAATGACAATTCTGAAATTTAACTGACGCTTTCTGAAATTCAATTGACGCTTTCTGAACTACTACTGGAAAAGGTGTAGTTACTTTTTATCCAATAAGATAGTTACAATTACTCCGTATACATGCACACTTTTAGCTCGAGCTAACTAAGCTCGGTACTTTTTAAACAGCGTTTCACGAGATTTTGCGGTGGTGGTAGCCTTTGAAATATAGTTTATTTGTCTGATTTTGAAGCGAAAACTATATTTCAAAGGCTACCACCCCTAAAAAATGCCGTGGAACGCTGTTTAAAAAGTACCGAGCTTAGTTAGCTCGAGCTAAGTGTGTGCATGTATACGGAGTAAATAATATCAACAATTTTCAGAAAAGTTGTATTTCTATAGGCTGAGTAAAACAGAATTTGTTGATGCCATAATTCATCTGCCCATTGACATTTTCTTTTTATTTACTTTTGACCGTGACCGTGGCCGTGACTGCACTTCCGGTCAAGTATGATACATGTTTCTAACTAAGAAGAAAATTGTACATTCCGAATCCGTTGAGAAAAACGTATCATTCCATTTGAAAAAACAAAGTTAAGATCATTTCCGGTTGAACCGGAAGTGGAAAAAATTCCCTTGATATACGCGCAAGTGTCCCCCTCCGTGCGGGATTGGTCAGCTTTTATTTCGATTCAATATGTTTATTACATCCAAAGATATTCAAGAGGTGGGAAGTTTTAAAAAACCCTGTATGGGGCTGTATGTACATACCATGATCATCAAGATTTATAATTTTAGTGGACCATGATCTTTATTCTTTGGTTAGTAACGCAACGCAATGAAACTGGCTTGCTCTAATTTATCATAAATCTAGATGAACCTATTGGTATAAAAGAATTTTAATGGTACAACATACAAAGCGCAAAATATGAGTAGCTATTAGCTAGCTAGAGATTTTAAAAAATTATCCTCCGCCGAAATTGTCGAGGTATTTACTAAAATTTAAACCCAATCCCAACCGTTTCTATAACATTAATGAAAGTAACTAAATTACGCCAAAGCGAGAAAAGTAACTAAAATACTGTATCTGGTTACTTACAGAAGTATTTAGTTACTTTTTAAAAGTATCAAGATACCAAAAGTAACTAAGTTACTTCAAAAGTAACTAAGATACTATATCTAGTTACTTTTCATAAGTAACTTGTACCTAACTAAGTTCTTTTTTCAGTAAAGTATCTAACTACTTCAGTAACTTAAGTTACTTTTATGAAAAGTAATCTTGAAAAGTATCTATAGTTACTATTAACCTCCCCACAACCATATAAAAATGGGAGGTTACTGCAATCACTCCAAAATTCGAAAATGAGATAACACCAGATCTTTACGTTTCAAGGTCCCAGGATCACGAAAAAGTGGTTTTTAAAAAATGTCTGTGTGTATGTACGTACGTACGTATGTACGTACGTACGTACGTATGTGAGCACGATTTCTCGGAAACTACCGAACGGATTTTAATGAAATTTGGTATGTATGTTAGGGTTGGCCTTCCGGTGAGCCCAGTTAATTTTCTTGCGAATCCGCAGACGCTAAGTGCCTTTCTGGCATGTAAACTATGAAATTTGACAGATGAACACTAATTTTTCTTATCAGCACATGAAAGGCCTTGAAATTCTGTATCTGAAACTGTATTCCCACTTAGCGCCCTTTTGGCATAAAATCTAAAAAAGCGAAATTTACAGGAAACATTGAATAACACGCTACAGCCTAAACTGCTGGATCGGTTTGGCTGAAATTTGGTAGGTAGAGATACCGCTACCCGCCGAAGAGCTGATTTAATTTTGGTGGCAATCGGCGAACGGCAAGTGCCATTTTGACATATAAACTTTGAAACTTGAATAATGAACTCCCATTTTCTCTATCAGCACATGAAATGTCTTCAAATTTGGTTATCAAAATTGTATTCAAGCTTAGTGCCCTTTTGGCAAAAGATCGTAAAATTTAGAAAGATCACAGAAAACACCTTAGGTTTGGTGGAGTAAAACTTAGGTATAGTAAATAGTAAAATTTACTTGATATTGGTAATAACTGATAAGATTGGATCATTCACCAAGTGGGGAGGTTCCAGCCGCTTCCGTAGCTGCCAATTTTTTCAAGGTAACTTTCCCAACTCTGCTTCCGGTTTCAGCGGAAGTGAGCCCTACATTGAAATTTTAAATGGAACACTGTAGGCCTTAATATTTTGCTCTAGATTAGTTTTTGAGGGGTATCATTCTAGAATAGGTACCTAAAAGTTTAAATTAAATGTTTTGAAAATAAGCAAACGTTTATTACTGTCACATTTGTCAAAATTTTGAAAAATAATTGCAAAATTTGATTTTGTGCCAATTTTTCAAATTTAAGAAAATTTTGTTTGTTATACTGGGTGAGAAAAAACCATGTGTGTAAGCTCCAATAACTTTTTTAATTATAATAAAAATCTGAAAAAAACTACAGTGATGATACTGATAACCACGAAACGTCATCTTTTGACATACCTATATACATTAGAACTTTTCTATCACTTCCGGTTACGCCAGAAATAGCTTTAATTTTGAATTTTTTAAATGGTACACTATCGGTACATTTTTGTATTTTTGGAATCTAGGAGTCAATCTGAGTATTGTAGTGTCATTTTATTAAGTCTTTTCTTTTGTTTTAGGAAACATGGTTGTGGATCTACAGGGTGGGTAATTTTTCGATGCTCACCATTGGAATCTCCTAAACGGTAAAAGATACGGTGTCGGTTAAATTAGAGAAAAGTTGCGGTATTTCTTGACGATTAAGAATCTGAAAAGAATTTTCCGATATTTTGATTCGTTCCTAAGTTGTCACAAAAAATCTGAAAATTGCCTGTTTAAAGAAAAATTAATATCTTCCTTACGATTGATGTTATTTAAATGAAACTTGGAACTTTTATATTTTTGACAGCTCTCAATTGAATGCCATTGTCAGAAATTTTCTAGGCTTTCTAGATTTTGAATAAAGGCAGTACACTTTTCTTTTTCTTATGGGCGCCATATTCAATTTTAACATAGGCTGATACACAAAAAAATTGGCAGTCTCGGAGACGGTAGAAACTTCTACTTTTTCACAGAATTTGTAAATGTAGCATTTAACTTCTCGGAAACGAATCAAAATATCGGGGAATTCTCTTCAGAATGTTAATCATCAAGAAATAGCTCAACTTTTCTCCAATTTAAACTACTCTCTATCTATTATGGTTTCCGAGCATCGAAAAATTACCCACCCTGTATAATAGTGGTGCTCATTTTTTGTGGACAAAAATGCTAAAGTTAATTGGTGTCCCTATTGCAAATGGCTATTAAAATACATTTAAAAAACAATGTAATGGGTTAAGGTAGGTATTTGTCCGGGGAATTCCCACATCAACCCATTACAAACACAAAAGTTTGGTTCCTAGTGCAACCTAATGTAGAATCGCAGATTTCCCATTACAATTCATTAGAAACTGTGTTGATATTCTGGGAATTCCCAGATCCACCCATTACAAGAACAATAGCTGATTGTTAATGTAACGTAAATAAATAAATAAATAAATAAATAAATTTATTAGTCAAGTAGTATACGTTACAGTAAACAAACAGACACGTCACTTAAGAACTATACACACAAAATTAAAAGATTTAGGTAGTATTACACTAAAAAAAAACATGTCAACGACAGGTTTGAATTAGATATTCATCCACACTGTAAAAGCACTTGTTAACTAGAAATTCATACAGTAATTTTTTGAAAGATTTATCATTCCTCGCACATTTAATCTCGTTATCAAGTAAATTATATATCTTGATACCCTGGTACCAAGGTCCTTTCTGACCTACAGAAAGCCTGGAAAAAGGCATATTTAATAAATTACTGTTCCTCGTGTCGTGCTCATGAAAATCGCCTCTTTTTCCCAAAGAAGGTTCATTTTGCCGAATTAACAGCAGTAAACTAAAGATATAGAGGCAAGGCAAAGTCAAAATACCATACTGGCGAAAAACTGGACGACAATGAGCACTGCTGTCGCCAATTCCAGCCATGCATCGAATAATGCGCTTTTGAACAATGAAAGCGTCATCCATATGTGCGGACGAACCCCAGAAGACCACCCCATAGGATAGCAGTGACTGGCACAAACCGAAATACAGCGATTTTAGTATCGAAGCAGGAACCTTAGGACGAAGACATTTAATTAAATAGCAGGTAGAGCTAAGGCGATTGCACAGCTGACTTACATGCTGTTCAAATGTCAGTTTAGTATCTAAAGTCAATCCCAAAAACTTTAAAATAGAGACATGATTAACAGTTTGACCATTCGCTTTTATCAGATCACACATCTCAGGTGTAGCATTTTTTGGTAAAAATTTCATCAGACATGTTTTGTCAACATTCAAGAGCAGCCTATTATCTGTACACCATCGGATTAGCTTCTCAGAGACAGCATTGCAAGTCGAGATCAAGGTATCGTAATCCGAATCAGTAACAATAGCATTAGTGTCATCAGCGTAAAGTATGATATTGCAGGAGTCTAGAGATATATGACCAGGTAAGTCATTCACAAATAAGTTAAAAAGGATTGGCCCAAGAATCGACCCTTGCGGTACTCCTCTATTAACCTTGCTGGCCGATGAGACACACTGTTCGACCTTTACAACCTGGGATCTGTTTTGCAAATAACTGGCAACCCAGTTATTGACACATCCTCTTAGGCCTAACTGAGAGAGTTTACTCACTAACAGCGAATGGTCAATGGAGTCAAAGGCTTTTGACAAATCATAGAATAATCCAACTACATGCTTTTTGTTATTCAAGGCCTCATATATCTGATCAAACATGGTAAGAATGGCTGAGGAGGTAGACTTACCCTTAATGAATCCATTTTGATTAGGAATCAGAATTTTAAATGTGTCAATAAAATCAATAAGGCGAACATAAAAAGCTCTCTCAAACATCTTATGAATTTGACACTGAATAGAGACTGGTCGGTATGACTTTAAATCACTGCGGGAACCTTTATTTTTAAAAATAGGCACCACCTTAGAAATCTTAATCTCGTCAGGAAAAATGCCAGTGGTAAACGATTCATTGACTAAATCCGATAATGGATAACATATGATGTCTGCTATGGCCCTAATGACATTGCCTGGAATGTCATCAACACCAGCAGACTTTTTTACACACGATCCATTAATGATCGAAAAAATCTCTTGCGGAGTTGTTGGAGTCAAGGACATACTAAAAGGAACGTTGCTACCACTGTGACCATCCTCGTTGCTGGCATTATCATTATTGACGGTAGATGTAAAATATGTATTGAATAATTCAGACAGCTGGAGTGAATCAGTTACAAGCTGTTGAGTGTCGCCATCGAGCACTTCAAGATTATCCATCTTAGGTTTCCGATGGTGATTGATAACAGACCAGCTATCCTTATTTTCATTTATATTGACCGAGTTTTCCAATTTTTCTTTAATGTATCTTCGTTCACTAGTGAGTAAAAACTCATTATACAATTTTTTAAACTCCAAAAATTTCTTATGATAAAATGCATTATTCAAAGCTCTGTCTAACTTAGACATCTCACACAAGTGACGAAACATTAGTCTTAAGGAATCAGTCATCCAGGGGTGTCGGTGATGACGAATCTTTTTCGATGCATGGTAGGGGAAACTCTCGATCAGAAAAGAAAACTTGATTCACTTGAGTAAAGGAAGGAGTAATATTAGAAATAATATTGTCAATACAGGTTGCTGTACAGTGAGTAATTCTAGTGGCACTATTAATCAAGCAATTTAAGTTATATTCTTGTAACCTATTAACTAAGTCATCTTTTATTTTACTATTATTAAGAAAATCTATGTTGAAGTCTCCGCATAAGATTATGCTTACATTCATGTCATCAAGATGAATATGATGCAGAAGTTCACTTAGTAAGTTAAGAAACATTTCGACAGAACAGTCCTTGTTAGGACTCCTATACAAGGATATCACATACGTCTTACCGTTACCCATTACATTATTGATAACAGCAACAGTCACTTCGAGTATATATAATGGAGAGAATATCCCAGAAATGATCCTAATTTTGATTTTTCAAATGGGATCATACTTTTTTCTCAACGGATTCGGAATCTAGGTACTATTTTTTCTGGCCGGAGAAACGCAAAAACACGTCAACATTGTTTTTTCGACATAAATTCAATTGCACAATTACTTTTTTTAAAATCCTCTATTTATTTAAAATTTTTCAATGTTTAAACCTGTCAAAGTTGCAAAAATGTAATCGGGCATTTGAATCGGTAGGTATAAAAAAAAACAAAGTTGACGTGCATTTTGGATTTTCTAAAATCTCTATTTTTTACCGATTTCTTTGATGTTTTTTAAATCTAGGGTGACCGTGACTCCACTACCGGTCAGGTATGACGCATGTTCTAATTTTAAAAAAATCGTAGATTCCGAATCCGTTAAGAAAAAGTATGGTTCCATTTGAAAAATGAAAATTAGAGGCTATTTCCGGTTAAACCGGAATTACAAAAAATATCTAACTATACCACGGGGTGCACACCAAAAAAATAAGGTTTGACCTATCGGAGGATATTTCCTAAATATTCCTCTCAAAAATGTTCTTGAATTTATTCCTTACTTTTGAAAAGCTCTGTATTGCTATCTCTATCTACTCCCAGCACCCACTTTGTAAGTATACTTCTCATGTACCATGTACCTACTCTCTCCATCCCCAGATTTCTACTCCTTTTATTGGCATATTCTTCACTAACTGGCAAACAACGTTTGGATGATATTTTTCACCCTCTTAGTTAAATTCTTCAAGTCAATATTCTACTTATTATAACGATTAGGGGCAAATTTTCTTTCTTTTTTTGCCGGTTTATTCCTTATAAGATAGCTTTCCTTATTATGAAGCATATGCTTCGGCACTACTCTACTAGGTGCAGATTAGAATGATCTGCACCCGAAACCTTCAAGTGCACAGTGAATCAACTTTGATCTCCTTTGATCCGCACCAAATTGTCCGTATAAGAAAATACAAAATATTGGACTAGGTACCTTGAAGATTTCCAAAAAAAAAATGCAACCGACTGTGCATAACCTTATTGCAGTCATTACTCACCTCGTGACGACAATTTTCTTCAATTGTCACACAATGCAGGTTCAAAGTAGGTCTCTGAGGATTATTTTAATCCTTCCGTAAAGCTTTGGCAAGCCGCTTAATTCTATGACGACGCAGTTTTCCGTTTTTTTCCGCGTGTTTATCAAGAATTTTTAATCTCATGACCAATGCTCGGGTAAGTACTCTACAACTAATTTTCGTGCTTTATCGTTTATTAAAAAAAGGTTTGCGTGTCTGGCAGTATAATTGGTTTTAATTGGATTTTATTGGTAATAATAATTGGTTGCCTCGAAAAATTAAAGGGCAAAACTGTTGAAATGCGTCCAGAGTTTTAATTAGCCCGAAAATAAGGTGCGTACTGGCACGGATGGTGGATGCGCCGGAGAATATTTAATTGATAATTAAAATTTTTGAAAGAATTGTCAAGCAGCCAATGTATTTTTGCGTATTATTCCTTCATTTTTCATGTTATTTTCCCGAACTGAGACAGTGCTGGTAGATCAATATTTAGTATCCTCGCCGCCAGCTTTCAGTTCAGTTGCGATTCCTCCACCGTGCAATCATTACTTGCGCGATTTTCTGTTAAAATTTACAATTAATAGACTGCAAAAACGGCTAACGGAAAAAGAATTTGTGTGTCGGCCTCCAAACACGTGGAATGGAAGGAAAATCTTCGAGATTTTCCGGTACTTTAATTTGCAACGGAAAGATCGATAGTTTCCTTTTGTTTCAGATTATCTCTTTGCCCAAATGTCGACTGATGCCAAAGTGAAATGTACGGAACAACCAGGTGAAAACAAAGAGCTGACGGGGGTGAGAAAATGGCTTTCCGAGAATCTTTTGTTGCTGTTGACTGTTCTTGGGGTTGTTTTGGGGGTTGCCATAGGTATGAATTTTTTATCATGTGGGTCGATACACGAAAAATTTCCACGAAAAAACATCTTCCTAACAAGCTTGTCGCGTGCATTAATCGCCCTAAAATAAAACTGATTTCAGGCTTCGGGTTGCGTCCTCTACAGCCCACCAAAAGCTCCATAATTCTTCTATCCTACCCTGGCGAGCTTTTCATGAGAATCCTGAAGCTCATCATCCTTCCATTAATAATTTCCAGCTTAATCGCTGGCAGTGCCAGCCTCAATGCACGCCTCAACGGGAGAATAGCTCTAAGAACTTTCCTCTACTTCCTGGCAACTTCAGTAATAAATGCCGTATTAGGAGTTATCCTTGCCTGCGCTATTCATCCCGGAGATCCAGGATTGAAAGGCAGCAAAACGACTGTAACGAGAAACACGAGACCTAATTCAGTCTTGGACAGCCTTTTAGACTTGGGAAGGTAAGACTTTAATCTTGAAACCTCGAATAGAAATAAAGTTTTTGCTTTTAGAAATATCATCGCCGATAATATTTTTCAGGCGACTTTTCAACAAGTCAGTAGTTTGAGTTGTGAGTGTTTTGTAAATGGAAATTTTTAGGCACACACTGAGTATGTGAAGTCCACTGTTCGAATTTTTAATGGGACGAGCGGAATTTTCGAACTGTCGGAGACTTCCGAGCCAGTTATCAAATACAGGTAGTGTTTAATATTTTTTACTTTATTATATTATATTGTGTTTGTTCATTCATTTTATGTTTCTGCATTATTTAAAAAAAATTACAAGACAAACTTTACTTTTCTTACTAAAGTTTAAAGCAGAGATGAAGCCAATCACTCGTAGTTTTAGCGCAGGAGTTACTAATACCAAATCCGGTAACACTTAGATAACCCCCTCTAGTTAATTTTAACTTGTTTACAAAATTTCTAATAGAATCTCAATAATAGGGACCAGATCTTAGGTTCTATAAAAATTTAAAAAAGGGTACGTTAATAGGCTGTTTAGAACACTTTTTAGACTCAATAGGTTTTTATTTAAATGTTGCAAATCGAATTTAAAAAAAGTCAGCAGAGAAGCGGCTGGAACCTCCCCAACGCGTAGGTCTTTGATTTCCGTGACTTGTGTTTAAGATTTTAAAGTTGATTTACCTAAATGGCACTTTCCGTGGGCCGATTAAATCCAAAATTTGTTCACCTCTTCGACGTGTAATACAATCCCCATGTGCAAAATTTCAGCCAAATCGATTCACTAATTGGGCTATAATGTATTTTTAGTGTTATTAAAAAATTTCAATTTCTTGACCCAAAGAGCACTAAATGCGAACGAACTTTGTCTTATTTAAAACCAGAATTTGAAGACCTTGTGATGGTGACAATAAATCTTTCAAAAACTTGTTTTGGATGGTTAAATGAGAGTAATTTTAAAGTTGGAAATTGGTGTGCCAAAACGGCACTTTCCGTAGGCCGATTGAATCCAAAATTTGTTCAGCTCTTCGATGTGTAATACAATCCCCATGTGCAAAATTTCAGTCAAATCGGTTCAGGGGTTTGGGCTGTAGCGCGATTTTAAAGTCCGATAAGAATCAATTTTTTTTTTTATTTTTGGTCAAAAGGGCACTAAGAATTAATGCATTTTTAGAAGCAGAATTTGAAGGCCTTTCCTATCGTGACGTGAAAAATGGGGGTTTGCATTTAAAGTTTAAAAGTTGATGTGCCAAAATGGCATTTCTAGTTGCACGATTGGCTCCAAAAGCTTTTCAGATCTAAGTTGGGTTATCACATGCACACGTACCAAATTTCAGCCAAATCGGTCGAGTACTTTGGGCTGTGGCGTGTTTACGAACGAACGTACGTACGAACGTACGTACGTACATACATACAGACACATTTTAAAAACCACTTTTTTGGGTTCGTGAGACCTCAAAACGTATAGATCCGGTCTTATCTCGAATTCGATAATTTTAGTGATTGCAGTAACCTCCCTTTTTTTTTAAATGGTGAAGTGGAGTGGGGAGGTTAAAACGAAACTTGAGAAATTTCCCTAAAGCTAAAAATATTAAATTATCAGTAGGTCTTAACTCAAAACAAGCAAATAAAGAAAGAACAAGGGATCAGTTTCCTTAGGTAGTATAAAACGCTATCTTAAGTTACAAAAAGTAGGTACTTTTGAGTTAAATTAGATAGATAATAAAATGCAGAAATAAACGTTTTCAGTAAAATAATCATATTGTATAACTAGAATTTTTACAAAATTAATTTGTTTTCAACTTATTTTTGTGTACTTTAAAAGGCGGAAAAAAGGTATTAACCTCCCCAACCCCATCACAATTTAAAAAAAGGCAGCAGAGAAGCGGCTGGAACCTCCCCAACGCGTAGGTCTTTGATTTCCGTGACTTGTGTTTAAGATTTTAAAGTTGATATGCCTAAATGGCACTTTCCGTGGGCCGATTGAATCCAAAATTTGTCCACCTCTTCGACGTGTAATACAATCCTCATGTGCAAAATTTCAGCCAAATCGATTCACTAATTTGTGCTATAATGTATTTTTAGTGTTATTAAAAAATTTCGATTTTTTGACCCAAAAAGCACTAAATGCGAACGAATTTTGTCTTATTTAAAACCAGAATTTGAAGACCTTTCTGATGGTGACAATAAATCTTTCAAAAACTTGTTTTGGGTGGGTCAAATGAGTGAATAATTTTAAAGTTGGAAATTGGTGTGCCAAAACGGCACTTTCCGTAGACCGATTGAATCCAAAATTTGTTCAGCTCTTCGACGTGTAATACAATCCCCATGTACGAAATTTCAGCCAAATCGGTTCAGGGGCTTGGGCTGTAGCACGATTTTAAAGTCCGATAAAAATCAATTTTTTTTTTATTTTTGGTCAAAAGGGCACTAAGAATTAATGCATTTTTAGAAGCAGAATTTGAAGGCCTTTCCTATCGTGACGTGAAAAATGGGGGTTTGCATTTAAAGTTTAAAAGTTGGTGTGCCAAAATGGCATTTCTAGTTGCACGATTGGCTCCAAAAGCTTTTCAGATCTAAGTTGGGTTATCACATGCACACGTACCAAATTTCAGCCAAATCGGTCGAGTACTTTGGGCTGTGGCGTGTTTACGAACGTACGTACGAACGTACGTACGTACGTACATACAGACAGACACATTTTAAAAACCACTTTTTTGGGTTCGTGAGACCTCAAAACGTATAGATCCGGTGATTGCAGTGATTGCAGTAACCTCCCTTTTTTTTTAAATGGTGAAGTGGAGTGGGGAGGTTAAAAAATGGGAGGTTACTGCAATCACTAAAATTTTCGAATTCGAGATAAGACCGGATCTATGCGTTTTGAGGTCTCAGGAACCCAAAAAAGTGGTTTTTAAAATGTGTCTGTGTGTATGTTCGTACGTACGTTTGTACGTACGTTCGTACGTTCATACGTTTGTAAACACGCCACAGCCAAAACTACTAGACCGATTTGGCTGAAATTTGGTACGTAGGCATCTCATAACCCAACTTAGATCTGAAAAGCTTTTGGAGCCAATCGTGCAACCGGAAATGCCATTTTGGCACATCAACTTTTAAATTTTAAATGCAAAGCCCCATTTTTCACGTCACCATAAGAAAGATCTTCAAATTCTGCTTCTAAAAATGTATTCACTCTTAGTGCCTTTTTGACAAAAATTGAAATATTCGGGATTGTTAACGTACTTTAAAAACACGATACAGCCGAAACCTCTGAACCGATTTGGCTGAAATTTTGAACATGGAGACTGTATTATAACGTCGAAGAGCTGAAATAAGTTTGGAGGCAATCGACCCACAGAAAGTGCCGTTTTGGCACATCAATTTCCAATTTTAAATATACTCTCATTTCACCATCCTAAACAACTTTTAAAAAAAATTATTGCCAGCATCAGGAAGGCCTTCAAATACTTGTTCTAAGTAAGACAAAATTCATTCGCATTTACTGCCCTTTGGGTAGAAAAAGTTGAAAATTTGTAATAACACTAAAAACACATTATGGCCCAAACTACCGGATCGATTTGACTGAAATTTGGTACATGGAGATTGGGTGGCCCGTTGAAGACCTGAAAGGCATTTGGAAGCAATCGGTAACCTGGAAGTGCCATTTAGGCATATCAACTTAAAATTTTAAATACAAGGCCTCCTTTTATATGTCGCCATTAGAAAGATGATCAAATTCTGGTTCTAAAAATGTATTCACGGTTTCTGCCATTTCAGTGGAAAATAGAGAAAAAATTCTTTCTCATTAAAAGAAAGCGGGCTGACAGTGGATGACAAAGTGGCAGTTATTGTCAAAAATGTGGCAAAATATTAACCTTAAAAAGAACATATTGTCAAATGTGATGAAAATTGCGAAATTATAGCCACAGACGAAAATCATAAAAAAAATTTTTTCGTGATACTTAACTGTTATTGTTCTAGGTATATTCGTACTGTGTGGTCGATCGATATGAGCCTTATATCGGCCTAGGCCGATATAATGAAACAGCCTTATTTTATCAAAAATTTAATCACAAATTAAAGTTTTGCCACAAACACCTACAGTGAAGAATAATATAAAGATTATTTTGCATGAGAACAACTACAAATATTAAAATAACAATTAGTGTTTCGTGAAATAACAATTTTTTTCATTTCATTGTTGCTTGTATCACTACCGGAAAAAATATCCGACGTTGGTTCATTGTTATCAGCACTGCAGATGTTCTGAGCATTAGGAGATTGGTTAGACACCTTGATTTCCTCTCCACAATTGTTGAAGTTTCGTGAGGGTGGTGGATTATCTGCCCGAATGAAAAGTTGCTTCGATATCTTGACCTTCTTGCTAATTGATTCCTCGACGTACTGTTCAGCAACTGCAGAAGATTTCCAACCGCCAAATTTTTTTAAAGTAAGCAGATCGCCTCCATGTTCTGCCAACATTGTAGCCGAGGATCTCCTAAAGCAATGACCCGTGTAATTTTCTGGATTCTCCAATTTTAAAAACTCAGCTATCTTCTTCGGAACTCCTCCAATTTTTTTGAACGCCTACAAGCTGCCTTGTGCATCTACCTTTCCTGTACTCTACAAAAACACGATGACTTGGTACACCGGCTGGCCGAAGTGCTGCATGTTTTCTGTATAAATTACAGCTTTTGAAGGGAGTGTCATCTTCGCTGATGATGAATTTTCTGCAAGACTTGTTTTTTGTGTCCTCCAGGGTAACGATTATGAATTTTCCAGTATCTTCAACATTATTTAGTTGCAATTTGCAGATTTCCTCGCGTCGACAGGCACCAAAAATTCCGAACGCCAAAATAACCTTCTCTAGTAAAAAGTAGTCATCGGATGCTTCTAAAAAAAATCTTGTTATTTCCTCAGTTGTCAGTATTTTCGCCTTTTTTGGTTTGTAATATTCAGATTTCCGCTTCAGAAACGTGAAAACTTTTCCATATCTGTAAAATGCGTAAATTTTAGTCGACGCAGAAATGTAAGTAATAGGTACTAACCCAGAAATGTCAACATTTTCATGTAACTTGAGGGATGTCTTCAGCATGGAGATTTTTGTCCATAAGGTGTTCGGCGCAAAATTTTTGCTCAATCCTGACAAGTAGCAGCCGCTTCTTTGAGAATATCAAAAAAATATCAAAATCTGTCATCGTTTTCCGGTTTTAATTTCAGTTTTTATGTTTGTAAACAACCATTGGCAACCGTTACTACGCTCCCAAATCAGGCTGGGCACAGGTTACTTCAGCTTCATTTCCAAATTTTTTCATTTTTCTATAGGTACCGTTTTGTGCCTATGTATCACGAAAACTGTAGAACAATATACGGCCGATATTAAGCATGATAACTGACTCGGATAATTTGATAGCCTCGGCTATGCCTCGGCCACAAATTTTATCCTCGTCCGTTACAAGCTTAATATCGGCCTAATACCGTTATATACTATGTTGAATTGACTACTATCTACACAGAATACAAAGATCCACGCGATGGGGAGGTTCCAGCCGCTTCTCTGCTGCATTTTTTTACCTAAAATTCGGTCCCTATTTAGTAAACACAATGCAATTAAGACAAACCATCGGAAGGAAGTTGGTCTCTTATACAGATCCTGCGTCGGGCTTCTATGCCTAAACCATCAAAGTTAGGAATTTCGTTCAAGTATACAGATTAGTCCAAAAAATTTTGACAAGCTAAAATTGCCTTTTTTAGATGGGATGATCGGTATTATTAGCATTCGAATTTTTTTTGCAGTACCTGAGGCAGGAAGAGAAATATACAGCACCCACCTTGTACTAAGTAACACTTACAGTCCATGGACCGTGAGTAAATATTACAACCCTGTGCGTAAGCATAGAAACGACATTATGTAGAATTTATGAAAGTTTTGAATTTTTTTAAAGAGATGAGCATACGATGTGAAAAAGGACTGAAAACTGTTTAGCAGCCGCAAACCGCACTTCTTCATGACGCTCCATTCGTTTTTTATGGCCAATTGAAATTTTAGGAAATTTTAACGTTGTAACATTTTACGATGTAGCTTAAGAATGGAACATTAAAAATGAGGTTTTAAGGTACTTTTTGGATTT
Source organism: Pycnomerus fuliginosus (assembly GCA_963924575.1). NCBI lineage: Eukaryota > Metazoa > Arthropoda > Insecta > Coleoptera > Zopheridae > Pycnomerus > Pycnomerus fuliginosus. Next base: position 1,531,793 of record OZ004621.1, on the reverse strand, counting down.
ATTCGTTTACACGACGCCTCCAATACATTTATTGCGTTCACATAGCTCCTCCGTTCTCCTTCTAAAAGTTCATCCACACTTGCCCTTTGTTTATTTTTTATGCTTCTAAAATTCAAGTAATTTTATCACATTTTATTTTAGTAAAGGATCGTATGATGCATAACGGCGGTCCAAAAGTTCAAACGTTTTAATTTTTACTGATTATTTTTTAAACGCGAGTATAAATTGTAACTAAATATATTTTTAGAGCTGGCACCAACACCCTCGGCATCGTGGTCTTCTGTCTAGCATTTGGAACAATCCTGGGCACCCTGGGCTCAAGAAGCAAAATTGTGATAGAGTTTTTCACTGTGATTTTCGACGTTGTGATGAAAATGGTAACTGGAGTGATTTGGCTAACTCCTGTGGGAATCTGCAGCGTAATCGCTGGCAAAATTCTATCAGTCAACAACGTGGTCCTCGTTATCTCCCAGCTGGGATGGTTTATCATAACAGTAATTGTTGGAGTCTTCATCTATCAATTGTTAATAATGCAACTGATATACGCGGCGATAGTGAGGAAGAACCCCTTCAAGTTCTACCTAGGTTTGGTCCAAGGCACTGTCACAGCTTTTGCTACGGCTTCCACGGCAGCTGCTTTGCCAGTAACTTTCACGTTAATGGAAGAAAAGTTAAAAATCGATACGAGAATCACCAGATTCGTTCTTCCAATTGGATGCAATATTAACATGGATGGAACTGCGCTTTTCATAGCGGTGGCGTCAGTTTTTTTCGCACAAACCAACGATATCAATTTGGGAATTGGAGAATTTGTAACGATCTGGTAAGCAATTTTATTAAAAAACTAAAATAATTTAAAATTTTAGTTTCACCTCAACTGCAGCGTCTTTTTCATCAGCAAGCGTGCCTAGCGCAGCCCTTGTTCTTCTGCTAATGGTGTTAACAGCTATTAACATTCCAGATCAAGACGTGTTTTTACTTTTCGCGGTTGACTGGCTTGTGTAAGTATTACTGAAGCTTTCAAGTTTTCACAAAAAAATTCAGTGATAGATTTCGCACGACTAACAATATGTTGGGGGATTGTTACACCGCGGCGGTTGTTGAGAAACTGTCGAAAAAGGAGTTGATGGCTTGTGATGCTGTTTCATATCAAGTATATGAATTTTGAAATAAGTTGTTTTTATCGAAATGTTTTTTAGGAGAGTCAATGCTCAAATCTACAAAAAGAGCCTAGTGAGATTGTGATCGATAGACTTAGCAATGGTGCTACACAATAATTATGCAGATTTTACACCCCAAGTTATGTGATTTTAGGTCCTAGAACTTATTTCTGTAAACACTGTTTAGTTTTTTAAATAAAATATTTGAAATTACGCCATACAAAGAAAGCGTCTTGGGGTCATGAAAATATTGCCAATTAAAATTGAAGGGTGAAAACTTATACTTAACTTAACATAGAAACAAGTTTGAATTACCTGGAATTGAACCGCAGTTGAGAATATTCTTTAGTTTTGCAAAGAGGCGTTATTGGCCATTAAACTTTATTATTGGCATAATTCGAAAAATAATCAGATTTAATTGAAATCCATCGTTTTTGTTTTAGATTTTATTAAGTATTTCACTGCAAAAAGCAATCCAACTATAAAATTTCGCTGTCCGACATCTAGTCGAGCGGCGGGCGCTGGAAATTCGGCTTATTTATCGAGTAACCTATCAATCGCTTAGAACAAAACAAAATATACAGGGTGGTCCAACGAAAAGTTTCCACCCCTAATATGTCGTGAACGGAACGAAATATAAAAATTTGCTCGGACAGGTCGATTTCTGTTTCGAGGGGGGCACTTTAATCCGCGGTTGGTGAAATTCCACAACGCAACCCCTAACCCCCACTAACCCCAACTTCAAAATCTCAAATGGTAACTACCCTCTTGTGATGCATCATTTTAAAGCAAATTTCATTGCCATTCCAACAATGTAAAAATTTCTGGGATTTGATCAACTCCAGCGCCCTCTACAGTTAAATTTTAAATTATTTTAGGGCCCTACGTGATACATCATTTGAAAGGGTTTGAAATTCTCTGTCAACCCATGCAAGAATTTTTGAAATCCATTCACTCGTTCAAAAGTTACATTGAAGAACGTGAGCTTGGTTTTGGGCCTAGAAATCCTTCAAGTTTACGCCTGTAACTTTTGAACGAGTGGATGGATTTCAAAAATTGTTGCATCCGTTTAGAAAGAATGTCAAACCCTTTCAATTGATGTGTTACGAGTGGCCCTAATGTAATTTAAAATTTGACAATAGAGGGCGCTGGAGTAAAATAAAGCTCAAAAATTCTTACAGCGTTGGATTGACAATGAAATTAGCTTAGAAATAATGCATCACAAGTGGGGGGTTGCCATTTGAATTTTTGAAGAGGGGGTTAGTAGGGGTTAGGGGGTGTGAGGAAAAATTTCACCAAGGGCGAATTTAGGTGTCCCCCTCAGAATAAAAATCCACCTGTTCGAGCAAATTTTTGTATTTCGCTCCGTTCACGAGATATTCGGGGTGGAAACTTTTCGTTGGACCATCCTGTATGTACACCACTACATATTGACGAGATACATCCGAAAGTACTTCTTAGCCAATGGGAAAATCGGGCCAAGGGGTAGTTTTACCCCTAAAAGCAAATTTCCAAAAAATGTGTGCCCTTCGCTGCCATTTTCATCATTACAGGATCAGTACACAAATTACAAAGTGGATTTTGGTTCCAAATGATTCAGAATTGAATAACGAATCCGCGGGTGTGTGCAAAATGGGCATAATTTGCGTTATTCATTATTTAACTTGAAGCGAAACGTAGATATTATATTGAGAATAAAATTACCATTTGCCTTTAATCACCTGTAGTTTTCGATTTCACACTGATCAAAATTCTAATTATATGTTAGAAAACTGCAGAATTTTTTCCTCTTTCTTCCAAGTATATATACATATAGGTACGTATCTCGTTCTGAGGGACAAATTGTTAATATTAGTGCGCGGCGCACCGTTTCCTCAGCATCGCGCTGCCGCTCATCGATTGCGTGAATCGGGATTTTCGACCTTATACTTCGGGATATAAGGATCATTCGCTATTTTCATTATTACAGCATAAGTACACATGCTAGAATGTCGATCTTGATGTCAAAGGATTCAGAATTTCTTCCTTATACGATTTTAATCCATCTTCAAGCGTTTAGGTAGCGTTCGCAGTTAAATCACACGAGAAGCCGCGTTTTTTTTCCCGGGAGCGAAAAATTATTAATTGTTAATAACTCGAGAAAGAGTAGAGGTATCTTACTGAAACTTGGTTTTTGAGTTCTACCATCAAGTCTGCTGAAGGATGAAATTTATGTGTTGAAAATCACAAAAATACGAAAACCACTCAAATACGTTGCACGTGGAGGTCTAGAAACCGACACACAGTTGCAAATAAACTCACCCCTGTAAATTAGTCGTAAAGTAATGAGGGGGTGAAAAGATAAATCTCTAAATTACCGCAATTTTTCAATGAATTGGATTACGGTGGTGAAATTGAAACCACATCTTTCTTTAGAGCATGTGAAGATGATGGTAAAATAAGGGGTTGGACTTTAGGGGTTGAAATGTTCATGAAGCTTTGTAACTTAACACAGAGAAGCAATATCTGATGTGAAACTGTTAAATACACACTGTATCGTCGAGAAAAGAAGAGTAATGTTCTTGTAATAGAATCTTACAGCGAATATATAATATTATTATTATTATTATTAGAATAAATTCATCGAAGGGGATGAAAGTTAAGGGTGAAAACTGGAATTTTCACCGAATAATGTAGATTTGAAATTAATACAATTCGAAAGCTTTCTACTGATAACCATTAAGGCGCTACAACCCCTAACATGCCGAAACACAAACATCCGAGAACTTAAAAACTGCTCAACGTATCAAGGCTGGATTTGGTGTGTTAATTTACAGCGACACTGTAGGCGGATGGGCAAATTTTCATTATGATCTAACAAGGGGGATGAGATTTAAGGGTTGAAACTTGGAAATTTTTCAGGTAAATAGTGGAATAAGATTATGGGGTTCGAAAGATTTCTGTCAACCATTGAAAGAAGTCTTACAAGTCTTCGATCTAATACTAACACTTAGGCTACTAATAACCCCTACCCTTGGCAATCGGAATAAATACATTTTTTATTTATCTTTTCAGGTTTTTATGTGCTTTCTCTGTAGGTAATTCAAAGTTGTTTTGATTAACTTTTAAGCTACCTATAATTTTTCAGCCCCTTTCACCCTCAAAACCCACAAAAAGCAAAATTTACGCAAACCGCTTCACAATTTTTTAACCCCGCGAGCGTTAATTTTGTAAATTTTGTCTTTCTGCGGTAATAAATTTTGCTTATTTGGACTATGTTTTGGCTTTTTCACTTTTTTGACCCCTTTCGCAATATTTCAACCCCCCAAAACCTTAAATAATTGGGTTATTTTCGTGTTGTTTTCTGTAATTCTATACTTACCTAACTACAGTTAATTTTATACCCTATAACTTTCCATCCCCCTTTACGATTTTTCAACCCCCAAGTGTTAATTTTGCAAAATTTGCGCAATTTCATGCTTTTCTTCGGTAATAAAGTGAACTCAGTTGAACGCTGTTTACCTCTTTCACTTTTTTTAATCCCATTCTCAATATTTCAACTCTCCAAACGCAAAATTTACATAATTTAGTTATTTTCTACAATTTTTTACTTAACATCGGTTTATTCTCATTCCCTTTGACTTTTCATCCACCTTTTCGATTTTTCAACCACCTAAGTGGTAATTCTGCAACCTTCGCGTAATTTCGTTTTTCGTTGGTAATAGAACTCATTTGGAATTCAGTCTACAATTTTCCAGTTTTCTTCGCAATGGGTAGGAGTTTCAACACCCACAAAAGCTTTAATATAATTGGATGATTTTCGACAAGAAATTTTTAACATTTTGCCGTTTTGACACATCTGTGCGTCTGCGGAGGCACCACTACTAGGTGCAGATTGATACAATCTGCACCCGATTCCACCAGTAAGACCAGCCGCCCCTGCATACACATTAACATGATAAACATCTACAGGGATACACATCGCACTGATGTACATCTTCCGGTGGCTTTTTCAAATGTCAATTAAATCTAAATTAAAAGACTTTAAGAAGGTTATCTCTTCGGTGTGTTACAAGAACTTGAGAGAGAAAAGGAATTGTGGAAAGATAATACATTATTCGAAATAGCATAGGTACATAATTTTATATTTTCAGGAAAAGGAAATGAATATATCATTTAATTTTATTTATTATCATTAGCAATATCATTTAATTTTTGTTCATTGAAAAATAAATGTAAAAGTTATGAATGCCCATCATGCATTTATTATTTTGATCATTAAATGAGGAATTCACGAATTCATCTAGAAATCGATTTTGAGTTTATTACTGACTCTAACGTAGGTACCTAGGTATGTAATTTGATGTTCCTCGGACAGGCCAACCTTATTTTGAACTTCTACGGAGCAGTTTTGGAATCGATCGAAAAATTCAAAAAAATTGAATGGCCAAAAACATCGAATCTTTACGTTTTAGGGTACCTACTGGGAACCCAAAAAAGTGGTTTTTGAAAAATGTCTGTGTCTGTGTGTCTGGAACACGCTGCAGCTCAAACTACTGATCGCATCGAGATGAAATTCGGCACACATAATTCAGGGGGCAATTTGTAGGTGCTGATTAGATTTTGGGCCACATCGGTTCCCGGAAAGTGTCATTTTGGTGAAAATTGACCAATAGAGATTTGTTTTAAAATCTTCACTGTCACCTGAACTTTTGAAAATTTTACATTTATAGTACAGAATTGTCAACCACGAGTACATTTAAAAAGATTTTATAATGTAAAAGATTACTTCATTAGGCGCGCGGAGCGCGCTTCATGTTCTAGTTTTAAAAAATTTATGACGTACGTGCTAGCAATCTCACCTTTCTGCACAATTTCTTGGTGTGCGACCACAGAATGACAATGAAATGGACAGGTTGGCTCGTACTTTTCGTGAGAACGTATACATCATCAAAATTTATATTTTATGTCTCTAGGGAAATGGAAAAACACGTCAGAACTCATTTTAACAGATATATACAGGGTGTCCGGAAATAACGATGAAATATTTCGGGGGGTGATTTTGCAGCTCAAAATATGCAAAAAAGTTCCTATAAACATGTATCCGGAAATCGTTCCTAAGGGGGCTACGGCCTTCTGAAGGGGGCGCCTCAAATTCGGGTTTTATCTAATAAATCAGGAACCGCTTAAGATACAGTGACGACTTTTTGCACATTATCTAACATCAGTAAGCGCCATCAGATTATGGTATCTACCAAAAGCAGATTCAACCAGGGGCGTGGAAAATAGGGGGGGCTTCAGCTTTCCCCACCCAAATTTTGTTACGTGTTATTTTTTAGACAATTTCTCACCGGAATATGGTTTCCTGACTAAAATTACATAAAAAAGCCTCTCTTGTTGTAACAGCGTAGGATCAACCGTTTTCGAGAAAATTAGATTTAAAGATCCATTTGCACTTCCTATAGGCTTATCAAACGATTTTTATTAAATTACAAAACTGAACGGATTTTAAAAATTAGTATCTAAAGTAATCTAATGTTGCTTATCGATGTCAGATAGTATGCAAAAACATAATAATTGACAAAATCAAAATCGAATTTTGAGCTCCCCCTTCAGGGGGCCCTAGCCCCCTTAGGAGCGATTTCCGGACCCATGTTTATAGGAACTTTTTTTCATATTTTGAGCTGGAGAATAACCCCCCGAAATATTTCATCGTTATTTCCGGACACCCTGTATAACAGAAATATTTTCGTGACCCCAGACAGCTAATTATTATTTCTATTGTAATCGATAACAAGAAGCTTAATGATAAGGTCTAAGCATTTATCCCAGCAACAAACCTAAATTGCCTCATATAGATAAGGATCATCATCGATGAATTAAGATATAAATAAAAAGCTACTTTTCAATCTCTTGTAAAATGCTCTTCTACGTCTCATTGCTACTGTCTCTACCCTTCGCAACTTTAGCCCTTCCGGTTAGTAGCCCCAAAAAAACTTTAATAACTCTTTTTTAGGCTAAAACCCGTATAATCGGGGGAGCGTTAGCTCCAGCAGGCGAATTTCCATGGCAAGCAGCTCTTTTCGTCACTACTGCTAACAGTCAACACTTTTGTGCTGGAAGTTTGATTTCAAATCAATGGTTGATCACTAGTGCCAGTTGCACGATCTAGTACGAAATACTAGTTTTCCAGTTTTTTCTTCATTTAATTCTAGTTTTCAAATCGTGGCAATTCATCTAGGAACGTTGTCTTCGGATGCTACGAATCCAGACGCCAACCGTAAAATAGTAGCCACCCACAACGTGGTAGTCCATCCGGATTTCAATTTGGAAACGACTGAGAATGACGTGGCCCTTCTTATGCTTCACATCCCCATTGTTCTCACTAGTAAGTCAAAAATTTTTGAAGCAATACTAAAATAGTTTTTAGCCTATATTCAACCTATACATATCATCGATACACCTGTGAATGATGGAGCTTTAGGTTTGTTGTCGGGTTGGGGACAAACCAGCGATTGTAAGTAAATCAAAATTATTTCTTTTTTTAATATTATTGTCGCAGCTGTGTCTGGGCATGTCGATAGACTTAACTACGTTCAATTGGTGACTATCCCAAATGCTGAGTGTCTAGCAATTTATGGCAATATAGTTACTGCCGAGAAGATTTGCGCTGTTGGTAATCTCAACGAAGGCAGCTGTATTGTAAGATTTCAGAATTATTTACAGTAGTTTTATATAATTTTTAGGGTGATACCGGCTCTGCACTCGTCGGGTATGATAATTTCAATCGCCCTTACATGATTGGCTTCAGCAGCTTTATAAGCTCAAGAGGATGTGAGACTTCTGATCCTACTGGCTTTACAAGGATTGGACCTTACTACAGTTATATTGAACAAATAATCACTGGACAGGCTTTGTAATATTTTGAAATAAATTTATTGCCATATTAGTTTTTCTTTAGACTTCTGTAAATAGAAAACTTCGACATTTTATAGAAAAATTGTTGTCTTCTGAAAACAAATGCCAACGTTACTTCACGTTGATTTCAAGATTAATCTTCTTCCATTTTTTATTTATTGCTGCAAAGCAATTTCAAACTGCGATTAAATAATTTAGATTAAGTTAATTTATTTTTATGCTACCATCCATTACACTTAAACAGCTACTAATCGAGAGCAATATTTCCATTCTACAAGGACCGTAATCTGGTTATAAAAAGTCGCACTTATTTTGCGGCCAATCTTTTGCCTTTTTTGCAAAGCTGGATCCACACTATGTAACAAAACAGTCGTTATACATTTACAGCAAAAGTTATAAAATTTGTTACAGCAAAAAATTAAAAATAGCTTTGCTATACTATAACGTGTTTTGTTACATAGTGTAGATCCATCTTTTACATTATACAGGGTGTTCCTAAACCTCGTGCAGATATTTCAGGGTGTTGTTGTTCCCCTAATGATTCTAAGTCAAAAAGTTCCTATGGACATATGTCCGGAAATGCTTCGTAATTAAGGGTGTTACGTCCCTTCAAAGGGGTACCCAAAATTTCAGTTTTCTTTAAGAGAGAAAATTTCTGACGTCAAATTGTATTTAATCGACCAATTTAGTTAAAATAAAGACAGATAATGAAAGTTAACTGAAAACTTTAACTGAAATATCTGCACGAGGTTTAGGAACAGCTCTGTATACAGGGTGTCTCAGAACACCCGTATAAGCCGATAATGGTAGATTTCTGGACTCAATCTAAGACGAATTTTCCTTTGCAAAAATTGCGAGGGTCCAATAGTTTTCAAATGGGAAGCAGTTCTAATGCACCAAGCAGAATGCTTTACTTAATTAAATGGTAAGGTAAAATAAAGATGTGCAAGCTGTTGCTGGGATACACAAAAACTTGTTATGATGCCTTATTCTTTGTGCCATTATTATTTTTTTGTGTATCTCGCAATTTTTGCAAAAGAAAATTCGTCTTAGATTGAGTCCAGGACCCTGGCACCCTGTATAAGCCACATTAAGAATGAATAATAGTTTCTGAACTTTAGAAATTATATTTAATTAATTTCATTAGAAAATGTGCAAATATTGTAAATTTTTGTCGGTTCAAGTTTTTAACAAACAGATTCTTAGCTTAAGAGTCAACCTCGGAAACAACGTATTTGCAAAATTTTACCTGCAATTAAATTATTTACTTATCGATTGAGTACATTTTCCAAAACAATAACTCCCAATGACTTCAGTTATCTTTATGCCACCCAGCGACAGGCTTAGACTTAATCCACACAAACAATCGAGCGAGATATATAAGAGTTTTTGAGTTTTAACTTTTATTGGCAAAATGCGCACGTCTTTACTCTTCTTTTTGTGTTTACCGGCAGTTAGCCTGGTAAGTAGACTAAATTAGAATAGTAGTTCCATAGTTAGCACCCTTTACCAGTTGTAATTTATTTAAATTTTAAAGATTTCCTTATTGTCTTTTTTTCTCAGGGAATTATTGGAGGAGAAAAGGCAAGAGTTGGGACCTTTCCATGGCAGGCCGCACTTTTCATAACCACCGCAAACAGTGAACACTTCTGCTCTGGTGGTTTGGTATCAAATCAATTTTTGATAACTAGCGCGAGTTGTACTATAAATATAAAAGTTGTCGTGATTCATCTGGGAACTCTATCTTCTGATTCTACACAGCTGGATTCTAATGCAAGAATTTTATCAGCTTACGACGTGCTAAACCACCCAGATTTTGACCCAGACACTGTATCTGATGACGTGGGATTGATAAAATTGAGTTTAGCCATTACTTTGACACGTAGAACGAACCGAATTGTTGACTTGTCTTTACGAATGTTTTTTTAGAGTATATTCAACCCTTACATTTGGTGAACATTCATATTGAGCCAGGGGTGTATACTCAACTGGCTGGATGGGGACAAACTAGCGATAGTAAACTAGTTTTTTTTTAGGTTTTATTTAACTTTCTTTTTTAGGTGTTTCCGGTCATGTTGATTCTTTGTATTTCGTTGGCTTAACTACTATTTCTAATGCAGAATGTCAGGCGACTTATGGCAGCAGCATTGTAACTGAAGCTAAAATCTGCGCTGCTGGTAATCTTTACGAAGGAGCTTGCACGGTAAACTAATGGAAAATATCTTAAAAATTTTGATTTTTTTGTTTTAAGGGAGACACAGGATCTCCTTTGGTCGCCAATGACCAATACGGTCGATCCTATTTGGTAGGATTCAGCAGCTTTATAAGTACCAGAGGATGCGAGACCCCCGATCCTACCGGATTTACTAGAGCTGAAACTTATTTGGATTGGATTCAAGCCTCCATCCGTGTCTAATTGTACAATTAAAAGAGAATAAACTCAATTTTTATTACTCCAAATATTTAAGATTTCTACAACAAAATTGTAGCAGGATTCAATCCTTGTGAATCCTGAAGGATCCCCTGATTCACACCCTCGGGAAGTTATAAAACTACTATAGCCCACTAGGAAAGGCCAGTATCACCTTTGAATAAAATTTTATTATTTTTTGATAAATTTAGAACTTATTGAACAACTTCCTTGGTTGAAGTTGCCAACGGCGCAAACTTTATCACCGTTAGCCACCAAACTTCCGTAGAAAGTTTGGCATTCTACAGTTGGAATAGTTACAAGTTCTACGTAGTTTAGGTGCTCTACAGGGAAAGGAAGACTGTCGCTAGTTTGCCCCCAACCAGCCACTTCTACTCTACTACCATCATCGAGATGAACATTTGAAAGTTGAATAGATTTCGCGAAATCTGTAAGACAACCTTAGAAAAAGTTTTCAAAAAAATTACTATACATCGTTTGTTAACAGTTCGGGGTCGAAATCGGTATTAATTATAGAAGTGTAGGAGGCAACAACTTGTCGATTATCATCTTCATTTTTATTGGATGATAATGTACCAACATAGACGGTAACTTCTCTTGAACTAAAATTATTAGATTTTACTGCTATTTTTACTTACTTAAAGTGGCAACTGGCACTAGTTAAAATGAATTCACTGGAAATTAGAGATCCAGAACAGAAATATTCTCCATCGTTGGTGGTTACATAAATAGCTGATTGCCAAGGAAATTGGCCAGTTCTTGCAGGCTGACCACCGATAATCCTAGCGCCATTGGCCTAAAAGCTTGGAAGTTATTTTGATCTGTAGGAAAATAGAACAGACCTCAAGAAGTAATGTTAGAAACAGTAGGAAAGTGCTAGAAGGCATTGTGAAGTGTACCTACGATTTATTATTAGTTATAAAACATTATCGTATTATCAATATCTTAAGTGAGCTTTAGCTGGGATTAATCGCTTGTTGGATAAAGCAAACAGAAAAATTTAAAAATTTTTGCGAAAAGGGTACTGTTACGGTTGCGATTTGTTACCCCGCCACTGGTTGTTACCCTGTATTACCTTCCGATTTAATTAGTACGCCACTGTTTGCCTGACCACGTGATTCATGTGTAGGACGGTCAGCGCCTGGCTTCCGGTTCTTTCTCTGCTGCGGTCGCTCGTAGTGTGTGCATCGTCTCGTGTTTGCTAAACGTTAATTGGAAATAGTTGAACGAACGGTGAAATTATCTGGTTTCGTTCATATGGCTGTATGCCCAATAAACCCGGTTAACGAAATAGTTCCATTTTGAGGAACGTGGCTTAGGCCCAAGAAAATAGCTAACGAGCACATGTTCAAGATCTACGTCGTGTAATTGTGAGTACAAGATGGCCGGTTGTTGCAATTCTAATTGTTTCTTCCAGCTCTGTCTTTCTATATCTTTCTGTACTGTCTGTACGAGAAGTATTAATTGCTTTAATTATTCATCATCGATAAATACGATCGATGTCGGGAATAATTCTCTCCTTGTAATCTGGAAACGGAAATTGACCTTGGAAGCCGGAATGAGGACATTGAGGAAAATCTGAGATCAACCAATCCAAGTTCATAAACTTCATCAAGTTCTGAAACCTCTGAATAGTTTTGAATGAGTTCAATCCTAGTTTGGTATGAGAGCGCGAGCAACTCCAAATCCCTAGTTCGAAGAAGGAATCCAATCGAAGAGGTCATCAACCTCTTCATCGAAGATAAGTGATTTGCTAATTCTATGTTCATATAAAATTTATGTGTTTAATGAAGACTGTATTAAATAATTATACATAGGAACCACCACTGTAAAACCGATGGCAGACAACAATCACGTAATTCTTGTTAGCATTTACTAATATTAAATTGTACAGAGCCTGTAGGACGAATTAAGGAGTTCCTGGGGAACGACATTCCAGAAACTGTACATTGTGTAAATAAATTAGGTTTAGTTAACAGAATTACAGCTGTGTTTATGTAAATCCTCCAATACGCCTGTCCAAGAATAATTGTTACGAGTGGCTTTATCCAGTGTTAATTTGGAACGTAACAGTACCTACTAAGTTTGATTGCTTTTGAAGACCTTTCATGTGCTGATAAATGCAAATTGTGATCCTATATTTTTTCTCCACCAACCTTAAAGCATTTTCTGGTATCTAACCAAAAAGTTTGAAATAACTAACGGGTGGGCCAAAAAAACCGGTCACTTTTATTTTCCATGTATCTTTCTATACAGGCATAGCTGAAGGTTTTGACTTTCGATACCACCCATCAGAGTTTTAGATTGATTACATCTAAATGCAAATGTTATTCGCAATTGCTCAATTTGTCCACTGGCCGAAAATTTTACCATCAACCCTCTGTCGATATAGAAAATTACCCATCTGCTATTTTGAATATTTTTTATGGTCAAATGAAGGAGAAAATAAAAAACAATTCCAAACGGGTTGTCCCCGCGTCATATTTGGGTAAACTATACGAACAACGCTTTTTGGATCAAACTTTCGAACAATTTGACTATACGAATAACAAACATCGAAATTGTGACATAATCCTTATCAGCAACAGTAACAGTGTAGATTATGAGAATGTCGTGCAAGTTCTGTGTACCTTCGCAACGCAAAAAGGCTCACAATGGAGGTAAGTAAAACCTCATAGGTAATTGCGTGTGCAATTACATAACAATTAAAATCGACATTTCGATTCTATCATTTGTTGTTGATTTAAAACGACAACCTTTGAGTATGTAAAACTTACATTTAATTCAATATTAGTTTTCCTAACAATGTAATTGCGTGTCATAAAAAAATTGGCTTTTCCCTTATATCATTCGTTTCTTATTTAAAACGATTTCTTTTTATAGATGTTCGAAAAGGCGCTTGGTACAACCGACATGGGAAGATTAGGAACGGATTACGAAGACCGTCTCCTGACCTACTACTCTGTAATCTTATCTTTAAACCCCCACGTCGATGATTTCAAAATGTCCTCCAACAATAAAGATTTCGGAAATTTCGACGATATCGTCATGGAAGTAATTTACAAAGATCGTCAAGTACACAGACAGGCCCTGCAGCTCAAATACAAGACCGGAAAAGACGCCGTAATCTCCCCGGAACAGTGCATGAATCTAAAAGGGGACTTTAGTCTTTGCAAATATTTCGAGCAATACAAAAAAGTTTCTAAACTGCACTCGTTCGATCTTAGAATACTCACCAACGGATATTTTAGCCTGAAAAAACGGCGGTTGTTCAATATGGAAAACGAGCAACGTTTTGCGATTGAAATAGTGGAGGCTGAATCTCCAATGGAATTTATACAAACGTCCCGAAACACTTTCAAGTTCCTAATTAAACGGAACGAAGTACAATTAAGCGAAGAAGATGAAAACGAGATTAAGATTCTCGAAACATTTTTGAAATCCTATTATTTGCATTCGTCTCAGAGCAATTTAAACGAGCTGGAAGAAAAAATTAAAAACTTTTTTTTCGGGGAGGAAACTTACAAGCACTATGTTGAGTTTATCGTGAAATGGAGCTTTCAAACTGGCAGAAAATTTAAGCTTACTAAAGAGACTTGTGTTTTTAAAATCGCAGAGTGCCTCCTAACGCCGTATATTTTAGTGCCAAACCAAAATTTTAGTCTTCCAGAAGAAATGCTAAGAAATTTTGACGTTATTATATGTAGAACTCAAGTTGTGTTTAGTGAAGAGGATGTAACAGATTGGGTCATTACCAAGCGCTTTGGATTATCAGACGCTGACAAGACCAAAATTCTTTGGCACTCGTGCAAAATTCCTCTGACAATAAAACCTTCGAGCGAGATTGTGTATAAAGCAATCGATTTATGCAAATTCGGAAACGGCAGACGAAAATTTATCCTCATCGAAGGTGACAGATCAAAACTCGATGGATTTAAAATTCTTGAGAATTCCTTGGATCTGCTAAATTTCGATCAGAGCTTCTTGGAACAATTCAAGGTACGAATTGAAGGCAGGAAACTTTGTTCATTGAACGAGTTTTTGGAAGGAGATGAAGATTTAGCCAAGCTATTCGATTTTGATGAAATTATTAGAATGTACAATAATACATTCGTGATTGATGAAAAATGCGAGCAACTTCCTACTCCGTATATATCGAGATTTTTTCCCAAGAAATTTATTTCGCCTAAAATCTTGAGGGAGCTTCCAGAAAAGCAGTTACTTGTAGTAAGCTGTAATAAATCGAAACTCACGAGCCTCAAAACAGCGAATTTACGAGAATATCACGCTTTGAGTGTCAATAAAAAAAGAGAAATCCAAATTATAGTAAATGAAGAATTATGTTCGCCGGAAGAATTGGCGAGGATTTGCCTAGATAATGCTACGAGAAATGTTCATCATCTTTGCTATACTAGTGGTGGCAATTTAGAATGGTTGTCTAGTAAGGAAGGAATTGAAATTCTGCGAAAATTTCTAGTGGAGCATTCCGAGGAACCGTGGATTAAAGATGAAGGCCTTCAACATTTTGGCACCAATCTTGTTTGTGCAGATCCTGGTAGGTTTTTCCCTAAAACTAAAATAAAAATTTTAATTGCAGGAATGGGCAAAACCGTGCTGATGACATTTCTGCGAGAATCCTGCCCGGCGAATCTTTGCCCGATTAAAATTAATTTGCGAGAACACTATCGGTTTTTTAAACAACATCGAACTGTTGATGACGTTCTTGAGTATTTGCTGAAGACGGTCAGCCATCCTCTCGCGAGGAAAATATTTCAAGCTATGAACAAAAAGAAGCGAATTTTATTCCTGTGGGATGGAATGGATGAACTGCCAGATAACTGCATGGATTCTGCTGTTAAAACCATTAATCTATTGTGCAAAGAAGGATTTCCTCAGTGGGTGGTTGGAAGGTGTCATCTCAAGGATCAACTGGAAATAGATCTGGGGGTTTTCTCCAAGTCCATGACGCAATTTAGCGAGGAAGAGCAGAGAAATTACGTCAGTTTAAGGCTAGACATTCCTAAAAACAACACAAAAATTGAAAGAGTTATAAAAAGCGTAAATTCGTCAAGAAGCCAAGAGATCCTCGGGATTCCCCTCCAGATCTACATGTTGACGGAAATTTTCGATGAGGAAGATTTCTGCCAAGATCTATTACTCACTGATATTTATTTAAAGTTTGTTCAAAAGAAATTCCGGTTTTTTATTTGCAAAGTTAAGGAGATTGATTTTTTGGCTTTGGAAATGGAGAAGCATATGATGGAGTCGCTTAAGAAGAATTATCAAAGAGCAGGATTGATAAATTGCTTCAGAGAAATGATGGAACGTTTTTCTAGTGAACCCGAGGATGATTTTCTTATTAAAATAAAGAAAGACGGGGATCGACGAGGATTTATCGTCCAAATTGACAGCAACAGGATTCCGTTTTTCGCTCATCAAACTTATGGGGAGTTCTTCAGCGCTTGGTATTTGCAGGAGAACTGGAGGAGCATCGATAAAGCTGCATTAATGGAATTTATGTTGGAAGATCGATTTCAAACGATCAAATACATGCTCGATATGCTTCTAGCAAATAGAAATCAAGCCCATTTAGCAGTTCTTTATCGAGACGTAGATTTACTAGCAAAATCAAACTTCGAAATTCTGGATTTGGGAGGTAGAAGTCCCTTGCAATTAGCTTGCGCTTGTGGAGAAAAACTTCGATTTTTTAATTGCCAACCAGACGAAATCCAACACGAAATTTCCAAAGAAGACTTAGAGAAGAAGTTAGAAATCGATCCAGTTTCTAAAACTCTCCTAACTCTTCTCATAGAATCCGACGATTATTTTAGGAAAGACGATTTGCTACATTTGAATTTTTTTGAATACTGCGACAGATTCTCAACTTTGCTGCCACTTGAAATACTTTCAGAAATTAGTGATGAAAGAATTAAGCATGAAATCAAGAAATCACGACTTTTCAAGAATCATCTATACGTCTTCTACTGTGTCCGACTAAATTACCACAAATTATTCAGTCTAGTTGATTATATCCCGTTTATTTTCTGCAACTACGAATTTGACGATTCCTGCGAAGCAAACACGTTTTATGTTGGCCCAATGGTTCAAATCGTAACCCTTCTGCACTTATCGGCTCAATACGGCAATCATCCGAGTATTTTGTCAAAAATCTTGAATCGCAGAGAATACTACAGGCACATCACTACTGGTCCACGAACTCCTCTTTATTTAGCTTCGGAGAACGGTCATTTAGACACTGTTGAGATTTTGTGGAAAAGTGGAGCTGTGATTGAGCATAACCAGCGGACGTCTCTTCACGTGGCTGCCGAAAACGAGCATTTAAACATTGTGTCCTTCTTCCTGGAAAATAGGGTTGATGCAAATTCCACAGATGTAAGCAACATGAATTCTCTCCATTACGCATGCGATCTTCCAAAAAACTGGAAAAATGGAAATTCCGAGATTCGTTTGGAAATAGCGAAAAAGCTGGTGTTATTTGGGGCAAGCACGAATTCTCATCTGAAAAGTGCCTTTACCAGCGCGGGACCCACAGCGCTGCATTTTGCAACAAAAAACGGCTTTGAGGCTGTAGTTAAGTTTTTGATTGACCAGGGAGTTGCTTTTAATATCAGAGAATTGGGTGGGTACACCCCATTTCGCTATGCTATAGAAAAAGGTCACATGAGCATAGCCGAATATTTATTTAAACTCGGGGCTGATGTAAATTTGCCTGTCTCTAATGGGCGAACTCCACTCATGTGGGCTGCGGAAGAAGGCAACACGTCTGTGGTTGAGTTTTTGCTGAAGCGAGGAGCTGATGTGAACAAAAAAAATAACAATCAACTGACAGCTCTGCATTTTGCCATCAAAGAAAGTCGAGAGGATATCGCCAAATCTCTCTTGGATCATGGAGCAGATGTGAATGAAATGGATCTTGAGATGTGGAGAACACCTTTACATTGGGCGGTGCAAAACTTTAACTTATCTTTTGTGAAATTCTTGGTAGAAGAGAAATCTGCCGAAATTTGTAACTCCACGGATAAAAGTGGCGAAACGTTTCTGTACACAGCAATGCGTTTGGGCAAGGTGGATATCGCTCAGTATTTAATTCAGTGCGGTGCTAAAGCTGACAGTGAATTTTTGCTACTCGCCTCTGAAAGGGGCCATGACATTGTCAAAACTTGGATAAAAAATGAGACTAACCTCAACAAGGGCCTGGCACTATGCAATGCTTTAAAAAATGGGCACGAATCAATCGCAAAATTTTTGATAGAGAATGGTGCGGACTTAAACGTCGTTGATAAACTGGGACGAACTCCATTACATTGGGCCATCTATAGAGGACTCGAGTTCATGGTCTTTCTAGTCAGCAATGGGGCTAAGGTTACGAATGATCCAGACAAAGAGGGAAAAACTCTTCTCGATACGGCTTTAGCAGCAAAAAATGAATCAATCGCAATGTATTTGATAGAAAATGGAGCAAATTTTGATGATTTTGATGTCAAGGAAATGAAGCCTATACATTGGGCAGCAAAACTAAATTTTTCTGATCTTCTCTACTGCTTGCTAGGGAAAAATGTCGATGTTGATTCTATTGATAGTAAGGAAAGGACTCCGCTGTATTATGCGCTGAAGGGCAACAACTCAACCGCTGAGATTCTCAAGAGTAGCGGTGCTAATGAGGATTTGGTATTGAGTGAAACTTTACTAAATGATAGTGTTGATAGTGATGAAGAATTTCCTTGGGAATTGTTTTAAAAAAGTTTGTTTTTTACGAGGAGTATAATTTATGGTACATATTACAATTACTAAAAGTTTTAACCGTCTTCTTATTATTATTTCTCATATTTATGCCGTTTTGATTTCAACTGCATATACATAGGTAGTTGCGATGAAAGTCTTTAGAGTTATTTTAACCTCCCCAACCCCATCACAATTTAAAAAAAATGGGAGGTTACTGCAATCACTAAAATTTTCGAATTTGAGATACCACCAGAGCTTTACGTTTTGAGGTCTCAGGAACCCAAAAAAGGGGTTTTTAAAATGTGTCTGTGTGTATGTATGTACGTACGTACGTTTGTACGTTCGTTTGTAATCACGCCACAGTTAAAACTACTAGACCGATTTGGCTGAAATTTGGAACATAGGCATCTCGTAACCTAACTTAGATCTGAAAAGCTTTTGGAGCCAATCGTGCAAGCGGAAATGCCATTTTGGCACATCAACTTTTAAATTTTAAATGTAAACCCCCATTTTTCACGTCACCATTAGGAAGACCTTCAAATTCTGCTTCTAAAAGTGTATTCATTCTTAGTGCCCTTTTGACCAAAAATCTAAAAAAATTTTATCCGACTTTAAAATCGCGGTACAGCCCAAGCCCCTGAACCGATTTGGCTGAAATTTCGCACATGGGGATTGTATTACACGTCGAAGAGCTGAACAAATTTTAGATTCAATCGACTCACGGGAAGTGCCGTTCTGGCACACCAATTTCCAAATTTAAAAGTATCCTCTCATTTGACCATTAAAAACAAGTTTTTGAAAGATTTATTGTCACCATCAGAAAGGTCTTCAAATTCTGGTTTTAAATAAGAAAATTAATTTGCATTTAGCGCTGTTTGGTTCAAAAAATCGAAATTTTATAATAACAGTAAAAATACATTATAGCCCAAATTACTAAATCGATTTGGCTGAAATTTGGTACATGGAGATTGGGTGACCCGTTGAAGACCTAAAAGGCTTTTGAAAGCAATTGGCCCACGGGAAGTCCCATTTAAGCATATCAATTTAAAATTTTAAATACAAGACCTCCTTTTTTATGTCTCCATTAGAAAGGCGATCAAATTCTGGTTCTAAAAATGTGTTCACAGTTTCTGCCATTTCAGTGGAAAATAGAGAAAAAATTCTTTCTCATTAAAAGGGAGCGGGCTGACAGTGGATGACATAAAGTGGCAGTTATTGTCAAAAAGGTGGCAAAAGATTAACCTTAAAAGGAACATATTGTCAAATGTGATGGGTGATGTCCGAGGTCACGTCGGTATTTGTCAGAAAATTGCGAAATTAGTCAAGGATTAAAAAAATTCTGTTGAATTGACTACTATCTACACAGAATACAAAGATCCACGCGATGGGGAGGTTCCAGCCGCTTCTCTGCTGCATTTTTTTAAATTAAAATCAACGCACATCAAATAAATATAAATGACAAGGACCCGCACATTGTATTCAAACTAGAATTACATACATACATATCGAATTTAAATGGAAATGAAAAACGTGGAAGTAACAATAATAATAATAATAATCTATTTTGCCATTCGATACGATAAGTATTAGGCAATTTATTTTTATTCATACGTGGTTCTCTGTCTACTTTTAGTGCCGTAGCAGAATGCGGAGGTACTCTTGTCTTAGCTTATTCGCTCGCTCGCTCGCTCGCTCCTCAGTCTGTCCGTCAGATAACTTGAGAACGGATCGAGATATCGGCTTTGCCTCCCAAAAAGTAAGGCGGGGATTGCTTTTGGGCCATATCGGACCAAGGGGGTGGGAGTTAGGGGTGAAAAACCGAAAAACTATTAATTGCAATAACTCGAGAACTACTGGAGCTATCTTACTGAAACTTGATATGCATGTTCCTCCTTCAAGACCGTTGAAAGTGAGAGGGGTGCCAATTTCGGGGGATGAAATTTAGGGGATGAAAATCACAAAAAATGTGATAATTCAGCGAGGGTTGCACGCATCCATCTAAAACTCAACATACACATATATCTCGATGAAACCTTACGGGGGATGTTTTTTCCGCAAACTCGGACTGAGGGTGTGGAAATTTGGGGTTGTAACTCAAAATTTTGCTTAATAAGTATTGGTCGAAATTGGCGTTATTCGATAGCTTTTCGTTAATGGTTCAAAAAAGGTGTTACTCATATTTTACGAAAAACCACCCTTAAAGGCGCTACAACCCCTAACATGCAAAAATACAAAAATACGAGAACTCAACAACCACTCAGCGTATCAACGCAGAATTTGATGCGGTAATTTTCAGTGACTCTGGAGGGGGATGGACGAATTTTTACTAACATCCAATAAAGGGGATGAAATTTAGGGGTTGAAACTTGAAATTTCTTCAAGTAAATGGTAGTATAAAATTGCGGGGTTCGATAGATTTCTATCAACCATTGAAAAAAGTCTTATGAGTTTTCAACCTAAAATCAACCCCTAGGCTACTAACAACCCCTAACGCTTTGTCAGTGGTTAAATAGGTTTTATTTATTTTTACTGAAATTCTATTGACTTATTTATGAACAACCGAAGTAAGCAAATACACAAAGAGTTATGTAACAGCGGAAAAATAAATTCACCCCTGTAAATCATAAAGGGGTGAAATCTTAGGGGATTGAAACTGAAAGTCTATTAATTGCTATAACTCGAGAACTGCTGAAGGTATCTTACTGAAACTTGGTACGCATGTTCGACCTTCAAGTCTATTGAACGTGAGGGGGTCCCTAGTTGGGGGATGAAATTTAGGGGATGAAAATCTCAAAAAAAGTAATAACTCCGCAAGTGTTGCACGCATCCATCTGAAACTCAACATACACATATATTTCGATGAAACCTTACAGGGGATGTTTTTTTCGCAAAATCGGAAGGAGGGGGTGGAAATTGGGGGTTGTAACTTAAAATGCTGCTTAATAAGTATCGGTCGAAATTGGCGTCATTCGATAGCTTTCCGTTAATGATTCAAAAAAGGTGTTAATCATATTTTACCAAAAACCACCCTTAAAGGCGCTACAACCCCTAACATGCAGAAATACAAAACGTCGGATAACTTGAGAACATTGAATGAGGTGTCGAGATCAAATTTACTATACGGCTTTGTGCCCTAAAAGTAAGGCGGGGATTGCTTTTGGGCCATATCGGACCAAGGGGGTGGAAATTAGGGGTTGTAACCCACAATTCCGATCTATAAGTATTGGTCGAAATTAGCGTCATTCGATAGCTTACCGTTAATGATTTAAAAAAGGTGTTATTCATACTTTGCAAAAAAGCACCCTCAAAGGCGCTACAGCCCCTAATATGCGGAAACACAAAAATACCAGAACTTAAAAACTGTTCGACGTATCAATGCAGGATTTGGTGTTCTAATCTACAGTGACATTGTAGGTGGATGAGCAAATTTTCATTACGATCTAACAAAGGGGGTTAAATTTAAGGGTTGAAACTGGAAATTTCTTCAGATAAGTGTTGTATTAAATCACAGGGTTCAAAAGACTTCGTTAATCATTGAAAAAAGGTCTTATGAGTCTTCAACCTAAAACCAATCCTTAGGCTACTAACACCCCTAACCTCGATATGTGAACCCACAAAAAGCAAAATTTCCGCAGACCGCTTCTTTTTAGTGTAATTTTCGAAAGTTCTACTTTACTACAGTCACTTTTCACCCCCTTAACTTTTCATCCCCCTTCACAATTTTGCAACCCCTCGAACGTTAAATTGGCCAAATTCGTGCAATTTTGTCTTTCTTCGGTAATAAATTTTACTCTTTTGGATAATATTTACATTTTTCACTTTTTCAACCCCCTCGCAATATTTCAACCCTCCAAGGGCTAAATTTGCATAATTGTCTTATTTTTGTATTATTTTCTGTAATTCTACTTAACTTGGGTTAATTTTCACCCTCTTTGACTTTTCATCCCCCTTTACAATTTTTCAACCCCCTAAGCACCCATTTTACTAAATTCGTCCAATTTAGTTTTTTCTTTGGCCATAAGTTGAATTTATATAAGTAGCTTGTGTTTTCCTTTTTCACTTTTTCCACCCCACTCGCAATATTTCAACCCCCCAGAAGAAACATAAAAATACCAGAACTTAAAAATGGGCAGCTACGGAAGCGGCTGGAACCTCCCCACTTATTGAATGATCCAATCCTATCACTAATATCACGTAAATTTTACTATTTACTATGACTAAGTTTTACTCCATCAAACCAAATGTGTTTTCTGTGATTTTTCTAAATTTTACGATCTTTTGCCAAAAGGGCACTAAGGTTGAGTACAATTTTGAAAACAAAATTTGAAGGCTTTTCATGTGCTGATAGATAAAATGGCAGTTCATTATTCAAATTTCAAAGTTGATATGCCAAAATGGCACTTGCCGCTCGCGGATTGCAACCAGAATTAAATCAGCCATTCGGCGGGTGACGCTATCTCTACCTACCAAATTTCAGCCAAATCGATCCAGCAGTTTGGGCTGTAGCGTGTTATTTAATGTTTGCTCTAAACTTCGAATTTTTCGATTTTATGCCAAAAAGGCGCTAAGTGTGAGTATATTTTCAGATACAGAATTTTAAGACCTTTCATGCGCTGAGAAAAATTGGTGTTCATCAGTCAAATTTCATAGTTTACATGCCAAAAAGGCACTTGGCATCAGCGGATTCGCAACAAAGTCAACTGGGCTCACCAGAAGGCAAACATTAACCTGCATACCAAATTTCACTAAAATCCGTTCAGTAGTTTCCGAGAAATAGTGCTCACATACGTACGTACACACATCCGTACATACACACAGACATTTTTTAAAAACCACTTTTTTGTGATCCTGGGACCTTGAAACGTAAAGATCTGGTGTTATCTCAATTTCGAATTTTGGAGTGATTGCAATAACCTCCCATTTTTATATGGTTGTGGGGAGGTTAAAAACTGTTCCACGTATCAATGCATCAGGATTTCGTGTTCTAATTTATAGTGACATTGTAGGTGGATGAGCAAATTCTCATTACAATCTAACAAAGGGGGTGAAATTTAAAGGTTGAAACTGGAAATTTCTTAAGATAAATGTTGGTATTAAATCACAGGGTTCAAAAGACTTCATTAACCATTGAAAAAAGGTTTTATGAGTCTTTAACTTAAAACAAACCCTTAGGCTACTAACAACCCCTAACCCTGATATGTGAACCCACAAAAAGCAAAATTTACGCAGACCACTTCTTTTTCGTGTAATTTTCGAAAGTTCTACTTTACTACAGTCATTTTTCATCCCCTTAACTTTTCATCCCCCTTCACAATTTTGCAACCCCTCGAACGTTAAATTGGCGAAATTCGTGCAATTTTGTCTTTCTTCAGTAATAAAGTTTACTCTTTTGGATAATATTTACATTTTTCACTTTTTCAACCCTCTCGCAACCTCGCAATATTTCAACCCTTTAAGGGTTAAATTTGCATAATTGCCTTATTTTTGTGGTATTTTCTGTAATTCCAGTTAACTTCAGTTAATTTTCACCCCTTTGACTTTTCATCCCTCTTTACAATTTTTCAACTCGCTAAGCACCCATTTTACTAAATTCGCCTAATTTAGTTTTTTTCTTTAGCAATAAGTTGAATTCATATAGTTTATGTTTTCCTTTTTCACTTTTTCCAGCCCAATCGCAATATTTCAACCCCACAGAAGCTAAATTTGCGTAATTGCCTTATTTTCGTGTTATTTTCTATAATTCTACTTAACTACGGTCAATTTTCACCCCCTTTGACTTTTCATTCCCCTTTACAAATTTTCAACCCTCTAAGCACCCATTTTGCTAAATTCGCCTAATTTCGTTTTTCTTTGGCCATAAGTTGAACTTATACATATAGCTTATGTTTACCTTTTTCACTTTTTGTTAACTCTCTACTGTTTAATTATGTACGGCCAATTTTCATAATTTCGTCTTTTTAACACCACTGTGCGTCTGCGGAGGCACTACTACTAGGTGCAGATTTATAAAATCTGCACCCGACTCCACCAGTAAATTCAGCTCGCCCCTACATACACATTAACAAGGTAAACATCTACAGGGACACACATCGCATTGATATACATCTTTCGTTGGCTTTTAGTGCCGTAGCAGAATGCGGAGGTACTCTTGTCTTAGCTTATTCGCTCGCTCGCTCGCTCTATCGCTCGCTCGCTCGCTCGCTCGCTCGATCGCTCCTCAGTCTGTCCGTCGGATAACTTGAGAACGGATTGAGATATCGAGCTGAAACTTGGTAGGCAGCTTCGTCTCCCGAAAAGTAAGGCGGGGATTGCTTTTGGGCCATATCGGACCAAGGGGGTGGGAGCTAGGGGTGAAAAACCGAAAAACTACTAATTGCAATAACTCGAGAACTAGTGGAGATATCTTGCTGAAAATTAGTATGCACGTTCGACCTTCAAGTCTGTTGAAAGTGAGGGGGTGCCAATTTCGGGGGATGAAATTTAGGGGATGAAAACCACAAAAAATATGATAACTCCGCAAGGGTTGCACGCAGCTGTCGGAAACTCAACGTACACACATATATCGGTGAAATCTTGTGGGGGATGCGTTTTTTCGTAAAATCGAACAAATGGGGTGGAAATTAGGGGTAGCAACTCGAAATTCCGCTTAATAAGTACTAGTCGAAATTGGCGTCATTCGATAGCTTTCCATTAATTATTCAAAAAAGGTGTCATTCATATTTTGCGAAAAACCACCCTTATAGGCGCTACGACCCCTAACATGCAGAAACACAAAAATACGAGAACTCAAAAACTACTCAACGTATCAAGGCAGAAATTGGTTTGTGAATTTCCAGTGACATTATAGGTGGATGGACAAATTTTCTAAAATATCTAACAAAGGGGATGAAATTTAAGGGTTGAAATTTGAAATTTCTTCAAGTAAATGGTAGCCTAAAATTACGGGGTTCGATAGATTTCGGTCAACTATTGAAAAAAGGTCTTATGAGTTTTCAATCTAAAACCAACCCCTGGGCCATTAACCACCCCTAACTCTTTGCAAGTCGATAATTATATTTTATTTATTTTTTCTGAAACCCTATTGGTTTATTTATGAACACCTGAAGTCAGTAAATACGCAAGGAGTCATGTCACACCGGAAAAATAAACTCACCCCTGTAAATCATAAAGGGGTGAAATCATGAGGTGTTGAAAACATGAATCTACAAATTACCTTAATTTTTAAACGAATTGGGTTAGGGTGGTGAAATTGAAAACACAACTTCCTTTAGGGCATGTGGGGGTGGTGAAATAGGGGGTTGGAGTTTAGGGGTTGAAACGTCCATAAAGCCCTGTAATTTGACACAGAGAAGCAATATCTTCTGCGAAACTGTGACATCTTACACACTGCATCTTCGAGAAGGGAAGATCGAATTTTAGGAGAAAATTATCGAAGGGGATGAAAGTTAGGGGTGGAAACTCGAATTTTCAATGAAGAATGTATAGTTGAAAATATTACCATTCGATAGCTTTCTATTGATGGTACAAAAAAGGTCTTATTCATCATTCGCGAAAAACGACCCTTAAAGGCGGTACAACCCCCTAACATGCCGAAACAAAAAAATGCGAGAACTCAAAAACTGCTCAACGTATCAGGGCTAAATTTGATGTGGTAATTTACAGCGCCACTGTAGGCGGATGGGCAAATTTTCATTAATATCTAACAAGGGGGATGAAATTTAAGGGTTGAAACTGGAAATTTTTTCATGTAAGTGGTGGAATAAAATTATGGGGTTCAATTGATTTCGGTCAACCATTGAAAAAATTCTTATGAGTCTTCATCCTAAAGCCAACCCCTACGCTACTAACAACCCCTAAGCCCTAGCAAGCAGAGTAAATATATTTCATTTATTTTTTTTTTGCTTTCTTCTAATTTGTTATTAATTTAAAGTGATTTTCATTAATTTTTGACCCATCCACAATTTTTCAACCCCTTTCATGATATGTGAACCCTCAAAGAGCAAAATTTACCCAGACCGCTTCTTTTTCGGGTGATTTCCGCTGGTTAATTTTGTAAAATTCGCGCAGTTTTGCCTTATGAATTGTTCTTGCCTTTTTCACTTTTTCGACCCCTTCGCAATGTTTCAACCCCCAAAAGTCAAATTTGCATAATTGGCTTATTTTCGTGTTATTTTCTGTAATTCTACTTAATTACGATTAATTCTCATCCCTTTTAACTTTTCATCCCCCTTTACAATTTTTCAACCCCCTAAGTGTTTATTTTGCAAAATTCACATAATTTAGTTTTCCTTCGGTAATAAATTGAACTCAATTGGATTATGTTTATCTTTTTCACTTTTCCAACCCCCTTCGCAACATTTCAACCCCCAAAATCTAAATTTGCATAATTGGTTTACTTTCGTGTTATTTTCTGTAATTCTGCTTAATTACGATTAATTCTCATCCACTTTGACGTTTCATCCCCCTTTACAATTTTTCAACCCCCTAGGTGTTAGTTTTGCCAAATTCGGATATTTTCGTTTTTCTTCTGTAATAAATTGAACCCGTTTGGATGATGATTAAATTTTTCACTTTTTTCATCCCCCTTCGCAATGTTTCAAGTCTTCAAATGCTAAATTTACATAATTGGGTTAATTTGGTGTTATTTTTCGTAATTTTACTTAGCCACGGTTAATCCTGATACCTTTTGATTTTTCATCCACCTTTACGATTTTTCAACCCCCTAAGTGCTAATTTTGCAAAATTCGCATAATTTCGTTTTTCGACGGTTATAAAATTGAACGCATTTGGGATTCAGTTTACCTTTTACAATTTTTCAGTTTCCTTCGCAATAGGTAGGTATAAGTGCTTATTTCAACCCCCACAAAAGTTTTAATTGCATGATTTGGTTATTTT
Source organism: Pycnomerus fuliginosus (assembly GCA_963924575.1). NCBI lineage: Eukaryota > Metazoa > Arthropoda > Insecta > Coleoptera > Zopheridae > Pycnomerus > Pycnomerus fuliginosus. The sequence continues at coordinate 1,504,667 of OZ004621.1, read as the reverse complement.
AGTGTTTTATTTCGTAATTCTACTTAATCCACACTTCATTTTCATTCCTCTTGACTTTTCATCACCTTTTTTCATTACCTTGGACTTCTCATTCCCTTTTTCAACCCCCTTAGTGCTAATTCTACATACCTACTTCGCAAATATGATGTTTTTTTGTTAACTCTCTACTGTTTAATTATGTACGGCCAATTTTCATAATTTCGTCTTTTTAGCACCACTGTGCGTCTGCGGAGGCACTACTACTAGGTGCAGATTTATAAAATCTGCACCCGACTCCACCAGTAAATTCAGCTCGCCCCTACATACACATTAACAAGGTAAACATCTACAGGGACACACATCGCATTGATATACATCTTTCGTTGGCTTTTGGAGTTATCTTGTGCAAAAAAATCTGTCACTAATTAACGATAACAAACTAAGTTATTGTTTTATCCTTGCATTTTTGTTATTCTAAACCCCGACAATATTTTAGGTTCAAAAATAAAATTGTCGTAAAATCTAGACCGGCTATAAAATATTGATATTTACTGCTTTTTCTTCTTCAACAATAATTAGGTAAAACCTGAAAATAAAATTTTTACCGATCAATCATCCCTTCTTTCAAAACCGAATAAATCTCCATTATTTAGCATTTGAAGAAAACGACTTTCCCAGCGTTTTTTAATTATCGTCCTGGATAAGAGGTTGCGCAACCGCGTTTTGGCGATTCTGGCAAAGAGCGAATTTGAACGCAACAGTTCTCTTTTGCGTGTTGTCCTCAGCACTTCCCGCTAAGTTTTCGATAACACTATCAACGTGGTTTCAATGGAAGTACCTTTCCTGACTTTTTCTCATAAAAATTAAATTCTTAATTAAGGTAAGTTTTCATCCATTGAGCCCATTTAAACGATTTACTAGTAAGATTAATAATATGAACAGGATAAGCGTTGTCCTTTTGTCATTCAAATCGTCTCTCACATTCAGACCATAATTTGTAATTGGCTTGGAATAAAAATAATTCTACAAGTTGTTTAGTGGCTTTGTCCGCCGGAAATATCGTGCAATCATTAAAAATAGTCCAGGACACTATCGAATCAATCATTTGTATCTGATTAAGGCGCCTCCACCTTCGTCACACAACTTTACGAGGATGGAACGCGTAATGAATGAACCTCCATGCAACTAATGTTTGCATTATGCTGTAATAGCGCTAAATGTATTAATATCGATCGATGTAGGAAGCCTGTTCATTTTTTAAGGAAACGGAAATGCTGCGACAATAAATTATGCCTTTTTTATTTCGACGCGCAATTTTCACTTATAATCTCATAAGAGCATTAATTCTTTCCGGAAATTTTTGGAGTGCATTCCAACAACGTATTAATCGGCCCGAGTGGAACACGAGGGCCCGATTACGTTGTTGGAATACACGACTAAAATTTCCAGGAAATGAATTAATGCTCGAATGCAGATTCGGTAAGAAAATAGCAACGATACAGCCACAGAAATTGAATAAAAACGATTTTTGACATTTAATTTGACATAAAAATTTCCACTTATTAATTTCGTTTAGGTTAGTCTAGGTAGGTATCAAAAATTTCCAGGAAATCCTCGAGTTGCCATGGTAAGCACACAGAAATCAAATTTTCCATTGGCTAATGATTAGTATCGTGCGATTTTCACACAAACAAGGCATTGTGGGGAAGCCGCATAAAAATTTATTTTTGTTTGAACCGGATCTGGTTTAAGGACGAAAGTAATAAAGAGAAGTTGAAAAGGGATTATTTGCATTAACAGAAGTTTCCCAAACAGATGTTATATATTCCTGCGGAGTAGCAGGATTTTAAAGCAGTTTCCTCTGTGGTGTGCTTACAAATTCCTGTACATCAAGTTGACTTCGTAATATGGTGAAGTTTTGCCGCTTCAGCTTTTTATGCTTTAATTTTAAAAATTAAAATGTTTATGCTCATAATAAACAAGATTCAGAAAAGCCACAAAATAAGAAAATGTCGAATTTCCTGTTTATTATGGCAGCTGTTGATCAAAATTTTACAGTTTAAATTCTATAGTCCCAGATTTGGATTATCCCAATTCCCAATTTAGACTGTTTACTGCAATATTTCGAAAACAAGCATCTTTCTGGCTTTCAGCCATTAAAGTTATCTTAATTGAATCAATCCGTTTCCTTATTGGAAAAGCGTCAGAATGTTAAATTCAGAGATATCTGCTAAATGACCGTTGAACAAAACCACAAGTGACCTAATTGCACGATCGACTGAAACTGATATTCGGCGGTCCCAAAAATAATTACAACGGGAATCATTCGAAACTCAGACGGGAATTCTTGGGATATCTGCGGAATTAGATATTGAAAGTTTTATTGGGCAGAGTCTGCGAAATTATTATTAAATTGGGAAATGGATCATAACTTTTATTTAACTACTTGTCGTTATTTTTAGTTGTTTAATAGGTGACAATAATATCAGCTTCATTTTTGTAGAGAAAAATGTATGGCGACAGTTTTTGTAAGGACATATGTTTTTCTTTTTGACTTCACGGGGTGCCTCAATTTTTTATAAAAGAGCATTGCAGTGTTTTTTGACATAAATCTCTTGCCCTCCACTCAATGTAACTCGAGAATCTTGCCTAAACCCAGTGCAACGATTCAGGTCGAACTTGCACGCAACCTGCCTCAAAGAGATTCTCAGAAGGACCACTTATAAAACCAGGAAACCATCGTCTGTATTCTGAATACAAAATATTCTTTAATATTTAAACTATTAACTCCAACTTAAAAAAATGGATATCATGATCATAAAGAACAATTTTCTAAACTCTGCTATTGTTAGATTAAATGAAGCTTTGTAAAAATGCGAATTTCAATATTTTTCCCTGGTGTAGAAGTGCAACAATAATAATTATACCCAGCATTCGAATTTTACACCCAAAACTAATAAAGCTGCAGTATTGGAGGAATGATAAAATTTGCTAAGCTCATCGAGAAGCGTACAACTAAATATAGGCTGGAGCACTACAGTAGAAGGAACTTTAGGTATTACAATGTTTCTTGGTCTGTTTCCCCTAGACTGTGACAGCAAACTAACAATACATTCTTTCACCAGTGGCGTGCTTTTCGAAAATTAGTGCCGCAAGAATGTAGCTAACTAAGCGAGTGGTGAAGTTGGTTCAAAATTGTAACAAAAATAAAAAAAATATTTTTTATCAAATAATTTAAGAAATAGACCGATTTGAGGCGAATACAGGGTGAGTCTGAAACACTCCACATCCTTTATACCACAGAATCTACTGTTCAAATGATGAAGCTTGGTGCAAAAATTATTGGTCAATTGTGATTCCTCTTGATGTTATAAGCCGACAAAAATCTTCATTTTTAAACGTTCTTTTTAAATAACTTTCGAAAGGTGTATCGTAGGCTTTTGAATCTTTGTACAGCATTGTTACAGACCATGATGCAACTACTGATGGTCCTTAAGACATTATCCAAAAAGCGGATACCTGTTATAATAATAATAATAATAATAATAATAATAATTTTATTGCGTAGCCAGCAATACAAAACTTAAAAGTATTCATATAAATGCTCAAATTATAATTATAATATAATAATAAATACAGGGTGGCCTCGACGTTATTTGCCCTTGAACTTTTTTATGTTTGAAAATATTGCTAATTTGCCTATGCAGCCGTATTCCCCGTTCAATTCTAAAACTTTTTTGCCTCTTAAAATTTTTGGAAAAAACCAACCACTCACGAGAAAATTTCAAAAAACCGAAAACATGATCATCGTGATAAACCAACAATTTCAATAAAAATCGAAGTGTACGTTGACACGCATCACATTTCAACTATTTCTTTGCATTGAAGGTGTTCTACATCTGTGCTCAGAACCATTCCTACAACTGAAGAAAAAACATTGATGATAATTTCACTTTTTTATGAGGTAGACTCATCATCATTGGTTTTAAGGTGATTACCTCTGCATCATGTTTTCGGTTTTTTCAATTTTTCTCGTGAGTGGTCAGTTTTTTCGAAAAATTTTAAGAGCCAAAAAAGTTTTAGAATTGAACGAGGAATACGGCCGCATAGGCAAATTAGCAATATTTTCAAACATAAAAAAGGTCAAGGGCAAATAACGTCGGGGCCACTCTGTATAAAAGAGATCCGCTTTTTGGATAATGTCTTAAGTACCATCAGCAGTTGCTTCTTGGTCTGTAACAATGCTGTGCAAAAATTCAAAAAATATTTAAAAAGAACGTTTAAAAATGAAGATTTTTGTCGGCTTATAACATCAAGAGGAATCACAATTGACCAATAATTTTTTCTCTAAGCTTCATCATTTGAACAGTCAATTCTGTGGTATAAAGGATGTGGAGTCTTTCAGACTTACCCTGTATTGCGCGAGAGAATAGGGTCATAAGATAAAGCAAACGAAAGTAAAAAAAAAATGGCAGCAGAGAAGCGGCGGGAACCTCCCCAACGCGTAGGTCTTTGATTTCCGTGACTTGTGTTTAAGATTTTAAAGTTGATATGCCTAAATGGCACTTCCCCTTAACCAATTGCTCCCAAAAGCCTTTCAGCTTTTCAACGGGTTACCTCACCTCCATTTACCAAATTTCGGGCAAATCGATCCACTAGTTTGGGCTATAAAGTGGTTTCAGTGTTATTACAAAATTTCGATTTTTCTACCCAAAGGGTTCTAAATGCGAATAAATTTTGTCTCATTTAAAACCAGAAATTGAAGACCTTTCTGATGGTGACCTCGATAGTGACAATAAATCTTTCAAAAACTTGTTTTGGATGGGTAAATTAGAGAATAATTTTAAATTTCGAAATTGGTGTGCCAAAACGGCACTTTCCGTGGGCCGATTGAATCCAAAATTTGTTCACCTCTTCGACGTGTAATGCAATCCCCTTGTGCAAAATTTCAGCCAAATCGGTTCAGGGGCTTGGGCTGTACCGCGATTTTAAAGTCCGATAAAAATCAATTTTTTTTTTATTTTTGGTCAAAAGGGCACTAAGAATGAATGCATTTTTAGAAACAGAATTTGAAGGCCTTTCCTATCGTGACGTAAAAAATGGGGGTTTGCATTTAAAATTTAAAAGTTGATGTGCCAAAATGGCATTTCTGGTTGCACGATTGGCTCCAAAAGCTTTTCAGATCTAAGTTGGGTTATCACATGCACACGTACCAAATTTCAGCTAAATCTGTCGAGTAGTTTGGGCTGTGGCGTGTTTACGAACGTACGTACGTACGAACGTACGAACGTACGTACATACATACAGACACATTTTAAAAACCACTTTTTTGGGCTCCTGAGACCTCAAAACGTATAGATCCGGTCTTATCTCGAATTCGAAAATTTTAGTGATTGCAGTAACCTCCCTTTTTTTTTAAATGGTGGAGTGGAGTGGGGAGGTTAAAAAGTCAAATTGGTAATGGCCGTGTTAAAAATACCGCTAGATCCTAAGCCCGACCCATCATTTTTAGCTAAATTCACTTTTTCATCCTGAATAAATTGGCTCAAAATTGCAATAAAATGCAAAAAAACTTAATTTTTATTAAATAATTTAAGAGATGGGTTGATTTGAGGTGAATATTGCGCGAAAAACGCAAGTTATAAGATAAAATAAACGAAAGTAAAAAAATCAAGTTGGCAATGGCCGCATTAAATTGTGTGCTAGACCCCAAGTCTAACCCATCATTTTTAGCTAAAATGAGCTAAATAAGCGAGTGGTGAAGGTTAAACATAATTTCGAGTAAAGTTCACTTTTTTTTCTGAATAAATTGGTTCAAAATTGCAATAAAAACAAAAAAAATTTAATTTCTATTAGATGATTTTTAAAATGGGTTGATTTGAGGCGAATATTGCGCGAAAAAAGCGTCATGAGATAAAATAAACGGAAGTTAGAAAAATCAAGTTGGCAATGGCTGTGTTATAAAACGTGCTAGACCCCAAGTCCGACCCATCATTTTTAGCTAAAATCAGCTAACTAAGCGAGTGGTGAAGTTTAAATTTAAATTCTAGCAAAATTCAATTTTTTTCCTGAATAAATTGGTTAAAAATGTTTCTTTCCTATTTAACTAAAAGTTGATCTGCGTAAGTAAGGTGGACAAATTTTCCAGAAGACAAAAATTGTCAAAAAAAATGATTCGCCACAAAACAGTGTTGTTAATATTTTGAGTTTCAAAAAGTTTCAGGAATTGTTGATGTTGACAGTTTTACAACAATTTATGGTGGTAATTATATTTGTAGTGTTGATAATGTAATAAAAACAAAAAACTTACTTTTTATTAAATAATTTAACAAATGGGCTGATTTGAGGCGATTATTGGGCGAAAAAAGCAAATCATAGGATAAAGTAAACATAATTTAAAAAAATCAAGTTGAAATTTAAAATTAAATTCGAACAAAATTCATTTTCTTTCCTGAAAAAATTGGTTCAAAATTGTAATACAAACAAAAAAACTTATTTTTTATTGAATAATTTAAGAAATAGTTTGATTTGAGGCAAATATTGCCCGAAAAAATTAAGTCACAACATAAAATAAACGAAAGAAAAATCAAGTTGGCAATGGTTTGTGTTAAAAATCGCGCTACACCCCAAGTGCGCAATTATTGATTTGATACTGAAGGACAAAAATATTTTATATTTTTTATTTTTCATCTACATCTCGAAGATTGAATTAAAACACAAAAGCTTTAAACAAGATTTTTTGGATGATTTGAAAATGTTTAAACAATGCATTAGGTTAAAAAGTTTTAAAAATGACACTGGAAGACAAGATTTTCTTTATATTACTTGAAAACCGCTTGGTTATCAATTGTCCTTTAAGCAAAAAGATGCAGGAGGCTTCAAAGTAGAACTTGTTTTGTCACTTTTTTGCCACAATTATTCACAAATAATGGTTATGTTATTTATTATTGTCTCACTTAAGATGAACACAGTCAGATATTTTGGTTACTTTTAAGAGTAGAAATATAAATTTTTGTACCGTCGTAAACCCTTATGACATGCACCTTTTCAGGTACTCAACAACTCCAATCTAGGTTGTAAAACCAGCCTACTATACGACCTCGCGAATAATATTTTTCTATATTTTGCTTCGCGATTAAGATATCGAAAATATTCCTTAGCAATATTCTTTTGACTCCTTATGCCTAATTTCAATTCAAAATTCGCATTTTTAATTTAAAAAAAAATTAGAAAAATCCTACATTAAAAAAATGCGAATTTTGCGTTATAATCTGCACCTACAAAATTAAGGAAAACACACACTGAGGTGTGAAGTTGTCTTCCGACGCCTAGCGGAAGGCGACAATCACACCGAACGCTAAAAAAGACTTCTCCCCTGCGTATAATAGAATACTTAATACAAAATTTTATTAATTTGTATAAATAGCAGGTCCGCCATGTTTTAGCAGTTTAATTTGAGATCCGTTGCCTGGTGATAAATTAAGACTGACTACTAGATTGTCAGATCTGCGCTGCTGGGAGAAATACACGTTTCTACCCCAAGGGAAATAATAATTTACTTTCCCCAAAGGGTGAAATGTGACGTTTCCGCAACCGTCAGGAGGTAGAAAATGTCAACATTTCATATAGGTTATAGAAAAAAACGCTTTTCGTACTTTCAGAAAATAACGTTAAAACTTCAAGTATATGAACAGAAATGACTTTTGCGCCCATTTAATTAACAATATGAATTCGTGTTGTTTTTGTTCACGTTTCATTTTATCTTTTTGTCTTTAATTCCCTCAAAAGCGCACGACTAGAGAATTATAAAACTGTAAAATGTTAAGAACTGTCTTTGCAAGAAACTTGAATAATAATTCCAGTCGTAACCCTAACGTGCCTGCATTTTCCAGATGGCAGGAACGGAGTGCAGCAGCGCCCTGAAAGAAACCGGCGTGGGCTAATAATTTCCATTTATCGTGTTTACTGCGAGTGGCCGGACGATTTAATAAAGAATTTATGATGAATTCCACAAATTACACGTCGCCCGAAAGCCACGACTATCAAAAGGAGGAATTAAACGTTTACTACACGATCTGTGAAGTGCTCGTCGCTGTTTTTGCCATCGTCGGGAATGCTTTAGTGATTTACGTGTTCCGGAAGGAGCGTCGCCTGAGACGCAGGACGAACTATTATATAGTTTCCTTGGCGGCGGCTGACTTTTTAGTGGGACTTTTGGGGATTCCCTTTGCCATCCTGTCCTCTATAGGACTGCCGACTAATCTGCATGCGTGTTTGTTTACTGTGTCTTTGCTGGTGATTTTGTGCACCATATCGATCTTCTGTTTGGTTGCCGTGTCTGTCGACAGATATTGGGCGATTCTTCACCCGATGGGATACTCGAGGAACGTCCGCACCAAAACTGCTATAGGTAAGAACCATTTCAGGTTTCATAAACTTTCGTCATAATTTTTCATTAAAATTAACAAAATCGGCCCCTGGAAAGCTGTTAAATAGCTTTCAGGGCTTCAATTTTCAGACGCGTGGTTTTTTATAAAAAACGAGTAACAAGATGCCTTGAAAAAAACACGCGATGGTAATAATTACCTGGGTCGAGCTTACTAGCACACTTTACCCTATTTCCTAATAAAAAGCCAACGGAAGATGTATATCAATACGGTGTGAAAGTTTATTCATACCGTGAATGATTCATATATTGAGGTGCGGGCTTGGTGGTTTTGAGTAGTAGTAGTAGGCCGATCGAAGCATATGCTTCATGATAAAGGAACCGTGAGGGTGTGTCAGTTTCGAGTAATTACATTTTTTGCGTTCAATTAGTATCTTCTGGTTGTGGATTGGTCAAGGGTCAAATTTCCACTTCACCACTTAAGAAAAGGGAGATTACTGCAATCAGTTGAATTTTCGAATTTGAGATAACACCAGATCTGTGTATACAGGGTGGGAACTATTTCAATGCTCACTATCGGAATCTCGAAAACTATAAGACATAGTTCGGTTAAATTACAAAAAAGTTGCTCTTTTTGAAGATGATTAAGAGTCTGTAAAGAATTCTTCGATATCTAGATTCGTTTTTGAGTTATTCCGAAAAAACTGAAAACTGACATTTTAAAGAAAAAATCAAATCTTCCTAACAGTTGATGCTATTTAAATGAAACTTGGAACTTTCATATTTTTGACAGCTGTCAAATCAATGGCATTTCCTGAAATTTCCTAGGCCTTCTAGATTTTGAGTAACGACAGTTAACTTTTCTTTTTCTTATTGCCGCCATATTGGATTTTAACAGCATTGGATACACAAAAAATTTGTTTTTCAAAAACATAACGAGCTTGGACTTTTTTGACAGATCATCAAAATTTAAAATTGGTACCATGAATAGTTTGTATAATCAGCCTAAAGTTATGGGGATAACAATTGGTAGGTTACATTTTTGAAAAGCTAATTTTTTTGTGTGTCTAATGGTGTTAAAATCCAATATGGCGGTCATAAGAAAGAGAAAAGTTGACTGTCGTTACTCAAAATCTAGAAGGCCTAGGAAATTTCTGCCAATGCCATTGGCCTGGTAGCTGTCACAAATATAAAAGTTCCAAGTTTCATTTAAATAGCATCAACTGTTAGGAAGATATGATTTTTTTCTTTAGAATAACAATTTTCAGTTTTTTCGGAATAACTCAAGAACGAATCAAGATATCGACGAATTCTTTACAGATTCTTAATCATCTTCAACAAGAGCAACTTTTTTGTAATTTAACCGAACTTCTATCTCTTATAGTTTCCGAGATCCCAATAGTGAGCATTGAAATAGTTCCCACCCTCTATGCGTACGTACGTTCGTTCGTAAACACGCCACAGCCAAGACTACTACACCGATTTTTCTGAAATTTGGTACGTAACCCAGCTTAGAAATGAAAAGCTTTTGGAGTCAATCGTACAAATGCCATTTTGAAACATCAACTTTGAAATCTTAAATGCAAACCCCCATTTTTCACTAAATTACTAGTTTTTCGCGCTTCTACTGCATACGCTGCCTAAACGTTTTCATCCCCCTTTACAATTTTTCAACCCCCGAACGGCCGGCAGTTCAGTGCTTGGTTAAATTATAATCACGAGAGACCATTGTTGCTACAATCGTATCTAAGAAAGTTAATCACGATTATCATTTAACCAGGCACTGAAATTTTTGAGGGTAAGTGTTAATTTTGTTAAATTTGCGTAATTTCGTTTTTCTTCGGCAATAAATTGAACTCATTTGGATTTAGTTTACCTTTTGCAATTTTTCAGCCCCTTCTCAATAGGTGTACACTTATACAGGGTGGTTCCTTTTTCGCTGCTCACCACTGGCATCTCTTAAATGGTAAAGAGTTACGGAGTCGATTAAATTAAAGAAAAGTTGTGCTATTTTTTGGTAATTAAGAATCTGAAGAGAAATCCCCGATATTTTAATTCGTTCCTGAGTTATTCCGAGAAATCTGAAAATTGTAATTTTAAATAAAAATTAATGTCTCCCTAACGATTGATGCTATTTAAATGAAACTTGGTACTTTGATATTTTTGACAATAAAATGGCCTCGAAAACATTTTTCGGAATAACTCAGGAGCGAATTAACATATCGCGGATTTCTCTTCAGATTCTTAATCATAAAGAAATAGCGCAACTGTTCGCTAATTTAACCGACTCCGTATCTCTTACTGTTTATGAAATGCCAATGGTGAGCAGTGAAAACGGAACCACCCTGTATAAGTATTTCAACCCCCACGAAAGTCTGATTTGCATAATTGGCTTATTTTCGTGTTATATTTTGTAATTCTACTTAATCACAGGGAATCTCACCCCTCTCGACTTTTCATCCCCCTTCGCAATTTTTCAACCCACTGAGCGTCATTTTACAAAATTCTACTCATCACTTACTCATTTGGGTTATAATTTCACTCTTTACAACTTTTCCACCCTCTTCACAATATTTCATCCCCTCCAAAACATAAATGTGCAAAATTCTCCTATTTTCCGTGTTACTTTCAGTATTAGTGCCGTAGCCGAATGCGGAGGTACTCTTGTCTTTGATTATTCGCTCGCTCGCTCGTCTAGTCTGTCCGTCGGATAACTTGAGATCGAAAGCAGAAATCGAGCTGAAATTTTGTACACGGGTGTATACCCGGAAAATCTCGGCGGGGATTGCCTTTGGGCCATATCGGATCAGGGGGGTGGGAGTTAGGGGTGAAAAACCGAAAAACTATTAACTGCAATAACTCGAGAACTAGTGGACGTATCTTTCTGAAACTTGGTATGTACGTTCGACCCTTAAGTCTGTTGAAAGTGAAAGGGTGCTAATTTAGGGGGATGAAATTTAAGGGATGAAAACCAGAAAAAATATGATAACTCCGCAAGGGTTGCACGCAGCTGTCGGAAACTCAACGTACACACATATATCGGTGAAATGTAGCGGGGGATGCGTTTCTCGTAAAATAGAACAGTTGGGGTGGAAATTCGGGGTTGCAACTCGAAATTCCGCTTAATAAGTGTTGGTCGAAATTGGCGTCATTCGATAGCTTTCCATTAATGATTCAAAAAAGGTATCATTCATATTTTGAGAAAAACCACCCTTATAGGCGCTACAACCCCTAACACGCAGAAGCCCAAAAATGCGAAAACTCAAAAACTACTTAACGTATTAAGGCATAATTTGGTGTGTGAATTTTCAGTGACATTGTAGGTGAATGGACAAACTTTCACTAAAATCTAACAAGGGGGATGAAATTTAAGGGTTGAAACTTGGAATTTCTTCAAGCAAATGGTAGCATAAAATTACGGGGTTCGATAGATTTCGGTCAACTATTGAAAAAAGGTCTTATGAGTTTTCAACCTAAAGTCAACCCTTAGGCTATTAACCACCCCTAACTCTTTGCAAACGGATAAATATATTTTATTTATTTTTCCTGAAACCTTATTGATTTATTTATGTACAACTGAAGTCAGTAAATAGGCAAGGAGTTATGTAACCCCGGAAAAATAAACTCGCCCCTAAAAGGGGTGAAAGGGGTGAAATCATGAGGGGTTGAAAATATGAATCTACAAATCACCGGAATTTTTCAACAAATTGGGTTAGGCTGGTGAAATTGAAAACACAAGTTGGAGTTTAGGGGTGAAACGTCCATAAAACCCTGCAATTTGACACAGAGAAGCAATATCTTCTGCGAAACTGTGACTTCTTACACACTGCATATTCGAGAAGGGAAGAGTGAATTTTAGGAGAAAATTATCGAAGGGGATGAAAGTTAGGGGTGAAAACTCGAATTTTCAATGAATAATGTATAGTTGAAAATAATACGATTCGATAGCTTTCTATTGATGGTACAAAAAAGGTCTTATTCATAATTCGCGAAAAACGACCCTTAAAGGCCTTACAACCCCCTAATCTGCCGAAACACAAAAATGCGAGAACTCAAAAACTGCTCAACGTATCAGGGCTGAATTTGATGTGGTAATCTACAGAGCCACTGTAGGCGGATTTAAGGGTTGAAACTGGAAATTTTTTCATGTAAGTGGTGGAATAAAATTATGGTGTTCGATAGATTTCGGTCAACAATTGAGTCTTCAACCTAAAACCAACCCCGAAGCTACTAACAACCCCTAAGTCCTAGCAAGCGGAGTAAATACATTTTATTTAATTTTTTTGCTTTTTTCTGATTTGTTAATAATTCAAAGTCATTTTCGTTAATTTGAACCCATCCATAATTTTTCAACCCCTTTCATGATATGTGAACCCTCAAAGAGCAAAATTTACCCAGACCGCTTCTTTTTCGTGTGATTTTCGCTAGTTCTACTGAACTGCAGTTCATTTTCACCCCTTAACAATTTTTCACACCCCCCCCCCCGAGTCATCATTTGGATTATGTTTATCTTTTTCACTTTTCCAACCCCCCTCGCAACATTTCAACCCCAAAAGCTTTTGCATAATTGGTTTATTTTCGTGTTATTTTCTGTTATTCTGCTTAATTACGATTAATTCTCATCCACTTTGACGTTTCATCCCCCTTTACAATTTTTCAACCCTCTAGGTGTTAATTTTGCCAAATTCGGATATTTTCGTTTTTCTTCTGTAATAATTTCAACTCTTCGAATGCTAAATTTACATAATTGGGTTATTTTGGTGTTATTTTCCGTACTTAGCCACGGTTAATCCTCATACCTTTTGATTTTTCATCCACCTTTACGATTTTTCAACCCCCTAAGTGCTAATTTTGCAAAATTCGCATAATTTCGTTTTTCGTCGGTCATAAAATTGAACGCATTTGGGATTCAGTTTACCTTTTACAATTTTTCAGTTTCCTTCGCAATAGGTAGGTATAAGTGCGTATTTCAACCCCCACAAAAGTTTTGATTGCATAATTTGGTTATTTTCGTGTTTTACTTCGTAATTCTACTTAATCACACTTAATTTTCATTCCTCTTGACTTTTCATCACCTTTCACAATTTTTCAGCCCCGAGTGTTAATTTTTCAAAATTCGCCAAATTTTGTTTTAATTCCGGTAATTCTTTTCATTTACTCATTCCTGTTCATTTTCTATTTTTAAATTTTGTAACAACAATTTTTTAACATTTTGCCTTTTTGATATATCTGTGCGTTTGCGGAGGCACTACTACTAGGTGCAGACTGATAGAATCTGCACCCGATTCCACCAGTAAGACCAGCCGCCCCTACATACACATTAACTTGATAAACGTCTACCGAAATATACATCGCATTGATATACATCTTCAGTTGGCTTTTTCTACTTAACTGCAGTAAATTTTTTCTTGTCTGTAGTACTAATTCCACGGACTTCGCATAGTTTTTGAGTTTTTTTTGTTCATTAACTTGATAAACATCTACAGGGATACACATCGCATTGATGTGTATCTTCCGGTGGGTTTTATAAAAAACGAGTAACACGTTGCCTTGAAAAAAACACGCGATGATAATAATTACCTGGGTGGAGCTTACCAGCACACTACCCCATTTCCTAATAAAAACAATCGTTTTATTACGGATTAAACCTTAAGTAAACTCATAACTCAAACCCAGTTACGACTGTAGTTAATTCCAAAGACATTTTATTGCCAGAAACCAGCTTCGCAAAATATTCCCGATTAGATACGTTGAAGAGTGTATTAAATTGATTGGTGAAAACTCAAGAGTTCATCCCTGTTAATAATGACTGCAAGTTGATTAAACCAGACTTATCTGATACAGACAGACCTAATTATGTTTGATCGAAAATTTCGATAATTGTTAAATATGAAAATTTAATTTCGTCTATAAATAGAGACACGATGCTGATGAATGCTTAGGGGAGTTTGCGCCTGGATTTATGCGTCCCTTGCGGTGATCGCTCCGTGTTGAAAAGTGTTAATTGGGGTACTTCTTTCGGTCTGAAAGCTAAAGCTGCAATTATATTATCGCGATGTAGCTGACTCGGCGCCTCCGCCAATTTTCGCATCAGTTTGTTCAAGGATTAACGCTCACGGATTTTATTAACCAATGATAACGATTTGCTTATTGATAATCGGCCAATGATGTGATTGATGCGTTCTGATAAAAAAGCAACTTACTCCAAAACATTTGGAATCTTCGATGGAAATCGGAATGCAACAATAGATAAATGACGTCATCTGCGTCACATTTGAGCACTTTAAAATCACTCTATTGACCGATTTGGCTGAAATTTGGTATGTAGTTATTCCGTAACTATAAGCTTAGAGCAGAGTAGCTTTTCAAGCCAATCGTGGCACCTGAAGAGCCGTTTTGGCACATCAACTTTGAAATTATTTTTCTGTTGAACGAGGTGCATGAGTGAATTTTGAATTGAGGAACTAAACATATTTTCTGGTTCAACAATACACACAAATGCTATTTCGAAGAAAAAGTGGACAAAAAACCCGATACATTTTAATAACACGCGTTTTAGTCACTAACAGTTTTTCGATATTATTAATGACGTGGGCATAAATGGACTTCCTTTTTGAGACCACTCTTGTAGAGAATTTAACGCTCTATAAAAAAGGTACGTACACCTCGTGGGTCCATCTTACCTAGTTTTCGAGATATTTGCGAAAAAGCGGGTGTTCGTTCTTAACATTGTCTTATGGCATATTTTTTTTTGCTTGGTACAAAGTTTTTTCCAGATATTAGAGCCTATTTGTGGTCCATTCTAATTTAAAAAAATACATTAAAAATCAAACAAAGTACAGTTTAATAATTTAAATTTCACATCAGTTGACAATCGGTCTCTTTAATTTGTTGTCATTTCTTAATTCTCAAACTTAATGTTCAAGCTGTATACAAGTTTTTAGACAAACCAAGTCGCGTTAAAATCACTAAACGTAAATATGTTTACCTGTTAGCGACAAGTCTCAACGTTTCTGTTTCCAGTGACATAAACTACATTTTAACCCATATTTATTAGCATCACGTTCTCTTTTAGTAAGATAAATGCCCTCGCACAGTTCTCGAGTTCTAACAAGAAACGTTAGAAGAAATTCATTTCACCTAACAAGCCTTTCTTGCATTTTTTCGCGCCCAACAGGTGCTTAATTATAATTATTATTTACTGGAATTTAAGCTTGTTATCTCCCCTTTTCGTCAAAATTAATAGGAGATTGTGTTTTACTATAACGCGCAAATATTTGATTTGATAGACGATTTCTACTTTTGGTGACATACCCGAACACATTTACTATGAAGTCATTTTCGTCTTCCTTTTAGAGCCATCAACTTTGGTGGCTGCATTATTTCAGGGCACTGCCGGCTACATTACCGTCACCTTTCTCTCGCAGCGCGCTGAAATTTCATCGGGAGTAAAACGGAGGGACGTGACGAGGTTTCTAATTTAGAATCCTCTGTTTTCTAAAAATATTTTTCAAGTAATAAAATTGAGTGGGTCATTCACATAACATTAATTGATGGTATCGATAATAATTCCATTAGATGACAAAGTCACGCAAGTCTTGTTCTTGTTTGATTGTCCCAGAAACGTAATTAATTTCCTAAACTTTCGTTTTCACAAAAAGCTCTTTGTCAATAAATTTGAAAGATTCAGCTTGGAATTTATGGTCGCATTTGAAGTTTCGTACAATTTTGAAATTAATCAACCTTTAATTGAACAGCAGCAGGACACTGGCAATAGTCGAAGACTAGAAGTTTCCACTAAAGCATTAAAAGTCGAAACAGCAGCTGTAATCGTTAGCTTTCGAACTTTTTTCATTTTAACAAAACTAAACCAAACTCCAGCAGCAATTTTTTGCAACACTTAAACTATTAGTTACTGTAGTGTAAATTTCATTACGTTGAGACGACAGGGGGAATAAATTATTGCGCATACATGCACGACCATAATTGTCGAGATCTGCGCTGTATTTACAGGATCCTCTCCAGTCCATGTTTGACTTTCCCAAGAGTCAACTTATGATTTCTATTTTACTATAACAAAGCGTCACGACCATATTTAAATTTAAAGTAGAGGTCCATTCTCGAAGTGTTTGTTTTCAACTCTATAACATTATAGTGTAGTCTTCCAGAATTCATTTTGTTTGATGGCCTCATCGATCCCTGGAAATAAAAAATTAATTTCTCCATAAAAATTCTTTTGGGCTCAGATCAGTCTATCTCCTGGGAACACGTTTTATATTGAATATAACTTGCTGAGTTTTCATGGTGGAGGCGCCAGAATCTAAAAACGCCATGGAAAATCACGCGTTAATTTTTTGGTAAAAATATTTGTCTCAAGCTTTAAATGTTTGACTTCACGTATTTCTCAGAATTCTCAGCTTCTATTGACTCCTCGCTTTTGGCTTCTCCAAAGCTCAATGAAGGTTTCCAAACTTTTGATCTCTCTCTATTTCGTGACGTAATACCTATAGAGGCAAAATTTGAGAATATGACAGACTTTTGCATACCGGGCTTTGTTAAATTTTGCCTCCATTGTCTATCTAAATTCAAATCAAAAGTCTAGGCAACTAGGGTTTTTCTTGTTGCTGAATAACTTGTCTGTCATTCTAGGAAGAAAAGTTCCTATGGACTTGGACTATGGGCTTAGCCGAAACCGTGTGCTTTTGGCT
Source organism: Pycnomerus fuliginosus (assembly GCA_963924575.1). Classification (NCBI taxonomy): domain Eukaryota; kingdom Metazoa; phylum Arthropoda; class Insecta; order Coleoptera; family Zopheridae; genus Pycnomerus; species Pycnomerus fuliginosus. The sequence goes on along the minus strand of OZ004621.1, from coordinate 1,487,594 downwards.
GTGATTATTATTACTCCAATAAACTTGTATTATTATTATACAGGGTGTTTTGCAACCGCGTGTAAGTTTTTTAACATTAGATTGCCCATCAAAAATGGTCACGATTGGCACAAAATTGTTTAGGTCGAAGTCGTCTCCTAAGGAAGTTAGGGCTTTACCATAGGGAGCAGTTTTTCTTATTTGGATATCTCTAAAACCACTCGTTAAATTTAAATACCAAGAATAGTAAAAGTTGCAGTTTAAGCTGCTCTTTACAACAGGCGCCACCATTTTTAAAATGCGTGACCTTGAAAAATTTTCCAGTTACCACAGGTACGGATATCTCTAAAACCACTCATTAAATCAAAAAATACCAAGTATAGTAAAAGTTGCAGTTTGAATTGCCCTTTCTAACGGACACCACCATTTTTAAAACACGTGACCTTCAAACATTTTCCGGAAGAAAAATGTCAAAGGTGTCTCCGTTTTCTGTGGATCCCGTGGTCATAATCCAACGAAATTCCCCATGTAGATGTATATTCACTGGCTACTAGTGTCCACCAAATTTCATTCAAATCCGTTAATCCGTTCCTGAGATAACTAAGAAAAACTGCTCCCGATGGCTGACTTTAAAGCCCTATAACTTCCTTAGGAGACGACTTCGACCTAAACAATTTTGTGCCAATCGTTACCATTTTCGATGGGCAATCTGAGGTTAAAAAACTTACACGCGGTTGCAAAACACCCTGTATGTCCGGAAATGCTTTATAAGGGAGCTGCGCCCCTTTAAAGGGTACTCAAACAATAAATTTTCTGAAAATTTCTCCAAAATTTTGAGCAATAGGATTTTGAAATTCAGAGCATTGGTTAGTGCTACAAAGAGCTTTCTCTTCAATTTTTTTAATAACATCAGAGGTGTGCGTTATTGGGGGCCTTACATATTTTCTTACATTTTCAGTTGTTGTGGGCCTTTTTTTTGCCAAATAATAACAAAATCGTAATCTCTGGTCTATTCCACATAAAAAAAATGCAGCAGAGAAGCGGCTGGAACCTCCCCATCGCGTGGATCTTTATATTCTGTGTAGATATTTAGTCAGTTCAATAGCAATAGCAATGGCATCTTTTTGACAATAACTGCCACGTTATGCCATTCATTGTCAGCCCGCTACCTTTTAATGAGAAATAATTTTTTCTCTATTTTCCACTGAAATAGCAGAAACTGTGAATTTGATCGTCTTTCTAATGGCAACATAAAAAACGAGGCCTTGTATTTAAAATTTGAAGTTGATATGCTTAAATGGCACTTCCCGTTCTTCCAATTGCTTCCAAAAGCCTTTCAGGTCTTCAACGGGTCACCCAATCTCCATGTACCAAATTTCAATCAAATCGATTAAGTAGTTTGGGCTATAATGTGTTTTTAGTGTTATTACAAAAATTTAATTTTTTAACCTCCCCACAACCATATAAAAATGGGAGGTTATTGCAATCACTCCAAAATTCGAAATTGAGATAACACCAGATCTTTACGTTTCAAGGTCCCAGGATCACGAAAAAGTGGTTTTTAAAAAATGTCTGTGTGTATGTACGTATGTACGTACGTATGTACGTATGTGAGCACGATTTCTCGGAAACTACCGAACGGATTTTAATGAAATTTGGTATGTATGTTAGGGTTAGCCTTCCGGTGAGCCCAGTTAATTTTCTTGCGAATCCACAGACGCTAAGTGCCTTTTTGGCATGTAAACTATGAAATTTGACAGATGAACACTAATCTTTCTTATCAGCGCATGAAAGGCCTTGAAATTATGTATCTGAAACTGTATTCCCACTTAGTGCCTTTTTGGCACAAAATCTAAAAAATCGAAATTTAGAGGAAACATTAAATAACACGCTACAGCCTAAACTGCTGGATCGATTTGGCTGAAATTTGGTAGGTAGAGATACCGCTACCCGCCGTAAAACTGATTTAATTTTGGTGACAATCGACAAACGGCAAGTGCCATTTTGACATATAAACTTTGAAACTTGAATAATGAACTCCCATTTTCTCTACCAGCACATGAAAAGTCTTCAAATTTTGTTTTCAAAATTGTATTCAAGCTTAGTGCCCTTTTGGCAAAAGATCGTAAAATTTAGAAAGATCACAGAGAACACCTTAGGTTTGGTGGAGTAAAACTTAGGTATAGTAAACAGTAAAATTTACTTGAGATTGGTGATAAGATTGGATCATTCACCGAAGTGGGGAGGTTCCAGAAGCTTCCGTAGCTGCCTATTTTTTTTTTACCCAAAGGGCAGTAAATGCTAATGAATTTTGTATTATTTAGAACAAGTACTTGAAGACCTTCCTGATGCTGACAATAAACTTTAAAAAAAGTTGTTTAGGATGGTAAAATGAGAATATGTTTAAAATTTAAAATTGATGTGCCAAAACGGCACTTTCCGTGGGTCGATTGCCTCCAAACATTTTTTAGCTCTTCGACGTATAATATAGTCTCCGTTTACAAAATTTCAGGCAAATCGGTCCAGAGGTTTCGGCTGTATCGTGTTTTAACCTCCCCACAACCATATAAAAATGGGAGGTTATTGCAATCACTCCAAAATTCGAAATTGAGATAACACCAGATGTTTACGTTTCAAGGTCCCAGGATCACGAAAAAGTGGTTTTTAAAAAATGTCTGTGTGTATGTACGTACGTACGTACGTACGTACGTATGTACGTATGTGAGCACGATTTCTCGGAAACTACCAAACGGATTTTAATGAAATTTGGTATGTATGTTAGGGTTAGCCTTCCGGTGAGCCCAGTTAATTTTCTTGCGAATCCACAGACGCTAAGTGCCTTTTTGGCATGTAAACTATGAAATTTGACAGATGAACACTAATCTTTCTTATCAGCGCATGAAAGGCCTTGAAATTATGTATCTGAAACTGTATTCCCACTTAGTGCCTTTTTGGCACAAAATCTAAAAAATCGAAATTTAGAGGAAACATTAAATAACACGCTACAGCCTAAACTGCTGGATCGATTTGGCTGAAATTTGGTAGGTAGAGATACCGCTACCCGCCGTAGAGCTGATTTAATTTTGGTGACAATCGGCAAACGGCAAGTGCCATTTTGACATATAAACTTTGAAACTTGAATAATGAACTCCCATTTTCTCTACCAGCACATGAAAAGTCTTCAAATTTTGTTTTCAAAATTGTATTCAAGCTTAGTGCCCTTTTGGCAAAAGATCGTAAAATTTAGAAAGATCACAGAGAACACCTTAGGTTTGGTGGAGTAAAACTTAGGTATAGTAAACAGTAAAATTTACTTGATATTGGTGATAAGATTGGATCATTCACCGAAGTGGGGAGGTTCCAGAAGCTTCCGTAGCTGCCCATTTTTTTTTAAAGTACGTTAACAATGCCAAATATTTCCATTTTTGTCAAAAAGGCACTAAGAGTGAATACATTTTCAGAAGCAGAATTTGAAGGCCTTTCTTATGGTGACGTGAAAAATGGGGGTTTGCATTTAAAATTTAAAAGTTGATGTGCCAAAATGGCATTTCCGGTTGCACGATTGGCTCCAAAAGCTTTTCAGATCTAAGTTGGGTTATGAGATACGTACCAAATTTCAGCCAAATCGGTCTAGTAGTTTTGGCTGTGGCGTGTTTACAAACGTACGTACGAACGTACGAACGTACGTACGAACATACACACAGACACATTTTAAAAACCACTTTTTTTGGGTTCCTGAGACCTCAAAACGCATACATCCGGTCTTATCTCGAATTCGAAAATTTTAGTGATTGCAGTAACCTCCCATTTTTTAAAAATTGTGATGGGGTTGGGGAGGTTAAAAGGTACTCTTGTTGAATGTAGCTAGGGCGCACCATTTTCGAATAAAATGATTCCAGTTAGTTTAGGGGGCGAAAATTTGTTACTAGCACTTTGGTTTATCTACCTAATTAGTGAAAATAAAGATAGAGGATGATTCCTTACATCATTTTAGAACGAAAAGTACATATTAAGACGCGGCAGAAATAATGTTTCCTAAAAGAGCTATGGTTGGAAAACATATTATTCGAAGGACCATAGCCCTCTTATGAATTATTTACTGCCACACGTCCATATGAACTTTTCTTTCTAAATGATGTAAGAAATCATATTCTGAGTTTATTTTCACTAATTAGGTAGATAAAATAAATCTTACAACTGAAATTTTCGCGCTCTAAACCAATCAAAGTCACTTTAATCGATAAGGGTGCGTTTTAGCGACCTTCAACAAGAGCCTCTTTTCTGGGTAGAATCGGCCACCGATTAAGATTTTATTATTATTTAATGACAAAAATGACTACAACAAAAGAAAATGTAAAAAAATTTATAAGGCCCTCCAAGAACGCACGCCTGTGATGTTAATAAAAATCTGAAAAAAAGTGAGGAGAAAGCTCTTTATAACGATTGTTCCAAATTTCAAGATTCTATCCTTAATATTTTTTATATTTTAGGGCGTAACTCCCCTATAAAGCATTTCCGGACATACGTCCATAGGAACTTTTATTTCTAGAATGATGTAAGAAATAACGTCCCGGAATTAAGACTATGAATATAGGAACACCCTGTATACTCATTGTGTTGCAAATTTTATTCTCCTTGAGTTTAGCCACGTGAAAAATTCACTAAGATCAACTGTTTTCGAGATATAAATGAAAAACTTTGGAGGGACTCAGGTCCTCCTCCAATTTTTGAAGATTGCGGCTAACGCACATCACTCAGGATTTGTCAGGACTTTTAGTATCTTAAACAGTACATAAAGCAGAAGATCTCAAGGCAAAACAGAAGAAGCTATGCAACTATATACTCATTTTGTTGCAAATTGTATTCTCTTTCGGTTTATTCACGTGAAAAATTCACGCAGGATCATCGGGTTTCGAGACAAAGCGCTTATATCCCAAAAACTGTCCATTAACGAACTTTAATTCTGAAACCTATTTTGTTCCTTAGATCATAAACTACAATATAAATAAAAATCTGCAAAATTAACCGAATTATATTTTCCCATGTAAAGGGTGCGGGGTCCTTTCAGCCAAATCGGTCAAGCACGTATGACACATCGAATCAGTTGAGAAAAAAGTATGTCAATTGACGATATACCTACCCAGCAAGATACCTCCACTATTTCTCGAGTTATGGCAATTAATAGTTTTTCACCCCTAACTCCCGCACCCTCGATCCGATATGGCTCAAAGGCAATCTTTGCCGAGTATTTGAGGATACGCAATTGTTCAGCAAGTTCCAATGCGTTCCCAAGTTATCGCTGGGACAGAGCGAGCGAATAAACTAAAACAAGAGTGCCTATAGCATTCTGCTACGGTACTAAAATTAACCGCTATAACTTCAAGGTTTGTCGCATGGTTCAAATCATGGGGATGTTTGGGGTGTAAGGGCATGCCATTAACTGAAAAATGAAGAAAAAAAATGGCAGCAGAGAAGCGGCTGGAACCTCCCCAACGCGTGGGTCTTTGATTTCAGGGACTTCTGTTTAAGATTCTAAGGTTGATATGCCTAAATGGCACTTCCCGTTGACCAATTGCTCCCAAAAGCCTTTCAGCTCTTCAACGGGTCACCTCACCTCCACTTACCAAATTTCGGGCAAATCGATCCACTAGTTTGGGCTATAAAGTGGTTTCAGTGTTATTAAAAAATTTCGATTTTTCTACCCAAAGGGTTCTAAATGCGAATAAATTTTGTCTCATTTAAAACCAGAAATTGAAGACCTTTCTGATGGTGACCTCGATAGAGACAATAAATCTTTCAAAAACTTGTTTTGGATGGGTAAATTAGAGAATAATTTTAAATTTCGAAATTGGTGTGCCAAAACGGCACTTTCCGTGGGCCGATTGAATCAAAAATTTGTTCACCTCTTCGACGTGTAATACAATCCCCTTGTGCAAAATTTCAGCCAAATCGGTTCAGGGGCTTGGGCTGTATCGGGATTTTAAAGTCCGATAAAAATCAATTTTTTTTTATTTTTGGTCAAAAGGGCACTAAGAATGAATGCATTTTTAGAAGCAGAATTTGAAGGCCTTTCCTATCGTGACGTGAAAAATGGGGGTTTGCATTTAAAATTTAAAAGTTGATGTGCCAAAATGGCATTTCTGGTTGCACGATTGGCTCCAAAAGCTCAGCTAAATCTGTCAAGTAGTTTGGGCTGTGGCGTGTTTACGAACGTACGTACGTACAAACGTACGAACGTACGTACATACATACAGACACATTTTAAAAACCACTTTTTTGGGCTCCTGAGACCTCAAAACGTATAGATCCGGTCTTATCTCGAATTCGAAAATTTTAGTGATTGCAGTAACCTCCCTTTTTTTTAAATGGTGAAGTGGAGTGGGGAGGTTAAAAATCGGTCAAATAATAAAAAAGCCATCCGTTACAACGATGAAAATCAGAATTTCGGTGATAGATTTTTGGGTAAAAAGGGATCACTAATTATTAGATCTCGGCTTTATTGAAAATGTCTAATAATCGTCGTCATCTTCCTCATCGGCGTCATAAAGCGCGTCCTCTTCCTCCTCGTACGTGGCCGGCGCCTCCTGATATTGCTGATACTCGGAAATCAAGTCGTTCATATTGCTTTCTGCCTCGGTGAATTCCATCTCTTCCATTCCTTCGCCCGTATACCAATGCAAGAAAGCCTTCCTGCGAAACATGGCCGAGAACTGCTCTCCAACTCTCTTAAACAGCTCCTGAATGGCAGTCGTGTTGCCGATAAAAGTGGCGCAAATTTTCAACCCTCGCGGCGGAATGTCGCAAATGGCGGATTTCACGTTGTTGGGGATCCACTCGATGAAATAAGTGCTATTTTTATTTTGAATGTTCATCATTTGCTCGTCAACTTCCCTCGTGGACATTCTTCCTCGAAAAATAGACGCCACTGTCAGATACTTGCCGTGGCGAGGGTCGCAAGCGCACATTAAATTTTTGGCGTCGAAGAGTTGATGGACTAATTCTGGTACCGTCATCGCGCGGTAGGCTCGATTCCCTCGGGATACCAAAGGGGCAAACCCGGGCACGAAGAAGTGGAGTCTAGGAAACGGCACCATGTTTACGCAAATTTTCCTCAAATCGGCGTTGAGTTGTCCCGGAAATCGAATACAAGTCGTGATTCCGGACATTGCGGCGGAAATCAAATGATTTAAATCCGCGAGGGAGGGGGCGGATAATTTTAGAGTTCTATAGCAAATGTCATAAAGGGCCTCGTTGTCGATTATGTAGGTTTCGTCCGTGTTTTCCACTAAATGGTGAATGGACATGACGCAGTTGTAGGGCTCAACTACAGTATCGGAAACTTTAGGGCTGGGAATGATGGAGAAAGTGCTGATAATCCTATCAGGATACTCCTCCCTGATCTTCCCTAATAACAGGCATCCTAATCCCGCTCCCGTTCCACCCCCGAGAGAATGAACAATCTGAAACCCCTGCAAGCAATCGCACCCTTCCGCCTCTTTTCTCGTAATATCCAAAACGGTATCGGCAAGTTCGGCCCCTTCCGTATAGTGCCCTTTGGCCCAATTATTCCCGGCCCCCTCCCGTCCGAAAATGAAACTGTCGGGATTGAAGAGCTGTCCGAAAGGGCTGGAACGCACCGAGTCCATCGTTCCAGGTTCCAGATCCACGAGTACAGCACGAGGGACGAATCTCCCACCTGTGGCTTCGTTGAAAAATACATTGATCCTCTCCAACTGTAAATCGCTGTCCCCGTGGAACCTTCCTGTGGGATCGACGCCGTGCTCGTCTGATATTACTTCCCAAAACTGCAAAAAGGGAATTTTTTTAATTAACTCATTTGTGTGCGTGCGGTTATTATGGCGCTTGATCGAATTCATCAGGGAGTATTGTCCAAGGCGGAAGTTCATCAATTTTAATTAAAGGCGCGTGAAAATGTAATTGACGTGGTGCTTACTTTTGAGCCGATGTTGTTGCCCGCTTGGCCGATTTGGAGATGGACGATTTCGCGCATTTTTATTTATTTTGAATTTTCACGAAGGATTTTGTTTGACAGCCGATGACAATTTGTTGTCGTGTTTGTCAGAGGTGTTTGTCGTGCTATTGCTTGCAATTATTTTGCAATGCATCCATCAATTTCCCAAACTGAAGATTCTTCTCGTAAAAAAAAATTGGCAGTCTCGGAGACGGTAGAAACTTCTACTTTTTCACAGAATTTGTAGCATTTAATTTTAAACCAAGTCAGAATTCTGAGAGTCAGACGTCGGGCGTGCGGGCGGTTATTGTCAATAGCTGATGCTGTCGCGCGCATTGCGCCCGGCGCTCATTTACAAAAATCTAAAATGCAAATGATTTTCACCCCTAAAATGACAATTTTGGAAAAATGGCACTAAGGTTTTCGATCCGGTAATGCAACAGCTATCGAATTCGATAATAATAATTGCTCTTTTGCTAAGAAAAACTCAAAAAGGAGCCTTTTTGCCTCGAAAATGTCAATTTTAGAAAACATGGCACTAAGGCAATGCAACAGCTATCGAATCCGATAGTAAAAATATGCTTTCTTGCAAAATAAATTTTAAAAAAAGCCCTTTTGCCACTAAACTGACATTTTTCAAAAAAATGGCGCCAAAAAATTCAGCTATTACATCCGGTAATAGAAATATATAGTTTTTTTTTCCGGCACCGTTTTTTACCATTTGTGAATACATTTTCAGAAGCAGAATTCGAAAAGCTATCCTATCTTAAGTATGGGCGCTGCACAGTGTGGTTCAGAATCCAAAAAACGTGAACGAAAATCCCTGCTTCCAAACTATTGAACCAATTTCGAAAAAAATTGTACCCCGGGGGTTTTCCACATCGAAGAACACACTGGTTGTGTTATTTTTCTGAAAATCTTAACACCAACCCCTCTACGGAGGGTTGAAATCAACAATAGGTATAAAGAAGCAACATTTAAAGTAAAAGGTTCAATTTTTGAAATTGAGTGTACAAAATGGTTCAGTTTTCTAGTCTAAACAATATTAACAGATAATAATGATAATAATAATAATAACCCGTGGCGTCTAATAACATATCTTTATCTAGAATTAGTCCAGCAATTTAATTGAGACAGCAAAAACGAATTTAGAAAGTTTTCTTTCTTCAATTTTAGTCGTCTTCATCATCCTCTTTGTCTTTTTCCTCATACTCTTCGTCCTCTTCATCACACTCTTGATTCTCTGTTTCTCCTTCGGAAAACTCTTCATTGTCCGAATCTATTTCGACATCCTCAGGAACTATGACGAGACAAGCAACTTCGGGATCTTCGGGTCTTCTTGGATTTGTTTGAATATAAAAGTAGCTTAAAAACTGGTCAGGGCTTAATATCAATCCGTGGACGATATTTTCATTAACTTTGAGGCAGTTCACTTTCCTGGTGTGATGTTCTCTTGTATGTACCTTTTAATATCTTTATTTTTGGCCTCTTGAGCCTCTTCAGAAAGCTCGCCTATTGGCACAACAACCTGATCAATAATACTAACTCCACGTTTTATCCGTACAGTGACACAAATTTTTCGGCCGTTTGCAGAGAATACTCTTCGAAATTTTCTGTTTTCATTTAAAGTCCACTATTGATGCATTTCAGAATGACTGCAAAATTCTTAATCAATCCTTGAGTCTATCTCCAGATAACTTGGAGTTAGAAAATAACCTTCTTGTCGTATTTCCGTCATTTGAAGTTCCAGCAGCTTGTTTGCTCTCTTTTGTGGCTTGGCACCTTCCACATCTTTATTTCCAGTCTGCATGAAACATGCGATTCTCTAACGAATGTTTCCAGTTGTTCTGTGGCGACTTCATCACCATTGGTTTGAAATTTAAGCTTTAAAAAGTCCAAAACACAAATTTTACGAGCTTCAAAAGTTTTTGCATCATCAGATCAAGCAAGATCAGACGCGTAATTCGGACCATGCTGAACAAATAAATTTGCAACCAAATGTGCAATAACAAACAAAACAACAAATATAACAAAAAATTTAACAATAATAAGAGATATGAAGCACTATGGAATTATTTAAATCGCTGGAGAACAAGAGACGCACTGAAATTTAAATTTTGCAAGAGTGCAATAATTCACTTAAAAGCTCATTATGCCCAAACGCGCAAATATGCGCAGCCACAATCGTTTTAATTCTCCACCTGAGTCTTAAGCAAACATCTGATATTAAATATAAACCGTCCTGAGGTTTATTATTATTACTAAATTTTGTATAGCTTCATTTGTAAAATTTTTCTTGGAAATGTAATGGAATCGTAATTTACATTTCTGGTGAGCTATTTTGATACAAATAGGTTCACCATAAGCACCTATAAAAAGTTTTTTGTGAAAATCTTAAGTCCACAAGCTAGCGATCTTTCCTTTTTGCCCGGCAACGTAAAGCACAGCGAAATTGCTCATTTTGTACGTCGTGTAGTGACTACACGAACAGTAAGATTGTATACATTGATTGCCCTAAAGTTGACCAATAAAGAATAAAATATGTCAAATACTCCTTCCTACGAGAAAGTTGGAAAATCCGAATTTCGTTCACGTTTTTTGGATTCTGAACCACTGTGCGCTGGGGCTAAGATTTGTAACGATAAGAAGCCTAGCCGGGATATTCATAATTTCATACAATTGCGAAAAGAAACATTTTCTCATTTCAGTTGGGTGTATGGTGTATTGAAAACAACTTCTATTGTTGGTTAACGCAAAGATGCACTTAAAGTAACTTATTTATTCACCTTAAAGCATTACAACTTAAAAATTTCAACATGATTGTCATTTTCAGACATTTCTCGTAGTTAAGGATTTTTTACTTCAATGCAGCGCTAAGCAGTTACCGGAATCGATCAGAAAATTCAGAAAAATCGAATAGCCAAAAACATGAAATCTTTACGTTTTAGGGTCCTGGGAACCCAAAAAAGTGGTTTTTGAAAAAATGTCTATGTGTCTGTCTGTCTGTAAGCACGCTGCAGCTCAAACTACTGAACGTATCGAGATGAAATTTGACACACATTCTCAGTAGGCAACTTGTAGGTGCTGATTAGACTTTGGCCCACATGGGTTCACGAAACGTGCCTTTTTGGCACATGAATTTTAAAAAATTAAGGGCGGGTTGTACCAAACATTTAATCCTCTGTTAAAATGAATCCCTCAAAAATTCTATAGCAACAAATTGTTTCTATGATATCGTAATGGGGTTAGCGTTAACTCCAGAATTAATGTTTAGTACAACCCGCCTGTTATGAAACATTCTTAATAAAAATTTTTTTGTTTAGTAATCATCAGCATTTGCTGGGTTGCCGGCAGCATAGTAGGATTCCTCCCAGTGCTAGGCTGGCACAAAGACACCCCCTCGGACGTCAAATGTTTCTTCCTCGATGTAATGGACTACAACTACTTGGTATTCCTCTACTTCGGAACAATAATCACTCCTGCCCTTCTACTAGCCGCTTTCTATGCTCACATTTACCAAGTAGTTCTCAAACAGGTAGGCAATCCATTAATTGATCTTTTTTTACTATTCGTTTTTCAGTTACGTCAAACGGTGACGATGAATCCTGGATCTGGAAGATCAACTGGTGGCTCGTCCGGGGGCACAATGTTAAGGATGTTGGGGGCTGCACAAAAACGCGAAGTGAAAGCAACGCAAAATCTTGCCATTATCGTTTCATTTTTCATGATCTGCTGGATTCCTCTCTACACAATAAATTGCGTTTTGGCATTTTGCAATACTTGCACCATCAACTCGAACTTTATGTTTTTTTGTATAATTTTATCGCACCTCAACTCGGCTGTAAATCCCCTGCTTTACGCATACCATTTGAGGGATTTTCGAGCCGCTTTGAAGATTTTCTTCTGCAATTTGCTGGGACATAAGGAACATCAATTGGAGTTGGCTTCGAATAAACTGCAGCAGATTGGCAAGCGCAGCAGCTTAAACAGTTCTCAGATTTATTACAAGAAAAAATCCATTGAGGCTCCAAAAATCGCGGCGGTTGTTAAAAACTCCGCAGCTTTAGCGGCTGCAACTGCCGGGCAAGTCAACAGGGAAATCTGGAACATTCCTGAGGATTCCTCCGATTCCAGTGATTCCCACAGGCAGAATGATAGGATTTCAATGGTGCGACCAGCTACTCCCTATCGATCCAAAACCGACAACATTAGTTTGATCAACCAAGCTTATGTCGAGTCTTCTAGTGTGGAGGAAGAAAATGACGAAGTCTTCCTCGGCGCTAGTCCTATTTCAGAACTTGAAAATCTCACGAAAAATTTAAAGTGCAACGTTGTATCGACAAAGTGCAAGATGTCGTCATCCTCGCCGCAATTATCGCGAAATTTATTCATCATCGACAGTGATTTCAATAGTTTAAACCTCGATTTAAACGCTGTGTCCAAGTCGGGCTACAAAGACAAACTTAAGAGGAGTTTAAGTGCTGAAGGAAGAACTTCTTGCGACCACAAAAAGACCAACGGGAATGTCGTAAAGGGCTCTTGCGGTAGTTGAATTCTCGCAACATTCCATTTTTATTGCTACATTTTTTGTGTAGCTTTTTTATCGAATTACATTGTTTTCTTGGCGTAATGACTGTATTTTTGTGGAGATATTTGAAAGATTATTAAATTTTTTGGAGTTTCTGGTTAATAAGCCATTACATCCTCATCACCAATAAATATTCGAAAACGATTCAAGAAAAAATATCAATAAATTAACGAAATCTTCTTTCAAGTCTTACCTTCTAAACTTTAGCCCTTCCGTTCCTCGTTTCACAAATGAAATTTAAGGATATGGTAAGTAACGTAAAACTGAAAACTGTACATCCGGTAGGTATGTACTTCAGTCCGTTTTCAAGTTATCAGACTGGCAGACTAGACGAGCGAGCGAATAATTAAAGACAAAAAAGTGGTCGGACTTGAATGATTATTCAATGGCCCACTTTATTAATAAAAAAATGAAAAAACAACCGAAAAACGACCTCGGCAAATAAAATTCATTTCAGGGGTTCTCATTGGTTCCTTTCTCTGTAACGTCAGTATTTACCCATTTTTTTCAATATTTCAGGGGCTGATTCTACATAAAAGAATAGGAAGAAAAGTTCCTATCAACATGGGTCCGGAAATGCTTCTTTGGAGCCCCCTTCTTGAAGGAGGCTTTTTCGTTTTTTTCTAAATATCTCCGGAATGGGTCCATTTAGAAACGTGAAATTTGGTACAGTACACCTCTGAAGGATGGCCACCCTAACGCATTGAATAAAATTTTAAAATTCTTATCTTATTCTTATCTTATTTTCCAAATTAAAGTTCACAGAAATCAGTGTCGCGCCACCCCATTATTTTCCCCCTTTTTTGAATTGAAGCAATGTTTTCAATTTTCCGGAAAATTCAGCATCGATTTCATCTTTTTCCGTGAAAAATCAGACCACAATCAGCTTTTCCAGTGGTTTTGTGGGTCACGTGACTGGTTGGATATGCAACCCAACATTCATGTCGTCCCTTGGCGGGCTGCCGACCCACCTCGCTTTATGAATTCCTCTTTAATAGCAATAAAATCCACTTTCTGGTTCACAATTTCAATAATTAATCGATTATAAATCGAATTATTGAATAAAACCTAAGAAATGGATCAATTTCCGTAAAATTTTTCGCAGCAGCGCCCCTTAGCGGATATCCTCGAACTTCAGCGTCGAATCGGTGTCGTGTGCGCCCGTTTAAATCGCGAGAAAATTCAGTGATTTTAGTGAAAAACATTCGATTCTTCATTATAAAACGATTTTCCAGCGGTTTAGTGTGTTTGAAACGATTTTCGTGAGGATTTTCCAGTGGTCCTCGGCGGTGGTTGAGGGTGAGTGTGATGAGTGCCCTTTATTTATTTGATAATGGCGGCGTGAAAATTAGGGGCTGTTTTATAATTTTTCGGAAAATTCAGCAACGATTTCACCGGTTTTCGTGAAAATTCCAAACAGAACAAGTTTGCTTTTGTACGTTTTCCAGCAATTTTGCGGATCACGTGATTGGTTGGGGTGAACCACGTGACGTGACCGATTCAGCTGGCGGGAAATTTAAACCTTCTCTATACTCACTTTAGTAGCGTTCGTTTTGGTAAATAACAGTTTCGTAGATACTAGATGGTGAAAAAGGCAGTCGTTTATGGGTAGTCGTTATGGAATCTTACATTTTAATATTTTTCTGCATATTGCAGCGAGAAAATGTGATTTCAACTGTGGTCATTTTATTGATTTTTGAAAAAAGAAACAATAGCTTCTCTCTACTAGCTCTCTAGCTTTTCTAAGGTAACGATTATAATAGCTACAATTTTGACAATTTTTTAAGTTTCAACTTTCAAGTAATCGTGATCGGGCGGCTTATGAAAAAATTGTGTCTCCACCTACAAAAGTAAGGAAAATATCGAGGGGTTATCCACCACTGGCATTAGGGTGTACATTTTAAAGGCATTACGCATTACATCAGGTATAAATAGTATCCATCAGTAGCGGGATTAAATAATATGCAATAACAGGCATTAGTGACAATATCTAGCAGTAAACAGGCAGTATTAAGCATTATGCCCTAAAACTACAGGAATTGCTAAATAATGCCAAATCGGCATTTGGTGTTTTGAAGGTGGTGGATGACCCCTCGGAAAATATCTGAGTTTCTTTGTACTAAGTGGGACACACTGTATATGTTGATAGGAACTTTTCTTCCTATGTTTTCAAGTAGAATCACCCCCTGAAATATTGGAACGTTACACTTTGCATATTTCAATTTTAGGGTTTCTCGCGTTGCCGAATCAAAATATTATTTGGGATTTGCCAAATTGGCCCTGGATTTGAAGTTAATGGATCCCCAAATTTGGATTTTCCCAGATGTACTTTAAGTAACTGTCATTTGAAGGCAAAAACGGTGTTTTTTTGCAGTTTGTTAATATAGCGGGTGATCAATACAAAAATTAAGATACAAATTCAACAATAATTTTCTATTAAACATTGACCTAGTCTTCACTCTCACCCACCCAACAAAAACTGGAACAAACTAAGTACAATAATTATATACAAAAAACGAATTTCGACAATTGAAAGATCACAATTTACAAAGGCAAAAGAGCAAAGGTATGAACGCACCTATAGCTATAAATACTGGAAGCATAATAGAAGAGTCATCCATGGAATACGGATCGGGTTGTTTAGGCCCACTGGGTCTGACGTTTTTCGGGACAACTTCTGGTTCATCCCTGTATTCTTCCACTGGATCCGGTTCGACGGGAATTGGGGGTAACCTGGGCACGTCTTCCAAGGACCCCCTCGTTACGTACATGGCGTTAATTTTAGGATTATCCCGATACCCTTTGATGAACTCCACTCTAATCTTTGACCCTCGGATTTCGGATTCTTCCGATCCATAAATTAGCTTACCTTTCGATATTTCGAAAGGAATATACTCGTCGTGAGCTACGCCACGTCCAACTTTGTCGAAAATATCCAAGTCGGAGACGATAGTGTGATCTCCGTTTAAAACAATATCAAACACTTTCTGGTTGGGGGCATTGAAATACACTTCGCTGAATTTTAATACTAGAACATATTCACCATCACTATTCAAGGGAATGTCATATCCGAATGTGTTTGTATGGTATCTCTCGGTTTGATAGAGGATATGGTCGTTGGGGGGCACTCTTCCAACAAGAAGCCTCTTTCCGTAATCTGAAGCAGTTCCAACTTTTCCATGGAGGGGGTCCCTTTCATATCGAATGCCCAAAGCATCCGTGTGGGCTTCGCCCCCACAATTAACTGCATAGATTATCTGTCCCAAACAATCGATTTTTTCAATGCAACACCACAGAAAAAACAAGAAATATAACCACAACTTCATCGTTCAGATTTTTGACGGCAACGTGGCGATTTTCAAGAGGTTTATTTATCACCGGCACATTGAAGCGGATTATTTTATGCAGAGTCGATGTTTTTTAGGTTAAATCTTTGACGTTTCATCGAGCTGACGTTGACAGTTTTGGCGCCATCTCTCGGCGCGTTTAATTTTCTAAATTGTATTCGCAGTTGCCTACACTCGTAATTATTCACGTTGGCATCACTGAATAGCGCCATAGAGCCCCAACACCTCTCGCCACTTCTGCTGCCCTGATGGAAAGGAGCGTTTTGAAAGTCCGTTTGACGACGTTGTCGGGACATGATGGAAGCGCACTCATTTTATGCAATTTTTCCTGGTTTTTTTCATTTTCCCCAAATCTTAAAAGTTAAAACTGACCGCCGGTCAGCGTACGGCGAGTACGGACGTTTGAATCGGTCGGCGGCCGATGTCCATTCTCGGCTCGGACTCGATAAAATTCCCTCACTCGGCTTCAAACGTGTTTTGTGCGGGGAGAAATTCAATTTTAGGGATAAAGAACAGGACTTAAAAGGGGATGGATGGGCTTTGAATAACTCAGAATCAGAAAACCTGCCAGACTGGTTTCAGCGTTTTTGACTGCGAATAGTAGGCGTCGATAAAAATGACAGGAGTTAGTTTTTAGTTTTTTGACATCACTGACAATAATCAAAAATTATTAGCAAAAGTTCGTACGTCAACTGAAACAAACGATTATTGACAGTTTTAGTTGTCTATGTTAATTGTCATAGTAACGTGAATAGATACCGTAAACATTAGAATAAATTGATTTGTTAGTGATGTATATATTTTCATTTAAGTAGGTATTGCATATTGTAAAACACTTTCACTTGTACATCTGAACTAGAAATTTCAAGCAGAGTACTATTAATTAGGGATTGTAGAGCAATTTAATAAGTAATTGACTGTTCCCAAAATGTCACTTTGACACTTTTTTTGCTTTTAAGATCGACGTTTATCTTAGCGCCTCCTGATATTCGAATATGAATGAATTATGAAATCATACACAACGCACTTCCTCGTCTTTCTGCTGCCTTGTGAATTAAGCCCTCTTAGTTATGAATTATGAGAAATAGTAATAAATCCAATATGGCGCTCGCTAGACACGGATAATCCATGATGGCCAACTCTCATTACTAGATCTACCCTTAGTTCAAAAATCTAATTTGATCCTTCTAATTCTTGAGACAAAACACTTTGTTTAAAATTTCAAGTAATGGAAGGGTGGCAATATCGATTTTTAGAGCTACGGGGGTAAAATAAATAGTAGATTATTTAAATAATTATAGACTAGGCAACCGCTTCGCATATAAAATCATAAACCACGAATTCGTGTTGCATCAAGTTGGTAAATGAGAGCTCGGGGGATTAGGAGAACAGCCGCGATAAGAGTAAACAGCATTTGAAAGCCCACAGAATTCGAGGAAGAGGAGGCTTTGAGATCTCTTTCGATTGCTGCGATCTTGTCAATAAGACCGCCAATTTTGCGCCTAAACAGACAGAGACTGGCAGGGTGGCCATCATAATATTTGAATTCGGGTCCACGCGGAAGAGGGCAGCACGCGAGCTAACTGCGGGTGATTTCAAAAGTGATGGATGGTGGAGAATATTTCTCGGGAATGTTCCTGGGGAACAGTCAGTAATGTAACAGAATCCTCTCAATGAGCCTTGATTCTGCCACAATACCATTGTTTTACAAAATTATGCATAAGAAATAATCAGTCATAGACTTTCAACTTGAAAACCCAATTGTTTCGTTTTATATTCATTGCGAAAACGTGGCAGTATGCAGTAAATTCAAATGATCTTTTACATTAACGTGACAGTAGTTGACAGAATAGCCAACTTAAAAGAAGTTACGAGGTTTCTTCATAATTTGTTTACTTCTGAATCACAAGCTTTTATCTAATTTTAATGACTTGGAATCGGGTACATTCACCCCCAAAAATTTTATCAATAAATGAAAATAAACAAAAGCTGTGAAAGTTTAGTCGCACCTCGAGATTTTACTGATAAATACCTACAGAATTATATTTACATCTCACTAATAATAGTTTAAGCGGTCTAGAATACGGATAAATTATTGTTAGAGATATGAGTTTACCTACCTCAGTCTAATTATGTCTCGATCTATTGCGTTTCACGGGCCTTCTTGATTTAATGTATAAAAGCTAAACAAAGACTTGAAAACGAAATTTTATTTGTCCTTATCAACTTTTTGATGCATGAAACACTTTATTCGTTTTTCGTTTCTTCAAGTTTTTCGTCGGGGAGTAACTTGACGAGTTCTTCGCATTTGGCCCAAAGTTGATCGACGAATTCCTTATTTCGGGTTATCGGGGGTTTGGGGAATGCGGTGCAATCCCAGAAATACGTCGAGGTTACGTCTTTCAGTTCCTTTGCCACGGAGAGGTGGATGGTGGTTTGGGCGCCCTCCCAAGCACTCTGAAATATTTTCAGTGCATAAATGACATTTTTGAGACAGAAAAAGGGAGAAGAATGAAAATAAAAGATATACAGGGTGTTCCAATGAAAAGTATCCACCCCAAATATTTCGTAAACCAAATAAAATATGAAAATTCGCTCGAACTGGTCGATTTTTATTTGGAGGGGGACACTTAAATCCACGCTTTGCGAAATTTCAAAACTCACCCCTTAACCCCCACCTACCCTCACTTCAAAATTTTAAATGGCAACCCCCCACTTGTCATACATCATTTGAAAGCTAATTTCATTGCCAATCTAACGCTGTAACAATTTTTTTATATTTGTTCAACTCTAGCGCCCTCTTTGGTCAAATTTAAAATTACGTTAGGGCCCTTTGTGATACATCGTTTGAAAGGGATTGAAATTATCTGTAAACTAATGCAAGAATTTTTTTAATCTATCCATTCGTTCAAAAGTTACAGCCTAATCTTGAAGGATTCCTAGGCCCAGAACCAGCTCATGTCTTTCAATGTAACTTTTGAACGGGTGGGTGGATTTCAAAAATTCTTGCTTCAGTTTACAGAAAATTTCAAACCCTTTCAAATGATGTATCACAAAGGGCCCTAATGTAATTTAAAATTTCACCATAGAGGGCGCTAGAGTTTGTATAAAACTTTTACCTTCCCAAACAACCACATATGCACCGCCCAGAAGTACCTAAACCAATAAGGAGTCTTCAAAACTTGATAAATCCTCTCAAAAAGCTCGGTCCTCGTAACCCCTGGATGCCCGGAATTGGCAGTGACTGCACTCCCCTTCAACCTCCTCCCAAACCCATCCGCCAGAATAATATTAACCAGATTCGCATTCGCAAACACAACACTGCTGTAAAGCAAATCATTTGGATGCCCCTCTGGATAATTGAGATTTTCCAGCTTGAGGTAATGCGTGAACGCCATAAACGAACTAGTGAAGACGATTCGACTCGGTGCTGACTTCTTCAACAAATCTTGAACGCAAAATTTGCAGAAAATTCCGAAAAATTGCTCTTACCTGTCAAGAGGTGAGTCAGCAAAAAGTGGCCGAAGGAATTAATCTGCATTATTGGATGAAGGCCGTCTTTGGTGTACTGATTCCCAGCCCCAATCCCAGCATTGTTGACTAGAATATCAATCCGTTTCTCGGTGGAGTTGATCACTTTTGCGAAATTTCTCACTGATTGCAAGGAACCTAAGTCTAAATATTTCACGGCTATGTTAGGATTGCCCGTTTCTTCGATTATTTTTTGTTTAGACTCTTCGGCGTTGTCTTTGTCTGCTATTATAACTCTACAGCCTCGACTGGCGAGATTTAGTGCTACTTGATATCCTATTCCTGCAAAAGAATCAAACAAAGAAACTAATTAATTGATTTTTTCTATTTCGGTTTCCTAATCGACACATTATAGCACCCAAATGAGTTCTCTAATGTGCTCAAAGAGCAAAAGAGCGCACGGCTTTTGTTTACATCGTAACCTAGACAACGATTAGCCTGTATTTGAAAATGGAAAACTAGTTTTTTCTAAAAATATTAAGTTTTGTATCCGAAATAGAAAAAAATTGTATAAAAACGTGTTTCATAAGGCACTCGGATTTTGTAAAACTCGGGCTTTTCGCTCTCGTTATCCAAACATCCTCGTGTGATAATAACTGGCCTTATGAAACTTGTTTTTAAATAAACTAACCTGTATTTCCACCAGTAACAATGGCAGTTTTTCCCACCAAACAACTCTGACTGTTCGTCTTTCCTAAAGTCAATCTGAAGAACAGGTAAGTTGCGAAAAATACAAGAAGGATAACAATTAGCACCATGATGGCCACGAAACTGGAGGAAATTTCAATCAAACTCTATTTATACAAATCCTGTTATTCAGATTTATTGTAAATAAGCCAATTACGAACAATTAAGATCGGATCTGTGTAATCACGTTCATTTTCCTGCAAAATACTCACTGGCGGCCCAGATGGCGTCACAGAAATTACGATCGCTCGTTATGCGAGGCTGTTGATGTACTTTAAGGTTGACAAAAAATTCTCCACTTAGTTTTTTTACGTTTTCTGACGTTGATAGGAAAATGCTGGTCGCTGCACCCAACTCCGGGCTCTGCAATTTATTTTTATCTCTCATTTTGAAACCTTTCCAGTTACTTGCAAAACGCGTTTCAGGAAAGGCAGTTTCAGGAAGTCAGTGCCGGTCATTCCTGGATGCAGCGAATTCGAAGTGACTCCAGAATTTTTGAAGCGCTCCGCGAAACCGTTAGCTGTTATTATGTTGCACAGTTTTGAATTGTAATAATTCAAAAGGGAGGAAAGGGAGTCCCACCCTGCGACCTCAGGATTATTCAAGTTTTCTATCGTGAGTCGATGGAAAAATGCTCCGGTTGAACTGGTGAAAATCACTCGACTTGGTGAAGAATCTTTCAGTTTGTCTAAAAAGTAGGGTTTTTTCGGAAATTCAAGAAAAACGAACCTGACAGGAGGTTTGTTAGCAAAAAGGGGGCAAAGTGGTTGACTTGCATTGTCGCCTGAAGGCCATCAACAGTTCTTTCTTTTCCCAAGCAAAACACTCCCGCGTTGTTCACGAGGACGTTCAATTTTTCCTCGTTTTTGACGACGTCTTTGGCGAGGTGTCTGACGGAGTCCAAGGCGGTAAAATCGACGGATTTTGTGGAAATGTTGCTGTTGGAGGTTTCTTTGATTAATTGTTCTTTGATTTTAGTTAAATCTTCCTTGTCTGCTAGTATCAGGCGATGGTTCTTTTTGGCAAGCGCCAAGGCGGTTTCGAAACCAATTCCTACAGTTCTTGGGTTGGTAGAAATTAATTTTGGGGTACCTAGTTTTACCTTTGCTTGCACCTGTAATTAGCACTGTTTTAGCGGACATTTTTCTTGGAAAGATTGCCAAATGTTATTTGACGTTTTATAACGTATTTGAGAGGACCGAGAGGACCAATCAGATTTCAGCTCCGAATTGCTTCATAAGGTAATTTAATGTTAGATGCACTATTGCCTAGGTAACAAGATATACTAACAATGAATAGTTAATATGGCTGTATCTTGTTACCTAGGAAACAGTATACCTCATGAAGCGATTCAGTGCTGAAATCTGATTGGTCCTCTTAAATCTCATAAGTTCAGAACGATTGGACCCTGGAAATTTTCAAAAACACGGATCGACTCGGAATTTCATTCTGAGTACTCCATTAAAAGGTGGTGCGAGCCTTCTGAGACACCCTGTATAAAGGTTTATGGCGAATTAAAATGGCCGACGGGTCTAAATAATAACAATAATAATAATAATAAATTTTATTACCAATCATACAGCTATCCTGTTGGATAGATAAGGTCGTCAATTGATACAAAAAACTCCACTTTTACTTGTGTCGGCCATTTTAATTATCGTGACTGAAAACGGCAGGGCTTAATTTAATTCATTAGATCTGTACCTACACTATAATACATACATCAGTGAATGTCCCCTCGCCTTAATAATAATTTCATTTATTTATTGATATTTAACAGCTGCTATAAAATAGCACATTATGTATACGCCGATGGATTTGTAAAGATTATCTTTATGGTTGTGTATAATTGTATAATAAGTATGCAGAAAGGGTTATTGCACTAAAGGCTGATTCCATAATCAAAATTAAAGTGTCCTTTTAATATTTGCCTAGCAACATTTCAGAATAGCTGCTCCTGATTGGTCAAAATCCCCTTTTAATTCGACTTTAACTTTAAAGGACTCTTAACTTTTATTATGAAATTATTCCCTAAGTGTTGTCCTACTCGGCCTACGGCCTCGAAGTATCATCTCCCGTGCAATAAACTATCACTTTTTGTACTTGAAGCATAAAAACTACATTCCTGCTACTACTACAGCTATTTTGTTTCAACTATTACTTTTTCAATAATAACCATATTGTGAAGGGGGTCGAAAAGTTGGAAAAGGTAAAAATTATGTTAGTTGTAAAAATGGTACCTAAATGGTAAAATGTATAAATGTACCTATAAATGTAATGGTAAAAATTATAACCCAATAAAGTAGAATTAGCACCGAAAATGACTTAATGGTTATTAAGTAAAGTTACAGCAAATACCACAAAAATAAGCCAATTTAAGCTAATTCAACATTTGTGGGGGGCTTAAAATATTGAAAAAGGAATTGAAAAAGATATATTAGGTATATTTACTCGAAATAATTGAAATTATACAGAAGAAAAACGAAACTGGGCGAATTTTGCAAGATCTGAAAAATTTGAAAAATTTCATCCTTTTTTAATACAAATATTAAAAAATATGACGGAAATAAATCGGGGGCATCTCCTAAACGGCAAGAGATATTGAGTCGGTTAGATTAGAAAAAAGCTGCGCAATTTCTTGGGGATTAAGAATCTGAAGAGAATTTCCCGATATTTTGATTCGTTCCTGAGTTATCACATAAAATCTGAAAATTGCCAATTTAAAGAAAATATCTTCCTAAAGATTAATGTTATTTAAATGAAAGTTTTATATTTTTGACAGCTGTCAATGTAATATGGCATTGACAAAAAATTTCTAGGCCTTCTAGATTTTGAATAAAGACAGTAAACTTTTCCTTTTTTATGGGCGCCATATTGAATTTTAACACCGCCGGATACACAGAAAAATTGGCTTCTCAAAAATGTAACCAACATGGACGTTTTTCAAAACACTTTTTTGCAATTGTTTTTCATCTAAGTTTAGGTTGATCTTACAAATTATTATTCATACCCATTTTAAAATTCTGACGTCTGTCGAAAAAGTTCATATTTAGCCCTATTTTGTAACTTATTGGTTGATTTTAGTCAACATTGAAATGAATTGACCATGGTTTACGTTGCTGCCTTGGAGATATCAATAAATATAAATGTTTTCTTGTTTGTGGACATTTTAAACAAGTGTGGGTTAGGACTATTGTTTCATGTCAATTGATTCGGGGAAAATATTGACATCAAAATTGATCAGTGATGGGCGCGTAGACAATTAAAATGTAGGTAATTAATTGTTTACACGTAGACTATTCGAATTGTCTACACAAGATTTGTCTACAATTGTCTACATTTTAATTGTCTACGCGTCGATCACTGAATAGGCCACATACCGCCCTTTTTCATTTTTCTTCAAATCGAAACCTAAGGAAAAGCTTTTGTTGCGTGGACGACCCCGAGATGTCATTATTTTGCTTTATCGTGTGATTCGTGTGTAAAGACATTGGAAAGACTGCGACCGGCAAGGATTCTAACCTAAACATAACCTCAAAAAGAATTGTCTACTATTGTCTACAATTCTCTACATTTGTCTACATAAAATGTAGGCAATAATTGTCTACATGCAATTGCCCATCACTGAGATATCTCCTAGGGAACAACGTAAACAATGGTCATATTCTCCAAACAGCTCCCTCAATTCTCAATGTTGACTAAAATCAACAAAGTTACATGCAGAATAGGGCTGATTGACTACATTTTTGAAAATTCAATTTTTTTGGAGGATTTGATGGTGCCAAAATTCAATATGCCGGCCATAGTAAAGGGTGGCCCATAAAAAACCGGATTTTTTTGTTTTTGAATATCTTCGTTAGTTTTTGTACGATATTTTTCAATCTTATGCTCGACGTAGCTGAGGGTTGAAATTGTCGATGCCATTCATCAGATTTTAATTTGCACCATCAGTGTCTTTCTTAAGAACGTGTAACTTAACACCATTATTTAGGCCAATGGGATGGGGTTACAATTTGACGCATGACAGAGACGTTCACACATGATCAAAACCTGTTTTTTCCTCTTTCCAAATTAACTTTCAGAAATAAAATTGATCAATCCCTCCATTTTTTATGAATTTTTTTGAAAAACGTTAATTTTCGTAATTATCACAAATTGTGAAAGGAAACGGAGGACTTTTTTTTTGTATCTTCGTTACTTTCTATCCAATACATTTGAGATTTATTCAGGATGTAACCAAAGGGTGGATCTTTCGATTTCTCTCTTTGGGCTACAGATAGCATCATCATTGTCCTACTTAGGAACGTCTAACTTAACAGAAAGCCCATTCCTATTGGTCTAAATCATTTAGACTAATAGGGATGGCCTTTCTCATTGACATATGACAGTGGCGTTCACGCATAATTAAAGCCCGCTTTTTTTTCTCTAATATGGATATCAAAACTAAAATTACGTCAATTTTCTTGCAACAGTCTTTTAACCTCCCCAACCCCATCACAATTTAAAAAAAATGGGAGGTTACTGCAATCACTAAAATTTTCGAATTTGAGATACCACCAGATCTTCACGTTTTGAGGTCTCAGGAACCCAAAAAAGGGGTTTTTAAAATGTGTCTGTGTGTATGTACGTACGTACAGTATGCGTAGGTGAAAATGCCCACCCGGGAAGGTGGGAGACAAACACTGCATGTCTGGTCCACTTCAGTTGCAAGTCGGAGTGGGAAATATCGATCGGTTCTTCAGGTAAGTACGAGCTTCCTGTTTAAGTAATTTAACCCGAGACAAGGCGAGTATTGAAATTTGCGTTCTTGATGGCCGCTTTTAGAAATCTGCCCTACGCGCATTTTTTTTTTAAACTTTCCCGCATCAATGATTTGTTATTAACTTTTCGTTACAATTTAACACGAGGGACGTAGGTACTGAAATAAATCTCAACATAAAGATCATTAGGTAATCGAGTCATTAATGTCTAAATCATGATTGCGATTAGTGATTTAAATCTAATCAGGCTTCAATGAAAGTTTTCCAATCGATTTAAATCGAGGTTAAGGCGTTGAATGCGATTGGTTCGTATCGATTGCAATCGATCGCCGCGTTGAACGGCCCTATTAATCTTCACAAATTAAAGGGAGGTTTTTACGAATAATATGTTAAAACTAGGAACGAATTTTTCGCTAAAATTAGCACCTCCATTATTAACGTCTGTTTAATTTAATTTCTACCATTTTCTTTATATTGAAACCATTAATGTGTTATATGGGTCGAAATTGTTTACCATGCATGAAAGGATGGAAAAATGGTATCACTCGTGTGTCATAATTTATAAACAAATTACCTGGAGGTGTTAGGTTAACCTCTGAGAATCACACACGCTTAAATAATTCATAATGTCAGGAAGGTTTTATAAAATACCTAGTTATTCTCAAAATCAGAAATCTTCACATTATTATTAATTGAAAACGTCCGTGTAAATTCCCTGTAACTGAGGTATACCTACACAGATCAGTATAAAACTTTAATAATAGATATTTATTTTATTAGGAGTTTAAGGGCCGCTTGCACCGCTGCTGCCTGATTAGCGCTAATCAGTGGCTAAACTGACATTAATGGATTGTTTCGACAATTGTAACCAGGATTTTAAACATGATTAGCATTAATCATCGGCGGTGCTATCGGGCATTAGTGACATTACAACAAAACAAGCCGCGGCAACAAATTATCACTAAGCGTAGGTACACCTGGGTATACCTTAGTTGCAGGGAATTTACACGGACGTTTTCAATTAATAATAATGTGAAGATTTCTGATTTTGAGAATAACTAGGTATTTTATAAAACCTTCCTGACATTATGAATTATTTAAACGTGTGTGATTCTCAGAGGTTAACCTAACACCTCCAGGTAATTTGTTTATAAATTATGACACACGAGTGATACCATTTTTCCATCCTTTCATGCATGGTAAACAATTTCGACCCATATAACACATTAATGGTTTCAATATAAAGAAAATGGTGGAAATTAAATTAAACAGACGTTAATAATGGAGGTGCTAATTTTAGCGAAAAATTCGTTCCTAGTTTTAACATATTATTCGTAAAAACCTCCCTTTAATTTGTGAAGATTAATAGGGCCGTTCAACGCGGCGATCGATTGCAATCGATACGAACCAATCGCATTCAAACCTCGATTTAAATCGATTGGAAAACTTTCATTGAAGCCTGATTAGATTTAAATCACTAATCGCAATCATGATTTAGACATTAATGACTCGATTACCTAATGATCTTTATGTTGAGATTTATTTCAGTACCTACGTCCCTCGTGTTAAATTGTAACGAAAAGTTAATAACAAATCATTGATGCGGGAAAGTTTAAAAAAAAAATGCGCGTAGGGCAGATTTCTAAAAGCGGCCATCAAGAACGCAAATTTCAATACGCGCCTTGTCTCGGGTTAAATTACTTAAACAGGAAGCTCGTACTTACCTGAAGAACCGATCGATATTTCCCACTCCGACTTGCAACTGAAGTGGACCAGACATGCAGTGTTTGTCTCCCACCTTCCCGGGTGGGCATTTTCACCTACGCATACTGTACGTTTGTACGTTCGTACGTACGTACGTTCGTTTGTAATCACGCCACAGCCAAAACTACTAGACCGATTTGGCTGAAATTTGGAACATAGGCATCTCGTAACCTAACTTAGATCTGAAAAGCTTTTGGAGCCAATCGTGCACCCGGAAATGCCATTTTGGCACATCAACTTTTAAATTTTAAATGCAAACCCCCATTTTTCACGTCACGATAGGAAAGGCCTTCAAATTCTGTTTCTAAAAATGCATTCATTCTTAGTGCCTTTTTGACCAAAAATTTAAAAAAAAATTATTTTTATCGGACTTTAAAATCGCGGTACAGCCCAAGCCCCTGAACCGATTTGGCTGAAATTTTGCACATGGGGATTGTATTACACGCCGAAGAGCTGAACAAATTTTGAATTCAATCGACTCACGGAAAGTGCCGTTTTGGCACACCAATTTCCAAATTTAAAATTATTCTCTCATTTGACCATTAAAAACAAGTTTTTGAAAGATTTATTGTCACCATCAGAAAGGTCTTCAAATTCTGGTTTTAAATAGGACAAAATTAATTCGCATTTAGCGCTGTTTGGTTCAAAAAATCGAAATTTCATAATAACAGTAAAAATACATTATAGCCCAAATTACTGAATCGATTTGGCTGAAAATTGGTACATGGAGATTGGGTGACCCGCTGAAGATCTAAAAGGCTTTTGAAAGCAATTGGCCTACGGGAAGTCCCATTTAAGCATATCAACTTAAAATTTTAAATACAAGACCTCCTTTTTTATGTCGCCATTAGAAAGGCGATCAAATTCTGGTTCTAAAAATGTGTTCACAGTTTCTGCCATTTCAGTGGAAAATAGAGAAAAAATTCTTTCTCATTAAAAGGGAGCGGGCTGACAGTGGATGACATAAAGTGGCAGTTATTGTCAAAAAGTTGGCAAAAGATTAACCTTAAAAGAAACATATTGTCAAACGTGATGGGTGATGTCCGAGGTCACGTCGATATTTGTCAGAAAATTGCGAAATTAGTCAAGGATTAAAAAAATTCTGTTGAATTGACTACTATCTACACAGGATACAAAGATCCACGCGATGGGGAGGTTCCAGCCGCTTCTCTGCTGCATTTTTTATAACAAATTGTGTTTTAAAAGGTAAATCGAGTAGGTTGATTATTTGTTGCTATGGTTATGTTGCATACGATTGGACGGTGGTCAAATCATGCCTTACTTAAATGTTTAATTTTAACCTCCCCACTCCACTTCACAACTTTAAAAAAATGGGAGGTTACTGCAATCACTAAAATTTTCGAATTCGAGATAACACCAGATCTTCACGTTTTGAGGTCTTAGGGACCTAAAAAAGTGGTTTTTAAAATGTGTCTGTGTGTATGAACGTACGTACGTACGTTCGTACGTTTGTAAACACGCCACAGCCAAAACTACTAGACCGATTTGGCTGAAATTTGGTACGTAGGCATCTCATAACCCAACTTAGATCTGAAAAGCTTTTGGAGCCAATCGTGCAACCGGAAATGCCATTTTGGCACATCGACTTTTAAATTTTAAATGGGAACCCCCACTTTTCACGTCACTATAAGAAAGGCCTTCAAATTCTGCTTCTAAAAATGTATTCACTCTTAGTGCCTTTTTGACAAAAATTGAAATATTCGGGATTGTTAAGGTACTTTAAAAACACGATACAGCCGAAACCTCTGGGTCGATTTGGCTGAAATTTTGTACATGGAGACTGTATTATAACGTCGAAGAGCTGAAACAAGTTTGGAGGCAATCGACCCACGGAAAGTGCCGTTTTGGCACATCAATTTTCAATTTTAAATATACTCCCATTTTACCATCCTAAACAACTTTTTTTAAAATTTATTGCCAGCATCAGGAAGGCCTTCAAATACTTGTTCTAAGTAAGACAACATTCATTCGCATTTACTGTCCTTTGGGTAGAAAAAATTTAAATTTTGTAATAACACTAAAAACACATTATGGCCCAAACTACTGAATCGATTTGACTGAAATTTGGTACATGGAGATTGGGTGACCCGTTGAAGACCTGAAAGGCTTTTGGAAGCAATTGGTAAACGGGAAGTGCCATTTAGGCATATCAACTTTAAATTTTAAATACAAGACCTCTTTTTATACGCCGCCATTAGAAAGATGATCAAATTCTGGTTCTAAAAATGTATTCACAGTTTCTGCCACTTCAGTGGAAAATAGAGAAAAAATTCTTTCTCATTAAAAGGGAGCGGGCTGACAAAGTGGCAGTTATTGTCAAAAATGTGGCAAAATGTTAACCTTAAAAGGAACATATTGTCAAATGTGGCGGGTGCTGTTCGAGGTGATGTCGGTATTTGTCGGAAAATTGCGAAATTATAGCCACAGACGAAAAGCATAAAAAAATGTTTGTTGAATTGACACAGAATACAAAGACCCACGCGATGGGGAGGTTCCAGCCGCTTCTCTGCTGCATTTTTTTTGTTTTATAATCTAATTAAGTACTCTAAAAAGTGTTATTGCATATGTGCCATTAATTAAATAAATATGGTGAC
Source organism: Pycnomerus fuliginosus (assembly GCA_963924575.1). Taxonomy (NCBI): domain Eukaryota; kingdom Metazoa; phylum Arthropoda; class Insecta; order Coleoptera; family Zopheridae; genus Pycnomerus; species Pycnomerus fuliginosus. Next base: position 1,458,351 of record OZ004621.1, on the reverse strand, counting down.
AAATTAAGGAAGTTAATAAAACAATAAAATAAATGAAATCTTATTTTGCAAATAGGAAAAGACGTGCTTTAATCATGTGCGAATGATAGTCGCACCTCATTGGTCTAAATAATGCTGTTAAGTTAGACCTTCTTAAGAAAAACAATGATATTTCTGAAAGTTAATTTGGAAAGAGGAAAAGACAGGCTTGGATCATGTGTAAACGCCTCTGTCATGCGTCAAATTGTAACCCCACCCCATTGGCCTAAATAATGGTATTAAGTTACACGTTCTTAAGGAGGACACTGATGGTGCAAACTCAAATCTGATGAATGGCATCGACAATTTCAATCTTCAGCTACGTTGTGTATAAGATTGAAAAATATCGTACGAAAACTTACGAAGATATTTAAAAACAAAAAAATCCGGTTTTTTATGGGCCACCTTTAGAATCAAAAGCTGACTGAAGGGCTAAGAAATTTCTGAATAGCGCAACTTTTCTCTAATTTTGACTTTATAGAGCATGCACATTCCGGTACTTGTAGACTAATACCAGTCAAATATAAAATATAACAATTTACTTACAGTTGTATTTCAATAATAGTTGTATAAAAAATACATCAGTACAACAAATAACCTGATCTAGCCTAATATTTAACACATAATTTAAATTTCAACAATCCTTTAAAATCCTATTTATCCCAATTATAATTACAAAAAAAAAACATACATCAACAACAGTTTCCTTGGAAAACCATCGAACAGAGCAGCTAAAATATATAAAACATATTTTATTGCCAACAACTTCAGATCTGGATTGCAACGAGTCCTTTAGGCACTATTTTATTGTGTTAGTGCTGGGTTCAAATTGAGCAAATTCGTGACCGTAAAAGTTAATTAAATTAAAAAATTCACTAGATCACTGACTGGATTTTATCCTTTGATGTAAGTCCGATGGAACGTTGTAATATTGGCTAATTTTCGACTTGACGCCGTTCTGCACGTTTCCGTTTTGCATCGCCGAGCCGTTTTTGATCGCACCATTCTTGGCGGCAGCTGCTGCTTTCAGTCGCTTGTCGTAGGTATTGATGTAGAAATCTTTGAAGAGAAAGAAGAACATGACGGCGTGCATTCCGATCCACCAAACGAAGGCACGAGGGTAATTGCAGTCTGTGAAGAGCAACTGGAAGGCGTGCACCATAATTAGCACGAACTGGACCATTTGTAATGTGGTCAAATACTTTTTCCACCATAAGTACTTCTGCATTTCGGGACCGAGGGCACTTAACATGTAGTAAAAGTACATTACTATGTGAACGAAAGTGTTCACGAAGCCGAAGAACGTGCTGTGGCCACCTGGAGTGTACTTGACGCCGAACCACACGGACATGGGCATCACTCCGTGGTGGATCACGTGCAGCGTGCTGACTTGGTCGAATTTCTTCCGTAAAATGAAGAAAAACTGAAAAAATATTCAATTAGACCAGAAAACTGCAGTGATCTTTTAAAATTCAAATTTCCCGCAAATGCGAACGAGCACGACCGACTTTCGTTAAACCTCGAGTTGTCAAAGCCGAACTTCGTATTAGCGGGAAATTTAAACGTGAATTTTCGTGAACGCACCGTATCAAAGAACTCCGTGAACTTGGAAAAATAATACCACCAGGAAGCGTGCACCATCTGCAATAATAAAAAATCGTAAATAAAAACCAACGAAAGATGTACAGGGTGATCCAACCGTTTTGTCCCACTTTTGAATTGGAATATCTCCGTTGTCTTACAAGTTAGAAGGTTGAATCAAAAAGTGGATTATAGAGTAGACCTTCAAGTTTTGTTTGGTATATAGAAGCAAATTTTTCAACGTCAAACTTCGTCTGCGGAAAAAAGTTACATTTGTTTAAATGGAACACCCGGTATATTTTGCATTTTTTGGTTAGATCTGCTCATTCTAAACAAGTTTTGTATAGCATACTATAGCTTTACTTCTAACCGTTTGGCGGGAATTTTGAAATTTGTAGCGCGAACGTTGGCACTTTGAAGGACTGTACCGGACTAACCACTTAAGATATCAAAATGAAATTTACCACATAAATTATCTAAAATACTCTTCATTAATAGGGCATCAATTTTTAAGTTTTTTTTTTCTCGAGATTTTCAAAATGCCAACGTTCGCGCTACAAATTGCAAAATTTCCGCCGAACGGTTAGAATTAGAGCTATAGTATGCTATACAAAACTTGTTTAGAACGATCAGATCTAACCAAAAAATGCAAAATATACCGGGTGTTCCATTTAAAAAAATGTAGCTTTTTTCTGCAGAGACGAAGTTTGACCTTGAAAAATTTGTATCTATATACCAAATAAAACTTGAAGGTCTACCTTTGATCCACTTTCTGATTCAACCTGCTAACTTATAAGACAACGGAGATATTCCAATTTAAAAGTGGGACAAAACCTGTACATCAATGCGATGTGTATCCCATCAATTTTAAGAAGTCAGGGGGTGAAAATTAACCCTGGTTAAGCAGAATTTCAGAAAATTACACCAAAATATGCCAATTACGCAAATTAAGCTTTTGCTTGGTTGAAATGTTGAGAAAGGGTTTAATTTATTACCGAAGAAAATCGAAATTCTGCGAATTTAGCAAAACAGGCGCCTATGGGGTTGAAAAATTGTAAAGGGGGTGAAATTTAACCGTAGTTAAAATAAATCATAGAAAACAACACAAAAATAAGCTAATACTGCCGTGTTAATTTGAAAGGGCGTATCTGCTGTATTTTTTTGAAAGTATTTTTCAGCTTTAAAACGCTGCCTGCTTGTTTAATTCAGTGTACCTAAGTTTAATTTGGAAAATATAACTTAACACTTTGGTGATTATTTGAGGCCTTCGTGGGAAATCTATACATATAAATTCATAAGAGTGTTATTTATAGGGTCATTTGCCACAAATCTACAATTTTTCAGATACGCCCTTTCAAATTAACACGGCAGAATAATCTATATATAAAATTGTTAAGGGGGATGAATATTAACTATAAGCAGAACTAGCAGAAATAACAATAATAATGAGGGATCTGCGTGAATTTAGCATTTTGAGGGAGCCACGTATCGTGAAAGGGTTGAAAAATTTTAGAGGGATGAAAAACAATTTCTCAATAATTGTCATTATAAATTACCACCTAATTTCTACCATAACATGTTAAATAATGATTTGCTATGCTTTACTGAGGGTTGTAACACCATTAAGGGTGATTTTTCGCGAATGATGATTTAGATCTTTTTGTACCATCGATAGAAAGCTATCGAATGGTATTAATTTCAACCCTACATTATTCAGTAATAATTCGAGTTTTCACCCTCAAAATTTCATCCCCCTCGATAAATTTCTCCTAAAATTCACTCCCCGTTTCTCGAAGATGTAATGTAACGACCTCATAGTTTCGCAGCATACAGGGTTAGCCAAATGTACGGAAACAGTCGATTATTTCCCAAACTATTCACTGTATCAAAAAATTCTTCAAATAAGAGTTGAATGGTAAATTTAGGCGCATGTTTTGGGTTGTCAATTTTTTTCTTGACATTGACATTGCCAAGTAATGACGTCATCGACTTTTTTTTCAAACAAGATATTATTTCAAGTGCTGTATCATTTGAAAGGTAATTTTTTTCTCTTTACAACGGCGTGAAAAAAACATGCTCTTACATAATGGAAATTTCGAGAAAATGTCAATTGAAGGTGTTCCCAAAAATATGGATTTGGCGGTCCATTTCACAAACTATGTACTTTACCAAAAAAATGTTGCAATAAAAGTTGAAAAGCAAATTCAGGCGTATCTTTTTGACACGATTCACTTTTTGTGACGTCTGCTTCACTGAGTATGACGTCATACCCATTTTTCTAATAACAAGATTATGTCGAGTGAATCACATCAAAAGATGCGCCTAAGGTTGCCTTTCAACTTTTATTGGAACCATTTTTTGATAAAGTGCATAGTTTGTGAAATAAACGGCCAAATCCTTATTTTTGGGAATACATTCAATTGACATTTTCTCGAAGTTTCCATTATGTAAGAGCATGATTTTTTCACATCGTTGTAAAGAAAAAGAAATTACCTTTCCAATGATACTACACTTGACATATCTTGATGACGTCATTACTTGGTTAATGTCAACGTAAAAAAAAATATTGATTAACCCAAAACGTGCCTCTAAAACCATTCAACTCTTATTTGACCAATTTTTTGATAAAGTGAATCGGCTGTTTCCATACATTTGACTAACCCTATATATTGTTCTCTATGCCAAGTTACAGGGTTTCATGAACGTTTCAACCCCACATACTCTAAAGAAAATTGTGTTTTGAACTTCACCACCCCAATGCAATTCGTTGAAAAATTGCGGTTATTTTAAAGTTTAGGTTTTCAACCCTACCTAGGGGTTGGTCTTAGGTTGAAGACTTATAAGAGATCTTTTTTCAATGGTTGACTGAAATTATTGAATCCCCTAACTTTATACGACCATTTATTTGACGAAAACTTCATAAACCTTTGGGGGGTTAAGAAATTGTGAAGGGGGATGTTTAACCTTTGGGGGGTTAAGAAATTGTGAAGGGGGATGAAAAGTCAGGAGGAGTGAAAATAAACTGTAAGTATAACTAGCGAAAATTACACGAAAAAAGCGGTCTGCGTAAACCGAGGCGTAAACTTAGCTTTTTGAGGGTTCACATATCATGAAGAGTTGAAAAATTGTAGATGGGTCCGATATGGCCCAACCGTGTACAAAATTTCACCGCCGAGCGAGCGAGCGAATTCTCAAAAACTATAGTGCCTGCGCATATGCTTCGAAACCAGAAAAATAAAAAATTAGGACTCACTCTTCTCGTGTTGGGACTATTGGAATAATCCACAGGTTGACATCTGAGGCTATATTCCCCCGTGAGCCAGCCGCCCATTCCAATCTTAAACAAACTAAAATTAAAATTTCAAAAATTAATTTTCCTTGGACGTACTTGATAGAAGAGCCAGGCGCTGAAAATGACTTGTAAGAAATTATATATCACTAAAGTGTTCTTTAAGTGGAAGGGTTTTCTGTTCTCCATCAACTTGGGCCCTAAAACCTTTACTAAGTATACGTAGCCTAAACATATCCCAAGGGTGTAAAAGGGACTGGACATGAAGAGCCAATCCGCCGTTCTCGTGTCTATAAAAAAAATTAGGCATTAACCTTCACCGAAATAAATATTCATTAATCATTGGGGATTTGATTTAATGAGCTTTTTGTTACTTTGGGAAAATATTCATTGATGTAATGGAAATTTTGTTGCAGGTCAAAAAAACAGGTTTTGCCTCGCAAATTACAATTTTAATTCCGCTGAGAATGAGGCCCCCCGTTTCATTCCCGGCTAATTTTATCGATAATTAAGTAGGTAATCTGAGACTACTTATAATGGGAGAGGCAGCATATCTCATGCATGCAGAGTGGACGGGTCAAGGCCTTGGAATATGCAATTTTCACTGCAAAACACAAAACAAATCATTATTTCGGTTTCAAATCTCGTTACTACAAGTTACGTTTCTTTCATCACAATGATCAATCGAAAGTCTTAAGAAAATAAACTGAAACGTGCCATCAGTAATTTCATTTACATTCGAATGCTTGGGAGATCCTCTGTATTTATAGCTTTAAATTACTCGATTCAAATTCTGTTGTTTTGATATATACAGGCTGTCCTAAAACAGCACGCAGTTTTGCCAGTTCTTTTGAAGGAAAAAAATGGTTACAATTGTTGTAAATAATGTGGGTAACGCGTTTCGGTACTCAAAATTCATTATTCAATTAGGTGGTTTTTTGAAAAATGTATTCGAGGGCAGCTTTATTTGTTTTACGAGTCTTCTTACATACTTATTACTATTGTTCCAAGGCCGCATGAAATTTTTACTATTTTTTCAGGTTATTCAATTGAAAATTTTGATACTTCAATAAGGTAAAAGCCACCGGAAGATGTGCATCAATGCAATACAATGTGTTTGCAGTAGAAAATTAAAAAAAAAACACAGAAATTAGTAGAATTAGCACTACAGGACTACAGGCAAGAAAAAATTTACTGCAATTAAGTAGATATACCCCCGGCAATTCTTTTCATTTACTCATTTGGTTTATATTGTCATTCTTTTTATTTTTCAACCCTCAAAATTTTCGAGTTTTTCTTGTTCATTTTCTACTTTTTAATTCCGTAACATTTGGCCTTTTGGACACACCTGTGCGTCTTCGGACTGCGGAAGCACTACTACTAGAAATCTGCACCCGATTCCACCTGTAAGAACAGCCGCCCCTACATACTCATTAACGTGATAAACATCTACAGGGATACACATCGCATTGATGTACATCTTCTGGGGGCTTTTGAAGATTACTAGTAAAAGAGAGAATGCAATGCTATGCCATCTCTGTGCTCAGCGCCGCCTTATTTGCTCTAATGGGTGGTCCCTTAATTAGTAATAAACACATTTTGTACATAAATATTTTCCCAAAAAAATCAATGAATAAATGATAAAATCTTACCTTGATATTTATTTAAATAATTATTGATTCCTCGTACGGCATCCACAAACAACGCCATCGCGGAATCTGCAACAATAAAGAAATAAAAAATATTTAAACCGGAAACCGCATTATATCGCTTTTCGCTGTTCATACCAGTCGCATTATTTATGTTTATGTAACCGTCGATCACAGCTTTCCTCATTTACCGTGTCAATGTCAAGAACAAATTGGGTACAATGTAGCAACGATTGCGTAACGAGGTGCGTTCCCCAAATATTTAATCATCAATTTTCGAAAAATGACAAAGATCGCCTGAAGAATCGTGTATATTTTGCAACTATACTGGAAAGTTAACAGCGTGGGAAGAGGCTGAAAAATTTTCAACATACCGAAGGTCGCGTGATTAGTTGAAATTGCCACCCAGGGAGATGGCTATCAAATTATCCTCCTAGAATTTTTGTTTACGCGCAAACTAATTTTTCGGAATTTCCATGAATTAAACGAGAAATTTAAATTTTATTGGAACCTTTGAGATCTTCCGGAACTGGAAAAAAAGTGGTTTGACTTAACCTTCAGGTGTCCTTGCACTGTCATTTTGTTGCCGTCATAAATTCCTAAAAACATTACCTCGGACAGATTTAAGGTTACTAACAGGGTCGGTAATCAGTCTTGAGCACCCTGATTATGACAGTTTAAACCATCATGCGATCCAAACGTATAATGCAAAAAAAATCCATTAGGTACTTTTCGTTCATATGGTATGTCAAAAAGATGAGAACATTATTTATTTGTTCATATGAATCATAGACCTCATTATTCATGTAATATGAATGAGAGGAGGAGGCAGGTGACATAATCGACAATCGACCTTCATTGCTTTCTCCTCGCGAATTCTTCTCTTACATTTAGATCACAGTTTTCAGGGAATAAAAGAAAGCAAAGAAAAATAATTACACAGAATTGATTAAAAACAGAGTTGGTCCATCCACATTCCAGGTTCCAGCCTTGAACCTCTCAGACCCACAATAAATTAAACACCTGAATCTTCAAAGGCTTCGAATAACAAAATTTCGTCTATTTTTATTGTCGCTATAATTTCAACAACTTTTAACTCGAGTCGTTCAGAAAATTGAATACCCACAACCAAAAACTAAATTTATACGTAAAACGAATAACTGTTTTATTTTAACAATTTGTTAACGAATCGATAAAACCAATTTTTATTATTAAACGACGGGGTATATTACTATCTTATCGGCAAGAGTAAGAGCTTGTCGTTACAGGGGATATTGACTAAATTAAAAGCTTATTATTGGGCGTGAAACCTTTATCTTGTGTACTTACTAATAGTTATTGAATTGAGATTAAGTGCTTTGTGGTTGCCTATATATTCTGTGAAAAATATATGATCTCGTGAAAACAAATGCTATTAAATCAATTGTTGGGGGCAATAATTAAAAAGTGTTTAATAAAAAAATATCGTGACGTCAATTCCACTTGTGTTATTTCTGATTAAAAAGTCTAGACCGTAGATTGCTGTAGTATGTTTACTGATGCATAACACGGAGTTTCATTAATAATTGATTTTACTAACAATTACAACTTAAAAAAACGAGTAAAAAAAGATAAAAAAGAAATGGATTTTTGACATAGCTTTCATTTAAATGACAATTATTATTCCTTGAAAAATTTTCATTGCAATAAGAAAAAAGTAACATTATGTAACTTTATCTTATGACTTGCCTTTTTCGCGCAACATTCGCCTCAAATCTACGAAAGCGTAGAGCTGCCATGATATTTGCTTTTTTTTTTATTTTGTAATTTACAGA